>CM061121.1:820513-2020513 GCA_030770115.1 Daphnia galeata
AAAATATCTTCTTTAAATAGCTCAAAGAATAAGGAAATGTGTAATTCTAGAGGTTTGTATATTTCAAACTAGTTTATCTCAAAAATAAACAAGTTAACCTAATGATAAAATAAGTTGTTACTTTGAAGACCCGTATCTAAAAGACTTTAAATGATTTTTCTATCCAACTGCAAAATATCTTCTTTAAATAGCTCGAAGAATAAGGAAATGTGTAATCTAGAGGTTTGTATATTTCAAACTAGTTTATCTCAAAATAAACCAAGTAACCTAATGATAAAATAAGTTGTTACTTGAAGACCCGTATCTAAGAGACTTCAAATGATTTTTCTATCCAACTGCAAATATCTTCTTTAAATAGCTCGAAGAATAAGGAAATGTGATATTCTAGAGGTTTGTACATTTCAAACTAGTTTATCTCAAAATAAACCAAGTTTAACCTAATGATAAAAATAAGTTGTTACTTTGAAGACCCGTATCTAAAAAGACTTCAAATGATTTTTCTATCCAAACTGCAAAATATCTTCTTTAAATAGCTAAAAGAATAAGGAAATGTGT
Organism: Daphnia galeata; assembly: GCA_030770115.1. Classification (NCBI taxonomy): domain Eukaryota; kingdom Metazoa; phylum Arthropoda; class Branchiopoda; order Diplostraca; family Daphniidae; genus Daphnia; species Daphnia galeata. The sequence goes on from CM061121.1 coordinate 821,069, forward strand.
TATTCTAGAGGATTGTACATTCAAACTAGTTTATCTCAAAATAAACCAAGTAAACCTAATGATAAAATAAGTTGTTACTTTGAAGACCCGTATCTAAGAGACTTCAAATGATTTTTCTATCCAACTGCAAAATATCTTCTTTAAATAGCTCGAAGAATAAGGAAATGTGTTATTCTAGAGGATTGTATATTTCAAACTAGTTTATCTCAAAATAAACCAAGTTAACCTAATGATATAAAATAAGTTGTTACTTTGAAGACCCGTATCTAAGAGACTTCAAATGATTTTTCTATCCAACTGCAAAATATCTTCTTAAATAGCTCGAGAATAAGGAAATGTGTTTATCTAGAGGTTTGTACATTTCAAACTAGTTTATCTCAAAATAAACCAAGTTAACCTAATGATAAAAATAAGTTGTTACTTTGAAGACCCGTATCTAAGGACTTCAATGATTTTCTCATCCAACTGCAAAATATCTTCTTAAATAGCTCGAAGAATAAGGAAATGTGTTATTCTAGAGGATTGTATATTTCAAACTAGTTTATCTCAAAAAAACCAAGTTAACCTAATGATAAAATAAGTTGTTACTTTGAAGACCGTATCTAAGAGACTTCAAATGATTTTTCTATCCAACTGCAAAATATCTTCTTAAAATAGCTAAAAGAATAAGGAAATGTGTTAATCTAGAGGATTGTACATTTCAAACTAGTTTATCTCAAAAATAAACCAAGTTAAACTAATGATAAAATAAGTTGTTACTTTGAAGACCCGTATCTAAGAGACTTCAAATGATTTTTCTATCCAACTGCAAAATATCTTCTTTAAATAGCTCGAAGAATAAGGAAATGTGTTAATCTAGAGGATTGTAATTTCAAACTAGTTTATCTCAAAATAAACCAAGTTAACCTAATGATAAAATAAGTTGTTACTTTGAAGACCCGTATCTAAGAGACTTCAAATGATTTTTCTATCCAACTGCAAAATATCTTCTTTAAATAGCTCAAAGAATAAGGAAATGTGTTAATCTAGAGGATTGTACATTTTAAACTAGTTTATCTCAAAATAAACCAAGTTAACCTAATGATAAAATAAGTTGTTACTTTGAAGACCCGTATCTAAGAGACTTCAAATGATTTTTCTATCCAACTGCAAAATATCTTCTTTAAATAGCTAAAAGAATAAGGAAATGTGTTAATCTAGAGGATGTATATTTCAAACTAGTTTATCTCAAAATAAACCAAGTTAACCTAATGATAAAATAAGTTGTTACTTTGAAGACCCGTATCTAAGAGACTTCAAATGATTTTTCTATCCAACTGCAAAATATCTTCTTTAAATAGCTCAAAGAATAAGGAAATGTGTTATTCTAGAGGTTTGTATATTTCAAACTAGTTTATCTCAAAATAAACCAAGTTAACCTAATGATAAAATAAGTTGTTACTTTGAAGACCCGTATCTAAGAGACTTCAAATGATTTTTTATCCAACTGCAAAATATCTTCTTAAAATAGCTCGAAGAATAAGGAAATGTGTTATTCTAGAGGATTGTATATTTCAAACTAGTTTATCTCAAAATAAAAACCAAGTTAACCTAATGATAAAATAAGTTGTTACTTTGAAGACCCGTATCTAAGAGACTTCAAATGATTTTTCTATCCAACTGCAAAATATCTTCTTAAAATAGCTAAAGAATAAGGAAATGTGTTAATCTAGAGGTTTGTACATTTCAAACTAGTTTATCTCAAAATAAACCAAGTTAACTAATGATAAAATAAGTTGTTACTTTGAAGACCCGTATCTAAAAGACTTCAAATGATTTTTCTATCCAACTGCAAAATATCTTCTTTAAATAGCTCAAAGAATAAGGAAATGTGTTATTCTAGAGGATTGTATATTTAAAACTAGTTTATCTCAAAATAAACCAAGTTAACCTAATGATAAAATAAGTTGTTACTTTGAAGACCCGTATCTAAGAGACTTCAAATGATTTTTCTATCCAACTGCAAAAATATCTTCTTTAAATAGCTCAAAGAATAAGGAAATGTGTAATTCTAGAGGTTTGTACATTTCAAAACTAGTTTATCTCAAAATAAACCAAGTTAACCTAATGATAAAATAAGTTTTACTTTGAAGACCCGTATCTAAAAGACTTCAAATGATTTTTCTATCCAACTGCAAAATATCTTCTTTAAATAGCTCAAAGAATAAGGAATGTGTTATTCTAGAGGTTTGTACATTTCAAACTAGTTTATCTCAAAATAAACCAAGTTAACCTAATGATAAAATAAGTTGTTACTTTGAAGACCCGTATCTAAGAGACTTCAAATGATTTTTTCTATCCAACTGCAAAAATATCTTCTTTAAATAGCTAAAAGAATAAGGAAATGTGTTAATCTAGAGGATTGTATATTTCAAACTAGTTTATCTCAAAATAAACCAAGTTAACCTAATGATAAAATAAGTTGTTACTTTGAAGACCCGTATCTAAGAGACTTCAAATGATTTTTCTATCCAACTGCAAAATATCTTCTTTAAATAGCTCAAAGAATAAGGAAATGTGTAATTCTAGAGGTTTGTATATTTCAAACTAGTTTATCTCAAAATAAACCAAGTTAACCTAATGATATAAAATAAGTTGTTACTTTGAAGACCCGTATCTAAAAGACTTCAAATGATTTTTCTATCCAACTGCAAAATATCTTCTTTAAATAGCTCGAAGAATAAGGAAATGTGTTAATTCTAGAGGATTGTATATTTCAAACTAGTTTATCTCAAAATAAACAAAGTTACCTAATGATAAAATAAGTTGTTACTTTGAAGACCCGTATCTAAGAACTTCAAATGATTTTTCTATCCAACTGCAAAATATCTTCTTTAAATAGCTCGAAGAATAAGGAAATGTGTTATTCTAGAGGTTGTTACATTTCAAACTAGTTTATCTCAAAATAAACCAAGTTAACCTAATGATGATAAAATAAGTTGTTACTTTGAAGACCCGTATCTAAGAGACTTCAAATGATTTTTCTATCCAACTGCAAAATATCTTCTTTAAATAGCTCGAAGAATAAGGAAATGTGTTTTCTAGAGGTTTGTACATTTCAAACTAGTTTATCTCAAAATAAACCAATTAACCTAATGATAAAATAAGTTGTTACTTTGAAGACCCGTATCTAAGAGACTTCAAATGATTTTTCTATCCAACTGCAAAATATCTTTTAAATAGCTCGAAGAATAAGGAAATGTGTAATTCTAGAGGTTTGTACATTTCAAACTAGTTTATCTCAAAATAAACCAAGTTAACCTAATGATAAAATAAGTTGTTACTTTGAAGACCCGTATCTAAAGACTTCAAATGATTTTTCTATCCAACTGCAAAATATCTTCTTTAAATAGCTAAAAGAATAAGGAAATGTGTTAATCTAGAGGATTGTATATTTAAAACTAGTTTATCTCAAAATAAACCAAGTTAACCTAATGATAAAATAAGTTGTTACTTTGAAGACCCGTATCTAAGAGACTTCAAATGATTTTCTATCCAACTGCAAAATATCTTCTTTAAATAGCTCGAAGAATAAGGAAATGTGTAATTCTAGAGGTTTGTATATTTCAAACTAGTTTATCTCAAAATAAACCAAGTTAACCTAATGATAAATAAGTTGTTACTTTGAAGACCCGTATCTAAGAGACTTCAAATGATTTTCTATCCAACTGCAAAATATCTTCTTTAAATAGCTCGAAGAATAAGGAAATGTTTATTCTAGAGGTTTGTACATTTCAAACTAGTTTATCTCAAAATAAACCAAGTTAACCTAATGATAAAATAAGTTGTTACTTTGAAGACCCGTATCTAAAAGACTTCAAATGATTTTTCTATCCAACTGCAAAATATCTTCTTTAAATAGCTCGAAGAATAAGGAAATGTGTAATTCTAGAGGTTTTGTACATTTCAAACTAGTTTATCTCAAAATAAACCAAGTTAACCTAATGATAAAATAAGTTGTTACTTTGAAGACCCGTATCTAAGAGACTTCAAATGATTTTTCTATCCAACTGCAAAATATCTTCTTTAAATAGCTAAAGAATAAGGAAATGTGTTATTCTAGAGTTTGTATTTTTTCAAACTAGTTTATCTCAAAATAAACCAAGTTAACCTAATGATAAAATAAGTTGTTACTTTGAAGACCCGTATCTAAGAGACTTCAAATGATTTTTCTATCCAACTGCAAAATATCTTCTTTAAATAGCTCAAAGAATAAGGAAATGTGTTATTCTAGAGGTTTGTATATTTCAAACTAGTTTATCTCAAAATAAACCAAGTTAACCTAATGATAAAATAAGTTGTTACTTTGAAGACCCGTATCTAAGAGACTTCAAATGATTTTTCTATCCAACTGCAAAATATCTTCTTTAAATAGCTCAAAGAATAAGGAAATGTTTATTCTAGAGGTTTGTATATTTCAAACTAGTTTATCTCAAAATAAACCAAGTTAACCTAATGATAAAATAAGTTGTTACTTTGAAGACCCGTATCTAAGAGACTTAAATGATTTTTCTATCCAACTGCAAAATATCTTCTTTAAATAGCTCGAAGAATAAAGGAAATGTGTTATTCTAGAGGTTTGTACATTTCAAACTAGTTTATCTCAAAATAAACCAAGTTAACCTAATGATAAAATAAGTTGTTACTTTGAAGACCCGTATCTAAGAGACTTCAAATGATTTTTCTATCCAACTGCAAAATATCTTCTTTAAATAGCTAAGAATAAGGAAATGTGTTAATCTAGAGGTTTGTATATTTCAAACTAGTTTATCTCAAAATAAACCAAGTTAACCTAATGATAAAATAAGTTGTTACTTTGAAGACCCGTATCTAAAGGACTTCAAATGATTTTTCTATCCAACTGCAAAATATCTTCTTTAAATAGCTAAGAGAATAAGGAAATGTGTTAATCTAGAGGATTGTATATTTCAAACTAGTTTATCTCAAAATAAACCAACAAGTTAACCTAATGATAAAATAAGTTGTTACTTTGAAGACCCGTATCTAAGAGACTTCAAATGATTTTTCTATCCAACTGCAAAAATATCTTCTTTAAATAGCTCGAAGAATAAGGAAATGTGTTAATTCTAGAGGTTTGTATATTTCAAACTAGTTTATCTCAAAATAAACCAAGTTAACCTAATGATAAAATAAGTTGTTACTTTGAAGACCCGTATCTAAAAGACTTCAAATGATTTTTCTATCCAACTGCAAAATATCTTCTTTAAATAGCTCGAAGAATAAGGAAATGTGTTAATCTAGAGGATTGTATATTTTAAAACTAGTTTATCTCAAAATAAACCAAGTTAACCTAATGATAAAATAAGTTGTTACTTTGAAGACCGTATCTAAGAGACTTCAAATGATTTTTCTATCCAACTGCAAAATATCTTCTTTAAATAGCTCGAAGAATAAGGAAATGTGTATTCTAGAGGTTTGTACATTTCAAACTAGTTTATCTCAAAATAAACCAAGTTAACCTAATGATAAAATAAGTTGTTACTTTGAAGACCCGTATCTAAGAGACTTCAAATGATTTTTCTATCCAACTGCAAAATATCTTCTTTAAATAGCTCAAAGAATAAGGAAATGTGTTATTCTAGAGGTTTGTATATTTCAAACTAGTTTATCTCAAAAATAACCAAGTTAACCTAATGATAAAATAAGTTGTTACTTTGAAGACCCGTATCTAAGAGACTTCAAATGATTTTTCTATCCAACTGCAAAATATCTTCTTTAAATAGCTCGAAGAATAAGGAAATGTGTAATTCTAGAGGTTTGTACATTTCAAACTAGTTTATCTCAAAATAAACCAAGTTAACCTAATGATAAAATAAGTTGTTACTTTGAAGACCCGTATCTAAGAGACTTCAAATGATTTTTCTATCCAACTGCAAAATATCTTCTTTAAATAGCTCGAAGAATAAGAAAAATGTGTTATTCTAGAGGTTTGTACATTTCAAACTAGTTTATCTCAAAATAAACCAATTAACCTAATGATAAAATAAGTTGTTACTTTGAAGACCCGTATCTAAGAGACTTCAAATGATTTTTCTATCCAACTGCAAAATATCTTCTTTAAATAGCTCGAAGAATAAGGAAATGTGTTATTCTAGAGTTTTGTACATTTCAAACTAGTTTATCTCAAAATAAACCAAGTTAACCTAATGATAAAATAAGTTGTTACTTTGAAGACCCGTATCTAAGAGACTTCAAATGATTTTTCTATCCAACTGCAAAATATCTTCTTTAAATAGCTCGAAGAATAAGGAAATGTGTATTCTAGAGGTTTGTACATTTCAAACTAGTTTATCTCAAAATAAACCAAGTTAACCTAATGATAAAATAAGTTGTTACTTTGAAGACCCGTATCTAAGAGACTTCAAATGATTTTCTATCCAACTGCAAAATATCTTCTTTAAATAGCTCAAAGAATAAGGAAATGTGTTAATCTAGAGGTTTGTATATTTCAAACTAGTTTATCTCAAAATAAACCAAGTTAACCTAATGATAAAATAAGTTGTTACTTTGAAGACCCGTATCTAAGAGACTTCAAATGATTTTTCTATCCAACTGCAAAATATCTTCTTTAAATAGCTCGAAGAATAAGGAAATGTGTAATTCTAGAGGTTTGTACATTTCAAACTAGTTTATCTCAAAATAAACCAAGTTAACCTAATGATAAAATAAGTTGTTACTTTGAAGACCCGTATCTAAGAGACTTCAAATGATTTTTCTATCCAACTGCAAAATATCTTCTTTAAATAGCTCGAAGAATAAGGAAATGTGTTATTCTAGAGGTTTGTATTTCAAACTAGTTTATCTCAAAATAAACCAAGTTAACCTAATGATAAAATAAGTTGTTACTTTGAAGACCCGTATCTAAGAGACTTCAAATGATTTTTCTATCCAACTGCAAAATATCTTCTTTAAATAGCTCGAAGAATAAGGAAATGTGTTATTCTAGAGGTTTGTACATTTCAAACTAGTTTATCTCAAAATAAACCAAGTTAACCTAATGATAAAATAAGTTGTTACTTTGAAGACCCGTATCTAAGAGACTTCAAATGATTTTTCTATCCAACTGCAAAATATCTTCTTTAAATAGCTCGAAGAATAAGGAAATGTGTTAATCTAGAGGTTTGTACATTTCAAACTAGTTTATCTCAAAATAAACCAAGTTAACCTAATGATAAAATAAGTTGTTACTTTGAAGACCCGTATCTAAGAGACTTCAAATGATTTTTCTATCCAACTGCAAAATATCTTCTTTAAATAGCTCGAAGAATAAGGAAATGTGTTATTCTAGAGGTTTGTATATTTCAAACTAGTTTATCTCAAAATAAACCAAGTTAACCTAATGATAAAATAAGTTGTTACTTTGAAGACCCGTATCTAAGAGACTTCAAATGATTTTTCTATCCAACTGCAAAATATCTTCTTTAAATAGCTCAAAGAATAAGGAAATGTGTATTCTAGAGGTTTGTATATTTCAAACTAGTTTATCTCAAAATAAACCAAGTTAACCTAATGATAAAATAAGTTGTTACTTTGAAGACCCGTATCTAAGAGACTTCAAATGATTTTTCTATCCAACTGCAAAATATCTTCTTTAAATAGCTCGAAGAATAAGGAAATGTGTTATTCTAGAGGTTTGTACATTTCAAACTAGTTTATCTCAAAATAAACCAAGTTAACCTAATGATAAAATAAGTTGTTACTTTGAAGACCCGTATCTAAGAGACTTCAAATGATTTTTCTATCCAACTGCAAAATATCTTCTTTAAATAGCTCGAAAGAATAAGGAAATGTGTTAATCTAGAGGTTTGTACATTTCAAACTAGTTTATCTCAAAATAAACCAAGTTAACCTAATGATAAAATAAGTTGTTACTTTGAAGACCCGTATCTAAGAGACTTCAAATGATTTTTCTATCCAACTGCAAAATATCTTCTTTAAATAGCTCGAAGAATAAGGAAATGTGTTATTCTAGAGGTTTGTATATTTCAAACTAGTTTATCTCAAAATAAACCAAGTTAACCTAATGATAAAATAAGTTGTTACTTTGAAGACCCGTATCTAAGAGACTTCAAATGATTTTTCTATCCAACTGCAAAATATCTTCTTTAAATAGCTCGAAGAATAAGGAAATGTGTAATTCTAGAGGTTTGTACATTTCAAACTAGTTTATCTCAAAATAAACCAAGTTAACCTAATGATAAAATAAGTTGTTACTTTGAAGACCCGTATCTAAGAGACTTCAAATGATTTTTCTATCCAACTGCAAAATATCTTCTTTAAATAGCTCGAAGAATAAGGAAATGTGTTAATCTAGAGGTTTGTACATTTCAAACTAGTTTATCTCAAAATAAACCAAGTTAACCTAATGATAAAATAAGTTGTTACTTTGAAGACCCGTATCTAAGAGACTTCAAATGATTTTTCTATCCAACTGCAAAATATCTTCTTTAAATAGCTCAAAGAATAAGGAAATGTGTTATTCTAGAGGTTTGTATATTTCAAACTAGTTTATCTCAAAATAAACCAAGTTAACCTAATGATAAAATAAGTTGTTACTTTGAAGACCCGTATCTAAGAGACTTCAAATGATTTTTCTATCCAACTGCAAAATATCTTCTTTAAATAGCTCAAAGAATAAGGAAATGTGTAATTCTAGAGGTTTGTATATTTCAAACTAGTTTATCTCAAAATAAACCAAGTTAACCTAATGATAAAATAAGTTGTTACTTTGAAGACCCGTATCTAAGAGACTTCAAATGATTTTTCTATCCAACTGCAAAATATCTTCTTTAAATAGCTCGAAGAATAAGGAAATGTGTTATTCTAGAGGTTTGTATATTTCAAACTAGTTTATCTCAAAATAAACCAAGTTAACCTAATGATAAAATAAGTTGTTACTTTGAAGACCCGTATCTAAGAGACTTCAAATGATTTTTCTATCCAACTGCAAAATATCTTCTTTAAATAGCTCGAAGAATAAGGAAATGTGTTATTCTAGAGGTTTGTATATTTCAAACTAGTTTATCTCAAAATAAACCAAGTTAACCTAATGATAAAATAAGTTGTTACTTTGAAGACCCGTATCTAAGAGACTTCAAATGATTTTTCTATCCAACTGCAAAATATCTTCTTTAAATAGCTCGAAAGAATAAGGAAATGTGTTATTCTAGAGGTTTGTACATTTCAAACTAGTTTATCTCAAAATAAACCAAGTTAACCTAATGATAAAATAAGTTGTTACTTTGAAGACCCGTATCTAAGAGACTTCAAATGATTTTTCTATCCAACTGCAAAATATCTTCTTTAAATAGCTCGAAGAATAAGGAAATGTGTTATTCTAGAGGTTTGTATATTTCAAACTAGTTTATCTCAAAATAAACCAAGTTAACCTAATGATAAAATAAGTTGTTACTTTGAAGACCCGTATCTAAGAGACTTCAAATGATTTTTCTATCCAACTGCAAAATATCTTCTTTAAATAGCTCGAAGAATAAGGAAATGTGTTATTCTAGAGGTTTGTATATTTCAAACTAGTTTATCTCAAAATAAACCAAGTTAACCTAATGATAAAATAAGTTGTTACTTTGAAGACCCGTATCTAAGAGACTTCAAATGATTTTTCTATCCAACTGCAAAATATCTTCTTTAAATAGCTCAAAGAATAAGGAAATGTGTAATTCTAGAGGTTTGTATATTTCAAACTAGTTTATCTCAAAATAAACCAAGTTAACCTAATGATAAAATAAGTTGTTACTTTGAAGACCCGTATCTAAGAGACTTCAAATGATTTTTCTATCCAACTGCAAAATATCTTCTTTAAATAGCTCGAAGAATAAGGAAATGTGTTATTCTAGAGGTTTGTATATTTCAAACTAGTTTATCTCAAAATAAACCAAGTTAACCTAATGATAAAATAAGTTGTTACTTTGAAGACCCGTATCTAAGAGACTTCAAATGATTTTTCTATCCAACTGCAAAATATCTTCTTTAAATAGCTCGAAGAATAAGGAAATGTGTTATTCTAGAGGTTTGTACATTTCAAACTAGTTTATCTCAAAATAAACCAAGTTAACCTAATGATAAAATAAGTTGTTACTTTGAAGACCCGTATCTAAGAGACTTCAAATGATTTTTCTATCCAACTGCAAAATATCTTCTTTAAATAGCTCGAAGAATAAGGAAATGTGTTATTCTAGAGGTTTGTATATTTCAAACTAGTTTATCTCAAAATAAACCAAGTTAACCTAATGATAAAATAAGTTGTTACTTTGAAGACCCGTATCTAAGAGACTTCAAATGATTTTTCTATCCAACTGCAAAATATCTTCTTTAAATAGCTCGAAGAATAAGGAAATGTGTTAATCTAGAGGTTTGTATATTTCAAACTAGTTTATCTCAAAATAAACCAAGTTAACCTAATGATAAAATAAGTTGTTACTTTGAAGACCCGTATCTAAGAGACTTCAAATGATTTTTCTATCCAACTGCAAAATATCTTCTTTAAATAGCTCAAAGAATAAGGAAATGTGTAATTCTAGAGGTTTGTACATTTCAAACTAGTTTATCTCAAAATAAACCAAGTTAACCTAATGATAAAATAAGTTGTTACTTTGAAGACCCGTATCTAAGAGACTTCAAATGATTTTTCTATCCAACTGCAAAATATCTTCTTTAAATAGCTCGAAGAATAAGGAAATGTGTTAATCTAGAGGTTTGTATATTTCAAACTAGTTTATCTCAAAATAAACCAAGTTAACCTAATGATAAAATAAGTTGTTACTTTGAAGACCCGTATCTAAGAGACTTCAAATGATTTTTCTATCCAACTGCAAAATATCTTCTTTAAATAGCTCGAAGAATAAGGAAATGTGTTATTCTAGAGGTTTGTATATTTCAAACTAGTTTATCTCAAAATAAACCAAGTTAACCTAATGATAAAATAAGTTGTTACTTTGAAGACCCGTATCTAAGAGACTTCAAATGATTTTTCTATCCAACTGCAAAATATCTTCTTTAAATAGCTCGAAGAATAAGGAAATGTGTTAATCTAGAGGTTTGTATATTTCAAACTAGTTTATCTCAAAATAAACCAAGTTAACCTAATGATAAAATAAGTTGTTACTTTGAAGACCCGTATCTAAGAGACTTCAAATGATTTTTCTATCCAACTGCAAAATATCTTCTTTAAATAGCTCGAAGAATAAGGAAATGTGTTATTCTAGAGGTTTGTATATTTCAAACTAGTTTATCTCAAAATAAACCAAGTTAACCTAATGATAAAATAAGTTGTTACTTTGAAGACCCGTATCTAAGAGACTTCAAATGATTTTTCTATCCAACTGCAAAATATCTTCTTTAAATAGCTCGAAGAATAAGGAAATGTGTTATTCTAGAGGTTTGTATATTTCAAACTAGTTTATCTCAAAATAAACCAAGTTAACCTAATGATAAAATAAGTTGTTACTTTGAAGACCCGTATCTAAGAGACTTCAAATGATTTTTCTATCCAACTGCAAAATATCTTCTTTAAATAGCTCGAAGAATAAGGAAATGTGTAATTCTAGAGGTTTGTACATTTCAAACTAGTTTATCTCAAAATAAACCAAGTTAACCTAATGATAAAATAAGTTGTTACTTTGAAGACCCGTATCTAAGAGACTTCAAATGATTTTTCTATCCAACTGCAAAATATCTTCTTTAAATAGCTCAAAGAATAAGGAAATGTGTTATTCTAGAGGTTTGTATATTTCAAACTAGTTTATCTCAAAATAAACCAAGTTAACCTAATGATAAAATAAGTTGTTACTTTGAAGACCCGTATCTAAGAGACTTCAAATGATTTTTCTATCCAACTGCAAAATATCTTCTTTAAATAGCTCGAAGAATAAGGAAATGTGTTATTCTAGAGGTTTGTACATTTCAAACTAGTTTATCTCAAAATAAACCAAGTTAACCTAATGATAAAATAAGTTGTTACTTTGAAGACCCGTATCTAAGAGACTTCAAATGATTTTTCTATCCAACTGCAAAATATCTTCTTTAAATAGCTCGAAGAATAAGGAAATGTGTTAATCTAGAGGTTTGTATATTTCAAACTAGTTTATCTCAAAATAAACCAAGTTAACCTAATGATAAAATAAGTTGTTACTTTGAAGACCCGTATCTAAGAGACTTCAAATGATTTTTCTATCCAACTGCAAAATATCTTCTTTAAATAGCTCGAAGAATAAGGAAATGTGTTATTCTAGAGGTTTGTACATTTCAAACTAGTTTATCTCAAAATAAACCAAGTTAACCTAATGATAAAATAAGTTGTTACTTTGAAGACCCGTATCTAAGAGACTTCAAATGATTTTTCTATCCAACTGCAAAATATCTTCTTTAAATAGCTCGAAGAATAAGGAAATGTGTTATTCTAGAGGTTTGTATATTTCAAACTAGTTTATCTCAAAATAAACCAAGTTAACCTAATGATAAAATAAGTTGTTACTTTGAAGACCCGTATCTAAGAGACTTCAAATGATTTTTCTATCCAACTGCAAAATATCTTCTTTAAATAGCTCGAAGAATAAGGAAATGTGTTATTCTAGAGGTTTGTACATTTCAAACTAGTTTATCTCAAAATAAACCAAGTTAACCTAATGATAAAATAAGTTGTTACTTTGAAGACCCGTATCTAAGAGACTTCAAATGATTTTTCTATCCAACTGCAAAATATCTTCTTTAAATAGCTCGAAGAATAAGGAAATGTGTAATTCTAGAGGTTTGTATATTTCAAACTAGTTTATCTCAAAATAAACCAAGTTAACCTAATGATAAAATAAGTTGTTACTTTGAAGACCCGTATCTAAGAGACTTCAAATGATTTTTCTATCCAACTGCAAAATATCTTCTTTAAATAGCTCAAGAATAAGGAAATGTGTTAATCTAGAGGTTTGTATATTTCAAACTAGTTTATCTCAAAATAAACCAAGTTAACCTAATGATAAAATAAGTTGTTACTTTGAAGACCCGTATCTAAGAGACTTCAAATGATTTTTCTATCCAACTGCAAAATATCTTCTTTAAATAGCTCGAAGAATAAGGAAATGTGTAATTCTAGAGGTTTGTATATTTCAAACTAGTTTATCTCAAAATAAACCAAGTTAACCTAATGATAAAATAAGTTGTTACTTTGAAGACCCGTATCTAAGAGACTTCAAATGATTTTTCTATCCAACTGCAAAATATCTTCTTTAAATAGCTCGAAGAATAAGGAAATGTGTTATTCTAGAGGTTTGTATATTTCAAACTAGTTTATCTCAAAATAAACCAAGTTAACCTAATGATAAAATAAGTTGTTACTTTGAAGACCCGTATCTAAGAGACTTCAAATGATTTTTCTATCCAACTGCAAAATATCTTCTTTAAATAGCTCGAAGAATAAGGAAATGTGTAATTCTAGAGGTTTGTATATTTCAAACTAGTTTATCTCAAAATAAACCAAGTTAACCTAATGATAAAATAAGTTGTTACTTTGAAGACCCGTATCTAAGAGACTTCAAATGATTTTTCTATCCAACTGCAAAATATCTTCTTTAAATAGCTCGAAGAATAAGGAAATGTGTTATTCTAGAGGTTTGTATATTTCAAACTAGTTTATCTCAAAATAAACCAAGTTAACCTAATGATAAAATAAGTTGTTACTTTGAAGACCCGTATCTAAGAGACTTCAAATGATTTTTCTATCCAACTGCAAAATATCTTCTTTAAATAGCTCGAAGAATAAGGAAATGTGTTATTCTAGAGGTTTGTACATTTCAAACTAGTTTATCTCAAAATAAACCAAGTTAACCTAATGATAAAATAAGTTGTTACTTTGAAGACCCGTATCTAAGAGACTTCAAATGATTTTTCTATCCAACTGCAAAATATCTTCTTTAAATAGCTCGAAGAATAAGGAAATGTGTTATTCTAGAGGTTTGTATATTTCAAACTAGTTTATCTCAAAATAAACCAAGTTAACCTAATGATAAAATAAGTTGTTACTTTGAAGACCCGTATCTAAGAGACTTCAAATGATTTTTCTATCCAACTGCAAAATATCTTCTTTAAATAGCTCAAAGAATAAGGAAATGTGTAATCTAGAGGTTTGTATATTTCAAACTAGTTTATCTCAAAATAAACCAAGTTAACCTAATGATAAAATAAGTTGTTACTTTGAAGACCCGTATCTAAGAGACTTCAAATGATTTTTCTATCCAACTGCAAAATATCTTCTTTAAATAGCTCAAAGAATAAGGAAATGTGTTATTCTAGAGGTTTGTATATTTCAAACTAGTTTATCTCAAAATAAACCAAGTTAACCTAATGATAAAATAAGTTGTTACTTTGAAGACCCGTATCTAAGAGACTTCAAATGATTTTTCTATCCAACTGCAAAATATCTTCTTTAAATAGCTCGAAGAATAAGGAAATGTGTTATTCTAGAGGTTTGTATATTTCAAACTAGTTTATCTCAAAATAAACCAAGTTAACCTAATGATAAAATAAGTTGTTACTTTGAAGACCCGTATCTAAGAGACTTCAAATGATTTTTCTATCCAACTGCAAAATATCTTCTTTAAATAGCTCGAAGAATAAGGAAATGTGTTATTCTAGAGGTTTGTATATTTCAAACTAGTTTATCTCAAAATAAACCAAGTTAACCTAATGATAAAATAAGTTGTTACTTTGAAGACCCGTATCTAAGAGACTTCAAATGATTTTTCTATCCAACTGCAAAATATCTTCTTTAAATAGCTCAAAGAATAAGGAAATGTGTTATTCTAGAGGTTTGTATATTTCAAACTAGTTTATCTCAAAATAAACCAAGTTAACCTAATGATAAAATAAGTTGTTACTTTGAAGACCCGTATCTAAGAGACTTCAAATGATTTTTCTATCCAACTGCAAAATATCTTCTTTAAATAGCTCAAAGAATAAGGAAATGTGTAATTCTAGAGGTTTGTATATTTCAAACTAGTTTATCTCAAAATAAACCAAGTTAACCTAATGATAAAATAAGTTGTTACTTTGAAGACCCGTATCTAAGAGACTTCAAATGATTTTTCTATCCAACTGCAAAATATCTTCTTTAAATAGCTCGAAGAATAAGGAAATGTGTTATTCTAGAGGTTTGTACATTTCAAACTAGTTTATCTCAAAATAAACCAAGTTAACCTAATGATAAAATAAGTTGTTACTTTGAAGACCCGTATCTAAGAGACTTCAAATGATTTTTCTATCCAACTGCAAAATATCTTCTTTAAATAGCTCGAAGAATAAGGAAATGTGTTAATCTAGAGGTTTGTATATTTCAAACTAGTTTATCTCAAAATAAACCAAGTTAACCTAATGATAAAATAAGTTGTTACTTTGAAGACCCGTATCTAAGAGACTTCAAATGATTTTTCTATCCAACTGCAAAATATCTTCTTTAAATAGCTCGAAGAATAAGGAAATGTGTTAATCTAGAGGTTTGTATATTTAAAACTAGTTTATCTCAAAATAAACCAAGTTAACCTAATGATAAAATAAGTTGTTACTTTGAAGACCCGTATCTAAGAGACTTCAAATGATTTTTCTATCCAACTGCAAAATATCTTCTTTAAATAGCTCGAAGAATAAGGAAATGTGTTATTCTAGAGGTTTGTATATTTCAAACTAGTTTATCTCAAAATAAACCAAGTTAACCTAATGATAAAATAAGTTGTTACTTTGAAGACCCGTATCTAAGAGACTTCAAATGATTTTTCTATCCAACTGCAAAATATCTTCTTTAAATAGCTCAAAGAATAAGGAAATGTGTTATTCTAGAGGTTTGTATATTTCAAACTAGTTTATCTCAAAATAAACCAAGTTAACCTAATGATAAAATAAGTTGTTACTTTGAAGACCCGTATCTAAGAGACTTCAAATGATTTTTCTATCCAACTGCAAAATATCTTCTTTAAATAGCTCAAAGAATAAGGAAATGTGTTATTCTAGAGGTTTGTATATTTCAAACTAGTTTATCTCAAAATAAACCAAGTTAACCTAATGATAAAATAAGTTGTTACTTTGAAGACCCGTATCTAAGAGACTTCAAATGATTTTTCTATCCAACTGCAAAATATCTTCTTTAAATAGCTCGAAGAATAAGGAAATGTGTTATTCTAGAGGTTTGTATATTTCAAACTAGTTTATCTCAAAATAAACCAAGTTAACCTAATGATAAAATAAGTTGTTACTTTGAAGACCCGTATCTAAGAGACTTCAAATGATTTTTCTATCCAACTGCAAAATATCTTCTTTAAATAGCTCAAAGAATAAGGAAATGTGTTATTCTAGAGGTTTGTATATTTCAAACTAGTTTATCTCAAAATAAACCAAGTTAACCTAATGATAAAATAAGTTGTTACTTTGAAGACCCGTATCTAAGAGACTTCAAATGATTTTTCTATCCAACTGCAAAATATCTTCTTTAAATAGCTCGAAGAATAAGGAAATGTGTTATTCTAGAGGTTTGTATATTTCAAACTAGTTTATCTCAAAATAAACCAAGTTAACCTAATGATAAAATAAGTTGTTACTTTGAAGACCCGTATCTAAGAGACTTCAAATGATTTTTCTATCCAACTGCAAAATATCTTCTTTAAATAGCTCGAAGAATAAGGAAATGTGTAATTCTAGAGGTTTGTATATTTCAAACTAGTTTATCTCAAAATAAACCAAGTTAACCTAATGATAAAATAAGTTGTTACTTTGAAGACCCGTATCTAAGAGACTTCAAATGATTTTTCTATCCAACTGCAAAATATCTTCTTTAAATAGCTCGAAGAATAAGGAAATGTGTTATTCTAGAGGTTTGTATATTTCAAACTAGTTTATCTCAAAATAAACCAAGTTAACCTAATGATAAAATAAGTTGTTACTTTGAAGACCCGTATCTAAGAGACTTCAAATGATTTTTCTATCCAACTGCAAAATATCTTCTTTAAATAGCTCGAAGAATAAGGAAATGTGTTATTCTAGAGGTTTGTATATTTCAAACTAGTTTATCTCAAAATAAACCAAGTTAACCTAATGATAAAATAAGTTGTTACTTTGAAGACCCGTATCTAAGAGACTTCAAATGATTTTTCTATCCAACTGCAAAATATCTTCTTTAAATAGCTCAAAGAATAAGGAAATGTGTAATTCTAGAGGTTTGTATATTTCAAACTAGTTTATCTCAAAATAAACCAAGTTAACCTAATGATAAAATAAGTTGTTACTTTGAAGACCCGTATCTAAGAGACTTCAAATGATTTTTCTATCCAACTGCAAAATATCTTCTTTAAATAGCTCAAAGAATAAGGAAATGTGTTATTCTAGAGGTTTGTATATTTCAAACTAGTTTATCTCAAAATAAACCAAGTTAACCTAATGATAAAATAAGTTGTTACTTTGAAGACCCGTATCTAAGAGACTTCAAATGATTTTTCTATCCAACTGCAAAATATCTTCTTTAAATAGCTCGAAGAATAAGGAAATGTGTTATTCTAGAGGTTTGTATATTTCAAACTAGTTTATCTCAAAATAAACCAAGTTAACCTAATGATAAAATAAGTTGTTACTTTGAAGACCCGTATCTAAGAGACTTCAAATGATTTTTCTATCCAACTGCAAAATATCTTCTTTAAATAGCTCGAAGAATAAGGAAATGTGTTATTCTAGAGGTTTGTATATTTCAAACTAGTTTATCTCAAAATAAACCAAGTTAACCTAATGATAAAATAAGTTGTTACTTTGAAGACCCGTATCTAAGAGACTTCAAATGATTTTTCTATCCAACTGCAAAATATCTTCTTTAAATAGCTCAAAGAATAAGGAAATGTGTTATTCTAGAGGTTTGTATATTTCAAACTAGTTTATCTCAAAATAAACCAAGTTAACCTAATGATAAAATAAGTTGTTACTTTGAAGACCCGTATCTAAGAGACTTCAAATGATTTTTCTATCCAACTGCAAAATATCTTCTTTAAATAGCTCGAAGAATAAGGAAATGTGTTATTCTAGAGGTTTGTATATTTCAAACTAGTTTATCTCAAAATAAACCAAGTTAACCTAATGATAAAATAAGTTGTTACTTTGAAGACCCGTATCTAAGAGACTTCAAATGATTTTTCTATCCAACTGCAAAATATCTTCTTTAAATAGCTCAAAGAATAAGGAAATGTGTTATTCTAGAGGATTGTATATTTCAAACTAGTTTATCTCAAAATAAACCAAGTTAACCTAATGATAAAATAAGTTGTTACTTTGAAGACCCGTATCTAAGAGACTTCAAATGATTTTTCTATCCAACTGCAAAATATCTTCTTTAAATAGCTCGAAGAATAAGGAAATGTGTTATTCTAGAGGTTTGTATATTTCAAACTAGTTTATCTCAAAATAAACCAAGTTAACCTAATGATAAAATAAGTTGTTACTTTGAAGACCCGTATCTAAGAGACTTCAAATGATTTTTCTATCCAACTGCAAAATATCTTCTTTAAATAGCTCAAAGAATAAGGAAATGTGTTATTCTAGAGGTTTGTATATTTCAAACTAGTTTATCTCAAAATAAACCAAGTTAACCTAATGATAAAATAAGTTGTTACTTTGAAGACCCGTATCTAAGAGACTTCAAATGATTTTTCTATCCAACTGCAAAATATCTTCTTTAAATAGCTCAAAGAATAAGGAAATGTGTAATTCTAGAGGTTTGTACATTTCAAACTAGTTTATCTCAAAATAAACCAAGTTAACCTAATGATAAAATAAGTTGTTACTTTGAAGACCCGTATCTAAGAGACTTCAAATGATTTTTCTATCCAACTGCAAAATATCTTCTTTAAATAGCTCAAAGAATAAGGAAATGTGTTATTCTAGAGGTTTGTATATTTCAAACTAGTTTATCTCAAAATAAACCAAGTTAACCTAATGATAAAATAAGTTGTTACTTTGAAGACCCGTATCTAAGAGACTTCAAATGATTTTTCTATCCAACTGCAAAATATCTTCTTTAAATAGCTCGAAGAATAAGGAAATGTGTTATTCTAGAGGTTTGTACATTTCAAACTAGTTTATCTCAAAATAAACCAAGTTAACCTAATGATAAAATAAGTTGTTACTTTGAAGACCCGTATCTAAGAGACTTCAAATGATTTTTCTATCCAACTGCAAAATATCTTCTTTAAATAGCTCAAAGAATAAGGAAATGTGTTAATCTAGAGGTTTGTATATTTCAAACTAGTTTATCTCAAAATAAACCAAGTTAACCTAATGATAAAATAAGTTGTTACTTTGAAGACCCGTATCTAAGAGACTTCAAATGATTTTTCTATCCAACTGCAAAATATCTTCTTTAAATAGCTCGAAGAATAAGGAAATGTGTTATTCTAGAGGTTTGTATATTTCAAACTAGTTTATCTCAAAATAAACCAAGTTAACCTAATGATAAAATAAGTTGTTACTTTGAAGACCCGTATCTAAGAGACTTCAAATGATTTTTCTATCCAACTGCAAAATATCTTCTTTAAATAGCTCGAAGAATAAGGAAATGTGTTATTCTAGAGGTTTGTATATTTCAAACTAGTTTATCTCAAAATAAACCAAGTTAACCTAATGATAAAATAAGTTGTTACTTTGAAGACCCGTATCTAAGAGACTTCAAATGATTTTTCTATCCAACTGCAAAATATCTTCTTTAAATAGCTCAAAGAATAAGGAAATGTGTAATTCTAGATTGTATATTTCAAACTAGTTTATCTCAAAATAAACCAAGTTAACCTAATGATAAAATAAGTTGTTACTTTGAAGACCCGTATCTAAGAGACTTCAAATGATTTTTCTATCCAACTGCAAAATATCTTCTTTAAAATAAAGAATAGAAAAATGTGTGTTCTAGAGGTTTGTATATTTCAAACTAGTTTATCTCAAAATAAACCAAGTTAACCTAATGATAAAATAAGTTGTTACTTTGAAGACCCGTATCTAAGAGACTTCAAATGATTTTTCTATCCAACTGCAAAATATCTTCTTTAAATAGCTCAAAGAATAAGGAATGTGTAATTCTAGAGGTTTGTATATTTAAAACTAGTTTATCTCAAAATAAACCAAGTTAACCTAATGATAAAATAAGTTGTTACTTTGAAGACCCGTATCTAAGAGACTTCAAATGATTTTTCTATCCAACTGCAAAATATCTTCTTTAAATAGCTCAAAGAATAAGGAAATGTGTTAATCTAGAGGTTTGTATATTTCAAACTAGTTTATCTCAAAATAAACCAAGTTAACCTAATGATAAAATAAGTTGTTACTTTGAAGACCCGTATCTAAGAGACTTCAAATGATTTTTCTATCCAACTGCAAAATATCTTCTTTAAATAGCTCGAAGAATAAGGAAATGTGTTATTCTAGAGGTTTGTATATTTCAAACTAGTTTATCTCAAAATAAACCAAGTTAACCTAATGATAAAATAAGTTGTTACTTTGAAGACCCGTATCTAAGAGACTTCAAATGATTTTTCTATCCAACTGCAAAATATCTTCTTTAAATAGCTCAAAGAATAAGGAAATGTGTAATTCTAGAGGTTTGTATATTTCAAACTAGTTTATCTCAAAATAAACCAAGTTAACCTAATGATAAAATAAGTTGTTACTTTGAAGACCCGTATCTAAGAGACTTCAAATGATTTTTCTATCCAACTGCAAAATATCTTCTTTAAATAGCTCGAAGAATAAGGAAATGTGTTATTCTAGAGGTTTGTATATTTCAAACTAGTTTATCTCAAAATAAACCAAGTTAACCTAATGATAAAATAAGTTGTTACTTTGAAGACCCGTATCTAAGAGACTTCAAATGATTTTTCTATCCAACTGCAAAATATCTTCTTTAAATAGCTCGAAGAATAAGGAAATGTGTTATTCTAGAGGTTTGTACATTTCAAACTAGTTTATCTCAAAATAAACCAAGTTAACCTAATGATAAAATAAGTTGTTACTTTGAAGACCCGTATCTAAGAGACTTCAAATGATTTTTCTATCCAACTGCAAAATATCTTCTTTAAATAGCTCAAAGAATAAGGAAATGTGTTAATTCTAGAGGTTTGTATATTTCAAACTAGTTTATCTCAAAATAAACCAAGTTAACCTAATGATAAAATAAGTTGTTACTTTGAAGACCCGTATCTAAGAGACTTCAAATGATTTTTCTATCCAACTGCAAAATATCTTCTTTAAATAGCTCGAAGAATAAGGAAATGTGTTATTCTAGAGGTTTGTATATTTCAAACTAGTTTATCTCAAAATAAACCAAGTTAACCTAATGATAAAATAAGTTGTTACTTTGAAGACCCGTATCTAAGAGACTTCAAATGATTTTTCTATCCAACTGCAAAATATCTTCTTTAAATAGCTCGAAGAATAAGGAAATGTGTTATTCTAGAGGTTTGTATATTTCAAACTAGTTTATCTCAAAATAAACCAAGTTAACCTAATGATAAAATAAGTTGTTACTTTGAAGACCCGTATCTAAGAGACTTCAAATGATTTTTCTATCCAACTGCAAAATATCTTCTTTAAATAGCTCGAAGAATAAGGAAATGTGTTATTCTAGAGGTTTGTATATTTCAAACTAGTTTATCTCAAAATAAACCAAGTTAACCTAATGATAAAATAAGTTGTTACTTTGAAGACCCGTATCTAAGAGACTTCAAATGATTTTTCTATCCAACTGCAAAATATCTTCTTTAAATAGCTCAAAGAATAAGGAAATGTGTAATTCTAGAGGTTTGTATATTTCAAACTAGTTTATCTCAAAATAAACCAAGTTAACCTAATGATAAAATAAGTTGTTACTTTGAAGACCCGTATCTAAGAGACTTCAAATGATTTTTCTATCCAACTGCAAAATATCTTCTTTAAATAGCTCGAAGAATAAGGAAATGTGTTATTCTAGAGGTTTGTATATTTCAAACTAGTTTATCTCAAAATAAACCAAGTTAACCTAATGATAAAATAAGTTGTTACTTTGAAGACCCGTATCTAAGAGACTTCAAATGATTTTTCTATCCAACTGCAAAATATCTTCTTTAAATAGCTCGAAGAATAAGGAAATGTGTTATTCTAGAGGTTTGTACATTTCAAACTAGTTTATCTCAAAATAAACCAAGTTAACCTAATGATAAAATAAGTTGTTACTTTGAAGACCCGTATCTAAGAGACTTCAAATGATTTTTCTATCCAACTGCAAAATATCTTCTTTAAATAGCTCGAAGAATAAGGAAATGTGTTAATCTAGAGGTTTGTATATTTCAAACTAGTTTATCTCAAAATAAACCAAGTTAACCTAATGATAAAATAAGTTGTTACTTTGAAGACCCGTATCTAAGAGACTTCAAATGATTTTTCTATCCAACTGCAAAATATCTTCTTTAAATAGCTCAAAGAATAAGGAAATGTGTTAATTCTAGAGGTTTGTATATTTCAAACTAGTTTATCTCAAAATAAACCAAGTTAACCTAATGATAAAATAAGTTGTTACTTTGAAGACCCGTATCTAAGAGACTTCAAATGATTTTTCTATCCAACTGCAAAATATCTTCTTTAAATAGCTCAAAGAATAAGGAAATGTGTTAATCTAGAGGTTTGTATATTTCAAACTAGTTTATCTCAAAATAAACCAAGTTAACCTAATGATAAAATAAGTTGTTACTTTGAAGACCCGTATCTAAGAGACTTCAAATGATTTTTCTATCCAACTGCAAAATATCTTCTTTAAATAGCTCAAAGAATAAGGAAATGTGTAATTCTAGAGGTTTGTATATTTCAAACTAGTTTATCTCAAAATAAACCAAGTTAACCTAATGATAAAATAAGTTGTTACTTTGAAGACCCGTATCTAAGAGACTTCAAATGATTTTTCTATCCAACTGCAAAATATCTTCTTTAAATAGCTCAAAGAATAAGGAAATGTGTAATTCTAGAGGTTTGTATATTTCAAACTAGTTTATCTCAAAATAAACCAAGTTAACCTAATGATAAAATAAGTTGTTACTTTGAAGACCCGTATCTAAGAGACTTCAAATGATTTTTCTATCCAACTGCAAAATATCTTCTTTAAATAGCTCGAAGAATAAGGAAATGTGTTATTCTAGAGGTTTGTATATTTCAAACTAGTTTATCTCAAAATAAACCAAGTTAACCTAATGATAAAATAAGTTGTTACTTTGAAGACCCGTATCTAAGAGACTTCAAATGATTTTTCTATCCAACTGCAAAATATCTTCTTTAAATAGCTCGAAGAATAAGGAAATGTGTTATTCTAGAGGTTTGTATATTTCAAACTAGTTTATCTCAAAATAAACCAAGTTAACCTAATGATAAAATAAGTTGTTACTTTGAAGACCCGTATCTAAGAGACTTCAAATGATTTTTCTATCCAACTGCAAAATATCTTCTTTAAATAGCTCGAAGAATAAGGAAATGTGTTATTCTAGAGGTTTGTATATTTCAAACTAGTTTATCTCAAAATAAACCAAGTTAACCTAATGATAAAATAAGTTGTTACTTTGAAGACCCGTATCTAAGAGACTTCAAATGATTTTTCTATCCAACTGCAAAATATCTTCTTTAAATAGCTCGAAGAATAAGGAAATGTGTTATTCTAGAGGTTTGTATATTTCAAACTAGTTTATCTCAAAATAAACCAAGTTAACCTAATGATAAAATAAGTTGTTACTTTGAAGACCCGTATCTAAGAGACTTCAAATGATTTTTCTATCCAACTGCAAAATATCTTCTTTAAATAGCTCGAAGAATAAGGAAATGTGTAATTCTAGAGGTTTGTATATTTCAAACTAGTTTATCTCAAAATAAACCAAGTTAACCTAATGATAAAATAAGTTGTTACTTTGAAGACCCGTATCTAAGAGACTTCAAATGATTTTTCTATCCAACTGCAAAATATCTTCTTTAAATAGCTCGAAGAATAAGGAAATGTGTTATTCTAGAGGTTTGTATATTTCAAACTAGTTTATCTCAAAATAAACCAAGTTAACCTAATGATAAAATAAGTTGTTACTTTGAAGACCCGTATCTAAGAGACTTCAAATGATTTTTCTATCCAACTGCAAAATATCTTCTTTAAATAGCTCAAAGAATAAGGAAATGTGTAATTCTAGAGGTTTGTATATTTCAAACTAGTTTATCTCAAAATAAACCAAGTTAACCTAATGATAAAATAAGTTGTTACTTTGAAGACCCGTATCTAAGAGACTTCAAATGATTTTTCTATCCAACTGCAAAATATCTTCTTTAAATAGCTCAAAGAATAAGGAAATGTGTAATTCTAGAGGTTTGTATATTTCAAACTAGTTTATCTCAAAATAAACCAAGTTAACCTAATGATAAAATAAGTTGTTACTTTGAAGACCCGTATCTAAGAGACTTCAAATGATTTTTCTATCCAACTGCAAAATATCTTCTTTAAATAGCTCGAAGAATAAGGAAATGTGTTATTCTAGAGGTTTGTATATTTCAAACTAGTTTATCTCAAAATAAACCAAGTTAACCTAATGATAAAATAAGTTGTTACTTTGAAGACCCGTATCTAAGAGACTTCAAATGATTTTTCTATCCAACTGCAAAATATCTTCTTTAAATAGCTCAAAGAATAAGGAAATGTGTTAATCTAGAGGTTTGTATATTTCAAACTAGTTTATCTCAAAATAAACCAAGTTAACCTAATGATAAAATAAGTTGTTACTTTGAAGACCCGTATCTAAGAGACTTCAAATGATTTTTCTATCCAACTGCAAAATATCTTCTTTAAATAGCTCGAAGAATAAGGAAATGTGTTATTCTAGAGGTTTGTATATTTCAAACTAGTTTATCTCAAAATAAACCAAGTTAACCTAATGATAAAATAAGTTGTTACTTTGAAGACCCGTATCTAAGAGACTTCAAATGATTTTTCTATCCAACTGCAAAATATCTTCTTTAAATAGCTCAAAGAATAAGGAAATGTGTAATTCTAGAGGTTTGTATATTTCAAACTAGTTTATCTCAAAATAAACCAAGTTAACCTAATGATAAAATAAGTTGTTACTTTGAAGACCCGTATCTAAGAGACTTCAAATGATTTTTCTATCCAACTGCAAAATATCTTCTTTAAATAGCTCGAAGAATAAGGAAATGTGTTATTCTAGAGGTTTGTATATTTCAAACTAGTTTATCTCAAAATAAACCAAGTTAACCTAATGATAAAATAAGTTGTTACTTTGAAGACCCGTATCTAAGAGACTTCAAATGATTTTTCTATCCAACTGCAAAATATCTTCTTTAAATAGCTCGAAGAATAAGGAAATGTGTTAATCTAGAGGTTTGTATATTTCAAACTAGTTTATCTCAAAATAAACCAAGTTAACCTAATGATAAAATAAGTTGTTACTTTGAAGACCCGTATCTAAGAGACTTCAAATGATTTTTCTATCCAACTGCAAAATATCTTCTTTAAATAGCTCGAAGAATAAGGAAATGTGTAATTCTAGAGGTTTGTATATTTCAAACTAGTTTATCTCAAAATAAACCAAGTTAACCTAATGATAAAATAAGTTGTTACTTTGAAGACCCGTATCTAAGAGACTTCAAATGATTTTTCTATCCAACTGCAAAATATCTTCTTTAAATAGCTCAAAGAATAAGGAAATGTGTTATTCTAGAGGTTTGTATATTTCAAACTAGTTTATCTCAAAATAAACCAAGTTAACCTAATGATAAAATAAGTTGTTACTTTGAAGACCCGTATCTAAGAGACTTCAAATGATTTTTCTATCCAACTGCAAAATATCTTCTTTAAATAGCTCAAAGAATAAGGAAATGTGTAATTCTAGAGGTTTGTATATTTCAAACTAGTTTATCTCAAAATAAACCAAGTTAACCTAATGATAAAATAAGTTGTTACTTTGAAGACCCGTATCTAAGAGACTTCAAATGATTTTTCTATCCAACTGCAAAATATCTTCTTTAAATAGCTCGAAGAATAAGGAAATGTGTTATTCTAGAGGTTTGTATATTTCAAACTAGTTTATCTCAAAATAAACCAAGTTAACCTAATGATAAAATAAGTTGTTACTTTGAAGACCCGTATCTAAGAGACTTCAAATGATTTTTCTATCCAACTGCAAAATATCTTCTTTAAATAGCTCGAAGAATAAGGAAATGTGTTATTCTAGAGGTTTGTATATTTCAAACTAGTTTATCTCAAAATAAACCAAGTTAACCTAATGATAAAATAAGTTGTTACTTTGAAGACCCGTATCTAAGAGACTTCAAATGATTTTTCTATCCAACTGCAAAATATCTTCTTTAAATAGCTCGAAGAATAAGGAAATGTGTTATTCTAGAGGTTTGTATATTTCAAACTAGTTTATCTCAAAATAAACCAAGTTAACCTAATGATAAAATAAGTTGTTACTTTGAAGACCCGTATCTAAGAGACTTCAAATGATTTTTCTATCCAACTGCAAAATATCTTCTTTAAATAGCTCGAAGAATAAGGAAATGTGTTATTCTAGAGGTTTGTATATTTCAAACTAGTTTATCTCAAAATAAACCAAGTTAACCTAATGATAAAATAAGTTGTTACTTTGAAGACCCGTATCTAAGAGACTTCAAATGATTTTTCTATCCAACTGCAAAATATCTTCTTTAAATAGCTCAAAGAATAAGGAAATGTGTTAATCTAGAGGTTTGTATATTTCAAACTAGTTTATCTCAAAATAAACCAAGTTAACCTAATGATAAAATAAGTTGTTACTTTGAAGACCCGTATCTAAGAGACTTCAAATGATTTTTCTATCCAACTGCAAAATATCTTCTTTAAATAGCTCAAAGAATAAGGAAATGTGTAATTCTAGAGGTTTGTATATTTCAAACTAGTTTATCTCAAAATAAACCAAGTTAACCTAATGATAAAATAAGTTGTTACTTTGAAGACCCGTATCTAAGAGACTTCAAATGATTTTTCTATCCAACTGCAAAATATCTTCTTTAAATAGCTCGAAGAATAAGGAAATGTGTTAATCTAGAGGTTTGTATATTTCAAACTAGTTTATCTCAAAATAAACCAAGTTAACCTAATGATAAAATAAGTTGTTACTTTGAAGACCCGTATCTAAGAGACTTCAAATGATTTTTCTATCCAACTGCAAAATATCTTCTTTAAATAGCTCAAAGAATAAGGAAATGTGTAATTCTAGAGGTTTGTATATTTCAAACTAGTTTATCTCAAAATAAACCAAGTTAACCTAATGATAAAATAAGTTGTTACTTTGAAGACCCGTATCTAAGAGACTTCAAATGATTTTTCTATCCAACTGCAAAATATCTTCTTTAAATAGCTCAAAGAATAAGGAAATGTGTAATTCTAGAGGTTTGTATATTTCAAACTAGTTTATCTCAAAATAAACCAAGTTAACCTAATGATAAAATAAGTTGTTACTTTGAAGACCCGTATCTAAGAGACTTCAAATGATTTTTCTATCCAACTGCAAAATATCTTCTTTAAATAGCTCGAAGAATAAGGAAATGTGTTAATCTAGAGGTTTGTATATTTCAAACTAGTTTATCTCAAAATAAACCAAGTTAACCTAATGATAAAATAAGTTGTTACTTTGAAGACCCGTATCTAAGAGACTTCAAATGATTTTTCTATCCAACTGCAAAATATCTTCTTTAAATAGCTCAAAGAATAAGGAAATGTGTTAATCTAGAGGTTTGTATATTTCAAACTAGTTTATCTCAAAATAAACCAAGTTAACCTAATGATAAAATAAGTTGTTACTTTGAAGACCCGTATCTAAGAGACTTCAAATGATTTTTCTATCCAACTGCAAAATATCTTCTTTAAATAGCTCAAAGAATAAGGAAATGTGTTAATCTAGAGGTTTGTATATTTCAAACTAGTTTATCTCAAAATAAACCAAGTTAACCTAATGATAAAATAAGTTGTTACTTTGAAGACCCGTATCTAAGAGACTTCAAATGATTTTTCTATCCAACTGCAAAATATCTTCTTTAAATAGCTCAAAGAATAAGGAAATGTGTAATTCTAGAGGTTTGTATATTTCAAACTAGTTTATCTCAAAATAAACCAAGTTAACCTAATGATAAAATAAGTTGTTACTTTGAAGACCCGTATCTAAGAGACTTCAAATGATTTTTCTATCCAACTGCAAAATATCTTCTTTAAATAGCTCGAAGAATAAGGAAATGTGTTATTCTAGAGGTTTGTATATTTCAAACTAGTTTATCTCAAAATAAACCAAGTTAACCTAATGATAAAATAAGTTGTTACTTTGAAGACCCGTATCTAAGAGACTTCAAATGATTTTTCTATCCAACTGCAAAATATCTTCTTTAAATAGCTCGAAGAATAAGGAAATGTGTTATTCTAGAGGTTTGTATATTTCAAACTAGTTTATCTCAAAATAAACCAAGTTAACCTAATGATAAAATAAGTTGTTACTTTGAAGACCCGTATCTAAGAGACTTCAAATGATTTTTCTATCCAACTGCAAAATATCTTCTTTAAATAGCTCGAAGAATAAGGAAATGTGTTATTCTAGAGGTTTGTATATTTCAAACTAGTTTATCTCAAAATAAACCAAGTTAACCTAATGATAAAATAAGTTGTTACTTTGAAGACCCGTATCTAAGAGACTTCAAATGATTTTTCTATCCAACTGCAAAATATCTTCTTTAAATAGCTCAAAGAATAAGGAAATGTGTAATTCTAGAGGTTTGTATATTTCAAACTAGTTTATCTCAAAATAAACCAAGTTAACCTAATGATAAAATAAGTTGTTACTTTGAAGACCCGTATCTAAGAGACTTCAAATGATTTTTCTATCCAACTGCAAAATATCTTCTTTAAATAGCTCGAAGAATAAGGAAATGTGTTATTCTAGAGGTTTGTATATTTCAAACTAGTTTATCTCAAAATAAACCAAGTTAACCTAATGATAAAATAAGTTGTTACTTTGAAGACCCGTATCTAAGAGACTTCAAATGATTTTTCTATCCAACTGCAAAATATCTTCTTTAAATAGCTCGAAGAATAAGGAAATGTGTTATTCTAGAGGTTTGTATATTTCAAACTAGTTTATCTCAAAATAAACCAAGTTAACCTAATGATAAAATAAGTTGTTACTTTGAAGACCCGTATCTAAGAGACTTCAAATGATTTTTCTATCCAACTGCAAAATATCTTCTTTAAATAGCTCAAAGAATAAGGAAATGTGTAATTCTAGAGGTTTGTATATTTCAAACTAGTTTATCTCAAAATAAACCAAGTTAACCTAATGATAAAATAAGTTGTTACTTTGAAGACCCGTATCTAAGAGACTTCAAATGATTTTTCTATCCAACTGCAAAATATCTTCTTTAAATAGCTCAAAGAATAAGGAAATGTGTTAATCTAGAGGTTTGTATATTTCAAACTAGTTTATCTCAAAATAAACCAAGTTAACCTAATGATAAAATAAGTTGTTACTTTGAAGACCCGTATCTAAGAGACTTCAAATGATTTTTCTATCCAACTGCAAAATATCTTCTTTAAATAGCTCAAAGAATAAGGAAATGTGTAATTCTAGAGGTTTGTATATTTCAAACTAGTTTATCTCAAAATAAACCAAGTTAACCTAATGATAAAATAAGTTGTTACTTTGAAGACCCGTATCTAAGAGACTTCAAATGATTTTTCTATCCAACTGCAAAATATCTTCTTTAAATAGCTCAAAGAATAAGGAAATGTGTAATTCTAGAGGTTTGTATATTTCAAACTAGTTTATCTCAAAATAAACCAAGTTAACCTAATGATAAAATAAGTTGTTACTTTGAAGACCCGTATCTAAGAGACTTCAAATGATTTTTCTATCCAACTGCAAAATATCTTCTTTAAATAGCTCAAAGAATAAGGAAATGTGTAATTCTAGAGGTTTGTATATTTCAAACTAGTTTATCTCAAAATAAACCAAGTTAACCTAATGATAAAATAAGTTGTTACTTTGAAGACCCGTATCTAAGAGACTTCAAATGATTTTTCTATCCAACTGCAAAATATCTTCTTTAAATAGCTCAAAGAATAAGGAAATGTGTAATTCTAGAGGTTTGTATATTTCAAACTAGTTTATCTCAAAATAAACCAAGTTAACCTAATGATAAAATAAGTTGTTACTTTGAAGACCCGTATCTAAGAGACTTCAAATGATTTTTCTATCCAACTGCAAAATATCTTCTTTAAATAGCTCGAAGAATAAGGAAATGTGTTAATCTAGAGGTTTGTATATTTCAAACTAGTTTATCTCAAAATAAACCAAGTTAACCTAATGATAAAATAAGTTGTTACTTTGAAGACCCGTATCTAAGAGACTTCAAATGATTTTTCTATCCAACTGCAAAATATCTTCTTTAAATAGCTCAAAGAATAAGGAAATGTGTTAATCTAGAGGTTTGTATATTTCAAACTAGTTTATCTCAAAATAAACCAAGTTAACCTAATGATAAAATAAGTTGTTACTTTGAAGACCCGTATCTAAGAGACTTCAAATGATTTTTCTATCCAACTGCAAAATATCTTCTTTAAATAGCTCAAAGAATAAGGAAATGTGTTAATCTAGAGGTTTGTATATTTCAAACTAGTTTATCTCAAAATAAACCAAGTTAACCTAATGATAAAATAAGTTGTTACTTTGAAGACCCGTATCTAAGAGACTTCAAATGATTTTTCTATCCAACTGCAAAATATCTTCTTTAAATAGCTCGAAGAATAAGGAAATGTGTTATTCTAGAGGTTTGTATATTTCAAACTAGTTTATCTCAAAATAAACCAAGTTAACCTAATGATAAAATAAGTTGTTACTTTGAAGACCCGTATCTAAGAGACTTCAAATGATTTTTCTATCCAACTGCAAAATATCTTCTTTAAATAGCTCGAAGAATAAGGAAATGTGTTATTCTAGAGGTTTGTATATTTCAAACTAGTTTATCTCAAAATAAACCAAGTTAACCTAATGATAAAATAAGTTGTTACTTTGAAGACCCGTATCTAAGAGACTTCAAATGATTTTTCTATCCAACTGCAAAATATCTTCTTTAAATAGCTCGAAGAATAAGGAAATGTGTTATTCTAGAGGTTTGTATATTTCAAACTAGTTTATCTCAAAATAAACCAAGTTAACCTAATGATAAAATAAGTTGTTACTTTGAAGACCCGTATCTAAGAGACTTCAAATGATTTTTCTATCCAACTGCAAAATATCTTCTTTAAATAGCTCAAAGAATAAGGAAATGTGTTATTCTAGAGGTTTGTATATTTCAAACTAGTTTATCTCAAAATAAACCAAGTTAACCTAATGATAAAATAAGTTGTTACTTTGAAGACCCGTATCTAAGAGACTTCAAATGATTTTTCTATCCAACTGCAAAATATCTTCTTTAAATAGCTCGAAGAATAAGGAAATGTGTTATTCTAGAGGTTTGTATATTTCAAACTAGTTTATCTCAAAATAAACCAAGTTAACCTAATGATAAAATAAGTTGTTACTTTGAAGACCCGTATCTAAGAGACTTCAAATGATTTTTCTATCCAACTGCAAAATATCTTCTTTAAATAGCTCGAAGAATAAGGAAATGTGTTAATTCTAGAGGTTTGTATATTTCAAACTAGTTTATCTCAAAATAAACCAAGTTAACCTAATGATAAAATAAGTTGTTACTTTGAAGACCCGTATCTAAGAGACTTCAAATGATTTTTCTATCCAACTGCAAAATATCTTCTTTAAATAGCTCGAAGAATAAGGAAATGTGTAATTCTAGAGGTTTGTATATTTCAAACTAGTTTATCTCAAAATAAACCAAGTTAACCTAATGATAAAATAAGTTGTTACTTTGAAGACCCGTATCTAAGAGACTTCAAATGATTTTTCTATCCAACTGCAAAATATCTTCTTTAAATAGCTCGAAGAATAAGGAAATGTGTTATTCTAGAGGTTTGTATATTTCAAACTAGTTTATCTCAAAATAAACCAAGTTAACCTAATGATAAAATAAGTTGTTACTTTGAAGACCCGTATCTAAGAGACTTCAAATGATTTTTCTATCCAACTGCAAAATATCTTCTTTAAATAGCTCAAAGAATAAGGAAATGTGTTAATTCTAGAGGTTTGTATATTTCAAACTAGTTTATCTCAAAATAAACCAAGTTAACCTAATGATAAAATAAGTTGTTACTTTGAAGACCCGTATCTAAGAGACTTCAAATGATTTTTCTATCCAACTGCAAAATATCTTCTTTAAATAGCTCAAAGAATAAGGAAATGTGTAATTCTAGAGGTTTGTATATTTCAAACTAGTTTATCTCAAAATAAACCAAGTTAACCTAATGATAAAATAAGTTGTTACTTTGAAGACCCGTATCTAAGAGACTTCAAATGATTTTTCTATCCAACTGCAAAATATCTTCTTTAAATAGCTCGAAGAATAAGGAAATGTGTTATTCTAGAGGTTTGTATATTTCAAACTAGTTTATCTCAAAATAAACCAAGTTAACCTAATGATAAAATAAGTTGTTACTTTGAAGACCCGTATCTAAGAGACTTCAAATGATTTTTCTATCCAACTGCAAAATATCTTCTTTAAATAGCTCGAAGAATAAGGAAATGTGTTATTCTAGAGGTTTGTATATTTCAAACTAGTTTATCTCAAAATAAACCAAGTTAACCTAATGATAAAATAAGTTGTTACTTTGAAGACCCGTATCTAAGAGACTTCAAATGATTTTTCTATCCAACTGCAAAATATCTTCTTTAAATAGCTCGAAGAATAAGGAAATGTGTTATTCTAGAGGTTTGTATATTTCAAACTAGTTTATCTCAAAATAAACCAAGTTAACCTAATGATAAAATAAGTTGTTACTTTGAAGACCCGTATCTAAGAGACTTCAAATGATTTTTCTATCCAACTGCAAAATATCTTCTTTAAATAGCTCAAAGAATAAGGAAATGTGTAATTCTAGAGGTTTGTATATTTCAAACTAGTTTATCTCAAAATAAACCAAGTTAACCTAATGATAAAATAAGTTGTTACTTTGAAGACCCGTATCTAAGAGACTTCAAATGATTTTTCTATCCAACTGCAAAATATCTTCTTTAAATAGCTCGAAGAATAAGGAAATGTGTTATTCTAGAGGTTTGTATATTTCAAACTAGTTTATCTCAAAATAAACCAAGTTAACCTAATGATAAAATAAGTTGTTACTTTGAAGACCCGTATCTAAGAGACTTCAAATGATTTTTCTATCCAACTGCAAAATATCTTCTTTAAATAGCTCAAAGAATAAGGAAATGTGTTAATCTAGAGGTTTGTATATTTCAAACTAGTTTATCTCAAAATAAACCAAGTTAACCTAATGATAAAATAAGTTGTTACTTTGAAGACCCGTATCTAAGAGACTTCAAATGATTTTTCTATCCAACTGCAAAATATCTTCTTTAAATAGCTCAAAGAATAAGGAAATGTGTTATTCTAGAGGTTTGTATATTTCAAACTAGTTTATCTCAAAATAAACCAAGTTAACCTAATGATAAAATAAGTTGTTACTTTGAAGACCCGTATCTAAGAGACTTCAAATGATTTTTCTATCCAACTGCAAAATATCTTCTTTAAATAGCTCGAAGAATAAGGAAATGTGTTATTCTAGAGGTTTGTATATTTCAAACTAGTTTATCTCAAAATAAACCAAGTTAACCTAATGATAAAATAAGTTGTTACTTTGAAGACCCGTATCTAAGAGACTTCAAATGATTTTTCTATCCAACTGCAAAATATCTTCTTTAAATAGCTCGAAGAATAAGGAAATGTGTTATTCTAGAGGTTTGTATATTTCAAACTAGTTTATCTCAAAATAAACCAAGTTAACCTAATGATAAAATAAGTTGTTACTTTGAAGACCCGTATCTAAGAGACTTCAAATGATTTTTCTATCCAACTGCAAAATATCTTCTTTAAATAGCTCGAAGAATAAGGAAATGTGTTATTCTAGAGGTTTGTATATTTCAAACTAGTTTATCTCAAAATAAACCAAGTTAACCTAATGATAAAATAAGTTGTTACTTTGAAGACCCGTATCTAAGAGACTTCAAATGATTTTTCTATCCAACTGCAAAATATCTTCTTTAAATAGCTCAAAGAATAAGGAAATGTGTTAATCTAGAGGTTTGTATATTTCAAACTAGTTTATCTCAAAATAAACCAAGTTAACCTAATGATAAAATAAGTTGTTACTTTGAAGACCCGTATCTAAGAGACTTCAAATGATTTTTCTATCCAACTGCAAAATATCTTCTTTAAATAGCTCGAAGAATAAGGAAATGTGTTATTCTAGAGGTTTGTATATTTCAAACTAGTTTATCTCAAAATAAACCAAGTTAACCTAATGATAAAATAAGTTGTTACTTTGAAGACCCGTATCTAAGAGACTTCAAATGATTTTTCTATCCAACTGCAAAATATCTTCTTTAAATAGCTCGAAGAATAAGGAAATGTGTTATTCTAGAGGTTTGTATATTTCAAACTAGTTTATCTCAAAATAAACCAAGTTAACCTAATGATAAAATAAGTTGTTACTTTGAAGACCCGTATCTAAGAGACTTCAAATGATTTTTCTATCCAACTGCAAAATATCTTCTTTAAATAGCTCGAAGAATAAGGAAATGTGTTATTCTAGAGGTTTGTATATTTCAAACTAGTTTATCTCAAAATAAACCAAGTTAACCTAATGATAAAATAAGTTGTTACTTTGAAGACCCGTATCTAAGAGACTTCAAATGATTTTTCTATCCAACTGCAAAATATCTTCTTTAAATAGCTCGAAGAATAAGGAAATGTGTAATTCTAGAGGTTTGTATATTTCAAACTAGTTTATCTCAAAATAAACCAAGTTAACCTAATGATAAAATAAGTTGTTACTTTGAAGACCCGTATCTAAGAGACTTCAAATGATTTTTCTATCCAACTGCAAAATATCTTCTTTAAATAGCTCAAAGAATAAGGAAATGTGTTAATCTAGAGGTTTGTATATTTCAAACTAGTTTATCTCAAAATAAACCAAGTTAACCTAATGATAAAATAAGTTGTTACTTTGAAGACCCGTATCTAAGAGACTTCAAATGATTTTTCTATCCAACTGCAAAATATCTTCTTTAAATAGCTCGAAGAATAAGGAAATGTGTTATTCTAGAGGTTTGTATATTTCAAACTAGTTTATCTCAAAATAAACCAAGTTAACCTAATGATAAAATAAGTTGTTACTTTGAAGACCCGTATCTAAGAGACTTCAAATGATTTTTCTATCCAACTGCAAAATATCTTCTTTAAATAGCTCGAAGAATAAGGAAATGTGTTAATTCTAGAGGTTTGTATATTTCAAACTAGTTTATCTCAAAATAAACCAAGTTAACCTAATGATAAAATAAGTTGTTACTTTGAAGACCCGTATCTAAGAGACTTCAAATGATTTTTCTATCCAACTGCAAAATATCTTCTTTAAATAGCTCAAAGAATAAGGAAATGTGTTAATCTAGAGGTTTGTATATTTCAAACTAGTTTATCTCAAAATAAACCAAGTTAACCTAATGATAAAATAAGTTGTTACTTTGAAGACCCGTATCTAAGAGACTTCAAATGATTTTTCTATCCAACTGCAAAATATCTTCTTTAAATAGCTCGAAGAATAAGGAAATGTGTTATTCTAGAGGTTTGTATATTTCAAACTAGTTTATCTCAAAATAAACCAAGTTAACCTAATGATAAAATAAGTTGTTACTTTGAAGACCCGTATCTAAGAGACTTCAAATGATTTTTCTATCCAACTGCAAAATATCTTCTTTAAATAGCTCGAAGAATAAGGAAATGTGTTATTCTAGAGGTTTGTATATTTCAAACTAGTTTATCTCAAAATAAACCAAGTTAACCTAATGATAAAATAAGTTGTTACTTTGAAGACCCGTATCTAAGAGACTTCAAATGATTTTTCTATCCAACTGCAAAATATCTTCTTTAAATAGCTCAAAGAATAAGGAAATGTGTTAATCTAGAGGTTTGTATATTTCAAACTAGTTTATCTCAAAATAAACCAAGTTAACCTAATGATAAAATAAGTTGTTACTTTGAAGACCCGTATCTAAGAGACTTCAAATGATTTTTCTATCCAACTGCAAAATATCTTCTTTAAATAGCTCAAAGAATAAGGAAATGTGTAATTCTAGAGGTTTGTATATTTCAAACTAGTTTATCTCAAAATAAACCAAGTTAACCTAATGATAAAATAAGTTGTTACTTTGAAGACCCGTATCTAAGAGACTTCAAATGATTTTTCTATCCAACTGCAAAATATCTTCTTTAAATAGCTCAAAGAATAAGGAAATGTGTTAATCTAGAGGTTTGTATATTTCAAACTAGTTTATCTCAAAATAAACCAAGTTAACCTAATGATAAAATAAGTTGTTACTTTGAAGACCCGTATCTAAGAGACTTCAAATGATTTTTCTATCCAACTGCAAAATATCTTCTTTAAATAGCTCGAAGAATAAGGAAATGTGTTATTCTAGAGGTTTGTATATTTCAAACTAGTTTATCTCAAAATAAACCAAGTTAACCTAATGATAAAATAAGTTGTTACTTTGAAGACCCGTATCTAAGAGACTTCAAATGATTTTTCTATCCAACTGCAAAATATCTTCTTTAAATAGCTCAAAGAATAAGGAAATGTGTTAATCTAGAGGTTTGTATATTTCAAACTAGTTTATCTCAAAATAAACCAAGTTAACCTAATGATAAAATAAGTTGTTACTTTGAAGACCCGTATCTAAGAGACTTCAAATGATTTTTCTATCCAACTGCAAAATATCTTCTTTAAATAGCTCGAAGAATAAGGAAATGTGTTATTCTAGAGGTTTGTATATTTCAAACTAGTTTATCTCAAAATAAACCAAGTTAACCTAATGATAAAATAAGTTGTTACTTTGAAGACCCGTATCTAAGAGACTTCAAATGATTTTTCTATCCAACTGCAAAATATCTTCTTTAAATAGCTCGAAGAATAAGGAAATGTGTTATTCTAGAGGTTTGTATATTTCAAACTAGTTTATCTCAAAATAAACCAAGTTAACCTAATGATAAAATAAGTTGTTACTTTGAAGACCCGTATCTAAGAGACTTCAAATGATTTTTCTATCCAACTGCAAAATATCTTCTTTAAATAGCTCGAAGAATAAGGAAATGTGTTATTCTAGAGGTTTGTATATTTCAAACTAGTTTATCTCAAAATAAACCAAGTTAACCTAATGATAAAATAAGTTGTTACTTTGAAGACCCGTATCTAAGAGACTTCAAATGATTTTTCTATCCAACTGCAAAATATCTTCTTTAAATAGCTCAAAGAATAAGGAAATGTGTTAATTCTAGAGGTTTGTATATTTCAAACTAGTTTATCTCAAAATAAACCAAGTTAACCTAATGATAAAATAAGTTGTTACTTTGAAGACCCGTATCTAAGAGACTTCAAATGATTTTTCTATCCAACTGCAAAATATCTTCTTTAAATAGCTCAAAGAATAAGGAAATGTGTAATTCTAGAGGTTTGTATATTTCAAACTAGTTTATCTCAAAATAAACCAAGTTAACCTAATGATAAAATAAGTTGTTACTTTGAAGACCCGTATCTAAGAGACTTCAAATGATTTTTCTATCCAACTGCAAAATATCTTCTTTAAATAGCTCGAAGAATAAGGAAATGTGTTAATTCTAGAGGTTTGTATATTTCAAACTAGTTTATCTCAAAATAAACCAAGTTAACCTAATGATAAAATAAGTTGTTACTTTGAAGACCCGTATCTAAGAGACTTCAAATGATTTTTCTATCCAACTGCAAAATATCTTCTTTAAATAGCTCGAAGAATAAGGAAATGTGTTATTCTAGAGGTTTGTATATTTCAAACTAGTTTATCTCAAAATAAACCAAGTTAACCTAATGATAAAATAAGTTGTTACTTTGAAGACCCGTATCTAAGAGACTTCAAATGATTTTTCTATCCAACTGCAAAATATCTTCTTTAAATAGCTCAAAGAATAAGGAAATGTGTTATTCTAGAGGTTTGTATATTTCAAACTAGTTTATCTCAAAATAAACCAAGTTAACCTAATGATAAAATAAGTTGTTACTTTGAAGACCCGTATCTAAGAGACTTCAAATGATTTTTCTATCCAACTGCAAAATATCTTCTTTAAATAGCTCAAAGAATAAGGAAATGTGTAATTCTAGAGGTTTGTATATTTCAAACTAGTTTATCTCAAAATAAACCAAGTTAACCTAATGATAAAATAAGTTGTTACTTTGAAGACCCGTATCTAAGAGACTTCAAATGATTTTTCTATCCAACTGCAAAATATCTTCTTTAAATAGCTCAAAGAATAAGGAAATGTGTTAATTCTAGAGGTTTGTATATTTCAAACTAGTTTATCTCAAAATAAACCAAGTTAACCTAATGATAAAATAAGTTGTTACTTTGAAGACCCGTATCTAAGAGACTTCAAATGATTTTTCTATCCAACTGCAAAATATCTTCTTTAAATAGCTCGAAGAATAAGGAAATGTGTTATTCTAGAGGTTTGTATATTTCAAACTAGTTTATCTCAAAATAAACCAAGTTAACCTAATGATAAAATAAGTTGTTACTTTGAAGACCCGTATCTAAGAGACTTCAAATGATTTTTCTATCCAACTGCAAAATATCTTCTTTAAATAGCTCAAAGAATAAGGAAATGTGTTAATCTAGAGGTTTGTATATTTCAAACTAGTTTATCTCAAAATAAACCAAGTTAACCTAATGATAAAATAAGTTGTTACTTTGAAGACCCGTATCTAAGAGACTTCAAATGATTTTTCTATCCAACTGCAAAATATCTTCTTTAAATAGCTCAAAGAATAAGGAAATGTGTTATTCTAGAGGTTTGTATATTTCAAACTAGTTTATCTCAAAATAAACCAAGTTAACCTAATGATAAAATAAGTTGTTACTTTGAAGACCCGTATCTAAGAGACTTCAAATGATTTTTCTATCCAACTGCAAAATATCTTCTTTAAATAGCTCAAAGAATAAGGAAATGTGTTAATCTAGAGGTTTGTATATTTCAAACTAGTTTATCTCAAAATAAACCAAGTTAACCTAATGATAAAATAAGTTGTTACTTTGAAGACCCGTATCTAAGAGACTTCAAATGATTTTTCTATCCAACTGCAAAATATCTTCTTTAAATAGCTCGAAGAATAAGGAAATGTGTTAATTCTAGAGGTTTGTATATTTCAAACTAGTTTATCTCAAAATAAACCAAGTTAACCTAATGATAAAATAAGTTGTTACTTTGAAGACCCGTATCTAAGAGACTTCAAATGATTTTTCTATCCAACTGCAAAATATCTTCTTTAAATAGCTCAAAGAATAAGGAAATGTGTTAATTCTAGAGGTTTGTATATTTCAAACTAGTTTATCTCAAAATAAACCAAGTTAACCTAATGATAAAATAAGTTGTTACTTTGAAGACCCGTATCTAAGAGACTTCAAATGATTTTTCTATCCAACTGCAAAATATCTTCTTTAAATAGCTCAAAGAATAAGGAAATGTGTAATTCTAGAGGTTTGTATATTTCAAACTAGTTTATCTCAAAATAAACCAAGTTAACCTAATGATAAAATAAGTTGTTACTTTGAAGACCCGTATCTAAGAGACTTCAAATGATTTTTCTATCCAACTGCAAAATATCTTCTTTAAATAGCTCGAAGAATAAGGAAATGTGTTATTCTAGAGGTTTGTATATTTCAAACTAGTTTATCTCAAAATAAACCAAGTTAACCTAATGATAAAATAAGTTGTTACTTTGAAGACCCGTATCTAAGAGACTTCAAATGATTTTTCTATCCAACTGCAAAATATCTTCTTTAAATAGCTCGAAGAATAAGGAAATGTGTTATTCTAGAGGTTTGTATATTTCAAACTAGTTTATCTCAAAATAAACCAAGTTAACCTAATGATAAAATAAGTTGTTACTTTGAAGACCCGTATCTAAGAGACTTCAAATGATTTTTCTATCCAACTGCAAAATATCTTCTTTAAATAGCTCAAAGAATAAGGAAATGTGTAATTCTAGAGGTTTGTATATTTCAAACTAGTTTATCTCAAAATAAACCAAGTTAACCTAATGATAAAATAAGTTGTTACTTTGAAGACCCGTATCTAAGAGACTTCAAATGATTTTTCTATCCAACTGCAAAATATCTTCTTTAAATAGCTCGAAGAATAAGGAAATGTGTTATTCTAGAGGTTTGTATATTTCAAACTAGTTTATCTCAAAATAAACCAAGTTAACCTAATGATAAAATAAGTTGTTACTTTGAAGACCCGTATCTAAGAGACTTCAAATGATTTTTCTATCCAACTGCAAAATATCTTCTTTAAATAGCTCAAAGAATAAGGAAATGTGTAATTCTAGAGGTTTGTATATTTCAAACTAGTTTATCTCAAAATAAACCAAGTTAACCTAATGATAAAATAAGTTGTTACTTTGAAGACCCGTATCTAAGAGACTTCAAATGATTTTTCTATCCAACTGCAAAATATCTTCTTTAAATAGCTCGAAGAATAAGGAAATGTGTTATTCTAGAGGTTTGTATATTTCAAACTAGTTTATCTCAAAATAAACCAAGTTAACCTAATGATAAAATAAGTTGTTACTTTGAAGACCCGTATCTAAGAGACTTCAAATGATTTTTCTATCCAACTGCAAAATATCTTCTTTAAATAGCTCGAAGAATAAGGAAATGTGTTAATTCTAGAGGTTTGTATATTTCAAACTAGTTTATCTCAAAATAAACCAAGTTAACCTAATGATAAAATAAGTTGTTACTTTGAAGACCCGTATCTAAGAGACTTCAAATGATTTTTCTATCCAACTGCAAAATATCTTCTTTAAATAGCTCGAAGAATAAGGAAATGTGTTAATTCTAGAGGTTTGTATATTTCAAACTAGTTTATCTCAAAATAAACCAAGTTAACCTAATGATAAAATAAGTTGTTACTTTGAAGACCCGTATCTAAGAGACTTCAAATGATTTTTCTATCCAACTGCAAAATATCTTCTTTAAATAGCTCGAAGAATAAGGAAATGTGTTATTCTAGAGGTTTGTATATTTCAAACTAGTTTATCTCAAAATAAACCAAGTTAACCTAATGATAAAATAAGTTGTT
Organism: Daphnia galeata; assembly: GCA_030770115.1. NCBI lineage: Eukaryota > Metazoa > Arthropoda > Branchiopoda > Diplostraca > Daphniidae > Daphnia > Daphnia galeata. Next base: position 862,517 of record CM061121.1, read on the forward strand.
ACTTTGAAGACCCGTATCTAAGAGACTTCAAATGATTTTTCTATCCAACTGCAAAATATCTTCTTTAAATAGCTCAAAGAATAAGGAAATGTGTTAATCTAGAGGTTTGTATATTTCAAACTAGTTTATCTCAAAATAAACCAAGTTAACCTAATGATAAAATAAGTTGTTACTTTGAAGACCCGTATCTAAGAGACTTCAAATGATTTTTCTATCCAACTGCAAAATATCTTCTTTAAATAGCTCAAAGAATAAGGAAATGTGTTATTCTAGAGGTTTGTATATTTCAAACTAGTTTATCTCAAAATAAACCAAGTTAACCTAATGATAAAATAAGTTGTTACTTTGAAGACCCGTATCTAAGAGACTTCAAATGATTTTTCTATCCAACTGCAAAATATCTTCTTTAAATAGCTCGAAGAATAAGGAAATGTGTTATTCTAGAGGTTTGTATATTTCAAACTAGTTTATCTCAAAATAAACCAAGTTAACCTAATGATAAAATAAGTTGTTACTTTGAAGACCCGTATCTAAGAGACTTCAAATGATTTTTCTATCCAACTGCAAAATATCTTCTTTAAATAGCTCGAAGAATAAGGAAATGTGTTATTCTAGAGGTTTGTATATTTCAAACTAGTTTATCTCAAAATAAACCAAGTTAACCTAATGATAAAATAAGTTGTTACTTTGAAGACCCGTATCTAAGAGACTTCAAATGATTTTTCTATCCAACTGCAAAATATCTTCTTTAAATAGCTCAAAGAATAAGGAAATGTGTAATTCTAGAGGTTTGTATATTTCAAACTAGTTTATCTCAAAATAAACCAAGTTAACCTAATGATAAAATAAGTTGTTACTTTGAAGACCCGTATCTAAGAGACTTCAAATGATTTTTCTATCCAACTGCAAAATATCTTCTTTAAATAGCTCGAAGAATAAGGAAATGTGTTATTCTAGAGGTTTGTATATTTCAAACTAGTTTATCTCAAAATAAACCAAGTTAACCTAATGATAAAATAAGTTGTTACTTTGAAGACCCGTATCTAAGAGACTTCAAATGATTTTTCTATCCAACTGCAAAATATCTTCTTTAAATAGCTCAAAGAATAAGGAAATGTGTTAATTCTAGAGGTTTGTATATTTCAAACTAGTTTATCTCAAAATAAACCAAGTTAACCTAATGATAAAATAAGTTGTTACTTTGAAGACCCGTATCTAAGAGACTTCAAATGATTTTTCTATCCAACTGCAAAATATCTTCTTTAAATAGCTCGAAGAATAAGGAAATGTGTTATTCTAGAGGTTTGTATATTTCAAACTAGTTTATCTCAAAATAAACCAAGTTAACCTAATGATAAAATAAGTTGTTACTTTGAAGACCCGTATCTAAGAGACTTCAAATGATTTTTCTATCCAACTGCAAAATATCTTCTTTAAATAGCTCAAAGAATAAGGAAATGTGTAATTCTAGAGGTTTGTATATTTCAAACTAGTTTATCTCAAAATAAACCAAGTTAACCTAATGATAAAATAAGTTGTTACTTTGAAGACCCGTATCTAAGAGACTTCAAATGATTTTTCTATCCAACTGCAAAATATCTTCTTTAAATAGCTCGAAGAATAAGGAAATGTGTTATTCTAGAGGTTTGTATATTTCAAACTAGTTTATCTCAAAATAAACCAAGTTAACCTAATGATAAAATAAGTTGTTACTTTGAAGACCCGTATCTAAGAGACTTCAAATGATTTTTCTATCCAACTGCAAAATATCTTCTTTAAATAGCTCGAAGAATAAGGAAATGTGTTATTCTAGAGGTTTGTATATTTCAAACTAGTTTATCTCAAAATAAACCAAGTTAACCTAATGATAAAATAAGTTGTTACTTTGAAGACCCGTATCTAAGAGACTTCAAATGATTTTTCTATCCAACTGCAAAATATCTTCTTTAAATAGCTCAAAGAATAAGGAAATGTGTTAATTCTAGAGGTTTGTATATTTCAAACTAGTTTATCTCAAAATAAACCAAGTTAACCTAATGATAAAATAAGTTGTTACTTTGAAGACCCGTATCTAAGAGACTTCAAATGATTTTTCTATCCAACTGCAAAATATCTTCTTTAAATAGCTCAAAGAATAAGGAAATGTGTAATTCTAGAGGTTTGTATATTTCAAACTAGTTTATCTCAAAATAAACCAAGTTAACCTAATGATAAAATAAGTTGTTACTTTGAAGACCCGTATCTAAGAGACTTCAAATGATTTTTCTATCCAACTGCAAAATATCTTCTTTAAATAGCTCAAAGAATAAGGAAATGTGTTAATTCTAGAGGTTTGTATATTTCAAACTAGTTTATCTCAAAATAAACCAAGTTAACCTAATGATAAAATAAGTTGTTACTTTGAAGACCCGTATCTAAGAGACTTCAAATGATTTTTCTATCCAACTGCAAAATATCTTCTTTAAATAGCTCGAAGAATAAGGAAATGTGTTATTCTAGAGGTTTGTATATTTCAAACTAGTTTATCTCAAAATAAACCAAGTTAACCTAATGATAAAATAAGTTGTTACTTTGAAGACCCGTATCTAAGAGACTTCAAATGATTTTTCTATCCAACTGCAAAATATCTTCTTTAAATAGCTCGAAGAATAAGGAAATGTGTAATTCTAGAGGTTTGTATATTTCAAACTAGTTTATCTCAAAATAAACCAAGTTAACCTAATGATAAAATAAGTTGTTACTTTGAAGACCCGTATCTAAGAGACTTCAAATGATTTTTCTATCCAACTGCAAAATATCTTCTTTAAATAGCTCGAAGAATAAGGAAATGTGTTATTCTAGAGGTTTGTATATTTCAAACTAGTTTATCTCAAAATAAACCAAGTTAACCTAATGATAAAATAAGTTGTTACTTTGAAGACCCGTATCTAAGAGACTTCAAATGATTTTTCTATCCAACTGCAAAATATCTTCTTTAAATAGCTCGAAGAATAAGGAAATGTGTAATTCTAGAGGTTTGTATATTTCAAACTAGTTTATCTCAAAATAAACCAAGTTAACCTAATGATAAAATAAGTTGTTACTTTGAAGACCCGTATCTAAGAGACTTCAAATGATTTTTCTATCCAACTGCAAAATATCTTCTTTAAATAGCTCGAAGAATAAGGAAATGTGTTATTCTAGAGGTTTGTATATTTCAAACTAGTTTATCTCAAAATAAACCAAGTTAACCTAATGATAAAATAAGTTGTTACTTTGAAGACCCGTATCTAAGAGACTTCAAATGATTTTTCTATCCAACTGCAAAATATCTTCTTTAAATAGCTCGAAGAATAAGGAAATGTGTTATTCTAGAGGTTTGTATATTTCAAACTAGTTTATCTCAAAATAAACCAAGTTAACCTAATGATAAAATAAGTTGTTACTTTGAAGACCCGTATCTAAGAGACTTCAAATGATTTTTCTATCCAACTGCAAAATATCTTCTTTAAATAGCTCAAAGAATAAGGAAATGTGTTAATCTAGAGGTTTGTATATTTCAAACTAGTTTATCTCAAAATAAACCAAGTTAACCTAATGATAAAATAAGTTGTTACTTTGAAGACCCGTATCTAAGAGACTTCAAATGATTTTTCTATCCAACTGCAAAATATCTTCTTTAAATAGCTCAAAGAATAAGGAAATGTGTAATTCTAGAGGTTTGTATATTTCAAACTAGTTTATCTCAAAATAAACCAAGTTAACCTAATGATAAAATAAGTTGTTACTTTGAAGACCCGTATCTAAGAGACTTCAAATGATTTTTCTATCCAACTGCAAAATATCTTCTTTAAATAGCTCAAAGAATAAGGAAATGTGTTAATCTAGAGGTTTGTATATTTCAAACTAGTTTATCTCAAAATAAACCAAGTTAACCTAATGATAAAATAAGTTGTTACTTTGAAGACCCGTATCTAAGAGACTTCAAATGATTTTTCTATCCAACTGCAAAATATCTTCTTTAAATAGCTCGAAGAATAAGGAAATGTGTTAATCTAGAGGTTTGTATATTTCAAACTAGTTTATCTCAAAATAAACCAAGTTAACCTAATGATAAAATAAGTTGTTACTTTGAAGACCCGTATCTAAGAGACTTCAAATGATTTTTCTATCCAACTGCAAAATATCTTCTTTAAATAGCTCAAAGAATAAGGAAATGTGTAATTCTAGAGGTTTGTATATTTCAAACTAGTTTATCTCAAAATAAACCAAGTTAACCTAATGATAAAATAAGTTGTTACTTTGAAGACCCGTATCTAAGAGACTTCAAATGATTTTTCTATCCAACTGCAAAATATCTTCTTTAAATAGCTCGAAGAATAAGGAAATGTGTTATTCTAGAGGTTTGTATATTTCAAACTAGTTTATCTCAAAATAAACCAAGTTAACCTAATGATAAAATAAGTTGTTACTTTGAAGACCCGTATCTAAGAGACTTCAAATGATTTTTCTATCCAACTGCAAAATATCTTCTTTAAATAGCTCGAAGAATAAGGAAATGTGTTATTCTAGAGGTTTGTATATTTCAAACTAGTTTATCTCAAAATAAACCAAGTTAACCTAATGATAAAATAAGTTGTTACTTTGAAGACCCGTATCTAAGAGACTTCAAATGATTTTTCTATCCAACTGCAAAATATCTTCTTTAAATAGCTCAAAGAATAAGGAAATGTGTTAATCTAGAGGTTTGTATATTTCAAACTAGTTTATCTCAAAATAAACCAAGTTAACCTAATGATAAAATAAGTTGTTACTTTGAAGACCCGTATCTAAGAGACTTCAAATGATTTTTCTATCCAACTGCAAAATATCTTCTTTAAATAGCTCGAAGAATAAGGAAATGTGTAATTCTAGAGGTTTGTATATTTCAAACTAGTTTATCTCAAAATAAACCAAGTTAACCTAATGATAAAATAAGTTGTTACTTTGAAGACCCGTATCTAAGAGACTTCAAATGATTTTTCTATCCAACTGCAAAATATCTTCTTTAAATAGCTCAAAGAATAAGGAAATGTGTTAATCTAGAGGTTTGTATATTTCAAACTAGTTTATCTCAAAATAAACCAAGTTAACCTAATGATAAAATAAGTTGTTACTTTGAAGACCCGTATCTAAGAGACTTCAAATGATTTTTCTATCCAACTGCAAAATATCTTCTTTAAATAGCTCGAAGAATAAGGAAATGTGTTAATTCTAGAGGTTTGTATATTTCAAACTAGTTTATCTCAAAATAAACCAAGTTAACCTAATGATAAAATAAGTTGTTACTTTGAAGACCCGTATCTAAGAGACTTCAAATGATTTTTCTATCCAACTGCAAAATATCTTCTTTAAATAGCTCAAAGAATAAGGAAATGTGTAATTCTAGAGGTTTGTATATTTCAAACTAGTTTATCTCAAAATAAACCAAGTTAACCTAATGATAAAATAAGTTGTTACTTTGAAGACCCGTATCTAAGAGACTTCAAATGATTTTTCTATCCAACTGCAAAATATCTTCTTTAAATAGCTCAAAGAATAAGGAAATGTGTTAATCTAGAGGTTTGTATATTTCAAACTAGTTTATCTCAAAATAAACCAAGTTAACCTAATGATAAAATAAGTTGTTACTTTGAAGACCCGTATCTAAGAGACTTCAAATGATTTTTCTATCCAACTGCAAAATATCTTCTTTAAATAGCTCGAAGAATAAGGAAATGTGTTATTCTAGAGGTTTGTATATTTCAAACTAGTTTATCTCAAAATAAACCAAGTTAACCTAATGATAAAATAAGTTGTTACTTTGAAGACCCGTATCTAAGAGACTTCAAATGATTTTTCTATCCAACTGCAAAATATCTTCTTTAAATAGCTCAAAGAATAAGGAAATGTGTAATTCTAGAGGTTTGTATATTTCAAACTAGTTTATCTCAAAATAAACCAAGTTAACCTAATGATAAAATAAGTTGTTACTTTGAAGACCCGTATCTAAGAGACTTCAAATGATTTTTCTATCCAACTGCAAAATATCTTCTTTAAATAGCTCGAAGAATAAGGAAATGTGTTATTCTAGAGGTTTGTATATTTCAAACTAGTTTATCTCAAAATAAACCAAGTTAACCTAATGATAAAATAAGTTGTTACTTTGAAGACCCGTATCTAAGAGACTTCAAATGATTTTTCTATCCAACTGCAAAATATCTTCTTTAAATAGCTCGAAGAATAAGGAAATGTGTTATTCTAGAGGTTTGTATATTTCAAACTAGTTTATCTCAAAATAAACCAAGTTAACCTAATGATAAAATAAGTTGTTACTTTGAAGACCCGTATCTAAGAGACTTCAAATGATTTTTCTATCCAACTGCAAAATATCTTCTTTAAATAGCTCAAAGAATAAGGAAATGTGTTAATCTAGAGGTTTGTATATTTCAAACTAGTTTATCTCAAAATAAACCAAGTTAACCTAATGATAAAATAAGTTGTTACTTTGAAGACCCGTATCTAAGAGACTTCAAATGATTTTTCTATCCAACTGCAAAATATCTTCTTTAAATAGCTCGAAGAATAAGGAAATGTGTAATTCTAGAGGTTTGTATATTTCAAACTAGTTTATCTCAAAATAAACCAAGTTAACCTAATGATAAAATAAGTTGTTACTTTGAAGACCCGTATCTAAGAGACTTCAAATGATTTTTCTATCCAACTGCAAAATATCTTCTTTAAATAGCTCAAAGAATAAGGAAATGTGTTAATCTAGAGGTTTGTATATTTCAAACTAGTTTATCTCAAAATAAACCAAGTTAACCTAATGATAAAATAAGTTGTTACTTTGAAGACCCGTATCTAAGAGACTTCAAATGATTTTTCTATCCAACTGCAAAATATCTTCTTTAAATAGCTCAAAGAATAAGGAAATGTGTAATTCTAGAGGTTTGTATATTTCAAACTAGTTTATCTCAAAATAAACCAAGTTAACCTAATGATAAAATAAGTTGTTACTTTGAAGACCCGTATCTAAGAGACTTCAAATGATTTTTCTATCCAACTGCAAAATATCTTCTTTAAATAGCTCGAAGAATAAGGAAATGTGTTAATCTAGAGGTTTGTATATTTCAAACTAGTTTATCTCAAAATAAACCAAGTTAACCTAATGATAAAATAAGTTGTTACTTTGAAGACCCGTATCTAAGAGACTTCAAATGATTTTTCTATCCAACTGCAAAATATCTTCTTTAAATAGCTCGAAGAATAAGGAAATGTGTTAATCTAGAGGTTTGTATATTTCAAACTAGTTTATCTCAAAATAAACCAAGTTAACCTAATGATAAAATAAGTTGTTACTTTGAAGACCCGTATCTAAGAGACTTCAAATGATTTTTCTATCCAACTGCAAAATATCTTCTTTAAATAGCTCGAAGAATAAGGAAATGTGTTAATCTAGAGGTTTGTATATTTCAAACTAGTTTATCTCAAAATAAACCAAGTTAACCTAATGATAAAATAAGTTGTTACTTTGAAGACCCGTATCTAAGAGACTTCAAATGATTTTTCTATCCAACTGCAAAATATCTTCTTTAAATAGCTCGAAGAATAAGGAAATGTGTTAATCTAGAGGTTTGTATATTTCAAACTAGTTTATCTCAAAATAAACCAAGTTAACCTAATGATAAAATAAGTTGTTACTTTGAAGACCCGTATCTAAGAGACTTCAAATGATTTTTCTATCCAACTGCAAAATATCTTCTTTAAATAGCTCAAAGAATAAGGAAATGTGTAATTCTAGAGGTTTGTATATTTCAAACTAGTTTATCTCAAAATAAACCAAGTTAACCTAATGATAAAATAAGTTGTTACTTTGAAGACCCGTATCTAAGAGACTTCAAATGATTTTTCTATCCAACTGCAAAATATCTTCTTTAAATAGCTCAAAGAATAAGGAAATGTGTTAATCTAGAGGTTTGTATATTTCAAACTAGTTTATCTCAAAATAAACCAAGTTAACCTAATGATAAAATAAGTTGTTACTTTGAAGACCCGTATCTAAGAGACTTCAAATGATTTTTCTATCCAACTGCAAAATATCTTCTTTAAATAGCTCAAAGAATAAGGAAATGTGTAATTCTAGAGGTTTGTATATTTCAAACTAGTTTATCTCAAAATAAACCAAGTTAACCTAATGATAAAATAAGTTGTTACTTTGAAGACCCGTATCTAAGAGACTTCAAATGATTTTTCTATCCAACTGCAAAATATCTTCTTTAAATAGCTCGAAGAATAAGGAAATGTGTTATTCTAGAGGTTTGTATATTTCAAACTAGTTTATCTCAAAATAAACCAAGTTAACCTAATGATAAAATAAGTTGTTACTTTGAAGACCCGTATCTAAGAGACTTCAAATGATTTTTCTATCCAACTGCAAAATATCTTCTTTAAATAGCTCAAAGAATAAGGAAATGTGTAATTCTAGAGGTTTGTATATTTCAAACTAGTTTATCTCAAAATAAACCAAGTTAACCTAATGATAAAATAAGTTGTTACTTTGAAGACCCGTATCTAAGAGACTTCAAATGATTTTTCTATCCAACTGCAAAATATCTTCTTTAAATAGCTCGAAGAATAAGGAAATGTGTTATTCTAGAGGTTTGTATATTTCAAACTAGTTTATCTCAAAATAAACCAAGTTAACCTAATGATAAAATAAGTTGTTACTTTGAAGACCCGTATCTAAGAGACTTCAAATGATTTTTCTATCCAACTGCAAAATATCTTCTTTAAATAGCTCAAAGAATAAGGAAATGTGTAATTCTAGAGGTTTGTATATTTCAAACTAGTTTATCTCAAAATAAACCAAGTTAACCTAATGATAAAATAAGTTGTTACTTTGAAGACCCGTATCTAAGAGACTTCAAATGATTTTTCTATCCAACTGCAAAATATCTTCTTTAAATAGCTCGAAGAATAAGGAAATGTGTTATTCTAGAGGTTTGTATATTTCAAACTAGTTTATCTCAAAATAAACCAAGTTAACCTAATGATAAAATAAGTTGTTACTTTGAAGACCCGTATCTAAGAGACTTCAAATGATTTTTCTATCCAACTGCAAAATATCTTCTTTAAATAGCTCAAAGAATAAGGAAATGTGTTATTCTAGAGGTTTGTATATTTCAAACTAGTTTATCTCAAAATAAACCAAGTTAACCTAATGATAAAATAAGTTGTTACTTTGAAGACCCGTATCTAAGAGACTTCAAATGATTTTTCTATCCAACTGCAAAATATCTTCTTTAAATAGCTCGAAGAATAAGGAAATGTGTTATTCTAGAGGTTTGTATATTTCAAACTAGTTTATCTCAAAATAAACCAAGTTAACCTAATGATAAAATAAGTTGTTACTTTGAAGACCCGTATCTAAGAGACTTCAAATGATTTTTCTATCCAACTGCAAAATATCTTCTTTAAATAGCTCAAAGAATAAGGAAATGTGTAATTCTAGAGGTTTGTATATTTCAAACTAGTTTATCTCAAAATAAACCAAGTTAACCTAATGATAAAATAAGTTGTTACTTTGAAGACCCGTATCTAAGAGACTTCAAATGATTTTTCTATCCAACTGCAAAATATCTTCTTTAAATAGCTCAAAGAATAAGGAAATGTGTTAATCTAGAGGTTTGTATATTTCAAACTAGTTTATCTCAAAATAAACCAAGTTAACCTAATGATAAAATAAGTTGTTACTTTGAAGACCCGTATCTAAGAGACTTCAAATGATTTTTCTATCCAACTGCAAAATATCTTCTTTAAATAGCTCAAAGAATAAGGAAATGTGTAATTCTAGAGGTTTGTATATTTCAAACTAGTTTATCTCAAAATAAACCAAGTTAACCTAATGATAAAATAAGTTGTTACTTTGAAGACCCGTATCTAAGAGACTTCAAATGATTTTTCTATCCAACTGCAAAATATCTTCTTTAAATAGCTCAAAGAATAAGGAAATGTGTTAATCTAGAGGTTTGTATATTTCAAACTAGTTTATCTCAAAATAAACCAAGTTAACCTAATGATAAAATAAGTTGTTACTTTGAAGACCCGTATCTAAGAGACTTCAAATGATTTTTCTATCCAACTGCAAAATATCTTCTTTAAATAGCTCAAAGAATAAGGAAATGTGTTAATCTAGAGGTTTGTATATTTCAAACTAGTTTATCTCAAAATAAACCAAGTTAACCTAATGATAAAATAAGTTGTTACTTTGAAGACCCGTATCTAAGAGACTTCAAATGATTTTTCTATCCAACTGCAAAATATCTTCTTTAAATAGCTCAAAGAATAAGGAAATGTGTTAATTCTAGAGGTTTGTATATTTCAAACTAGTTTATCTCAAAATAAACCAAGTTAACCTAATGATAAAATAAGTTGTTACTTTGAAGACCCGTATCTAAGAGACTTCAAATGATTTTTCTATCCAACTGCAAAATATCTTCTTTAAATAGCTCGAAGAATAAGGAAATGTGTTATTCTAGAGGTTTGTATATTTCAAACTAGTTTATCTCAAAATAAACCAAGTTAACCTAATGATAAAATAAGTTGTTACTTTGAAGACCCGTATCTAAGAGACTTCAAATGATTTTTCTATCCAACTGCAAAATATCTTCTTTAAATAGCTCGAAGAATAAGGAAATGTGTAATTCTAGAGGTTTGTATATTTCAAACTAGTTTATCTCAAAATAAACCAAGTTAACCTAATGATAAAATAAGTTGTTACTTTGAAGACCCGTATCTAAGAGACTTCAAATGATTTTTCTATCCAACTGCAAAATATCTTCTTTAAATAGCTCGAAGAATAAGGAAATGTGTTATTCTAGAGGTTTGTATATTTCAAACTAGTTTATCTCAAAATAAACCAAGTTAACCTAATGATAAAATAAGTTGTTACTTTGAAGACCCGTATCTAAGAGACTTCAAATGATTTTTCTATCCAACTGCAAAATATCTTCTTTAAATAGCTCAAAGAATAAGGAAATGTGTAATTCTAGAGGTTTGTATATTTCAAACTAGTTTATCTCAAAATAAACCAAGTTAACCTAATGATAAAATAAGTTGTTACTTTGAAGACCCGTATCTAAGAGACTTCAAATGATTTTTCTATCCAACTGCAAAATATCTTCTTTAAATAGCTCGAAGAATAAGGAAATGTGTTAATTCTAGAGGTTTGTATATTTCAAACTAGTTTATCTCAAAATAAACCAAGTTAACCTAATGATAAAATAAGTTGTTACTTTGAAGACCCGTATCTAAGAGACTTCAAATGATTTTTCTATCCAACTGCAAAATATCTTCTTTAAATAGCTCGAAGAATAAGGAAATGTGTTATTCTAGAGGTTTGTATATTTCAAACTAGTTTATCTCAAAATAAACCAAGTTAACCTAATGATAAAATAAGTTGTTACTTTGAAGACCCGTATCTAAGAGACTTCAAATGATTTTTCTATCCAACTGCAAAATATCTTCTTTAAATAGCTCAAAGAATAAGGAAATGTGTTAATTCTAGAGGTTTGTATATTTCAAACTAGTTTATCTCAAAATAAACCAAGTTAACCTAATGATAAAATAAGTTGTTACTTTGAAGACCCGTATCTAAGAGACTTCAAATGATTTTTCTATCCAACTGCAAAATATCTTCTTTAAATAGCTCGAAGAATAAGGAAATGTGTTATTCTAGAGGTTTGTATATTTCAAACTAGTTTATCTCAAAATAAACCAAGTTAACCTAATGATAAAATAAGTTGTTACTTTGAAGACCCGTATCTAAGAGACTTCAAATGATTTTTCTATCCAACTGCAAAATATCTTCTTTAAATAGCTCAAAGAATAAGGAAATGTGTAATTCTAGAGGTTTGTATATTTAAAACTAGTTTATCTCAAAATAAACCAAGTTAACCTAATGATAAAATAAGTTGTTACTTTGAAGACCCGTATCTAAGAGACTTCAAATGATTTTTCTATCCAACTGCAAAATATCTTCTTTAAATAGCTCGAAGAATAAGGAAATGTGTTATTCTAGAGGTTTGTATATTTCAAACTAGTTTATCTCAAAATAAACCAAGTTAACCTAATGATAAAATAAGTTGTTACTTTGAAGACCCGTATCTAAGAGACTTCAAATGATTTTTCTATCCAACTGCAAAATATCTTCTTTAAATAGCTCGAAGAATAAGGAAATGTGTAATTCTAGAGGTTTGTATATTTCAAACTAGTTTATCTCAAAATAAACCAAGTTAACCTAATGATAAAATAAGTTGTTACTTTGAAGACCCGTATCTAAGAGACTTCAAATGATTTTTCTATCCAACTGCAAAATATCTTCTTTAAATAGCTCAAAGAATAAGGAAATGTGTTAATCTAGAGGTTTGTATATTTCAAACTAGTTTATCTCAAAATAAACCAAGTTAACCTAATGATAAAATAAGTTGTTACTTTGAAGACCCGTATCTAAGAGACTTCAAATGATTTTTCTATCCAACTGCAAAATATCTTCTTTAAATAGCTCAAAGAATAAGGAAATGTGTAATTCTAGAGGTTTGTATATTTCAAACTAGTTTATCTCAAAATAAACCAAGTTAACCTAATGATAAAATAAGTTGTTACTTTGAAGACCCGTATCTAAGAGACTTCAAATGATTTTTCTATCCAACTGCAAAATATCTTCTTTAAATAGCTCAAAGAATAAGGAAATGTGTTAATCTAGAGGTTTGTATATTTCAAACTAGTTTATCTCAAAATAAACCAAGTTAACCTAATGATAAAATAAGTTGTTACTTTGAAGACCCGTATCTAAGAGACTTCAAATGATTTTTCTATCCAACTGCAAAATATCTTCTTTAAATAGCTCGAAGAATAAGGAAATGTGTTAATCTAGAGGTTTGTATATTTAAAACTAGTTTATCTCAAAATAAACCAAGTTAACCTAATGATAAAATAAGTTGTTACTTTGAAGACCCGTATCTAAGAGACTTCAAATGATTTTTCTATCCAACTGCAAAATATCTTCTTTAAATAGCTCAAAGAATAAGGAAATGTGTAATTCTAGAGGTTTGTATATTTCAAACTAGTTTATCTCAAAATAAACCAAGTTAACCTAATGATAAAATAAGTTGTTACTTTGAAGACCCGTATCTAAGAGACTTCAAATGATTTTTCTATCCAACTGCAAAATATCTTCTTTAAATAGCTCGAAGAATAAGGAAATGTGTTAATCTAGAGGTTTGTATATTTCAAACTAGTTTATCTCAAAATAAACCAAGTTAACCTAATGATAAAATAAGTTGTTACTTTGAAGACCCGTATCTAAGAGACTTCAAATGATTTTTCTATCCAACTGCAAAATATCTTCTTTAAATAGCTCAAAGAATAAGGAAATGTGTTAATCTAGAGGTTTGTATATTTCAAACTAGTTTATCTCAAAATAAACCAAGTTAACCTAATGATAAAATAAGTTGTTACTTTGAAGACCCGTATCTAAGAGACTTCAAATGATTTTTCTATCCAACTGCAAAATATCTTCTTTAAATAGCTCGAAGAATAAGGAAATGTGTTAATCTAGAGGTTTGTATATTTAAAACTAGTTTATCTCAAAATAAACCAAGTTAACCTAATGATAAAATAAGTTGTTACTTTGAAGACCCGTATCTAAGAGACTTCAAATGATTTTTCTATCCAACTGCAAAATATCTTCTTTAAATAGCTCGAAGAATAAGGAAATGTGTTAATTCTAGAGGTTTGTATATTTCAAACTAGTTTATCTCAAAATAAACCAAGTTAACCTAATGATAAAATAAGTTGTTACTTTGAAGACCCGTATCTAAGAGACTTCAAATGATTTTTCTATCCAACTGCAAAATATCTTCTTTAAATAGCTCAAAGAATAAGGAAATGTGTTAATCTAGAGGTTTGTATATTTCAAACTAGTTTATCTCAAAATAAACCAAGTTAACCTAATGATAAAATAAGTTGTTACTTTGAAGACCCGTATCTAAGAGACTTCAAATGATTTTTCTATCCAACTGCAAAATATCTTCTTTAAATAGCTCGAAGAATAAGGAAATGTGTTATTCTAGAGGTTTGTATATTTCAAACTAGTTTATCTCAAAATAAACCAAGTTAACCTAATGATAAAATAAGTTGTTACTTTGAAGACCCGTATCTAAGAGACTTCAAATGATTTTTCTATCCAACTGCAAAATATCTTCTTTAAATAGCTCAAAGAATAAGGAAATGTGTTAATCTAGAGGTTTGTATATTTAAAACTAGTTTATCTCAAAATAAACCAAGTTAACCTAATGATAAAATAAGTTGTTACTTTGAAGACCCGTATCTAAGAGACTTCAAATGATTTTTCTATCCAACTGCAAAATATCTTCTTTAAATAGCTCGAAGAATAAGGAAATGTGTAATCTAGAGGTTTGTATATTTAAAACTAGTTTATCTCAAAATAAACCAAGTTAACCTAATGATAAAATAAGTTGTTACTTTGAAGACCCGTATCTAAGAGACTTCAAATGATTTTTCTATCCAACTGCAAAATATCTTCTTTAAATAGCTCGAAGAATAAGGAAATGTGTTAATCTAGAGGTTTGTATATTTAAAACTAGTTTATCTCAAAATAAACCAAGTTAACCTAATGATAAAATAAGTTGTTACTTTGAAGACCCGTATCTAAGAGACTTCAAATGATTTTTCTATCCAACTGCAAAATATCTTCTTTAAATAGCTCAAAGAATAAGGAAATGTGTAATTCTAGAGGTTTGTATATTTAAAACTAGTTTATCTCAAAATAAACCAAGTTAACCTAATGATAAAATAAGTTGTTACTTTGAAGACCCGTATCTAAGAGACTTCAAATGATTTTTCTATCCAACTGCAAAATATCTTCTTTAAATAGCTCGAAGAATAAGGAAATGTGTTATTCTAGAGGTTTGTATATTTAAAACTAGTTTATCTCAAAATAAACCAAGTTAACCTAATGATAAAATAAGTTGTTACTTTGAAGACCCGTATCTAAGAGACTTCAAATGATTTTTCTATCCAACTGCAAAATATCTTCTTTAAATAGCTCGAAGAATAAGGAAATGTGTTATTCTAGAGGTTTGTATATTTCAAACTAGTTTATCTCAAAATAAACCAAGTTAACCTAATGATAAAATAAGTTGTTACTTTGAAGACCCGTATCTAAGAGACTTCAAATGATTTTTCTATCCAACTGCAAAATATCTTCTTTAAATAGCTCGAAGAATAAGGAAATGTGTTAATCTAGAGGTTTGTATATTTAAAACTAGTTTATCTCAAAATAAACCAAGTTAACCTAATGATAAAATAAGTTGTTACTTTGAAGACCCGTATCTAAGAGACTTCAAATGATTTTTCTATCCAACTGCAAAATATCTTCTTTAAATAGCTCAAAGAATAAGGAAATGTGTAATCTAGAGGTTTGTATATTTAAAACTAGTTTATCTCAAAATAAACCAAGTTAACCTAATGATAAAATAAGTTGTTACTTTGAAGACCCGTATCTAAGAGACTTCAAATGATTTTTCTATCCAACTGCAAAATATCTTCTTTAAATAGCTCGAAGAATAAGGAAATGTGTTAATCTAGAGGTTTGTATATTTAAAACTAGTTTATCTCAAAATAAACCAAGTTAACCTAATGATAAAATAAGTTGTTACTTTGAAGACCCGTATCTAAGAGACTTCAAATGATTTTTCTATCCAACTGCAAAATATCTTCTTTAAATAGCTCGAAGAATAAGGAAATGTGTTAATCTAGAGGTTTGTATATTTCAAACTAGTTTATCTCAAAATAAACCAAGTTAACCTAATGATAAAATAAGTTGTTACTTTGAAGACCCGTATCTAAGAGACTTCAAATGATTTTTCTATCCAACTGCAAAATATCTTCTTTAAATAGCTCGAAGAATAAGGAAATGTGTTAATCTAGAGGTTTGTATATTTAAAACTAGTTTATCTCAAAATAAACCAAGTTAACCTAATGATAAAATAAGTTGTTACTTTGAAGACCCGTATCTAAGAGACTTCAAATGATTTTTCTATCCAACTGCAAAATATCTTCTTTAAATAGCTCAAAGAATAAGGAAATGTGTAATTCTAGAGGTTTGTATATTTCAAACTAGTTTATCTCAAAATAAACCAAGTTAACCTAATGATAAAATAAGTTGTTACTTTGAAGACCCGTATCTAAGAGACTTCAAATGATTTTTCTATCCAACTGCAAAATATCTTCTTTAAATAGCTCAAAGAATAAGGAAATGTGTTATTCTAGAGGTTTGTATATTTCAAACTAGTTTATCTCAAAATAAACCAAGTTAACCTAATGATAAAATAAGTTGTTACTTTGAAGACCCGTATCTAAGAGACTTCAAATGATTTTTCTATCCAACTGCAAAATATCTTCTTTAAATAGCTCAAAGAATAAGGAAATGTGTTAATCTAGAGGTTTGTATATTTAAAACTAGTTTATCTCAAAATAAACCAAGTTAACCTAATGATAAAATAAGTTGTTACTTTGAAGACCCGTATCTAAGAGACTTCAAATGATTTTTCTATCCAACTGCAAAATATCTTCTTTAAATAGCTCAAAGAATAAGGAAATGTGTTAATCTAGAGGTTTGTATATTTAAAACTAGTTTATCTCAAAATAAACCAAGTTAACCTAATGATAAAATAAGTTGTTACTTTGAAGACCCGTATCTAAGAGACTTCAAATGATTTTTCTATCCAACTGCAAAATATCTTCTTTAAATAGCTCAAAGAATAAGGAAATGTGTTAATCTAGAGGTTTGTATATTTAAAACTAGTTTATCTCAAAATAAACCAAGTTAACCTAATGATAAAATAAGTTGTTACTTTGAAGACCCGTATCTAAGAGACTTCAAATGATTTTTCTATCCAACTGCAAAATATCTTCTTTAAATAGCTCAAAGAATAAGGAAATGTGTTATTCTAGAGGTTTGTATATTTCAAACTAGTTTATCTCAAAATAAACCAAGTTAACCTAATGATAAAATAAGTTGTTACTTTGAAGACCCGTATCTAAGAGACTTCAAATGATTTTTCTATCCAACTGCAAAATATCTTCTTTAAATAGCTCGAAGAATAAGGAAATGTGTAATCTAGAGGTTTGTATATTTCAAACTAGTTTATCTCAAAATAAACCAAGTTAACCTAATGATAAAATAAGTTGTTACTTTGAAGACCCGTATCTAAGAGACTTCAAATGATTTTTCTATCCAACTGCAAAATATCTTCTTTAAATAGCTCGAAGAATAAGGAAATGTGTTAATCTAGAGGTTTGTATATTTAAAACTAGTTTATCTCAAAATAAACCAAGTTAACCTAATGATAAAATAAGTTGTTACTTTGAAGACCCGTATCTAAGAGACTTCAAATGATTTTTCTATCCAACTGCAAAATATCTTCTTTAAATAGCTCGAAGAATAAGGAAATGTGTAATTCTAGAGGTTTGTATATTTCAAACTAGTTTATCTCAAAATAAACCAAGTTAACCTAATGATAAAATAAGTTGTTACTTTGAAGACCCGTATCTAAGAGACTTCAAATGATTTTTCTATCCAACTGCAAAATATCTTCTTTAAATAGCTCGAAGAATAAGGAAATGTGTTAATCTAGAGGTTTGTATATTTCAAACTAGTTTATCTCAAAATAAACCAAGTTAACCTAATGATAAAATAAGTTGTTACTTTGAAGACCCGTATCTAAGAGACTTCAAATGATTTTTCTATCCAACTGCAAAATATCTTCTTTAAATAGCTCGAAGAATAAGGAAATGTGTTAATTCTAGAGGTTTGTATATTTAAAACTAGTTTATCTCAAAATAAACCAAGTTAACCTAATGATAAAATAAGTTGTTACTTTGAAGACCCGTATCTAAGAGACTTCAAATGATTTTTCTATCCAACTGCAAAATATCTTCTTTAAATAGCTCAAAGAATAAGGAAATGTGTTAATCTAGAGGTTTGTATATTTAAAACTAGTTTATCTCAAAATAAACCAAGTTAACCTAATGATAAAATAAGTTGTTACTTTGAAGACCCGTATCTAAGAGACTTCAAATGATTTTTCTATCCAACTGCAAAATATCTTCTTTAAATAGCTCGAAGAATAAGGAAATGTGTAATCTAGAGGTTTGTATATTTAAAACTAGTTTATCTCAAAATAAACCAAGTTAACCTAATGATAAAATAAGTTGTTACTTTGAAGACCCGTATCTAAGAGACTTCAAATGATTTTTCTATCCAACTGCAAAATATCTTCTTTAAATAGCTCAAAGAATAAGGAAATGTGTTAATCTAGAGGTTTGTATATTTAAAACTAGTTTATCTCAAAATAAACCAAGTTAACCTAATGATAAAATAAGTTGTTACTTTGAAGACCCGTATCTAAGAGACTTCAAATGATTTTTCTATCCAACTGCAAAATATCTTCTTTAAATAGCTCGAAGAATAAGGAAATGTGTTATTCTAGAGGTTTGTATATTTCAAACTAGTTTATCTCAAAATAAACCAAGTTAACCTAATGATAAAATAAGTTGTTACTTTGAAGACCCGTATCTAAGAGACTTCAAATGATTTTTCTATCCAACTGCAAAATATCTTCTTTAAATAGCTCGAAGAATAAGGAAATGTGTAATTCTAGAGGTTTGTATATTTAAAACTAGTTTATCTCAAAATAAACCAAGTTAACCTAATGATAAAATAAGTTGTTACTTTGAAGACCCGTATCTAAGAGACTTCAAATGATTTTTCTATCCAACTGCAAAATATCTTCTTTAAATAGCTCAAAGAATAAGGAAATGTGTTATTCTAGAGGTTTGTATATTTCAAACTAGTTTATCTCAAAATAAACCAAGTTAACCTAATGATAAAATAAGTTGTTACTTTGAAGACCCGTATCTAAGAGACTTCAAATGATTTTTCTATCCAACTGCAAAATATCTTCTTTAAATAGCTCGAAGAATAAGGAAATGTGTTAATTCTAGAGGTTTGTATATTTCAAACTAGTTTATCTCAAAATAAACCAAGTTAACCTAATGATAAAATAAGTTGTTACTTTGAAGACCCGTATCTAAGAGACTTCAAATGATTTTTCTATCCAACTGCAAAATATCTTCTTTAAATAGCTCGAAGAATAAGGAAATGTGTTATTCTAGAGGTTTGTATATTTCAAACTAGTTTATCTCAAAATAAACCAAGTTAACCTAATGATAAAATAAGTTGTTACTTTGAAGACCCGTATCTAAGAGACTTCAAATGATTTTTCTATCCAACTGCAAAATATCTTCTTTAAATAGCTCAAAGAATAAGGAAATGTGTTAATCTAGAGGTTTGTATATTTAAAACTAGTTTATCTCAAAATAAACCAAGTTAACCTAATGATAAAATAAGTTGTTACTTTGAAGACCCGTATCTAAGAGACTTCAAATGATTTTTCTATCCAACTGCAAAATATCTTCTTTAAATAGCTCGAAGAATAAGGAAATGTGTAATTCTAGAGGTTTGTATATTTAAACTAGTTTATCTCAAAATAAACCAAGTTAACCTAATGATAAAATAAGTTGTTACTTTGAAGACCCGTATCTAAGAGACTTCAAATGATTTTTCTATCCAACTGCAAAATATCTTCTTTAAATAGCTCAAAGAATAAGGAAATGTGTTAATCTAGAGGTTTGTATATTTAAAACTAGTTTATCTCAAAATAAACCAAGTTAACCTAATGATAAAATAAGTTGTTACTTTGAAGACCCGTATCTAAGAGACTTCAAATGATTTTTCTATCCAACTGCAAAATATCTTCTTTAAATAGCTCAAAGAATAAGGAAATGTGTTAATCTAGAGGTTTGTATATTTAAAACTAGTTTATCTCAAAATAAACCAAGTTAACCTAATGATAAAATAAGTTGTTACTTTGAAGACCCGTATCTAAGAGACTTCAAATGATTTTTCTATCCAACTGCAAAATATCTTCTTTAAATAGCTCGAAGAATAAGGAAATGTGTTAATCTAGAGGTTTGTATATTTCAAACTAGTTTATCTCAAAATAAACCAAGTTAACCTAATGATAAAATAAGTTGTTACTTTGAAGACCCGTATCTAAGAGACTTCAAATGATTTTTCTATCCAACTGCAAAATATCTTCTTTAAATAGCTCGAAGAATAAGGAAATGTGTTAATCTAGAGGTTTGTATATTTCAAACTAGTTTATCTCAAAATAAACCAAGTTAACCTAATGATAAAATAAGTTGTTACTTTGAAGACCCGTATCTAAGAGACTTCAAATGATTTTTCTATCCAACTGCAAAATATCTTCTTTAAATAGCTCGAAGAATAAGGAAATGTGTAATTCTAGAGGTTTGTATATTTAAAACTAGTTTATCTCAAAATAAACCAAGTTAACCTAATGATAAAATAAGTTGTTACTTTGAAGACCCGTATCTAAGAGACTTCAAATGATTTTTCTATCCAACTGCAAAATATCTTCTTTAAATAGCTCGAAGAATAAGGAAATGTGTTAATCTAGAGGTTTGTATATTTCAAACTAGTTTATCTCAAAATAAACCAAGTTAACCTAATGATAAAATAAGTTGTTACTTTGAAGACCCGTATCTAAGAGACTTCAAATGATTTTTCTATCCAACTGCAAAATATCTTCTTTAAATAGCTCGAAGAATAAGGAAATGTGTTATTCTAGAGGTTTGTATATTTCAAACTAGTTTATCTCAAAATAAACCAAGTTAACCTAATGATAAAATAAGTTGTTACTTTGAAGACCCGTATCTAAGAGACTTCAAATGATTTTTCTATCCAACTGCAAAATATCTTCTTTAAATAGCTCGAAGAATAAGGAAATGTGTTAATCTAGAGGTTTGTATATTTCAAACTAGTTTATCTCAAAATAAACCAAGTTAACCTAATGATAAAATAAGTTGTTACTTTGAAGACCCGTATCTAAGAGACTTCAAATGATTTTTCTATCCAACTGCAAAATATCTTCTTTAAATAGCTCGAAGAATAAGGAAATGTGTTAATTCTAGAGGTTTGTATATTTAAAACTAGTTTATCTCAAAATAAACCAAGTTAACCTAATGATAAAATAAGTTGTTACTTTGAAGACCCGTATCTAAGAGACTTCAAATGATTTTTCTATCCAACTGCAAAATATCTTCTTTAAATAGCTCAAAGAATAAGGAAATGTGTAATTCTAGAGGTTTGTATATTTAAAACTAGTTTATCTCAAAATAAACCAAGTTAACCTAATGATAAAATAAGTTGTTACTTTGAAGACCCGTATCTAAGAGACTTCAAATGATTTTTCTATCCAACTGCAAAATATCTTCTTTAAATAGCTCGAAGAATAAGGAAATGTGTTAATCTAGAGGTTTGTATATTTCAAACTAGTTTATCTCAAAATAAACCAAGTTAACCTAATGATAAAATAAGTTGTTACTTTGAAGACCCGTATCTAAGAGACTTCAAATGATTTTTCTATCCAACTGCAAAATATCTTCTTTAAATAGCTCAAAGAATAAGGAAATGTGTTATTCTAGAGGTTTGTATATTTAAAACTAGTTTATCTCAAAATAAACCAAGTTAACCTAATGATAAAATAAGTTGTTACTTTGAAGACCCGTATCTAAGAGACTTCAAATGATTTTTCTATCCAACTGCAAAATATCTTCTTTAAATAGCTCGAAGAATAAGGAAATGTGTTAATCTAGAGGTTTGTATTTCAAACTAGTTTATCTCAAAATAAACCAAGTTAACCTAATGATAAAATAAGTTGTTACTTTGAAGACCCGTATCTAAGAGACTTCAAATGATTTTTCTATCCAACTGCAAAATATCTTCTTTAAATAGCTCAAAGAATAAGGAAATGTGTTAATTCTAGAGGTTTGTATATTTCAAACTAGTTTATCTCAAAATAAACCAAGTTAACCTAATGATAAAATAAGTTGTTACTTTGAAGACCCGTATCTAAGAGACTTCAAATGATTTTTCTATCCAACTGCAAAATATCTTCTTTAAATAGCTCGAAGAATAAGGAAATGTGTTATTCTAGAGGTTTGTATATTTCAAACTAGTTTATCTCAAAATAAACCAAGTTAACCTAATGATAAAATAAGTTGTTACTTTGAAGACCCGTATCTAAGAGACTTCAAATGATTTTTCTATCCAACTGCAAAATATCTTCTTTAAATAGCTCGAAGAATAAGGAAATGTGTTATTCTAGAGGTTTGTATATTTCAAACTAGTTTATCTCAAAATAAACCAAGTTAACCTAATGATAAAATAAGTTGTTACTTTGAAGACCCGTATCTAAGAGACTTCAAATGATTTTTCTATCCAACTGCAAAATATCTTCTTTAAATAGCTCAAAGAATAAGGAAATGTGTAATTCTAGAGGTTTGTATATTTCAAACTAGTTTATCTCAAAATAAACCAAGTTAACCTAATGATAAAATAAGTTGTTACTTTGAAGACCCGTATCTAAGAGACTTCAAATGATTTTTCTATCCAACTGCAAAATATCTTCTTTAAATAGCTCGAAGAATAAGGAAATGTGTAATTCTAGAGGTTTGTATATTTCAAACTAGTTTATCTCAAAATAAACCAAGTTAACCTAATGATAAAATAAGTTGTTACTTTGAAGACCCGTATCTAAGAGACTTCAAATGATTTTTCTATCCAACTGCAAAATATCTTCTTTAAATAGCTCAAAGAATAAGGAAATGTGTTAATCTAGAGGTTTGTATATTTAAAACTAGTTTATCTCAAAATAAACCAAGTTAACCTAATGATAAAATAAGTTGTTACTTTGAAGACCCGTATCTAAGAGACTTCAAATGATTTTTCTATCCAACTGCAAAATATCTTCTTTAAATAGCTCAAAGAATAAGGAAATGTGTTAATTCTAGAGGTTTGTATATTTAAACTAGTTTATCTCAAAATAAACCAAGTTAACCTAATGATAAAATAAGTTGTTACTTTGAAGACCCGTATCTAAGAGACTTCAAATGATTTTTCTATCCAACTGCAAAATATCTTCTTTAAATAGCTCGAAGAATAAGGAAATGTGTTAATCTAGAGGTTTGTATATTTCAAACTAGTTTATCTCAAAATAAACCAAGTTAACCTAATGATAAAATAAGTTGTTACTTTGAAGACCCGTATCTAAGAGACTTCAAATGATTTTTCTATCCAACTGCAAAATATCTTCTTTAAATAGCTAAAAGAATAAGGAAATGTGTTAATCTAGAGGTTTGTATATTTCAAACTAGTTTATCTCAAAATAAACCAAGTTAACCTAATGATAAAATAAGTTGTTACTTTGAAGACCCGTATCTAAGAGACTTCAAATGATTTTTCTATCCAACTGCAAAATATCTTCTTTAAATAGCTCGAAGAATAAGGAAATGTGTTATTCTAGAGGTTTGTATATTTCAAACTAGTTTATCTCAAAATAAACCAAGTTAACCTAATGATAAAATAAGTTGTTACTTTGAAGACCCGTATCTAAGAGACTTCAAATGATTTTTCTATCCAACTGCAAAATATCTTCTTTAAATAGCTCGAAGAATAAGGAAATGTGTAATTCTAGAGGTTTGTATATTTCAAACTAGTTTATCTCAAAATAAACCAAGTTAACCTAATGATAAAATAAGTTGTTACTTTGAAGACCCGTATCTAAGAGACTTCAAATGATTTTTCTATCCAACTGCAAAATATCTTCTTTAAATAGCTCGAAGAATAAGGAAATGTGTTATTCTAGAGGTTTGTATATTTCAAACTAGTTTATCTCAAAATAAACCAAGTTAACCTAATGATAAAATAAGTTGTTACTTTGAAGACCCGTATCTAAGAGACTTCAAATGATTTTTCTATCCAACTGCAAAATATCTTCTTTAAATAGCTCGAAGAATAAGGAAATGTGTAATTCTAGAGGTTTGTATATTTCAAACTAGTTTATCTCAAAATAAACCAAGTTAACCTAATGATAAAATAAGTTGTTACTTTGAAGACCCGTATCTAAGAGACTTCAAATGATTTTTCTATCCAACTGCAAAATATCTTCTTTAAATAGCTCAAAGAATAAGGAAATGTGTTATTCTAGAGGTTTGTATATTTCAAACTAGTTTATCTCAAAATAAACCAAGTTAACCTAATGATAAAATAAGTTGTTACTTTGAAGACCCGTATCTAAGAGACTTCAAATGATTTTTCTATCCAACTGCAAAATATCTTCTTTAAATAGCTCGAAGAATAAGGAAATGTGTTATTCTAGAGGTTTGTATATTTCAAACTAGTTTATCTCAAAATAAACCAAGTTAACCTAATGATAAAATAAGTTGTTACTTTGAAGACCCGTATCTAAGAGACTTCAAATGATTTTTCTATCCAACTGCAAAATATCTTCTTTAAATAGCTCGAAGAATAAGGAAATGTGTAATTCTAGAGGTTTGTATATTTCAAACTAGTTTATCTCAAAATAAACCAAGTTAACCTAATGATAAAATAAGTTGTTACTTTGAAGACCCGTATCTAAGAGACTTCAAATGATTTTTCTATCCAACTGCAAAATATCTTCTTTAAATAGCTCAAAGAATAAGGAAATGTGTTAATCTAGAGGTTTGTATATTTCAAACTAGTTTATCTCAAAATAAACCAAGTTAACCTAATGATAAAATAAGTTGTTACTTTGAAGACCCGTATCTAAGAGACTTCAAATGATTTTTCTATCCAACTGCAAAATATCTTCTTTAAATAGCTCGAAGAATAAGGAAATGTGTTATTCTAGAGGTTTGTATATTTCAAACTAGTTTATCTCAAAATAAACCAAGTTAACCTAATGATAAAATAAGTTGTTACTTTGAAGACCCGTATCTAAGAGACTTCAAATGATTTTTCTATCCAACTGCAAAATATCTTCTTTAAATAGCTCGAAGAATAAGGAAATGTGTTATTCTAGAGGTTTGTATATTTCAAACTAGTTTATCTCAAAATAAACCAAGTTAACCTAATGATAAAATAAGTTGTTACTTTGAAGACCCGTATCTAAGAGACTTCAAATGATTTTTCTATCCAACTGCAAAATATCTTCTTTAAATAGCTCAAAGAATAAGGAAATGTGTAATTCTAGAGGTTTGTATATTTCAAACTAGTTTATCTCAAAATAAACCAAGTTAACCTAATGATAAAATAAGTTGTTACTTTGAAGACCCGTATCTAAGAGACTTCAAATGATTTTTCTATCCAACTGCAAAATATCTTCTTTAAATAGCTCGAAGAATAAGGAAATGTGTAATTCTAGAGGTTTGTATATTTCAAACTAGTTTATCTCAAAATAAACCAAGTTAACCTAATGATAAAATAAGTTGTTACTTTGAAGACCCGTATCTAAGAGACTTCAAATGATTTTTCTATCCAACTGCAAAATATCTTCTTTAAATAGCTCAAAGAATAAGGAAATGTGTTATTCTAGAGGTTTGTATATTTCAAACTAGTTTATCTCAAAATAAACCAAGTTAACCTAATGATAAAATAAGTTGTTACTTTGAAGACCCGTATCTAAGAGACTTCAAATGATTTTTCTATCCAACTGCAAAATATCTTCTTTAAATAGCTCGAAGAATAAGGAAATGTGTAATTCTAGAGGTTTGTATATTTCAAACTAGTTTATCTCAAAATAAACCAAGTTAACCTAATGATAAAATAAGTTGTTACTTTGAAGACCCGTATCTAAGAGACTTCAAATGATTTTTCTATCCAACTGCAAAATATCTTCTTTAAATAGCTCGAAGAATAAGGAAATGTGTTATTCTAGAGGTTTGTATATTTCAAACTAGTTTATCTCAAAATAAACCAAGTTAACCTAATGATAAAATAAGTTGTTACTTTGAAGACCCGTATCTAAGAGACTTCAAATGATTTTTCTATCCAACTGCAAAATATCTTCTTTAAATAGCTCAAAGAATAAGGAAATGTGTTATTCTAGAGGTTTGTATATTTCAAACTAGTTTATCTCAAAATAAACCAAGTTAACCTAATGATAAAATAAGTTGTTACTTTGAAGACCCGTATCTAAGAGACTTCAAATGATTTTTCTATCCAACTGCAAAATATCTTCTTTAAATAGCTCGAAGAATAAGGAAATGTGTTATTCTAGAGGTTTGTATATTTCAAACTAGTTTATCTCAAAATAAACCAAGTTAACCTAATGATAAAATAAGTTGTTACTTTGAAGACCCGTATCTAAGAGACTTCAAATGATTTTTCTATCCAACTGCAAAATATCTTCTTTAAATAGCTCAAAGAATAAGGAAATGTGTAATTCTAGAGGTTTGTATATTTCAAACTAGTTTATCTCAAAATAAACCAAGTTAACCTAATGATAAAATAAGTTGTTACTTTGAAGACCCGTATCTAAGAGACTTCAAATGATTTTTCTATCCAACTGCAAAATATCTTCTTTAAATAGCTCGAAGAATAAGGAAATGTGTTATTCTAGAGGTTTGTATATTTCAAACTAGTTTATCTCAAAATAAACCAAGTTAACCTAATGATAAAATAAGTTGTTACTTTGAAGACCCGTATCTAAGAGACTTCAAATGATTTTTCTATCCAACTGCAAAATATCTTCTTTAAATAGCTCGAAGAATAAGGAAATGTGTAATTCTAGAGGTTTGTATATTTCAAACTAGTTTATCTCAAAATAAACCAAGTTAACCTAATGATAAAATAAGTTGTTACTTTGAAGACCCGTATCTAAGAGACTTCAAATGATTTTTCTATCCAACTGCAAAATATCTTCTTTAAATAGCTCGAAGAATAAGGAAATGTGTTATTCTAGAGGTTTGTATATTTCAAACTAGTTTATCTCAAAATAAACCAAGTTAACCTAATGATAAAATAAGTTGTTACTTTGAAGACCCGTATCTAAGAGACTTCAAATGATTTTTCTATCCAACTGCAAAATATCTTCTTTAAATAGCTCAAAGAATAAGGAAATGTGTTATTCTAGAGGTTTGTATATTTCAAACTAGTTTATCTCAAAATAAACCAAGTTAACCTAATGATAAAATAAGTTGTTACTTTGAAGACCCGTATCTAAGAGACTTCAAATGATTTTTCTATCCAACTGCAAAATATCTTCTTTAAATAGCTCGAAGAATAAGGAAATGTGTTATTCTAGAGGTTTGTATATTTCAAACTAGTTTATCTCAAAATAAACCAAGTTAACCTAATGATAAAATAAGTTGTTACTTTGAAGACCCGTATCTAAGAGACTTCAAATGATTTTTCTATCCAACTGCAAAATATCTTCTTTAAATAGCTCGAAGAATAAGGAAATGTGTTATTCTAGAGGTTTGTATATTTCAAACTAGTTTATCTCAAAATAAACCAAGTTAACCTAATGATAAAATAAGTTGTTACTTTGAAGACCCGTATCTAAGAGACTTCAAATGATTTTTCTATCCAACTGCAAAATATCTTCTTTAAATAGCTCGAAGAATAAGGAAATGTGTTATTCTAGAGGTTTGTATATTTCAAACTAGTTTATCTCAAAATAAACCAAGTTAACCTAATGATAAAATAAGTTGTTACTTTGAAGACCCGTATCTAAGAGACTTCAAATGATTTTTCTATCCAACTGCAAAATATCTTCTTTAAATAGCTCGAAGAATAAGGAAATGTGTAATTCTAGAGGTTTGTATATTTCAAACTAGTTTATCTCAAAATAAACCAAGTTAACCTAATGATAAAATAAGTTGTTACTTTGAAGACCCGTATCTAAGAGACTTCAAATGATTTTTCTATCCAACTGCAAAATATCTTCTTTAAATAGCTCAAAGAATAAGGAAATGTGTTAATTCTAGAGGTTTGTATATTTCAAACTAGTTTATCTCAAAATAAACCAAGTTAACCTAATGATAAAATAAGTTGTTACTTTGAAGACCCGTATCTAAGAGACTTCAAATGATTTTTCTATCCAACTGCAAAATATCTTCTTTAAATAGCTCAAAGAATAAGGAAATGTGTTATTCTAGAGGTTTGTATATTTCAAACTAGTTTATCTCAAAATAAACCAAGTTAACCTAATGATAAAATAAGTTGTTACTTTGAAGACCCGTATCTAAGAGACTTCAAATGATTTTTCTATCCAACTGCAAAATATCTTCTTTAAATAGCTCGAAGAATAAGGAAATGTGTTATTCTAGAGGTTTGTATATTTCAAACTAGTTTATCTCAAAATAAACCAAGTTAACCTAATGATAAAATAAGTTGTTACTTTGAAGACCCGTATCTAAGAGACTTCAAATGATTTTTCTATCCAACTGCAAAATATCTTCTTTAAATAGCTCGAAGAATAAGGAAATGTGTTATTCTAGAGGTTTGTATATTTCAAACTAGTTTATCTCAAAATAAACCAAGTTAACCTAATGATAAAATAAGTTGTTACTTTGAAGACCCGTATCTAAGAGACTTCAAATGATTTTTCTATCCAACTGCAAAATATCTTCTTTAAATAGCTCAAAGAATAAGGAAATGTGTTATTCTAGAGGTTTGTATATTTCAAACTAGTTTATCTCAAAATAAACCAAGTTAACCTAATGATAAAATAAGTTGTTACTTTGAAGACCCGTATCTAAGAGACTTCAAATGATTTTTCTATCCAACTGCAAAATATCTTCTTTAAATAGCTCGAAGAATAAGGAAATGTGTAATTCTAGAGGTTTGTATATTTCAAACTAGTTTATCTCAAAATAAACCAAGTTAACCTAATGATAAAATAAGTTGTTACTTTGAAGACCCGTATCTAAGAGACTTCAAATGATTTTTCTATCCAACTGCAAAATATCTTCTTTAAATAGCTCGAAGAATAAGGAAATGTGTTATTCTAGAGGTTTGTATATTTCAAACTAGTTTATCTCAAAATAAACCAAGTTAACCTAATGATAAAATAAGTTGTTACTTTGAAGACCCGTATCTAAGAGACTTCAAATGATTTTTCTATCCAACTGCAAAATATCTTCTTTAAATAGCTCGAAGAATAAGGAAATGTGTTATTCTAGAGGTTTGTATATTTCAAACTAGTTTATCTCAAAATAAACCAAGTTAACCTAATGATAAAATAAGTTGTTACTTTGAAGACCCGTATCTAAGAGACTTCAAATGATTTTTCTATCCAACTGCAAAATATCTTCTTTAAATAGCTCGAAGAATAAGGAAATGTGTTAATTCTAGAGGTTTGTATATTTCAAACTAGTTTATCTCAAAATAAACCAAGTTAACCTAATGATAAAATAAGTTGTTACTTTGAAGACCCGTATCTAAGAGACTTCAAATGATTTTTCTATCCAACTGCAAAATATCTTCTTTAAATAGCTCGAAGAATAAGGAAATGTGTAATTCTAGAGGTTTGTATATTTCAAACTAGTTTATCTCAAAATAAACCAAGTTAACCTAATGATAAAATAAGTTGTTACTTTGAAGACCCGTATCTAAGAGACTTCAAATGATTTTTCTATCCAACTGCAAAATATCTTCTTTAAATAGCTCAAAGAATAAGGAAATGTGTTAATTCTAGAGGTTTGTATATTTCAAACTAGTTTATCTCAAAATAAACCAAGTTAACCTAATGATAAAATAAGTTGTTACTTTGAAGACCCGTATCTAAGAGACTTCAAATGATTTTTCTATCCAACTGCAAAATATCTTCTTTAAATAGCTCGAAGAATAAGGAAATGTGTAATTCTAGAGGTTTGTATATTTCAAACTAGTTTATCTCAAAATAAACCAAGTTAACCTAATGATAAAATAAGTTGTTACTTTGAAGACCCGTATCTAAGAGACTTCAAATGATTTTTCTATCCAACTGCAAAATATCTTCTTTAAATAGCTCGAAGAATAAGGAAATGTGTTATTCTAGAGGTTTGTATATTTCAAACTAGTTTATCTCAAAATAAACCAAGTTAACCTAATGATAAAATAAGTTGTTACTTTGAAGACCCGTATCTAAGAGACTTCAAATGATTTTTCTATCCAACTGCAAAATATCTTCTTTAAATAGCTCGAAGAATAAGGAAATGTGTTATTCTAGAGGTTTGTATATTTCAAACTAGTTTATCTCAAAATAAACCAAGTTAACCTAATGATAAAATAAGTTGTTACTTTGAAGACCCGTATCTAAGAGACTTCAAATGATTTTTCTATCCAACTGCAAAATATCTTCTTTAAATAGCTCAAAGAATAAGGAAATGTGTTATTCTAGAGGTTTGTATATTTCAAACTAGTTTATCTCAAAATAAACCAAGTTAACCTAATGATAAAATAAGTTGTTACTTTGAAGACCCGTATCTAAGAGACTTCAAATGATTTTTCTATCCAACTGCAAAATATCTTCTTTAAATAGCTCAAAGAATAAGGAAATGTGTTAATCTAGAGGTTTGTATATTTCAAACTAGTTTATCTCAAAATAAACCAAGTTAACCTAATGATAAAATAAGTTGTTACTTTGAAGACCCGTATCTAAGAGACTTCAAAT
Organism: Daphnia galeata; assembly: GCA_030770115.1. Lineage (NCBI taxonomy): Eukaryota > Metazoa > Arthropoda > Branchiopoda > Diplostraca > Daphniidae > Daphnia > Daphnia galeata. The sequence goes on from CM061121.1 coordinate 893,167, forward strand.
GATTTTTCTATCCAACTGCAAAATATCTTCTTTAAATAGCTCGAAGAATAAGGAAATGTGTAATTCTAGAGGTTTGTATATTTCAAACTAGTTTATCTCAAAATAAACCAAGTTAACCTAATGATAAAATAAGTTGTTACTTTGAAGACCCGTATCTAAGAGACTTCAAATGATTTTTCTATCCAACTGCAAAATATCTTCTTTAAATAGCTCGAAGAATAAGGAAATGTGTTAATTCTAGAGGTTTGTATATTTCAAACTAGTTTATCTCAAAATAAACCAAGTTAACCTAATGATAAAATAAGTTGTTACTTTGAAGACCCGTATCTAAGAGACTTCAAATGATTTTTCTATCCAACTGCAAAATATCTTCTTTAAATAGCTCGAAGAATAAGGAAATGTGTTATTCTAGAGGTTTGTATATTTCAAACTAGTTTATCTCAAAATAAACCAAGTTAACCTAATGATAAAATAAGTTGTTACTTTGAAGACCCGTATCTAAGAGACTTCAAATGATTTTTCTATCCAACTGCAAAATATCTTCTTTAAATAGCTCGAAAGAATAAGGAAATGTGTAATTCTAGAGGTTTGTATATTTCAAACTAGTTTATCTCAAAATAAACCAAGTTAACCTAATGATAAAATAAGTTGTTACTTTGAAGACCCGTATCTAAGAGACTTCAAATGATTTTTCTATCCAACTGCAAAATATCTTCTTTAAATAGCTCGAAGAATAAGGAAATGTGTTAATCTAGAGGTTTGTATATTTCAAACTAGTTTATCTCAAAATAAACCAAGTTAACCTAATGATAAAATAAGTTGTTACTTTGAAGACCCGTATCTAAGAGACTTCAAATGATTTTTCTATCCAACTGCAAAATATCTTCTTTAAATAGCTCGAAGAATAAGGAAATGTGTTATTCTAGAGGTTTGTATATTTCAAACTAGTTTATCTCAAAATAAACCAAGTTAACCTAATGATAAAATAAGTTGTTACTTTGAAGACCCGTATCTAAGAGACTTCAAATGATTTTTCTATCCAACTGCAAAATATCTTCTTTAAATAGCTCGAAGAATAAGGAAATGTGTAATTCTAGAGGTTTGTATATTTCAAACTAGTTTATCTCAAAATAAACCAAGTTAACCTAATGATAAAATAAGTTGTTACTTTGAAGACCCGTATCTAAGAGACTTCAAATGATTTTTCTATCCAACTGCAAAATATCTTCTTTAAATAGCTCGAAGAATAAGGAAATGTGTTATTCTAGAGGTTTGTATATTTCAAACTAGTTTATCTCAAAATAAACCAAGTTAACCTAATGATAAAATAAGTTGTTACTTTGAAGACCCGTATCTAAGAGACTTCAAATGATTTTTCTATCCAACTGCAAAATATCTTCTTTAAATAGCTCGAAGAATAAGGAAATGTGTTATTCTAGAGGTTTGTATATTTCAAACTAGTTTATCTCAAAATAAACCAAGTTAACCTAATGATAAAATAAGTTGTTACTTTGAAGACCCGTATCTAAGAGACTTCAAATGATTTTTCTATCCAACTGCAAAATATCTTCTTTAAATAGCTCGAAGAATAAGGAAATGTGTTATTCTAGAGGTTTGTATATTTCAAACTAGTTTATCTCAAAATAAACCAAGTTAACCTAATGATAAAATAAGTTGTTACTTTGAAGACCCGTATCTAAGAGACTTCAAATGATTTTTCTATCCAACTGCAAAATATCTTCTTTAAATAGCTCGAAGAATAAGGAAATGTGTTATTCTAGAGGTTTGTATATTTCAAACTAGTTTATCTCAAAATAAACCAAGTTAACCTAATGATAAAATAAGTTGTTACTTTGAAGACCCGTATCTAAGAGACTTCAAATGATTTTTCTATCCAACTGCAAAATATCTTCTTTAAATAGCTCGAAGAATAAGGAAATGTGTTATTCTAGAGGTTTGTATATTTCAAACTAGTTTATCTCAAAATAAACCAAGTTAACCTAATGATAAAATAAGTTGTTACTTTGAAGACCCGTATCTAAGAGACTTCAAATGATTTTTCTATCCAACTGCAAAATATCTTCTTTAAATAGCTCGAAGAATAAGGAAATGTGTTATTCTAGAGGTTTGTATATTTCAAACTAGTTTATCTCAAAATAAACCAAGTTAACCTAATGATAAAATAAGTTGTTACTTTGAAGACCCGTATCTAAGAGACTTCAAATGATTTTTCTATCCAACTGCAAAATATCTTCTTTAAATAGCTCAAAGAATAAGGAAATGTGTTATTCTAGAGGTTTGTATATTTCAAACTAGTTTATCTCAAAATAAACCAAGTTAACCTAATGATAAAATAAGTTGTTACTTTGAAGACCCGTATCTAAGAGACTTCAAATGATTTTTCTATCCAACTGCAAAATATCTTCTTTAAATAGCTCGAAGAATAAGGAAATGTGTTATTCTAGAGGTTTGTATATTTCAAACTAGTTTATCTCAAAATAAACCAAGTTAACCTAATGATAAAATAAGTTGTTACTTTGAAGACCCGTATCTAAGAGACTTCAAATGATTTTTCTATCCAACTGCAAAATATCTTCTTTAAATAGCTCGAAGAATAAGGAAATGTGTTAATCTAGAGGTTTGTATATTTCAAACTAGTTTATCTCAAAATAAACCAAGTTAACCTAATGATAAAATAAGTTGTTACTTTGAAGACCCGTATCTAAGAGACTTCAAATGATTTTTCTATCCAACTGCAAAATATCTTCTTTAAATAGCTCGAAGAATAAGGAAATGTGTTATTCTAGAGGTTTGTATATTTCAAACTAGTTTATCTCAAAATAAACCAAGTTAACCTAATGATAAAATAAGTTGTTACTTTGAAGACCCGTATCTAAGAGACTTCAAATGATTTTTCTATCCAACTGCAAAATATCTTCTTTAAATAGCTCAAAGAATAAGGAAATGTGTAATTCTAGAGGTTTGTATATTTCAAACTAGTTTATCTCAAAATAAACCAAGTTAACCTAATGATAAAATAAGTTGTTACTTTGAAGACCCGTATCTAAGAGACTTCAAATGATTTTTCTATCCAACTGCAAAATATCTTCTTTAAATAGCTCGAAGAATAAGGAAATGTGTTATTCTAGAGGTTTGTATATTTCAAACTAGTTTATCTCAAAATAAACCAAGTTAACCTAATGATAAAATAAGTTGTTACTTTGAAGACCCGTATCTAAGAGACTTCAAATGATTTTTCTATCCAACTGCAAAATATCTTCTTTAAATAGCTCGAAGAATAAGGAAATGTGTTATTCTAGAGGTTTGTATATTTCAAACTAGTTTATCTCAAAATAAACCAAGTTAACCTAATGATAAAATAAGTTGTTACTTTGAAGACCCGTATCTAAGAGACTTCAAATGATTTTTCTATCCAACTGCAAAATATCTTCTTTAAATAGCTCAAAGAATAAGGAAATGTGTTATTCTAGAGGTTTGTATATTTCAAACTAGTTTATCTCAAAATAAACCAAGTTAACCTAATGATAAAATAAGTTGTTACTTTGAAGACCCGTATCTAAGAGACTTCAAATGATTTTTCTATCCAACTGCAAAATATCTTCTTTAAATAGCTCGAAGAATAAGGAAATGTGTTAATTCTAGAGGTTTGTATATTTCAAACTAGTTTATCTCAAAATAAACCAAGTTAACCTAATGATAAAATAAGTTGTTACTTTGAAGACCCGTATCTAAGAGACTTCAAATGATTTTTCTATCCAACTGCAAAATATCTTCTTTAAATAGCTCGAAGAATAAGGAAATGTGTTATTCTAGAGGTTTGTACATTTCAAACTAGTTTATCTCAAAATAAACCAAGTTAACCTAATGATAAAATAAGTTGTTACTTTGAAGACCCGTATCTAAGAGACTTCAAATGATTTTTCTATCCAACTGCAAAATATCTTCTTTAAATAGCTCGAAGAATAAGGAAATGTGTAATTCTAGAGGTTTGTATATTTCAAACTAGTTTATCTCAAAATAAACCAAGTTAACCTAATGATAAAATAAGTTGTTACTTTGAAGACCCGTATCTAAGAGACTTCAAATGATTTTTCTATCCAACTGCAAAATATCTTCTTTAAATAGCTCGAAGAATAAGGAAATGTGTTATTCTAGAGGTTTGTATATTTCAAACTAGTTTATCTCAAAATAAACCAAGTTAACCTAATGATAAAATAAGTTGTTACTTTGAAGACCCGTATCTAAGAGACTTCAAATGATTTTTCTATCCAACTGCAAAATATCTTCTTTAAATAGCTCGAAGAATAAGGAAATGTGTTATTCTAGAGGTTTGTATATTTCAAACTAGTTTATCTCAAAATAAACCAAGTTAACCTAATGATAAAATAAGTTGTTACTTTGAAGACCCGTATCTAAGAGACTTCAAATGATTTTTCTATCCAACTGCAAAATATCTTCTTTAAATAGCTCGAAGAATAAGGAAATGTGTAATTCTAGAGGTTTGTATATTTCAAACTAGTTTATCTCAAAATAAACCAAGTTAACCTAATGATAAAATAAGTTGTTACTTTGAAGACCCGTATCTAAGAGACTTCAAATGATTTTTCTATCCAACTGCAAAATATCTTCTTTAAATAGCTCAAAGAATAAGGAAATGTGTTATTCTAGAGGTTTGTATATTTCAAACTAGTTTATCTCAAAATAAACCAAGTTAACCTAATGATAAAATAAGTTGTTACTTTGAAGACCCGTATCTAAGAGACTTCAAATGATTTTTCTATCCAACTGCAAAATATCTTCTTTAAATAGCTCGAAGAATAAGGAAATGTGTTATTCTAGAGGTTTGTATATTTCAAACTAGTTTATCTCAAAATAAACCAAGTTAACCTAATGATAAAATAAGTTGTTACTTTGAAGACCCGTATCTAAGAGACTTCAAATGATTTTTCTATCCAACTGCAAAATATCTTCTTTAAATAGCTCGAAGAATAAGGAAATGTGTAATTCTAGAGGTTTGTATATTTCAAACTAGTTTATCTCAAAATAAACCAAGTTAACCTAATGATAAAATAAGTTGTTACTTTGAAGACCCGTATCTAAGAGACTTCAAATGATTTTTCTATCCAACTGCAAAATATCTTCTTTAAATAGCTCGAAGAATAAGGAAATGTGTTAATCTAGAGGTTTGTATATTTCAAACTAGTTTATCTCAAAATAAACCAAGTTAACCTAATGATAAAATAAGTTGTTACTTTGAAGACCCGTATCTAAGAGACTTCAAATGATTTTTCTATCCAACTGCAAAATATCTTCTTTAAATAGCTCGAAGAATAAGGAAATGTGTTATTCTAGAGGTTTGTATATTTCAAACTAGTTTATCTCAAAATAAACCAAGTTAACCTAATGATAAAATAAGTTGTTACTTTGAAGACCCGTATCTAAGAGACTTCAAATGATTTTTCTATCCAACTGCAAAATATCTTCTTTAAATAGCTCGAAGAATAAGGAAATGTGTAATTCTAGAGGTTTGTATATTTCAAACTAGTTTATCTCAAAATAAACCAAGTTAACCTAATGATAAAATAAGTTGTTACTTTGAAGACCCGTATCTAAGAGACTTCAAATGATTTTTCTATCCAACTGCAAAATATCTTCTTTAAATAGCTCGAAGAATAAGGAAATGTGTAATTCTAGAGGTTTGTATATTTCAAACTAGTTTATCTCAAAATAAACCAAGTTAACCTAATGATAAAATAAGTTGTTACTTTGAAGACCCGTATCTAAGAGACTTCAAATGATTTTTCTATCCAACTGCAAAATATCTTCTTTAAATAGCTCGAAGAATAAGGAAATGTGTTATTCTAGAGGTTTGTATATTTCAAACTAGTTTATCTCAAAATAAACCAAGTTAACCTAATGATAAAATAAGTTGTTACTTTGAAGACCCGTATCTAAGAGACTTCAAATGATTTTTCTATCCAACTGCAAAATATCTTCTTTAAATAGCTCGAAGAATAAGGAAATGTGTTATTCTAGAGGTTTGTATATTTCAAACTAGTTTATCTCAAAATAAACCAAGTTAACCTAATGATAAAATAAGTTGTTACTTTGAAGACCCGTATCTAAGAGACTTCAAATGATTTTTCTATCCAACTGCAAAATATCTTCTTTAAATAGCTCGAAGAATAAGGAAATGTGTTATTCTAGAGGTTTGTACATTTCAAACTAGTTTATCTCAAAATAAACCAAGTTAACCTAATGATAAAATAAGTTGTTACTTTGAAGACCCGTATCTAAGAGACTTCAAATGATTTTTCTATCCAACTGCAAAATATCTTCTTTAAATAGCTCGAAGAATAAGGAAATGTGTAATTCTAGAGGTTTGTATATTTCAAACTAGTTTATCTCAAAATAAACCAAGTTAACCTAATGATAAAATAAGTTGTTACTTTGAAGACCCGTATCTAAGAGACTTCAAATGATTTTTCTATCCAACTGCAAAATATCTTCTTTAAATAGCTCGAAGAATAAGGAAATGTGTTAATCTAGAGGTTTGTATATTTCAAACTAGTTTATCTCAAAATAAACCAAGTTAACCTAATGATAAAATAAGTTGTTACTTTGAAGACCCGTATCTAAGAGACTTCAAATGATTTTTCTATCCAACTGCAAAATATCTTCTTTAAATAGCTCGAAGAATAAGGAAATGTGTTATTCTAGAGGTTTGTATATTTCAAACTAGTTTATCTCAAAATAAACCAAGTTAACCTAATGATAAAATAAGTTGTTACTTTGAAGACCCGTATCTAAGAGACTTCAAATGATTTTTCTATCCAACTGCAAAATATCTTCTTTAAATAGCTCGAAGAATAAGGAAATGTGTAATTCTAGAGGTTTGTATATTTCAAACTAGTTTATCTCAAAATAAACCAAGTTAACCTAATGATAAAATAAGTTGTTACTTTGAAGACCCGTATCTAAGAGACTTCAAATGATTTTTCTATCCAACTGCAAAATATCTTCTTTAAATAGCTCGAAGAATAAGGAAATGTGTTATTCTAGAGGTTTGTATATTTCAAACTAGTTTATCTCAAAATAAACCAAGTTAACCTAATGATAAAATAAGTTGTTACTTTGAAGACCCGTATCTAAGAGACTTCAAATGATTTTTCTATCCAACTGCAAAATATCTTCTTTAAATAGCTCGAAGAATAAGGAAATGTGTTATTCTAGAGGTTTGTATATTTCAAACTAGTTTATCTCAAAATAAACCAAGTTAACCTAATGATAAAATAAGTTGTTACTTTGAAGACCCGTATCTAAGAGACTTCAAATGATTTTTCTATCCAACTGCAAAATATCTTCTTTAAATAGCTCGAAGAATAAGGAAATGTGTAATTCTAGAGGTTTGTATATTTCAAACTAGTTTATCTCAAAATAAACCAAGTTAACCTAATGATAAAATAAGTTGTTACTTTGAAGACCCGTATCTAAGAGACTTCAAATGATTTTTCTATCCAACTGCAAAATATCTTCTTTAAATAGCTCGAAGAATAAGGAAATGTGTTATTCTAGAGGTTTGTATATTTCAAACTAGTTTATCTCAAAATAAACCAAGTTAACCTAATGATAAAATAAGTTGTTACTTTGAAGACCCGTATCTAAGAGACTTCAAATGATTTTTCTATCCAACTGCAAAATATCTTCTTTAAATAGCTCGAAGAATAAGGAAATGTGTAATTCTAGAGGTTTGTATATTTCAAACTAGTTTATCTCAAAATAAACCAAGTTAACCTAATGATAAAATAAGTTGTTACTTTGAAGACCCGTATCTAAGAGACTTCAAATGATTTTTCTATCCAACTGCAAAATATCTTCTTTAAATAGCTCGAAGAATAAGGAAATGTGTTATTCTAGAGGTTTGTATATTTCAAACTAGTTTATCTCAAAATAAACCAAGTTAACCTAATGATAAAATAAGTTGTTACTTTGAAGACCCGTATCTAAGAGACTTCAAATGATTTTTCTATCCAACTGCAAAATATCTTCTTTAAATAGCTCGAAGAATAAGGAAATGTGTTATTCTAGAGGTTTGTACATTTCAAACTAGTTTATCTCAAAATAAACCAAGTTAACCTAATGATAAAATAAGTTGTTACTTTGAAGACCCGTATCTAAGAGACTTCAAATGATTTTTCTATCCAACTGCAAAATATCTTCTTTAAATAGCTCGAAGAATAAGGAAATGTGTAATTCTAGAGGTTTGTATATTTCAAACTAGTTTATCTCAAAATAAACCAAGTTAACCTAATGATAAAATAAGTTGTTACTTTGAAGACCCGTATCTAAGAGACTTCAAATGATTTTTCTATCCAACTGCAAAATATCTTCTTTAAATAGCTCGAAGAATAAGGAAATGTGTTATTCTAGAGGTTTGTATATTTCAAACTAGTTTATCTCAAAATAAACCAAGTTAACCTAATGATAAAATAAGTTGTTACTTTGAAGACCCGTATCTAAGAGACTTCAAATGATTTTTCTATCCAACTGCAAAATATCTTCTTTAAATAGCTCGAAAGAATAAGGAAATGTGTAATTCTAGAGGTTTGTATATTTCAAACTAGTTTATCTCAAAATAAACCAAGTTAACCTAATGATAAAATAAGTTGTTACTTTGAAGACCCGTATCTAAGAGACTTCAAATGATTTTTCTATCCAACTGCAAAATATCTTCTTTAAATAGCTCAAAGAATAAGGAAATGTGTTAATTCTAGAGGTTTGTATATTTCAAACTAGTTTATCTCAAAATAAACCAAGTTAACCTAATGATAAAATAAGTTGTTACTTTGAAGACCCGTATCTAAGAGACTTCAAATGATTTTTCTATCCAACTGCAAAATATCTTCTTTAAATAGCTCGAAGAATAAGGAAATGTGTTATTCTAGAGGTTTGTATATTTCAAACTAGTTTATCTCAAAATAAACCAAGTTAACCTAATGATAAAATAAGTTGTTACTTTGAAGACCCGTATCTAAGAGACTTCAAATGATTTTTCTATCCAACTGCAAAATATCTTCTTTAAATAGCTCGAAGAATAAGGAAATGTGTTATTCTAGAGGTTTGTATATTTCAAACTAGTTTATCTCAAAATAAACCAAGTTAACCTAATGATAAAATAAGTTGTTACTTTGAAGACCCGTATCTAAGAGACTTCAAATGATTTTTCTATCCAACTGCAAAATATCTTCTTTAAATAGCTCGAAGAATAAGGAAATGTGTAATTCTAGAGGTTTGTATATTTCAAACTAGTTTATCTCAAAATAAACCAAGTTAACCTAATGATAAAATAAGTTGTTACTTTGAAGACCCGTATCTAAGAGACTTCAAATGATTTTTCTATCCAACTGCAAAATATCTTCTTTAAATAGCTCGAAGAATAAGGAAATGTGTTATTCTAGAGGTTTGTATATTTCAAACTAGTTTATCTCAAAATAAACCAAGTTAACCTAATGATAAAATAAGTTGTTACTTTGAAGACCCGTATCTAAGAGACTTCAAATGATTTTTCTATCCAACTGCAAAATATCTTCTTTAAATAGCTCGAAGAATAAGGAAATGTGTTATTCTAGAGGTTTGTATATTTCAAACTAGTTTATCTCAAAATAAACCAAGTTAACCTAATGATAAAATAAGTTGTTACTTTGAAGACCCGTATCTAAGAGACTTCAAATGATTTTTCTATCCAACTGCAAAATATCTTCTTTAAATAGCTCGAAGAATAAGGAAATGTGTAATTCTAGAGGTTTGTATATTTCAAACTAGTTTATCTCAAAATAAACCAAGTTAACCTAATGATAAAATAAGTTGTTACTTTGAAGACCCGTATCTAAGAGACTTCAAATGATTTTTCTATCCAACTGCAAAATATCTTCTTTAAATAGCTCGAAGAATAAGGAAATGTGTTATTCTAGAGGTTTGTATATTTCAAACTAGTTTATCTCAAAATAAACCAAGTTAACCTAATGATAAAATAAGTTGTTACTTTGAAGACCCGTATCTAAGAGACTTCAAATGATTTTTCTATCCAACTGCAAAATATCTTCTTTAAATAGCTCGAAGAATAAGGAAATGTGTTATTCTAGAGGTTTGTACATTTCAAACTAGTTTATCTCAAAATAAACCAAGTTAACCTAATGATAAAATAAGTTGTTACTTTGAAGACCCGTATCTAAGAGACTTCAAATGATTTTTCTATCCAACTGCAAAATATCTTCTTTAAATAGCTCGAAGAATAAGGAAATGTGTTATTCTAGAGGTTTGTACATTTCAAACTAGTTTATCTCAAAATAAACCAAGTTAACCTAATGATAAAATAAGTTGTTACTTTGAAGACCCGTATCTAAGAGACTTCAAATGATTTTTCTATCCAACTGCAAAATATCTTCTTTAAATAGCTCGAAGAATAAGGAAATGTGTTATTCTAGAGGTTTGTATATTTCAAACTAGTTTATCTCAAAATAAACCAAGTTAACCTAATGATAAAATAAGTTGTTACTTTGAAGACCCGTATCTAAGAGACTTCAAATGATTTTTCTATCCAACTGCAAAATATCTTCTTTAAATAGCTCGAAGAATAAGGAAATGTGTAATTCTAGAGGTTTGTATATTTCAAACTAGTTTATCTCAAAATAAACCAAGTTAACCTAATGATAAAATAAGTTGTTACTTTGAAGACCCGTATCTAAGAGACTTCAAATGATTTTTCTATCCAACTGCAAAATATCTTCTTTAAATAGCTCGAAGAATAAGGAAATGTGTTAATTCTAGAGGTTTGTATATTTCAAACTAGTTTATCTCAAAATAAACCAAGTTAACCTAATGATAAAATAAGTTGTTACTTTGAAGACCCGTATCTAAGAGACTTCAAATGATTTTTCTATCCAACTGCAAAATATCTTCTTTAAATAGCTCGAAGAATAAGGAAATGTGTTATTCTAGAGGTTTGTATATTTCAAACTAGTTTATCTCAAAATAAACCAAGTTAACCTAATGATAAAATAAGTTGTTACTTTGAAGACCCGTATCTAAGAGACTTCAAATGATTTTTCTATCCAACTGCAAAATATCTTCTTTAAATAGCTCGAAGAATAAGGAAATGTGTTATTCTAGAGGTTTGTATATTTCAAACTAGTTTATCTCAAAATAAACCAAGTTAACCTAATGATAAAATAAGTTGTTACTTTGAAGACCCGTATCTAAGAGACTTCAAATGATTTTTCTATCCAACTGCAAAATATCTTCTTTAAATAGCTCGAAGAATAAGGAAATGTGTAATTCTAGAGGTTTGTACATTTCAAACTAGTTTATCTCAAAATAAACCAAGTTAACCTAATGATAAAATAAGTTGTTACTTTGAAGACCCGTATCTAAGAGACTTCAAATGATTTTTCTATCCAACTGCAAAATATCTTCTTTAAATAGCTCAAAGAATAAGGAAATGTGTTATTCTAGAGGTTTGTATATTTCAAACTAGTTTATCTCAAAATAAACCAAGTTAACCTAATGATAAAATAAGTTGTTACTTTGAAGACCCGTATCTAAGAGACTTCAAATGATTTTTCTATCCAACTGCAAAATATCTTCTTTAAATAGCTCGAAGAATAAGGAAATGTGTTATTCTAGAGGTTTGTACATTTCAAACTAGTTTATCTCAAAATAAACCAAGTTAACCTAATGATAAAATAAGTTGTTACTTTGAAGACCCGTATCTAAGAGACTTCAAATGATTTTTCTATCCAACTGCAAAATATCTTCTTTAAATAGCTCGAAGAATAAGGAAATGTGTTATTCTAGAGGTTTGTATATTTCAAACTAGTTTATCTCAAAATAAACCAAGTTAACCTAATGATAAAATAAGTTGTTACTTTGAAGACCCGTATCTAAGAGACTTCAAATGATTTTTCTATCCAACTGCAAAATATCTTCTTTAAATAGCTCGAAGAATAAGGAAATGTGTTATTCTAGAGGTTTGTACATTTCAAACTAGTTTATCTCAAAATAAACCAAGTTAACCTAATGATAAAATAAGTTGTTACTTTGAAGACCCGTATCTAAGAGACTTCAAATGATTTTTCTATCCAACTGCAAAATATCTTCTTTAAATAGCTCGAAGAATAAGGAAATGTGTTATTCTAGAGGTTTGTATATTTCAAACTAGTTTATCTCAAAATAAACCAAGTTAACCTAATGATAAAATAAGTTGTTACTTTGAAGACCCGTATCTAAGAGACTTCAAATGATTTTTCTATCCAACTGCAAAATATCTTCTTTAAATAGCTCGAAGAATAAGGAAATGTGTTATTCTAGAGGTTTGTATATTTCAAACTAGTTTATCTCAAAATAAACCAAGTTAACCTAATGATAAAATAAGTTGTTACTTTGAAGACCCGTATCTAAGAGACTTCAAATGATTTTTCTATCCAACTGCAAAATATCTTCTTTAAATAGCTCGAAGAATAAGGAAATGTGTTATTCTAGAGGTTTGTATATTTCAAACTAGTTTATCTCAAAATAAACCAAGTTAACCTAATGATAAAATAAGTTGTTACTTTGAAGACCCGTATCTAAGAGACTTCAAATGATTTTTCTATCCAACTGCAAAATATCTTCTTTAAATAGCTCGAAGAATAAGGAAATGTGTTAATTCTAGAGGTTTGTATATTTCAAACTAGTTTATCTCAAAATAAACCAAGTTAACCTAATGATAAAATAAGTTGTTACTTTGAAGACCCGTATCTAAGAGACTTCAAATGATTTTTCTATCCAACTGCAAAATATCTTCTTTAAATAGCTCGAAGAATAAGGAAATGTGTTATTCTAGAGGTTTGTATATTTCAAACTAGTTTATCTCAAAATAAACCAAGTTAACCTAATGATAAAATAAGTTGTTACTTTGAAGACCCGTATCTAAGAGACTTCAAATGATTTTTCTATCCAACTGCAAAATATCTTCTTTAAATAGCTCGAAGAATAAGGAAATGTGTTATTCTAGAGGTTTGTATATTTCAAACTAGTTTATCTCAAAATAAACCAAGTTAACCTAATGATAAAATAAGTTGTTACTTTGAAGACCCGTATCTAAGAGACTTCAAATGATTTTTCTATCCAACTGCAAAATATCTTCTTTAAATAGCTCGAAGAATAAGGAAATGTGTTATTCTAGAGGTTTGTACATTTCAAACTAGTTTATCTCAAAATAAACCAAGTTAACCTAATGATAAAATAAGTTGTTACTTTGAAGACCCGTATCTAAGAGACTTCAAATGATTTTTCTATCCAACTGCAAAATATCTTCTTTAAATAGCTCGAAGAATAAGGAAATGTGTTATTCTAGAGGTTTGTACATTTCAAACTAGTTTATCTCAAAATAAACCAAGTTAACCTAATGATAAAATAAGTTGTTACTTTGAAGACCCGTATCTAAGAGACTTCAAATGATTTTTCTATCCAACTGCAAAATATCTTCTTTAAATAGCTCGAAGAATAAGGAAATGTGTTATTCTAGAGGTTTGTACATTTCAAACTAGTTTATCTCAAAATAAACCAAGTTAACCTAATGATAAAATAAGTTGTTACTTTGAAGACCCGTATCTAAGAGACTTCAAATGATTTTTCTATCCAACTGCAAAATATCTTCTTTAAATAGCTCAAAGAATAAGGAAATGTGTTAATTCTAGAGGTTTGTATATTTCAAACTAGTTTATCTCAAAATAAACCAAGTTAACCTAATGATAAAATAAGTTGTTACTTTGAAGACCCGTATCTAAGAGACTTCAAATGATTTTTCTATCCAACTGCAAAATATCTTCTTTAAATAGCTCGAAGAATAAGGAAATGTGTTATTCTAGAGGTTTGTATATTTCAAACTAGTTTATCTCAAAATAAACCAAGTTAACCTAATGATAAAATAAGTTGTTACTTTGAAGACCCGTATCTAAGAGACTTCAAATGATTTTTCTATCCAACTGCAAAATATCTTCTTTAAATAGCTCGAAGAATAAGGAAATGTGTAATTCTAGAGGTTTGTACATTTCAAACTAGTTTATCTCAAAATAAACCAAGTTAACCTAATGATAAAATAAGTTGTTACTTTGAAGACCCGTATCTAAGAGACTTCAAATGATTTTTCTATCCAACTGCAAAATATCTTCTTTAAATAGCTCGAAGAATAAGGAAATGTGTTAATCTAGAGGTTTGTATATTTCAAACTAGTTTATCTCAAAATAAACCAAGTTAACCTAATGATAAAATAAGTTGTTACTTTGAAGACCCGTATCTAAGAGACTTCAAATGATTTTTCTATCCAACTGCAAAATATCTTCTTTAAATAGCTCAAAGAATAAGGAAATGTGTAATTCTAGAGGTTTGTATATTTCAAACTAGTTTATCTCAAAATAAACCAAGTTAACCTAATGATAAAATAAGTTGTTACTTTGAAGACCCGTATCTAAGAGACTTCAAATGATTTTTCTATCCAACTGCAAAATATCTTCTTTAAATAGCTCGAAGAATAAGGAAATGTGTAATTCTAGAGGTTTGTATATTTCAAACTAGTTTATCTCAAAATAAACCAAGTTAACCTAATGATAAAATAAGTTGTTACTTTGAAGACCCGTATCTAAGAGACTTCAAATGATTTTTCTATCCAACTGCAAAATATCTTCTTTAAATAGCTCGAAGAATAAGGAAATGTGTTATTCTAGAGGTTTGTATATTTCAAACTAGTTTATCTCAAAATAAACCAAGTTAACCTAATGATAAAATAAGTTGTTACTTTGAAGACCCGTATCTAAGAGACTTCAAATGATTTTTCTATCCAACTGCAAAATATCTTCTTTAAATAGCTCGAAGAATAAGGAAATGTGTTATTCTAGAGGTTTGTATATTTCAAACTAGTTTATCTCAAAATAAACCAAGTTAACCTAATGATAAAATAAGTTGTTACTTTGAAGACCCGTATCTAAGAGACTTCAAATGATTTTTCTATCCAACTGCAAAATATCTTCTTTAAATAGCTCGAAGAATAAGGAAATGTGTTATTCTAGAGGTTTGTACATTTCAAACTAGTTTATCTCAAAATAAACCAAGTTAACCTAATGATAAAATAAGTTGTTACTTTGAAGACCCGTATCTAAGAGACTTCAAATGATTTTTCTATCCAACTGCAAAATATCTTCTTTAAATAGCTCGAAGAATAAGGAAATGTGTTATTCTAGAGGTTTGTATATTTCAAACTAGTTTATCTCAAAATAAACCAAGTTAACCTAATGATAAAATAAGTTGTTACTTTGAAGACCCGTATCTAAGAGACTTCAAATGATTTTTCTATCCAACTGCAAAATATCTTCTTTAAATAGCTCGAAGAATAAGGAAATGTGTTATTCTAGAGGTTTGTACATTTCAAACTAGTTTATCTCAAAATAAACCAAGTTAACCTAATGATAAAATAAGTTGTTACTTTGAAGACCCGTATCTAAGAGACTTCAAATGATTTTTCTATCCAACTGCAAAATATCTTCTTTAAATAGCTCGAAGAATAAGGAAATGTGTATTCTAGAGGTTTGTACATTTCAAACTAGTTTATCTCAAAATAAACCAAGTTAACCTAATGATAAAATAAGTTGTTACTTTGAAGACCCGTATCTAAGAGACTTCAAATGATTTTTCTATCCAACTGCAAAATATCTTCTTTAAATAGCTCAAAGAATAAGGAAATGTGTAATTCTAGAGGTTTGTACATTTCAAACTAGTTTATCTCAAAATAAACCAAGTTAACCTAATGATAAAATAAGTTGTTACTTTGAAGACCCGTATCTAAGAGACTTCAAATGATTTTTCTATCCAACTGCAAAATATCTTCTTTAAATAGCTCGAAGAATAAGGAAATGTGTTATTCTAGAGGTTTGTATATTTCAAACTAGTTTATCTCAAAATAAACCAAGTTAACCTAATGATAAAATAAGTTGTTACTTTGAAGACCCGTATCTAAGAGACTTCAAATGATTTTTCTATCCAACTGCAAAATATCTTCTTTAAATAGCTCGAAGAATAAGGAAATGTGTATTCTAGAGGTTTGTACATTTCAAACTAGTTTATCTCAAAATAAACCAAGTTAACCTAATGATAAAATAAGTTGTTACTTTGAAGACCCGTATCTAAGAGACTTCAAATGATTTTTCTATCCAACTGCAAAATATCTTCTTTAAATAGCTCGAAGAATAAGGAAATGTGTTATTCTAGAGGTTTGTATATTTCAAACTAGTTTATCTCAAAATAAACCAAGTTAACCTAATGATAAAATAAGTTGTTACTTTGAAGACCCGTATCTAAGAGACTTCAAATGATTTTTCTATCCAACTGCAAAATATCTTCTTTAAATAGCTCGAAGAATAAGGAAATGTGTTATTCTAGAGGTTTGTATATTTCAAACTAGTTTATCTCAAAATAAACCAAGTTAACCTAATGATAAAATAAGTTGTTACTTTGAAGACCCGTATCTAAGAGACTTCAAATGATTTTTCTATCCAACTGCAAAATATCTTCTTTAAATAGCTCGAAGAATAAGGAAATGTGTTATTCTAGAGGTTTGTATATTTCAAACTAGTTTATCTCAAAATAAACCAAGTTAACCTAATGATAAAATAAGTTGTTACTTTGAAGACCCGTATCTAAGAGACTTCAAATGATTTTTCTATCCAACTGCAAAATATCTTCTTTAAATAGCTCGAAGAATAAGGAAATGTGTTAATTCTAGAGGTTTGTATATTTCAAACTAGTTTATCTCAAAATAAACCAAGTTAACCTAATGATAAAATAAGTTGTTACTTTGAAGACCCGTATCTAAGAGACTTCAAATGATTTTTCTATCCAACTGCAAAATATCTTCTTTAAATAGCTCGAAGAATAAGGAAATGTGTTATTCTAGAGGTTTGTATATTTCAAACTAGTTTATCTCAAAATAAACCAAGTTAACCTAATGATAAAATAAGTTGTTACTTTGAAGACCCGTATCTAAGAGACTTCAAATGATTTTTCTATCCAACTGCAAAATATCTTCTTTAAATAGCTCGAAGAATAAGGAAATGTGTTATTCTAGAGGTTTGTACATTTCAAACTAGTTTATCTCAAAATAAACCAAGTTAACCTAATGATAAAATAAGTTGTTACTTTGAAGACCCGTATCTAAGAGACTTCAAATGATTTTTCTATCCAACTGCAAAATATCTTCTTTAAATAGCTCGAAGAATAAGGAAATGTGTAATTCTAGAGGTTTGTACATTTCAAACTAGTTTATCTCAAAATAAACCAAGTTAACCTAATGATAAAATAAGTTGTTACTTTGAAGACCCGTATCTAAGAGACTTCAAATGATTTTTCTATCCAACTGCAAAATATCTTCTTTAAATAGCTCGAAGAATAAGGAAATGTGTTATTCTAGAGGTTTGTATATTTCAAACTAGTTTATCTCAAAATAAACCAAGTTAACCTAATGATAAAATAAGTTGTTACTTTGAAGACCCGTATCTAAGAGACTTCAAATGATTTTTCTATCCAACTGCAAAATATCTTCTTTAAATAGCTCGAAGAATAAGGAAATGTGTAATTCTAGAGGTTTGTACATTTCAAACTAGTTTATCTCAAAATAAACCAAGTTAACCTAATGATAAAATAAGTTGTTACTTTGAAGACCCGTATCTAAGAGACTTCAAATGATTTTTCTATCCAACTGCAAAATATCTTCTTTAAATAGCTCGAAGAATAAGGAAATGTGTTATTCTAGAGGTTTGTATATTTCAAACTAGTTTATCTCAAAATAAACCAAGTTAACCTAATGATAAAATAAGTTGTTACTTTGAAGACCCGTATCTAAGAGACTTCAAATGATTTTTCTATCCAACTGCAAAATATCTTCTTTAAATAGCTCGAAGAATAAGGAAATGTGTTATTCTAGAGGTTTGTACATTTCAAACTAGTTTATCTCAAAATAAACCAAGTTAACCTAATGATAAAATAAGTTGTTACTTTGAAGACCCGTATCTAAGAGACTTCAAATGATTTTTCTATCCAACTGCAAAATATCTTCTTTAAATAGCTCGAAGAATAAGGAAATGTGTTATTCTAGAGGTTTGTATATTTCAAACTAGTTTATCTCAAAATAAACCAAGTTAACCTAATGATAAAATAAGTTGTTACTTTGAAGACCCGTATCTAAGAGACTTCAAATGATTTTTCTATCCAACTGCAAAATATCTTCTTTAAATAGCTCGAAGAATAAGGAAATGTGTTATTCTAGAGGTTTGTACATTTCAAACTAGTTTATCTCAAAATAAACCAAGTTAACCTAATGATAAAATAAGTTGTTACTTTGAAGACCCGTATCTAAGAGACTTCAAATGATTTTTCTATCCAACTGCAAAATATCTTCTTTAAATAGCTCGAAGAATAAGGAAATGTGTAATTCTAGAGGTTTGTATATTTCAAACTAGTTTATCTCAAAATAAACCAAGTTAACCTAATGATAAAATAAGTTGTTACTTTGAAGACCCGTATCTAAGAGACTTCAAATGATTTTTCTATCCAACTGCAAAATATCTTCTTTAAATAGCTCGAAGAATAAGGAAATGTGTAATTCTAGAGGTTTGTACATTTCAAACTAGTTTATCTCAAAATAAACCAAGTTAACCTAATGATAAAATAAGTTGTTACTTTGAAGACCCGTATCTAAGAGACTTCAAATGATTTTTCTATCCAACTGCAAAATATCTTCTTTAAATAGCTCGAAGAATAAGGAAATGTGTTATTCTAGAGGTTTGTACATTTCAAACTAGTTTATCTCAAAATAAACCAAGTTAACCTAATGATAAAATAAGTTGTTACTTTGAAGACCCGTATCTAAGAGACTTCAAATGATTTTTCTATCCAACTGCAAAATATCTTCTTTAAATAGCTCGAAGAATAAGGAAATGTGTAATTCTAGAGGTTTGTATTTCAAACTAGTTTATCTCAAAATAAACCAAGTTAACCTAATGATAAAATAAGTTGTTACTTTGAAGACCCGTATCTAAGAGACTTCAAATGATTTTTCTATCCAACTGCAAAATATCTTCTTTAAATAGCTCGAAGAATAAGGAAATGTGTTATTCTAGAGGTTTGTATATTTCAAACTAGTTTATCTCAAAATAAACCAAGTTAACCTAATGATAAAATAAGTTGTTACTTTGAAGACCCGTATCTAAGAGACTTCAAATGATTTTTCTATCCAACTGCAAAATATCTTCTTTAAATAGCTCGAAGAATAAGGAAATGTGTAATCTAGAGGTTTGTATATTTCAAACTAGTTTATCTCAAAATAAACCAAGTTAACCTAATGATAAAATAAGTTGTTACTTTGAAGACCCGTATCTAAGAGACTTCAAATGATTTTTCTATCCAACTGCAAAATATCTTCTTTAAATAGCTCGAAGAATAAGGAAATGTGTTATTCTAGAGGTTTGTATATTTCAAACTAGTTTATCTCAAAATAAACCAAGTTAACCTAATGATAAAATAAGTTGTTACTTTGAAGACCCGTATCTAAGAGACTTCAAATGATTTTTCTATCCAACTGCAAAATATCTTCTTTAAATAGCTCGAAGAATAAGGAAATGTGTAATTCTAGAGGTTTGTATATTTCAAACTAGTTTATCTCAAAATAAACCAAGTTAACCTAATGATAAAATAAGTTGTTACTTTGAAGACCCGTATCTAAGAGACTTCAAATGATTTTTCTATCCAACTGCAAAATATCTTCTTTAAATAGCTCGAAGAATAAGGAAATGTGTTATTCTAGAGGTTTGTATATTTCAAACTAGTTTATCTCAAAATAAACCAAGTTAACCTAATGATAAAATAAGTTGTTACTTTGAAGACCCGTATCTAAGAGACTTCAAATGATTTTTCTATCCAACTGCAAAATATCTTCTTTAAATAGCTCGAAGAATAAGGAAATGTGTTATTCTAGAGGTTTGTATATTTCAAACTAGTTTATCTCAAAATAAACCAAGTTAACCTAATGATAAAATAAGTTGTTACTTTGAAGACCCGTATCTAAGAGACTTCAAATGATTTTTCTATCCAACTGCAAAATATCTTCTTTAAATAGCTCGAAGAATAAGGAAATGTGTTATTCTAGAGGTTTGTACATTTCAAACTAGTTTATCTCAAAATAAACCAAGTTAACCTAATGATAAAATAAGTTGTTACTTTGAAGACCCGTATCTAAGAGACTTCAAATGATTTTTCTATCCAACTGCAAAATATCTTCTTTAAATAGCTCGAAGAATAAGGAAATGTGTAATTCTAGAGGTTTGTATATTTCAAACTAGTTTATCTCAAAATAAACCAAGTTAACCTAATGATAAAATAAGTTGTTACTTTGAAGACCCGTATCTAAGAGACTTCAAATGATTTTTCTATCCAACTGCAAAATATCTTCTTTAAATAGCTCGAAGAATAAGGAAATGTGTTATTCTAGAGGTTTGTATATTTCAAACTAGTTTATCTCAAAATAAACCAAGTTAACCTAATGATAAAATAAGTTGTTACTTTGAAGACCCGTATCTAAGAGACTTCAAATGATTTTTCTATCCAACTGCAAAATATCTTCTTTAAATAGCTCGAAGAATAAGGAAATGTGTTATTCTAGAGGTTTGTACATTTCAAACTAGTTTATCTCAAAATAAACCAAGTTAACCTAATGATAAAATAAGTTGTTACTTTGAAGACCCGTATCTAAGAGACTTCAAATGATTTTTCTATCCAACTGCAAAATATCTTCTTTAAATAGCTCGAAGAATAAGGAAATGTGTTATTCTAGAGGTTTGTATATTTCAAACTAGTTTATCTCAAAATAAACCAAGTTAACCTAATGATAAAATAAGTTGTTACTTTGAAGACCCGTATCTAAGAGACTTCAAATGATTTTTCTATCCAACTGCAAAATATCTTCTTTAAATAGCTCGAAGAATAAGGAAATGTGTTATTCTAGAGGTTTGTACATTTCAAACTAGTTTATCTCAAAATAAACCAAGTTAACCTAATGATAAAATAAGTTGTTACTTTGAAGACCCGTATCTAAGAGACTTCAAATGATTTTTCTATCCAACTGCAAAATATCTTCTTTAAATAGCTCGAAGAATAAGGAAATGTGTTATTCTAGAGGTTTGTATATTTCAAACTAGTTTATCTCAAAATAAACCAAGTTAACCTAATGATAAAATAAGTTGTTACTTTGAAGACCCGTATCTAAGAGACTTCAAATGATTTTTCTATCCAACTGCAAAATATCTTCTTTAAATAGCTCGAAGAATAAGGAAATGTGTAATTCTAGAGGTTTGTATATTTCAAACTAGTTTATCTCAAAATAAACCAAGTTAACCTAATGATAAAATAAGTTGTTACTTTGAAGACCCGTATCTAAGAGACTTCAAATGATTTTTCTATCCAACTGCAAAATATCTTCTTTAAATAGCTCGAAGAATAAGGAAATGTGTTATTCTAGAGGTTTGTATATTTCAAACTAGTTTATCTCAAAATAAACCAAGTTAACCTAATGATAAAATAAGTTGTTACTTTGAAGACCCGTATCTAAGAGACTTCAAATGATTTTTCTATCCAACTGCAAAATATCTTCTTTAAATAGCTCGAAGAATAAGGAAATGTGTAATTCTAGAGGTTTGTATATTTCAAACTAGTTTATCTCAAAATAAACCAAGTTAACCTAATGATAAAATAAGTTGTTACTTTGAAGACCCGTATCTAAGAGACTTCAAATGATTTTTCTATCCAACTGCAAAATATCTTCTTTAAATAGCTCGAAGAATAAGGAAATGTGTTATTCTAGAGGTTTGTACATTTCAAACTAGTTTATCTCAAAATAAACCAAGTTAACCTAATGATAAAATAAGTTGTTACTTTGAAGACCCGTATCTAAGAGACTTCAAATGATTTTTCTATCCAACTGCAAAATATCTTCTTTAAATAGCTCGAAGAATAAGGAAATGTGTTATTCTAGAGGTTTGTATATTTCAAACTAGTTTATCTCAAAATAAACCAAGTTAACCTAATGATAAAATAAGTTGTTACTTTGAAGACCCGTATCTAAGAGACTTCAAATGATTTTTCTATCCAACTGCAAAATATCTTCTTTAAATAGCTCGAAGAATAAGGAAATGTGTTATTCTAGAGGTTTGTACATTTCAAACTAGTTTATCTCAAAATAAACCAAGTTAACCTAATGATAAAATAAGTTGTTACTTTGAAGACCCGTATCTAAGAGACTTCAAATGATTTTTCTATCCAACTGCAAAATATCTTCTTTAAATAGCTCGAAGAATAAGGAAATGTGTAATTCTAGAGGTTTGTACATTTCAAACTAGTTTATCTCAAAATAAACCAAGTTAACCTAATGATAAAATAAGTTGTTACTTTGAAGACCCGTATCTAAGAGACTTCAAATGATTTTTCTATCCAACTGCAAAATATCTTCTTTAAATAGCTCGAAGAATAAGGAAATGTGTTATTCTAGAGGTTTGTACATTTCAAACTAGTTTATCTCAAAATAAACCAAGTTAACCTAATGATAAAATAAGTTGTTACTTTGAAGACCCGTATCTAAGAGACTTCAAATGATTTTTCTATCCAACTGCAAAATATCTTCTTTAAATAGCTCAAAGAATAAGGAAATGTGTAATTCTAGAGGTTTGTATATTTCAAACTAGTTTATCTCAAAATAAACCAAGTTAACCTAATGATAAAATAAGTTGTTACTTTGAAGACCCGTATCTAAGAGACTTCAAATGATTTTTCTATCCAACTGCAAAATATCTTCTTTAAATAGCTCGAAGAATAAGGAAATGTGTTATTCTAGAGGTTTGTATATTTCAAACTAGTTTATCTCAAAATAAACCAAGTTAACCTAATGATAAAATAAGTTGTTACTTTGAAGACCCGTATCTAAGAGACTTCAAATGATTTTTCTATCCAACTGCAAAATATCTTCTTTAAATAGCTCGAAGAATAAGGAAATGTGTAATTCTAGAGGTTTGTACATTTCAAACTAGTTTATCTCAAAATAAACCAAGTTAACCTAATGATAAAATAAGTTGTTACTTTGAAGACCCGTATCTAAGAGACTTCAAATGATTTTTCTATCCAACTGCAAAATATCTTCTTTAAATAGCTCGAAGAATAAGGAAATGTGTTATTCTAGAGGTTTGTATATTTCAAACTAGTTTATCTCAAAATAAACCAAGTTAACCTAATGATAAAATAAGTTGTTACTTTGAAGACCCGTATCTAAGAGACTTCAAATGATTTTTCTATCCAACTGCAAAATATCTTCTTTAAATAGCTCGAAGAATAAGGAAATGTGTTATTCTAGAGGTTTGTATATTTCAAACTAGTTTATCTCAAAATAAACCAAGTTAACCTAATGATAAAATAAGTTGTTACTTTGAAGACCCGTATCTAAGAGACTTCAAATGATTTTTCTATCCAACTGCAAAATATCTTCTTTAAATAGCTCAAAGAATAAGGAAATGTGTAATTCTAGAGGTTTGTATATTTCAAACTAGTTTATCTCAAAATAAACCAAGTTAACCTAATGATAAAATAAGTTGTTACTTTGAAGACCCGTATCTAAGAGACTTCAAATGATTTTTCTATCCAACTGCAAAATATCTTCTTTAAATAGCTCGAAGAATAAGGAAATGTGTTATTCTAGAGGTTTGTACATTTCAAACTAGTTTATCTCAAAATAAACCAAGTTAACCTAATGATAAAATAAGTTGTTACTTTGAAGACCCGTATCTAAGAGACTTCAAATGATTTTTCTATCCAACTGCAAAATATCTTCTTTAAATAGCTCGAAGAATAAGGAAATGTGTTATTCTAGAGGTTTGTATATTTCAAACTAGTTTATCTCAAAATAAACCAAGTTAACCTAATGATAAAATAAGTTGTTACTTTGAAGACCCGTATCTAAGAGACTTCAAATGATTTTTCTATCCAACTGCAAAATATCTTCTTTAAATAGCTCGAAGAATAAGGAAATGTGTTATTCTAGAGGTTTGTATATTTCAAACTAGTTTATCTCAAAATAAACCAAGTTAACCTAATGATAAAATAAGTTGTTACTTTGAAGACCCGTATCTAAGAGACTTCAAATGATTTTTCTATCCAACTGCAAAATATCTTCTTTAAATAGCTCGAAGAATAAGGAAATGTGTTATTCTAGAGGTTTGTACATTTCAAACTAGTTTATCTCAAAATAAACCAAGTTAACCTAATGATAAAATAAGTTGTTACTTTGAAGACCCGTATCTAAGAGACTTCAAATGATTTTTCTATCCAACTGCAAAATATCTTCTTTAAATAGCTCGAAGAATAAGGAAATGTGTAATTCTAGAGGTTTGTACATTTCAAACTAGTTTATCTCAAAATAAACCAAGTTAACCTAATGATAAAATAAGTTGTTACTTTGAAGACCCGTATCTAAGAGACTTCAAATGATTTTTCTATCCAACTGCAAAATATCTTCTTTAAATAGCTCGAAGAATAAGGAAATGTGTTATTCTAGAGGTTTGTATATTTCAAACTAGTTTATCTCAAAATAAACCAAGTTAACCTAATGATAAAATAAGTTGTTACTTTGAAGACCCGTATCTAAGAGACTTCAAATGATTTTTCTATCCAACTGCAAAATATCTTCTTTAAATAGCTCGAAGAATAAGGAAATGTGTTATTCTAGAGGTTTGTACATTTCAAACTAGTTTATCTCAAAATAAACCAAGTTAACCTAATGATAAAATAAGTTGTTACTTTGAAGACCCGTATCTAAGAGACTTCAAATGATTTTTCTATCCAACTGCAAAATATCTTCTTTAAATAGCTCGAAGAATAAGGAAATGTGTAATTCTAGAGGTTTGTACATTTCAAACTAGTTTATCTCAAAATAAACCAAGTTAACCTAATGATAAAATAAGTTGTTACTTTGAAGACCCGTATCTAAGAGACTTCAAATGATTTTTCTATCCAACTGCAAAATATCTTCTTTAAATAGCTCGAAGAATAAGGAAATGTGTTATTCTAGAGGTTTGTATATTTCAAACTAGTTTATCTCAAAATAAACCAAGTTAACCTAATGATAAAATAAGTTGTTACTTTGAAGACCCGTATCTAAGAGACTTCAAATGATTTTTCTATCCAACTGCAAAATATCTTCTTTAAATAGCTCGAAGAATAAGGAAATGTGTTATTCTAGAGGTTTGTATATTTCAAACTAGTTTATCTCAAAATAAACCAAGTTAACCTAATGATAAAATAAGTTGTTACTTTGAAGACCCGTATCTAAGAGACTTCAAATGATTTTTCTATCCAACTGCAAAATATCTTCTTTAAATAGCTCGAAGAATAAGGAAATGTGTTATTCTAGAGGTTTGTATATTTCAAACTAGTTTATCTCAAAATAAACCAAGTTAACCTAATGATAAAATAAGTTGTTACTTTGAAGACCCGTATCTAAGAGACTTCAAATGATTTTTCTATCCAACTGCAAAATATCTTCTTTAAATAGCTCGAAGAATAAGGAAATGTGTTATTCTAGAGGTTTGTATATTTCAAACTAGTTTATCTCAAAATAAACCAAGTTAACCTAATGATAAAATAAGTTGTTACTTTGAAGACCCGTATCTAAGAGACTTCAAATGATTTTTCTATCCAACTGCAAAATATCTTCTTTAAATAGCTCGAAGAATAAGGAAATGTGTAATTCTAGAGGTTTGTACATTTCAAACTAGTTTATCTCAAAATAAACCAAGTTAACCTAATGATAAAATAAGTTGTTACTTTGAAGACCCGTATCTAAGAGACTTCAAATGATTTTTCTATCCAACTGCAAAATATCTTCTTTAAATAGCTCGAAGAATAAGGAAATGTGTTATTCTAGAGGTTTGTACATTTCAAACTAGTTTATCTCAAAATAAACCAAGTTAACCTAATGATAAAATAAGTTGTTACTTTGAAGACCCGTATCTAAGAGACTTCAAATGATTTTTCTATCCAACTGCAAAATATCTTCTTTAAATAGCTCGAAGAATAAGGAAATGTGTTATTCTAGAGGTTTGTATATTTCAAACTAGTTTATCTCAAAATAAACCAAGTTAACCTAATGATAAAATAAGTTGTTACTTTGAAGACCCGTATCTAAGAGACTTCAAATGATTTTTCTATCCAACTGCAAAATATCTTCTTTAAATAGCTCGAAGAATAAGGAAATGTGTAATTCTAGAGGTTTGTATATTTCAAACTAGTTTATCTCAAAATAAACCAAGTTAACCTAATGATAAAATAAGTTGTTACTTTGAAGACCCGTATCTAAGAGACTTCAAATGATTTTTCTATCCAACTGCAAAATATCTTCTTTAAATAGCTCGAAGAATAAGGAAATGTGTTATTCTAGAGGTTTGTATATTTCAAACTAGTTTATCTCAAAATAAACCAAGTTAACCTAATGATAAAATAAGTTGTTACTTTGAAGACCCGTATCTAAGAGACTTCAAATGATTTTTCTATCCAACTGCAAAATATCTTCTTTAAATAGCTCGAAGAATAAGGAAATGTGTTATTCTAGAGGTTTGTATATTTCAAACTAGTTTATCTCAAAATAAACCAAGTTAACCTAATGATAAAATAAGTTGTTACTTTGAAGACCCGTATCTAAGAGACTTCAAATGATTTTTCTATCCAACTGCAAAATATCTTCTTTAAATAGCTCGAAGAATAAGGAAATGTGTTATTCTAGAGGTTTGTACATTTCAAACTAGTTTATCTCAAAATAAACCAAGTTAACCTAATGATAAAATAAGTTGTTACTTTGAAGACCCGTATCTAAGAGACTTCAAATGATTTTTCTATCCAACTGCAAAATATCTTCTTTAAATAGCTCGAAGAATAAGGAAATGTGTTATTCTAGAGGTTTGTACATTTCAAACTAGTTTATCTCAAAATAAACCAAGTTAACCTAATGATAAAATAAGTTGTTACTTTGAAGACCCGTATCTAAGAGACTTCAAATGATTTTTCTATCCAACTGCAAAATATCTTCTTTAAATAGCTCGAAGAATAAGGAAATGTGTTATTCTAGAGGTTTGTATATTTCAAACTAGTTTATCTCAAAATAAACCAAGTTAACCTAATGATAAAATAAGTTGTTACTTTGAAGACCCGTATCTAAGAGACTTCAAATGATTTTTCTATCCAACTGCAAAATATCTTCTTTAAATAGCTCGAAGAATAAGGAAATGTGTTATTCTAGAGGTTTGTACATTTCAAACTAGTTTATCTCAAAATAAACCAAGTTAACCTAATGATAAAATAAGTTGTTACTTTGAAGACCCGTATCTAAGAGACTTCAAATGATTTTTCTATCCAACTGCAAAATATCTTCTTTAAATAGCTCGAAGAATAAGGAAATGTGTTATTCTAGAGGTTTGTACATTTCAAACTAGTTTATCTCAAAATAAACCAAGTTAACCTAATGATAAAATAAGTTGTTACTTTGAAGACCCGTATCTAAGAGACTTCAAATGATTTTTCTATCCAACTGCAAAATATCTTCTTTAAATAGCTCGAAGAATAAGGAAATGTGTTATTCTAGAGGTTTGTACATTTCAAACTAGTTTATCTCAAAATAAACCAAGTTAACCTAATGATAAAATAAGTTGTTACTTTGAAGACCCGTATCTAAGAGACTTCAAATGATTTTTCTATCCAACTGCAAAATATCTTCTTTAAATAGCTCGAAGAATAAGGAAATGTGTTATTCTAGAGGTTTGTACATTTCAAACTAGTTTATCTCAAAATAAACCAAGTTAACCTAATGATAAAATAAGTTGTTACTTTGAAGACCCGTATCTAAGAGACTTCAAATGATTTTTCTATCCAACTGCAAAATATCTTCTTTAAATAGCTCGAAGAATAAGGAAATGTGTTATTCTAGAGGTTTGTACATTTCAAACTAGTTTATCTCAAAATAAACCAAGTTAACCTAATGATAAAATAAGTTGTTACTTTGAAGACCCGTATCTAAGAGACTTCAAATGATTTTTCTATCCAACTGCAAAATATCTTCTTTAAATAGCTCGAAGAATAAGGAAATGTGTTAATCTAGAGGTTTGTATATTTCAAACTAGTTTATCTCAAAATAAACCAAGTTAACCTAATGATAAAATAAGTTGTTACTTTGAAGACCCGTATCTAAGAGACTTCAAATGATTTTTCTATCCAACTGCAAAATATCTTCTTTAAATAGCTCGAAGAATAAGGAAATGTGTTATTCTAGAGGTTTGTACATTTCAAACTAGTTTATCTCAAAATAAACCAAGTTAACCTAATGATAAAATAAGTTGTTACTTTGAAGACCCGTATCTAAGAGACTTCAAATGATTTTTCTATCCAACTGCAAAATATCTTCTTTAAATAGCTCGAAGAATAAGGAAATGTGTTAATTCTAGAGGTTTGTATATTTCAAACTAGTTTATCTCAAAATAAACCAAGTTAACCTAATGATAAAATAAGTTGTTACTTTGAAGACCCGTATCTAAGAGACTTCAAATGATTTTTCTATCCAACTGCAAAATATCTTCTTTAAATAGCTCGAAGAATAAGGAAATGTGTTATTCTAGAGGTTTGTACATTTCAAACTAGTTTATCTCAAAATAAACCAAGTTAACCTAATGATAAAATAAGTTGTTACTTTGAAGACCCGTATCTAAGAGACTTCAAATGATTTTTCTATCCAACTGCAAAATATCTTCTTTAAATAGCTCGAAGAATAAGGAAATGTGTTATTCTAGAGGTTTGTACATTTCAAACTAGTTTATCTCAAAATAAACCAAGTTAACCTAATGATAAAATAAGTTGTTACTTTGAAGACCCGTATCTAAGAGACTTCAAATGATTTTTCTATCCAACTGCAAAATATCTTCTTTAAATAGCTCGAAGAATAAGGAAATGTGTTATTCTAGAGGTTTGTATATTTCAAACTAGTTTATCTCAAAATAAACCAAGTTAACCTAATGATAAAATAAGTTGTTACTTTGAAGACCCGTATCTAAGAGACTTCAAATGATTTTTCTATCCAACTGCAAAATATCTTCTTTAAATAGCTCGAAGAATAAGGAAATGTGTAATTCTAGAGGTTTGTACATTTCAAACTAGTTTATCTCAAAATAAACCAAGTTAACCTAATGATAAAATAAGTTGTTACTTTGAAGACCCGTATCTAAGAGACTTCAAATGATTTTTCTATCCAACTGCAAAATATCTTCTTTAAATAGCTCGAAGAATAAGGAAATGTGTTATTCTAGAGGTTTGTATATTTCAAACTAGTTTATCTCAAAATAAACCAAGTTAACCTAATGATAAAATAAGTTGTTACTTTGAAGACCCGTATCTAAGAGACTTCAAATGATTTTTCTATCCAACTGCAAAATATCTTCTTTAAATAGCTCGAAGAATAAGGAAATGTGTTATTCTAGAGGTTTGTATATTTCAAACTAGTTTATCTCAAAATAAACCAAGTTAACCTAATGATAAAATAAGTTGTTACTTTGAAGACCCGTATCTAAGAGACTTCAAATGATTTTTCTATCCAACTGCAAAATATCTTCTTTAAATAGCTCGAAGAATAAGGAAATGTGTTATTCTAGAGGTTTGTACATTTCAAACTAGTTTATCTCAAAATAAACCAAGTTAACCTAATGATAAAATAAGTTGTTACTTTGAAGACCCGTATCTAAGAGACTTCAAATGATTTTTCTATCCAACTGCAAAATATCTTCTTTAAATAGCTCGAAGAATAAGGAAATGTGTTATTCTAGAGGTTTGTACATTTCAAACTAGTTTATCTCAAAATAAACCAAGTTAACCTAATGATAAAATAAGTTGTTACTTTGAAGACCCGTATCTAAGAGACTTCAAATGATTTTTCTATCCAACTGCAAAATATCTTCTTTAAATAGCTCGAAGAATAAGGAAATGTGTTATTCTAGAGGTTTGTATATTTCAAACTAGTTTATCTCAAAATAAACCAAGTTAACCTAATGATAAAATAAGTTGTTACTTTGAAGACCCGTATCTAAGAGACTTCAAATGATTTTTCTATCCAACTGCAAAATATCTTCTTTAAATAGCTCGAAGAATAAGGAAATGTGTTATTCTAGAGGTTTGTATATTTCAAACTAGTTTATCTCAAAATAAACCAAGTTAACCTAATGATAAAATAGTTGTTTCTTTGAAGACCCGTATCTAAAGCTTTCAAATGAGTTTTTCTATCCAACTGCAAAAATATCTTCTTTAAATAGCTCGAAGAATAACGAAATGTGTTATTCTAGAGGATTGTATATTTAAAACTAGTTTATCTCAAAATAAACCAAGTTAACCTAATGATAAAATATGTTGTTACTTTGCAAGACCCGTATCTAAGAGACTTCAAATGATTGTTCTATCCAACTGCAAAATATCTTCTTTAAATAGCTAAAAGAATAAGGAAATGTGGTTAATCTAGAGGATTATATATTTAAAAACTAGTTATCTCAAAAATAAACAAGTTAACCTAATGATAAAATAAGTTGTTTCTTTGAAGACCCGTATCTAAAAGACTTCAATGATTTTTCTATCCAACTGCCAAAATATCTTCTTTAAAATAGCTCGAAGAATAACGAAATGTGTTATTCTAGAGGATTGTAATATTTAAAACTAGTTTTATTCTCAAAATAAACCAAGTTAACTAATGATAAAATATGTTGTTACTTTGAAGACCCGTATCTAAGAGACTTCAAATGATTTTTCTATCCAACCTGCAAAATATCTTCTTTAATAGCTAAAAGAATAAGGAAATGTGTTAATCTAGAGGATTATATATTTAAAACTAGTTTATCTCAAAATAAACCAAGTTAACCTAAATGATAAAATAAGTTTGTTACTTTGAAGACGCGTATCTAAGAGACTTCAAATGATTTTTCTATCCAACTGCAAAATATCTTCTTTAAATAGCTCGAAGAATAAGGAAATGTGTAATTCTAGAGGTTTTGTACATTTCAAAACTAGTTTTTCCTCAAAATAAATCAAGTTAACCTAATGATAAAATAAGTTGTTACTTTGAAGACCCGTATCTAAGAGACTTCAAATGATTTTTCTATCCAACTGCAAAATATCTTCTTTAAATAGCTCGAAAGAATAAGACAATGTGTTAATCTAGAGGATTATATATTTAAAACTAGTTTATCTCAAAATAAAGCAAGTTAACCTGATGATAAAATAAGTTGTTACTTTGAAGACGTGTATCTAAGATACTTCAAATGATTTTTCTATCCAACTGCAAAATATCTTCTTTAAATAGCTCGAAGAATAAGGAAATGTGTTATTCTAGAGGTTTGTACATTTCAAACTAGTTTATCTCAAAATAAACCAAGTTACCTAATGATAAAATAAGTTGTTACTTTGAATACTCGTATCTAAGAGACTTCAAATGATTTTTCTATCCAACTGCAAAATATCTTCTTTAAATAGCTCGAAGGAAATAAGGAAATGTGTTATTCTAGAGGTTGTACATTTCAAACTAGTTTATCTCAAAATAATCAAGTTAACCTAATGATAAAAATACATTGTTTCTTTGAAGACCCGTATCTAAGAGACTTCAAATGATTTTTCTATCCAAACTGCAAAATATCTTCTTTAAATAGCTCGAAGAATAAAGGAAATGTGTTTATTCTAGAGGATTGTAATATTTCAAACTAGTTTATCTCAAAATAAACCAAGTAACCTAATGATAAAATACGTTGTTACTTTGAAGACCCGTATCTAAGAGACTTCAAATGAATTTTTCTATCCAACTGTAAAATATCTTCTTTAAATAGCTCGAAGAATAAGGAAATGTTTTATTCTAGAGGATTGTATATTTGAAACTAGTTTATCTCAAAATAAACCAAGTTAACCTAATGATAAATAAGTTGTTACTTTGAAGACCCGTATCTAAAGAGACTTCAAATGATTTTTCTATCCAACTGTAAAATATCTTCTTTAAATAGCTCGAAGAATAAGGAAATGTGTAATACTAGAGTTTTGTCCATTTCAAACTAGTTTATCTCAAAAATAAACCAAGTTAACCTAATGATAAAATAAGTTATTACTTTGAATACTCGTATCTAAGAGACTTCAAATGATTTTTCTATCCAACTGCAAAATATCTTCTTTTAATAGCTCAAAGAATAAAGAAATGTGTAATTCTAGAGGTTTCTACATTTCAAACTAGTTTATCTCAAAATAAACCAAGTTAACCTAATGATAAAATAAGTTGTTACTTTGAAGACCCGTATCTAAGAGACTTCAAATGATTTTTTCTATCCAACTGTAAAATATCTTCTTTAAATAGCTCGAAGAATAAGGAAATGTTTTATTCTAGAGGATTGTATATTTGAAACTAGTTTATCTCAAAAATAAACCAAGTTAACCTAATGATAAATAAGTTTTTACTTTGAAGACCCGTATCTAAGAGACTTCAAATGATTTTTCTATCCAACTGTAAAAATATCTTCTTTAAATAGCTCGAAGAATAAGGAAATGTGTAATACTAGAGTTTTGTCCATTTCAAACTAGTTATCTCAAATAAACCAAGTTAACCTAATGAATAAAATAAGTTATTTACTTTGAATACTCGTATCTAAGAGACCTTCAAATGATTTTTTCTATCCAACTGCAAAATATCTTCTTTAATAGCTCAAAGAATAAAGAAATGTGTAATTCTAGAGGTTTCTACATTTCAAACTAGTTTATCTCAAAATAAACCAAGTTAACCTAATGATAAAATAAGTTGTTACTTTGAAGACCCGTATCTAAGAGACTTCAAATGATTTTTCTATCCAACTGCAAAATATCTTCTTTAAATAGCTCGAAGAATAAGACAATGTGTTAATCTAGAGGATTATATATTTAAAACTAGTTTATCTCAAAATAAAGCAAGTTAACCTGATGATAAAATAAGTTGTTACTTTGAAGACGTGTATCTAAGATACTTCAAATGATTTTTTCTATCCAACTGCAAAATATCTTCTTTAAATAGCTCGAAGAATAAGGAAATGTGTAATACTAGAGTTTTGTCCATTTCAAACTAGTTTATCTCAAAATAAACCAAGTTAACCTAATGATAAAATAAGTTATTACTTTGAATACTCGTATCTAAGAGACTTCAAATGATTTTTCTATCCAACTGCAAAATATCTTCTTTTAATAGCTCAAAGAATAAAGAAATGTGTAATTCTAGAGGTTTCTACATTTCAAACTAGTTTATCTCAAAATAAACCAAGTTAACCTAATGATAAAATAAGTTGTTACTTTGAAGACCCGTATCTAAGAGACTTCAAATGATTTTTCAATCCAACTGCAAAATATCTTCTTTAAATAGCCCGAAGAATAAGGAAATGTGTTATTCTAGAGGTTTGTACATTTCAAACTAGTTTATCTCAAAATAAACCAAGTTAACCTAATGATAAAATAAGTTTGTTACTTTGAAGACGCGTATCTAAGAGACTTCAAAATGATTTTTCTATCCAACTGCAAAATATCTTCTTTAAATAGCTCGAAGAATAAGGAAATGTGTATTTCTAGAGGTTTGTACATTTCAAACTAGTTTTTCTCAAAATAAATCAAGTTAACCTAATGATAAAAATAAGTTGTTACTTTGAAGACCCGTATCTAAGAGACTTCAAATGATTTTTCTATCCAACTGCAAAATATCTTCTTTAAATAGCTCGAAGAATAAGACAATGTGTTATTCTAGAGGTTTGTACATTTCAAACTAGTTTATCTCAAAATAAACCAAGTTAACCTAATTGATAAAATAAGTTGTTACTTTGAAGACTCGTATCTAAGAGACTTCAAATGATTTTTCTATCCAACTGCAAAATATCTTCTTTAAATAGCTCGAAGAATAAGGAAATGTGTTATTCTAGAGGTTTGTACATTTCAAACTAGTTTATCTCAAAATAAACCAAGTTAACCTAATGATAAAATAAGTTGTTACTTTGAAGACTCGTATCTAAGAGACTTCAAATGATTTTTCTATCCAACTGCAAAATATCTTCTTTAAATAGCTCGAAGAATAAGGAAATGTGTTATTCTAGAGGATTGTATATTTCAAACTAGTTTATCTCAAAATAAACCAAGTTAACCTAATGATAAAATAAGTTGTTACTTTAAAAACCGGTATCTAAGAGACTTCAAATGATTTTTCTATCCAACTGTAAAATATCTTCTTTAAATAGCTCGAAGAATAAGAAAATGTGTTATTCTAGAGGTTTGTACATTTCAAACTAGTTTATCTCAAAATAAATCAAGTTAACCTAATGATAAAATACATTGTTTCTTTGAAGACCCGTATCTAAGAGACTTCAAATGATTTTTCTATCCAACTGCAAAATATCTTCTTTAAATAGCTCGAAGAATAAGACAATGTGTTAATCTAGAGGATTATATATTTAAAACTAGTTTATCTCAAAATAAACCAAGTTAACCTGATGATAAAATAAGTTGTTACTTTGAAGACGTGTATCTAAGATACTTCAAATGATTTTTCTATCCAACTGCAAAATATCTTCTTTAAATAGCTCGAAGAATAAGGAAATGTGTTATTCTAGAGGTTTGTACATTTCAAACTAGTTTATCTCAAAATAAACCAAGTTAACCTAATGATAAAATAAGTTGTTACTTTGAATACTCGTATCTAAGAGACTTCAAATGATTTTTCTATCCAACTGCAAAATATCTTCTTTAAATAGCTCGAAGAATTAGGAAATGTGTTATTCTAGAGGTTTGTACATTTCAAACTAGTTTATCTCAAAATAAATCAAGTTAACCTAATGATAAAATACATTGTTTCTTTGAAGACCCGTATCTAAGAGACTTCAAATGATTTTTCTATCCAACTGCAAAATATCTTCTTTAAATAGCTCGAAGAATAAGGAAATGTGTTATTCTAGAGGATTGTATATTTCAAACTAGTTTTATCTCAAAATAAACCAAGTTAACCTAATGATAAAATAAGTTGTTACTTTGAAGACCCGTATCTAAGAGACTTCAAATGATTTTTCTATCCAACTGTAAAATATCTTCTTTAAATAGCTCGAAGAATAAGGAAATGTTTTATTCTAGAGGATTGTATATTTGAAACTAGTTTATCTCAAAATAAACCAAGTTAACCTAATGATAAAATAAGTTGTTACTTTGAAGACGTGTATCTAAGATACTTCAAATGATTTTTCTATCCAACTGCAAAATATCTTCTTTAAATAGCTCGAAGAATAAGGAAATGTGTTATTCTAGAGGTTTGTACATTTCAAACTAGTTTATCTCAAAATAAACCAAGTTAACCTAATGATAAAATAAGTTGTTACTTTGAATACTCGTATCTAAGAGACTTCAAATGATTTTTCTATCCAACTGCAAAATATCTTCTTTAAATAGCTCGAAGAATAAGGAAATGTGTTATTCTAGAGGTTTGTACATTTCAAACTAGTTTATCTCAAAATAAATCAAGTTACCTAATGATAAAATACATTGTTTCTTTGAAGACCCGTATCTAAGAGACTTCAAATGATTTTTCTATCCAACTGCAAAATATCTTCTTTAAATAGCTCGAAGAATAAGGAAATGTGTTATTCTAGAGGATTGTATATTTCAAACTAGTTTTATCTCAAATAAACCAAGTTAACCTAATGATAAAATAAGTTGTTACTTTGAAGACCCGTATCTAAGAGACTTCAAATGATTTTTCTATCCAACTGTAAAAATATCTTCTTTAAATAGCTCGAAGAATAAGGAAATGTGTTATTCTAGAGGATTGTATATTTCAAACTAGTTTATCTCAAAATAAACCAAGTTAACCTAATGATAAAATAAGTTGTTACTTTGAAAACCGGTATCTAAGAGACTTCAAATGATTTTTGTTATCCAACTGCAAAATATCTTCTTTAAATAGCTCGAAGAATAAGGAAATGTGTTATTCTAGAGGTTTGTACATTTCAAACTAGTTTATCTCAAAATAAATCAAGTTAACCTAATGATAAAAATACATTGTTTTCTTTGAAGACCCGTATCTAAGAGACTTCAAATGATTTTTCTATCCAACTGCAAAATATCTTCTTTAAATAGCTCGAAGAATAAGACAATGTGTTAATCTAGAGGATTATATATTTAAAACTAGTTTATCTCAAAATAAACCAAGTTAACCTGATGATAAAATAAGTTGTTACTTTGAAGACGTGTATCTAAGATACTTCAAATGATTTTTCTATCCAACTGCAAAATATCTTCTTTAAATAGCTCGAAGAATAAGGAAATGTGTTATTCTAGAGGTTTGTACATTTCAAACTAGTTTATCTCAAAATAAACCAAGTTAACCTAATGATAAAATAAGTTGTTACTTTGAATACTCGTATCTAAGAGACTTCAAATGATTTTTCTATCCAACTGCAAAATATCTTCTTTAAATAGCTCGAAGAATTAGGAAATGTGTTATTCTAGAGGTTTGTACATTTCAAACTAGTTTATCTCAAAATAAATCAAGTTAACCTAATGATAAAATACATTGTTTCTTTGAAGACCCGTATCTAAGAGACTTCAAATGATTTTTCTATCCAACTGCAAAAATATCTTCTTTAAATAGCTCGAAGAATAAGGAAATGTGTTATTCTAGAGGATTGTATATTTCAAACTAGTTTATCTCAAAATAAACCAAGTTAACCTAATGATAAAATAAGTTGTTACTTTGAAGACCCGTATCTAAGAGACTTCAAATGATTTTTCTATCCAACTGTAAAATATCTTCTTTAAATAGCTCGAAGAATAAGGAAATGTTTTATTCTAGAGGATTGTATATTTGAAACTAGTTTATCTCAAAATAAACCAAGTTAACCTAATGATAAAATAAGTTGTTACTTTGAAGACGTGTATCTAAGATACTTCAAATGATTTTTCTATCCAACTGCAAAATATCTTCTTTAAATAGCTCGAAGAATAAGGAAATGTGTTATTCTAGAGGTTTGTACATTTCAACTAGTTTATCTCAAAATAAACCAAGTTAACCTAATGATAAAATAAGTTGTTACTTTGAATACTCGTATCTAAGAGACTTCAAATGATTTTTCTATCCAACTGCAAAATATCTTCTTTAAATAGCTCGAAGAATAAGGAAATGTGTTATTCTAGAGGTTTGTACATTTCAAACTAGTTTATCTCAAAATAAATCAAGTTAACCTAATGATAAAATACATTGTTTCTTTGAAGACCCGTATCTAAGAGACTTCAAATGATTTTTCTATCCAACTGCAAAATATCTTCTTTAAATAGCTCGAAGAATAAGGAAATGTGTTATTCTAGAGGATTGTATATTTCAAACTAGTTTATCTCAAAATAAACCAAGTTAACCTAATGATAAAATAAGTGTTACTTTGAAGACCCGTATCTAAGAGACTTCAAATGATTTTTCTATCCAACTGTAAAATATCTTCTTTAAATAGCTCGAAGAATAAGGAAATGTTTTATTCTAGAGGATTGTATATTTGAAACTAGTTTATCTCAAAATAAACCAAGTTAACCTAATGATAAAATAAGTTGTTACTTTGAAGACCCGTATCTAAGAGACTTCAAATGATTTTTCTATCCAACTGTAAAATATCTTCTTTAAATAGCTCGAAGAATAAGGAAATGTGTAATACTAGAGTTTTGTCCATTTCAAACTAGTTTATCTCAAAATAAACCAAGTTAACCTAATGATAAAATAAGTTATTACTTTGAATACTCGTATCTAAGAGACTTCAAATGATTTTTCTATCCAACTGCAAAATATCTTCTTTTAATAGCTCAAAGAATAAAGAAATGTGTAATTCTAGAGGTTTCTACATTTCAAACTAGTTTATCTCAAAATAAACCAAGTTAACCTAATGATAAAATAAGTTGTTACTTTGAAGACCCGTATCTAAGAGACTTCAAATGATTTTTCTATCCAACTGTAAAATATCTTCTTTAAATAGCTCGAAGAATAAGGAAATGTTTTATTCTAGAGGATTGTATATTTGAAACTAGTTTATCTCAAAATAAACCAAGTTAACCTAATGATAAAATAAGTTGTTACTTTGAAGACCCGTATCTAAGAGACTTCAAATGATTTTTCTATCCAACTGTAAAATATCTTCTTTAAATAGCTCGAAGAATAAGGAAATGTGTAATACTAGAGTTTTGTCCATTTCAAACTAGTTTATCTCAAAATAAACCAAGTTAACCTAATGATAAAATAAGTTATTACTTTGAATACTCGTATCTAAGAGACTTCAAATGATTTTTCTATCCAACTGCAAAATATCTTCTTTTAATAGCTCAAAGAATAAAGAAATGTGTAATTCTAGAGGTTTCTACATTTCAAACTAGTTTATCTCAAAATAAACCAAGTTAACCTAATGATAAAATAAGTTGTTACTTTGAAGACCCGTATCTAAGAGACTTCAAATGATTTTTCAATCCAACTGCAAAATATCTTCTTTAAATAGCTCGAAGAATAAGGAAATGTGTTATTCTAGAGGTTTGTACATTTCAAACTAGTTTATCTCAAAATAAACCAAGTTAACCTAATGATAAAATAAGTTGTTACTTTGAAGACGCGTATCTAAGAGACTTCAAATGATTTTTCTATCCAACTGCAAAATATCTTCTTTAAATAGCTCGAAGAATAAGGAAATGTGTTATTCTAGAGGTTTGTACATTTCAAACTAGTTTATCTCAAAATAAATCAAGTTAACCTAATGATAAAATACATTGTTTCTTTGAAGACCCGTATCTAAGAGACTTCAAATGATTTTTCTATCCAACTGCAAAATATCTTCTTTAAATAGCTCGAAGAATAAGACAATGTGTTAATCTAGAGGATTATATATTTAAAACTAGTTTATCTCAAAATAAACCAAGTTAACCTGATGATAAAATAAGTTGTTACTTTGAAGACGTGTATCTAAGATACTTCAAATGATTTTTCTATCCAACTGCAAAATATCTTCTTTAAATAGCTCGAAGAATAAGGAAATGTGTTATTCTAGAGGTTTGTACATTTCAAACTAGTTTATCTCAAAATAAACCAAGTTAACCTAATGATAAAATAAGTTGTTACTTTGAATACTCGTATCTAAGAGACTTCAAATGATTTTTCTATCCAACTGCAAAATATCTTCTTTAAATAGCTCGAAGAATAAGGAAATGTGTTATTCTAGAGGTTTGTACATTTCAAACTAGTTTATCTCAAAATAAATCAAGTTAACCTAATGATAAAATACATTGTTTCTTTGAAGACCCGTATCTAAGAGACTTCAAATGATTTTTCTATCCAACTGCAAAATATCTTCTTTAAATAGCTCGAAGAATAAGGAAATGTGTTATTCTAGAGGATTGTATATTTCAAACTAGTTTATCTCAAAATAAACCAAGTTAACCTAATGATAAAATAAGTTGTTACTTTGAAGACCCGTATCTAAGAGACTTCAAATGATTTTTCTATCCAACTGTAAAATATCTTCTTTAAATAGCTCGAAGAATAAGGAAATGTTTTATTCTAGAGGATTGTATATTTGAAACTAGTTTATCTCAAAATAAACCAAGTTAACCTAATGATAAAATAAGTTGTTACTTTGAAGACGTGTATCTAAGATACTTCAAATGATTTTTCTATCCAACTGCAAAATATCTTCTTTAAATAGCTCGAAGAATAAGGAAATGTGTTATTCTAGAGGTTTGTACATTTCAAACTAGTTTATCTCAAAATAAACCAAGTTAACCTAATGATAAAATAAGTTGTTACTTTGAATACTCGTATCTAAGAGACTTCAAATGATTTTTCTATCCAACTGCAAAATATCTTCTTTAAATAGCTCGAAGAATAAGGAAATGTGTTATTCTAGAGGTTTGTACATTTCAAACTAGTTTATCTCAAAATAAATCAAGTTAACCTAATGATAAAATACATTGTTTCTTTGAAGACCCGTATCTAAGAGACTTCAAATGATTTTTCTATCCAACTGCAAAATATCTTCTTTAAATAGCTCGAAGAATAAGGAAATGTGTTATTCTAGAGGATTGTATATTTCAAACTAGTTTATCTCAAAATAAACCAAGTTAAACTAATGATAAAATAAGTTGTTACTTTGAAGACCCGTATCTAAGAGACTTCAAATGATTTTTCTATCCAACTGTAAAATATCTTCTTTAAATAGCTCGAAGAATAAGGAAATGTTTTATTCTAGAGGATTGTATATTTGAAACTAGTTTATCTCAAAATAA
This sequence comes from Daphnia galeata, assembly GCA_030770115.1. NCBI lineage: Eukaryota > Metazoa > Arthropoda > Branchiopoda > Diplostraca > Daphniidae > Daphnia > Daphnia galeata. Next base: position 933,661 of record CM061121.1, read on the forward strand.
ACCAAGTTAACCTAATGATAAAATAAGTTGTTACTTTGAAGACCCGTATCTAAGAGACTTCAAATGATTTTTCTATCCAACTGTAAAATATCTTCTTTAAATAGCTCGAAGAATAAGGAAATGTGTAATACTAGAGTTTTGTCCATTTCAAACTAGTTTATCTCAAAATAAACCAAGTTAACCTAATGATAAAATAAGTTATTACTTTGAATACTCGTATCTAAGAGACTTCAAATGATTTTTCTATCCAACTGCAAAATATCTTCTTTTAATAGCTCAAAGAATAAAGAAATGTGTAATTCTAGAGGTTTCTACATTTCAAACTAGTTTATCTCAAAATAAACCAAGTTAACCTAATGATAAAATAAGTTGTTACTTTGAAGACCCGTATCTAAGAGACTTCAAATGATTTTTCTATCCAACTGTAAAATATCTTCTTTAAATAGCTCGAAGAATAAGGAAATGTTTTATTCTAGAGGATTGTATATTTGAAACTAGTTTATCTCAAAATAAACCAAGTTAACCTAATGATAAAATAAGTTGTTACTTTGAAGACCCGTATCTAAGAGACTTCAAATGATTTTTCTATCCAACTGTAAAATATCTTCTTTAAATAGCTCGAAGAATAAGGAAATGTGTAATACTAGAGTTTTGTCCATTTCAAACTAGTTTATCTCAAAATAAACCAAGTTAACCTAATGATAAAATAAGTTATTACTTTGAATACTCGTATCTAAGAGACTTCAAATGATTTTTCAATCCAACTGCAAAATATCTTCTTTAAATAGCTCGAAGAATAAGGAAATGTGTTATTCTAGAGGTTTGTACATTTCAAACTAGTTTATCTCAAAATAAACCAAGTTAACCTAATGATAAAATAAGTTGTTACTTTGAAGACGCGTATCTAAGAGACTTCAAATGATTTTTCTATCCAACTGCAAAATATCTTCTTTAAATAGCTCGAAGAATAAGGAAATGTGTATTTCTAGAGGTTTGTACATTTCAAACTAGTTTTTCTCAAAATAAATCAAGTTAACCTAATGATAAAATAAGTTGTTACTTTGAAGACCCGTATCTAAGAGACTTCAAATGATTTTTCTATCCAACTGCAAAATATCTTCTTTAAATAGCTCGAAGAATAAGACAATGTGTTATTCTAGAGGTTTGTACATTTCAAACTAGTTTATCTCAAAATAAATCAAGTTAACCTAATGATAAAATAAGTTGTTACTTTGAAGACCCGTATCTAAGAGACTTCAAATGATTTTTCTATCCAACTGCAAAATATCTTCTTTAAATAGCTCGAAAAATAAGGAAATGTGTTATTCTAGAGGTACGTACATTTCAAACTAGTTTATCTCAAAATAAACCAAGTTAACCAAATGATAAAATAAGTTGTTACTTTGAAGACCCGTATCTAAAAGACTTTAAATGATTTCTCTATCTAACTGCAAAATATCTTCTTTAAATAGCTCGAAGAATAAGGAAATGTGTTATTCTAGAGGATTGTATATTTCAAACTAGTTTATCTCAAAATAAACCAAGTTAACCTAATGATAAAATAAGTTGTTACTTTGAAAACCGGTATCTAAGAGACTTCAAATGATTTTGTTATCCAACTGCAAAATATCTTCTTTAAATAGCTCGAAGAATAAGGAAATGTGTTATTCTAGAGGTTTGTACATTTCAAACTAGTTTATCTCAAAATAAATCAAGTTAACCTAATGATAAAATACATTGTTTCTTTGAAGACCCGTATCTAAGAGACTTCAAATGATTTTTCTATCCAACTGCAAAATTTCTTCTTTAAATAGCTCGAAGAATAAGGAAATGTGTTATTCTAGAGGTTTGTACATTTCAAACTAGTTTATCCCAAAATAAACCAAGTTAACCAAATGATAAAATAAGTTGTTACTTTGAAGACCCGTATCTAAAAGACTTCAAATGATTTTTCTATCCAACTGCAAAAAAAATCTTCTTTAAATAGCTCAAAGAATAAGGAAATGTGTAAATCTAGAGGTTTGTACATTTCAAACTAGTTTATCTCAAAATAAATCAAGTTAACCTAATGATAAAATAATTTGTTACTTTGAAGACCCGTATCTAAGAGACTTCAAATGATTTTTCTATCCAACTGCAAAATATCTTCTTTAAATAGCTCGAAGAATAAGGAAATGCGTAATTCTAGAGGTTTGTACATTTCAAACTAGTTTTTCTCAAAATAAATCAAGTTAACCTAATGATAAAATAAGTTGTTACTTTGAAGACCCGTATCTAAGAGACTTCAAATGATTTTTCTATCCAACTGCAAAATATCTTCTTTAAATAGCTCGAAGAATAAGACAATGTGTTATTCTAGAGGTTTGTATATTTCAAACTAGTTTATCTCAAAATAAACCAAGTTAACCTAATGATAAAATAAGTTGTTACTTTGAAGACTCGTATCTAAGAGACTTCAAATGATTTTTCTATCCAACTGCAAAATATCTTCTTTAAATAGCTCGAAGAATAAGGAAATGTGTTATTCTAGAGGTTTGTACATTTCAAACTAGTTTATCTCAAAATAAATCAAGTTAACCTAATGATAAAATACATTGTTTCTTTGAAGACCCGTATCTAAGAGACTTCAAATGATTTTTCTATCCAACTGCAAAATATCTTCTTTAAATAGCTCGAAGAATAAGGAAATGTGTTATTCTAGAGGATTGTATATTTCAAACTAGTTTATCTCAAAATAAACCAAGTTAACCTAATGATAAAATAAGTTGTTACTTTGAAGACCCGTATCTAAGAGACTTCAAATGATTTTTCTATCCAACTGTAAAATATCTTCTTTAAATAGCTATTAGGAGTACTATTAGGATGTACTATTCAGGAGTAACCAATGCTTCAGAATACAGAGTACAGCTATTAAATTACCCACAAAACGCATTTGGAAACTTCTGGGATCCTACATACATGTCAAATAATTAAAAATACTGGTCCTGGGGCATGCAAGGGGACTCAAGTAAGCCACCGAAGAAAAAAATCGGATTATACCACAACCATTGGACAAATACGTGGTATAACACATTCTTAAAATCTCAATTTTCTTTCTGAGGTATCCTTTGGAACTCAATTTATCAAGGTTTGATTTTACATATACTTTGTACTATTCAGGAGTAACCAATGTTTCAGAATACAGAGTTCAGCTATTAAATTACCCAAATAACGCATTTGGAAACTTCTGGGATCCTACATGCATGTCAAATAATTAAAAATACTGGTCCTGGGGCATGCAAGGGGACCCAAATAAGCCACCGAAACAAAAAAATCGGATTATACCACAACCATTGGACAAATACGTGGTATAACACATGCTGAAAATCTCAATTTTCTTTCTGAGGTATCCTTTGGAACTCAATTAATCAATGTTTCATTTTACATATACTTTGTACTATTCAGGAGTAACCAATGCTTCAGAATACAGAGTACAGCTATTAAATTACCCACAAAACGCAATTGGAAACTTCTGGGATCCTACATACATGTCAAATAATTAAAAATACTGGTCCTGGGGCATGCAAGGGGACCCAAATAAGCCACCGAAACAAAAAAATCGGATTATACCACAACCATTGGACAAATACGTGGTATAACACATGCTGAAAATCTCAATTTTCTTTCTGAGGTATCCTTTGGAACTCAATTAATCAAGGTTTCATTTTACATATACTTTGTACTATTCAGGAGTAACCAATGCTTCAGAATACAGAGTAAAGCTATTAAATTACCCACAAAACGCATTTGGAAACTTCTGGGATCCTACATACATGTCAAATAATTAAAAATACTGGTCCTGGGGCATGCAAGGGGACCCAAATAAGCCACCGAAACAAAAAAAATCGGATTATACCACAACCATTGGACAAATAAGTGGTATAACACATGCTGAAAATCTCAATTTTCTTTCTGAGGTATCCTTTGGAACTCAATTAATCAAGGTTTCATTTTACATATACTTTGTACTATTCAGTAGTAACCAATGCTTCAGAATACAGAGTTCAGCTATTAAATTACCCAAATAACGCATTTGGAAACTTCTGGGATCCTACATGCATGTCAAATAATTAAAAATACTGGTCCTGGGGCATGCAAGGGGACCCAAATAAGCCACCGAAACAAAAAAATCGGATTATACCACAACCATTGGACAAATAAGTGGTATAACACATGCTGAAAATCTCAATTTTCTTTCTGAGGTATCCTTTGGAACTCAATTTATCAAGGTTTGATTTTACATATACTTTGTACTATTCAGGAATAACCAATGCTTCTGAATACAGAGTACAACTATAATATTACCCACAAAATGCATTTGGAAACTTCTGGGATCCTACATACATGTAAAAATATTAAAATACTGGTCTAGAGGCATGCAAGGGGATCCAAGTAGGCCACCGAAATAAAAAAATTGGAGTATACCACAACCATTGGACAAATACGTGGTATAACACATGCTTAAAATCTCAATTTTCTTTCTGTGGTATCTTTTAGAACTCAATTAATCAAGGTTTGATTTTACATCTACTTTGTACTATTCAGGTCGGGCAAGTCGGGAAAAAAAATCATTTGAAATTTCTTTGATACGGGTCCTTAAAGTAACGACTAATTTTATAATTGGGTTTACTTGGTTTATTTTGAAGTAAACTATTTTGAAATATACTTTCCTCTAAAATAACACATTTCCTTATTTTTTGAGCTATTTAAAGACGAATTTTTGCAGTCGGGCCGAAAAATCATTTGAAGTTTCTTTGATACGGGTCCTCAAAGTAACGACTAATTTTATCATTAGGTTTACTTGGTTTATTTCGAAGTAAACTATTTTGAAATATACTTTCCTCTAAAATAACACATTTCCTTATTTTTTTAGCTATTTAAAGACGAATTTTTGCAGTCGGGCCGAAAAATCATTTGAAGTTTCTTAGATACGGGTCCTCAAAGTAACGACTAATTTTATCATTAGGTTTACTTGGTTTATTTAGAAGTAAACTATTTTGAAATATACTTTCCTCTAAAATAACACATTTCCTTATATTTTGAGCTATTTAAAGACGATTTTATGCAGTCGGGCAGAAAAATCATTTGAAGTTTCTTTGATACGGGTTTTCAAAGTAACGACTAATTTTATCATTGGGTTTACTTGGTTTATTTTGAAGTAAACTATTTTGAAATATACTTTCCTCTAAAATAACACATTTTCTAATTTTTTGAGCTATTTAAAGACGATTTTATGCAGTTGAACAGAAAATCATTTGAAGTTTCTTTGATACGGGTCTTCAAAGTAACGACTAATTTTATCATTGGGTTTACTTGGTTTATTTTGAAACTATTTTGAAATATACTTTCCTCTAAAATAGCACATCTTCTAATTTTTTGAGTTATTTAAAGACGAAGCTATCCCTACTAGCACACATTATCCATAGGACGTCCATTGGATATCCGATGGTCCATTTTCGGTTTATCCGTTTATTGTAAGTTACGGACATCCCATAGACGTCCAATTTCTTTCCTTTTACGGGTGTTCCGATTTTGATATATCCTGCGGTTGTCCATCTGGTACCGATCTCGGATGACCCATTAAACGATCATATTTGGACGTCCGCTGGACGTCCAATCATAGCACGTACTTTTTGGGTAGAAGCTGGACGTTCTATGGATATACTCACTTGGACCCCAATAATTCGGACCAAAAAAGAACGTCCATAGGATGTCCGTGGCTGCCTGAAAACGGAAAGACTTTGAGTTTTTATAATTAGAAACTTGGACGTCCTATGGAAGTCCTGTGGATTACGTTCGGTGGAAGAGATGGAAATTTTTCTATCACTTGAAAGAAAAACAATGATCATTTTATTCATTTACCTTCGAAAATGTAAAAATTGTCACATTTCGCAATTTTATGTTTAAAAAATAAATAACAATAAAATTTATAAATTGCAAAAAAAAATGTTTTTTTTCCTAAATTATTTCTTTAAATTGTTTTGAATTTGATTCTGTGTGCATTTTCTGACTTTTGTTTGCTAGATTATGATTATTGTAATTTATATTTATATATATCTATTAGTATATGAAATAAGCCCACAATTGTAACTAGCGATTGGTGTATTGGATAGAGTATTCGGCCACGAATCTAGGGAACTTGAGTTCGATTCCCGTAGTAGGTGTTTATTTTTCCCTAAAATTGGAAAAAAAGAAGGTCCAAATTGCGTTCATTTTCGGACGTCCTATGGATATACACGTTTGACGTCCATGGGAGAGGACATTAGTATATCCTGTAAACATCCATAAGACATCCAGCTGGGATATCCAACTAGATCGGCGCTGACATCTATAGGATATCCTATGGATATATCTGTGCTAGTAGGGATGCAGTCGGGCAAAAAAATCATTTGAAGTTTCTTTGATACGGGTCTTCAAAGTAACGACTGCATTTATCATTGGGTTTTCTTGGTTTATGTTGAAGTAAACTATTTTGAAATATGTTTTCCTCTAAAATAACACATGCCCTTATTTTTTGAGCTATTTAAAGACAAATTTATGCAGTCGGGCCGAAAAATCATTTGTAGTTTCTTTGATACGAGTCTTCAAAGTAACGACTAATTTTATCTTTCCTTTCCTCTAAAATAACACATTCCCTTATTTTTTGAGCTATTTAAAGACAAATTTATGCAGTCGGGCAGAAAAATCATTTGAAGTTTCTTTGATACGAGTCCTCAAAGTAACGACTAATTATATCATTGGGTTTACTTGGTTTATTTTGAAGTAAACTATTTTGAAATATACTTTCCTCTAAAATAACACATTTCCTTGTATCCATTTTCCTTATTTTTTGAGCTATTTAAAGACGATTTTATGCAGTTGGACAGAAAATCATTTGAAGTTTCTTTGATACGGGTCTTCAAAGTAACGACTAATTTTATCATTGGGTTTACTTGGTTTATTTTGAAGTAAACTATTTTGAAATATACTTTCCTCTAAAATAACACATTTCCTTATTTTTTGAGCTATTTAAAGACGAATTTATGCAGTCGGGCCGAAAAATCATTTGAAGTTTTTTTGATACGGGTCTTCAAAGTAACGACTAATTTTATCATTGGGTTTACTTGGTTTATTTTGAAGTAAACTATTTTGAAATATACTTTCCTCTAAAATAACACATTTTCTAATTTTTGGAGCTATTTAAAGACGAAGTTATGCAGTCGGGCAAAAAAATCATTTGACGTTTCTTTGATACGGGTCCTCAAAGTAACGACTAATTTTATCATTGGGTTTACTTGGTTTATTTCGAAGTAAACTATTTTGAAATATACTTTCCTCTAAAATAACACATTTCCTTATATTTTGAGCTATTTAAAGACGATTTTATGCAGTCGGGCAGAAAATTCATTTGAAGTTTCTTTGATACGGGTCCTCAAAGTAACGACTAATTTTATCATTGGGTTTAATTAATTTATTTTGAAGTAAACTATTTTGAAATATACTTTCCTTTAAAATAACACATGCCCTTATTTTTTGAGCTATTTAAAGACGATTTTATGCAGTTGGACAGAAAATCATTTGAAGTTTCTTTGATACGGGTCTTCAAAGTAACGACTAATTTTATCATTGGGTTTGCTTGGTTTATTTTGAAGTAAACTATTTTGAAATATACTTTCCTCTAAAATAACACATTTTCTAATTTTTTGAGCTATTTAAAGACGAAGTTATGCAGTCGGGCAAAAAAATCATTTGAAGTTTTTTTTATACGGGTCTTCAAAGTAACGACTAATTTTATCATTGGGTTTACTTGGTTTATTTTGAAGTTAACTATTTTGAAATATACTTTCCTCTAAAATAACACATGCCCTTATTTTTTGAGCTATTTAAAGACGATTTTATGCAGTTGGACAGAAAATCATTTGAAGTTTCTTTGATACGGGTCTTCAAAGTAACGACTAATTTTATCATTGGGTTTACTTGGTTTATTTTGAAGTAAACTATTTTGAAATATACTTTCCTCTAAAATAACACATTTCCTTATTTTTTGAGCTATTTAAAGACGAATTTATGCAGTCGGGCCGAAAAATCATTTGAAGTTTTTTTGATACGGGTATTCAAATTAACGACTAATTTTATCACTTAATTTTATTACTTAGTTTATTTTGAAGTAAACTATTTTGAAATATACTTTCCTCTAAAATAACAATTTCCTTATTTTTTGAGCTATTTAAAGACAAATTTATGCAGTCGGGCTGAAAAATCATTTGAAGTTTCTTTGATACGGGTCCTCAAAGTAACGACTAATTTTATAATTGGGTTTACTTGGTTTATTTTGAAGTAAACTATTTTGAAATAAACTTTCCTCTAAAATAACACAGCGAATTTTTTGAATTTTTGGAGCTGGCGATCTTAAAAGTGCTGTAACTTTTGAAATATTAGTGCCTAAATTATTTTTTCTTTAAAACATATCAATTGAAAACTTCTTTAATGAAATTTAATAGTTCTTTCTTGAAGCTAATCTATAGTCTGGGTGAAATCGATACAAACCTAAAAATGATATGAGAATTTTTTGAATTTTCGGAGCTGGCGATCTTAAAAGTGCTGTTACTTTTGAAATATCAGTGCCTAAATTATTTTTTCTTTAAAACATATCAAATGAAGACTTCCTTAATGAAATTTAATAGTACTTTCTTGAAGCTAATCTATAGTCTGGGTGAAATCGATACAAACATCAAAATGATATTGTAATTTTTTGAATTTTGGGAGCTTGCAATCTTTAAAGTGCTGTAACGCTTCAAATATCAGTGCCTAAATTATTTTTTCTTCATAAGATATCAAATGAAGGCTTCCCTTATGAAATCTAATAGTCCTTTCCTGAAGCTACACTAAAGTCTGGGTGAAATCGATTCAAACATCAAAATGATATAAGAATTTTTTGAATTTTAGGAGCTGGCAATCTTTAAAGTGCTGTAACGCTTCAAATATCAGTGCCTCAATTATTTTTTCTTCATAAGATATCAAATGAAGGCTTTCTTAATGAAATCTAATAGTCCTTTTCTGAAGCTACACTATAGTCTGGGTGAAATCGATACAAACATCAAAATGATATGGGAATTTTTTTGAGTTTAGGAGCTGGCAATCTTTTAAGTGCTGTAACGCTTCAAATATCAGTGCCTAAATTATTCTTTTTTCATAATATATCAAATGAAGGCTTTCTTCATGAAATCTAATAGCCCTTTCCTGAAGCTACACTATAGTCTGGGTGAAATCGATACAAACAATAGGGCGATTTAAATAATCATCTTGTCTGTGATTTTGATTTTGATCTAAATCACTTTTTATTTTTTTATTTTTTTTTTTGTGATTTTCTGATTTTAAATCACTTTTTCGCAAATCAAAATCAGTTTTTAGATTTTTACCGACAGATGAAAAAAACAAAGATTATTTCAAATTGGAACTATAAACTTCATAATTTTTTCCATTTTTACATACAATATTCCCTAATTTAGTAATTTTACATCTATCATCAAATCAGATCCTTAAATTCATGTTGCCAAGTTATTTTAATTGATTTCTTGGTCAGCTGACTAAGAATAGGTGTTATGAAATCAATCATACTGTAAATCGTATCAGAATTAAACCACAGGGTATTATAAAATAAAACAAACTTTATAATGTAGGAAATCAGTTTGTTAACAAAGCTCATTTATTGGTTTCAATAAAAAACCAGAGATAAAGAGATGGCTCACTCTATACAAAGTACAGCAGTCGACGTTTTTTTCCCTTCCCCCTTCTTTTTGACGAATTCGACTGTTGTGCCTCTATCGGCGAGCTCCGGAAGCTTCACCCGTGGCGGGTCCCCTTATGTTTTCCCCCTCTCTGACCCCCCTATCCCCCTTCACACACACACCCGCCACTTAAAACAAGGCTTCTGGATAAACAAGCCTACAGAGGAGCGCAGTTCAAAAAACAAAGAAATAAAAATATTCCAACGCCATCTATTGGCAAGAAAAACGCCATCTATTGGTAAAAAATTGCAACTTTCCTCACGTATGCCCAAGTTGTACAGAATCCCTACGGGAAATTAATACCTGAAATTTTAAGTAATATATAGAAGCTAAGCTAATATTAGCTAGGCGATTAAATAATGTCTCTAAGTTTTAGTTAATATATATGTAGCTAATAATGTAGCTAATAATACTGCGACTTTGGTGCTGCGGGGCTTCGCCCCGCCGCCCCACGCCGCACCTTTATCTAAAGCTCAATTTTCTTTAAATACTCATTTATTTATATTGATTATAGATCTTGAATCAATATAAAAAAAGATATTGAAATACGCCTCATGGCGGGGCAATCCTCAAACCTTTGAATTATATAAGCCCCATCAACTTATGTCGTAATAATTTGTTAATTCGAAATAATTAAATTTCCTACCAAATTGCGTCGTTAAATTGGTGCTGATCAACAAAGTGATCTAAAAGGAAATTAAACATCTTTAACAAATTGGAGTAAACTCATTATTACACCTATAAAAGAAAACCCCATTAAAGTTATGTAAACCTTGGAAAATAGGAATCAAAAACGTATAAAGCAGTTATAACGTCTCAGCTTATTAGTAGTACCATGGTAGACAGTAGTACAATAGTTAGTTCCACAGTTCCGCTTTCTCCGTTGTCTTCCTTTCTGCAACGCCATCTACACTTTCCTCACGTGTGCTTAAGCTCTACAGAGGCGCGCAGTTCAAACAGTTTAGACCAACAAATATAATATCCTAACGCCATCTATATTGTTTAGATATCCTATCGCCATCTATTGGTAAGCAATTGCAACTTTCCTCACGTACTGTCAGCTACTGCGTTAGCAAGGTACCCGAAGGGCTATTCTCGAATTTTTTTATTATTTCTAAAATATCTAGTTCTTTAAAAAAATTTTAGAGTGTAAGGTATTTAGTGAGTTCTATTATACGAAAAAAAAAAAATTGTGGAAATTGTTTATTATTGGTTTGAATTAATTTTGAGAGGCTTACTTTTTACATTTCTTTATTATCTTGTTATGAGTTGTCTTAGCTTTAGAGATCATTTCAAATCAGTTTGTGAATAGGTATAATGGAATAAAGGAGAAATTAACAAGATTCAAGGCGAGCGAGCGTCGATTTTTCTATCAGGTGGAGGCGATTCATTTCGGTCATGACGTCTGTTCGGGGATATTTTTTCGGATCGGTTTCTAAGAGGGTTAATAGAAAGAGACCGTTAAGTGTTCTTACGCGAGACAAGATGACGTAAATCCATCCGCTGCGGCCGCTTTTGTGGATTCTTGATAGAGCTCCTAGAATAACGGCGTCCAAAATTCTGCCTTGGATTTTGTGACCAGTTATTAATACAAGTGCCGAGACGCATGGTAGTTGAGTGACTTTGACTTTGAATGAGGATCCTGTTGCTCCTATTTTACATTTTACACTGTGAGAGATGGATGTGATTGGGAAGCAACCGATCGGTAGAGTGGCGAAAGAAGTCGCATTCTGTTGTAAAGTGGAGGTGTGTTTGAAGATCATAGAGGTGACCTCGTCCGCTTTACCTGGTTCAACCCCACCCTTTGTAAGACCTGCGAGAAAAAAAAAATATTAGTGAATGTTGAGCATAACTTTAACTGAAACAAAATAACTTTAAAATTGTTCAAACCAGATTAAAAAACTAAAAATTGATCAATTATTATGTTCCTAGTGTACATACTAATAGATGTCTGCCAAAAGTATTTATTTTGAAAACCAGCAATGATGAGTCCTTTACCTGATTCAACACCACCCGTAAGACCAACACCACCGTTTGTAAGACCAAAAAAACAAATTAGCAGCTAGTATGCTAAATAAGTTTCTTAAAAAACAACTACTGTGCTGAGTAGTTTAAGTAATTGAGTGTTTGGAACAAACCATGATAACAAACATAAACTAAAATGTTAGCAAATGTACAGCTAAATTGCTTAACTTTACCTCAAGCAAGACAATTTTAAAATTTGTCGAACCAGATTAAAAACTGAAAAATGATCAATTATTATGTTCCTAGTACATACTAATAGATGTCTGCCAAAAGTATTTATTCCGAAAACCAGCAATAATGAGTCCTTTACCTGATTCAACAACACCAGCCTTTGTACGACCTGTGACTGTGAGTAAAAAAAAACAAATTAGGAAAAGTAATTCACAAAGCATTAATACTTACGATTATTTTACCTGTTTCAACACCACCCTTTGTAAGACCTGTGAGTAAAAAAAAAATTAACAACTAGTCTACTAAATATAAGTATCATAAAAAAAACTACTGTGCTGAGTGAGTTAAGTAATTGAATGTTTTAAACAAACATAAACTAAAAACACTAAAGACACTATAGTGATTCTATACTAATCGTCATTCCCAACTCTTAGTAAAGATACCAATCGTCATTCCGAATTCAAAGTAGTGATTTAGGTCATTTTGGAAAACAAGGTCCTTGGGTATACGCCTTCGGGTTTAGCAGTTTAGGTTAAAAATTTTTTTTAAAGATATATGCTGTGCGACTTTGGTGTGGTGGGCTATGCCCACCACCCCACGTCGCACTAATTTTTACATGAATTAAGAGAGAAAAATAAATTTAAGATTAAGACAATAAAAAACTCACTATCACTCACTCCTATCAGAGAGAGAAAATCAAAATTCAAACTTTTGAACGAATTCAATTCGGTATACAAAGTATACCCTCAGGGATAAATGCGCACCAAACATGCAGTTGCCCTAAGACTAGAAAATCTACACATGGGGATTACGGAAAAAATACATAAAAAAAAACTTAAACCGATACGAACGAAAATATCCAGTAATGCTGTAAGAAATTAAGTTAAGAAGATTACCGAAATTTGGAATAAATCGGTCAAGTAGAAAAAAAGAAGATAGCAAAAAACGAAACTGACAATAAACCTTTTGGAGCCCAACTCCAAGAAAGGTATCGATTACTACGATACGATACTACGATACGATACATGATCAGAAACTTAAGAGCCTTCGGTATACTTAGAAGTATAACCCTCAGGGATAATACCCCTATCCTCACGTGAAAACTAATGAATTTTTATTTTCGCCTTACCAAATCATCTAGTGGGACAATCGTGAACTAAACGCACCCATACCAGCAAAAAAAAAAACCCGGTTAGAAACACACTTCGGGTAATGCCAAGCAAAAAGCAAAAGGTGTATGTACAGACTACGGGAAATTTCAATTCAAATTTCAAATTTATGTTAAAATTATTTTGCGGTTAGTTATAAAGAATTGGTTGCGATCAATGCTGGAGAGGCATCATAAGATTTAAATATGTTATGGGCGACTGGGCGTCATCATCAACAAGTAGCTATAGGAACATTCAGAGATTATGTTAACCTTGGTAAAAGTAGAATGACCACTTCGGTCATTTGCCCCGTGTGATAAAAACTTAAAAAGATAGAAATTTCTCTTGTCCGACTACGGAATTCAGGTTTACGCTGCAAAGTCTCCTTTGTCGATTTCAGGTTAGTCCCATCCTTTTATTCTAAAAAATTACTTACATTCTTTACCTAGCTGCTTCTTATTAACCTCGACTGCAAGTCTACAGCTGTGTCGTAGAACAGGATTTCCAAGCAGATGTAAAACTATGGCAGAAAACGAGTATAAATGCTCGATGCTTGGGAAGACGCCACTTCAGTTGAGATCATATAACCATTGCGAGTCTATTCGTCGTGACTTTGTGCCACATAAAAAAATGAAGCAGGTAATTACCACCTATAGGCTGTAAAAAATTTTAGAATGTTTGCTCCCCTTGATCTTCTAAAAATTCACCATAATGCTCTGATTTCAAAATTACTGTTCCTTTTTATCGACATTAGTCGATCATTTTAGTATTTTTGGCCGTTTCCGTAGCAGTGGCTATCGAGCCGACACCAATGGACGTGTTCCTCATGGGGTACCGTTATGGCCTTGCCGCGGCCAAGCAGTCCGTTTTTGGTTCGATCGACACTCAGGTTCCCCAACCTGTTTCCCGTTCATCGAAGACCAACTCTGCCGCATCCAGGGCATCCTTTCGCTCAATTGATGACGACGTTCTTGAATCTGTATGTCTTCATTCAATTATACAAAATATTTGTGACAATGTTATTATTTACTCAATTTAAAAAAAAATAGAGTGGAATCCCGATTTTTACCATGAACGGAAGCCCTGCCAGCAAAAGGTATCGGCAAATCTCTTCAGCGGGAATTCCTTTGAAACGCGAAGAAACTTTGATGTTCCGCAAAACGTTCCCTGAAAACATGTACGCTAACTCAGACTTTGTATCATACGGAACCAACTGTGACTTCAGCGCCGATACACCCTTGTACATTGTTCAAAATGTAACCGATCCTATCAAATGTGGCAGTCATTTCTGCTACGGAGACCGCAGATGCACTCACTTTTCTCACCAATACAGCACCAACCTGTGCCGAATCATCAGTTCTTTTGGCTCTGGATCTACATTGGTTTCTCGCGTCACCGACATCCAAGCTGGACACATTTGTGGATTCATTCCCAACCGAGCTTGCAATCCCAATTCTTCCCTGCAAAAGTGCATTACGTTGGATGTTTAAAATAATTATTTATAGCCCTGGTAAATACTTGGCGGCTACTTGGTTTTATTTAATCCTGGTAAAATAAAATTTGGTTCAAAATCATGCATTTCGATGTTTTCGTCCAAATTGCCCAACTGCGTTAGATATAATGCGCTTTAATATAATTTTAAAAATATTATAATTTAAATTATTTGAAAAATACACTCACTTCCATTGCCCATCTCTATATGTTAAGTTGATTTTCATGAGCCAACGAAGATATTATTGAAACTATAAAGAAATATGTTATAACGGAATGAAAGAATGATGAACTTTAAAAAAAAATACATTGCATCAATCAATTACCTTATCAAGTCCGGTATCAACGTGTCGTGAATGAGATGAATCCAAGGTGGAGACGCCATCGAGTTTATATCCCACAAAAAGGAGATTTTAAATAATTCAACAGACCAACAAGAGAAATTCCGCGAAACGAAAATTCCTATCTTGTTTTTCTGGAAATGCAACATGGATAAAAAAAATCTGGAAAATGCAATCATGATTATCAAACATACAAATAAACGTGACTTTCCTCATTAGCTGCCCTACGATCAACCTGTTATCAAGCATTGACCTACGTTGGAATTAATTCCATTGCCAATCAGTGAAACCATTTTTAAGAAAAAGACGAAAACTCAGCAGCTGTTGTTTTTGTCCCAACATGTTTCAAGTCACATGTCATATCTTTTACACGAAACACAAAATTTGGATTAACGTTCTTTTTTCTTCTTCATTCGCCCTCTCAACGGCAAAGATAGGAAACATAATCATAATTTGACATATGGATTCCATCAAAACAGCGCGAGAAGTTAGTATTGTCGACATCATGTGTGTTGTTTTTGTCTTTTTTTGTTTTGTTTTTTTTTTAACCTTCTTCCATCACACAAAAGAACAATCATACAGTGCAAGAGCTCGAAAGATAAACATAAATGCAAACAGACAATTTTCTAATGTGGGAAAACCGAAACAAAATACAAAATAAAAATGAAAAAACGAGGGGAAAATTCTGCTGTCAAAATCTTGAAAAAAAAAGGTGAGAAGAGTACAATCGTTGAATTGTCTAGATGTGATAAGTTTGAAAGACTGCGCTCAAATGAACCAAATAAAAAATATAATGCCAAGGTGGAAGGATATAGTTGCCAAGAGTCGGTTGCGAAAAACATTGCAAGATAAACGAAATAGGATTTAGTGTGAAAGCGTTATACGGTGCATCTGGCACACATACACACCTAACCTATTTAATATTTGAATTGAATAATAATAAGAAGAAAAATAAGAAACGCTTGTCAAATTGCCTATTAGAAATTTGTAACGGCTAGATATTCTAATATCGAGCCGACGCCAATTTCAGGAAAACCAATTTCAGAAAGAACCAAATCAAATGAAATTACGGATTAGAACAGTACAGGAAACGAATTGAAATGTTTGACAGAGAATCACGTAACCGACATTCGCTCACAAGATGGGCCAGATCATCGTTCAAAAGAAAGGATTGCCAAAATAAAAGGGAGGAAACAGATAAACATGTCTAGGAAAATCAATCATCAAACGTTTTACAAACAGCCACATGTGAAAAAGAAATCAAAAAGTTAAAAAAAAAAAAATTCAGTAAATATGCGCAATGAGTTGAGAACGGGACGAGAGTCCAAAAAAGGTGATAGATTCGGCTGTCTGTCGTCCAGTTTCATTCATTCACTCAAGACACATATTTCCGTTATCTTTTTTTTTTTCCTTTTAAAGATTAAATGGCAGTGTAGTGCTGTGTATACACCAATCCAGGATATAATTCCAACCCCCGCTTTGGTTCAAACCTCACTCTTATACAGCTAAATGGTGACAAATCAAATCAAACGAAAAAACCAAAAAAAAAAACACACAAACAGACAATCTGTTTTTTGTGAACGCGTTATACATCAAACAAGACACACATTCAGATAAATTTGCTACATCGATTTCCTAACACGCCTTTTTTTTTGCTAGACTCTTGGTTAACTTAGTAATAGTGGGTAGTAGTATAGTAAGTTTCATAGTACTAGTTGTTTTACAAGATGGGAGGATGTGGTAACAATAATCTTTTCAATCCAATCGAACAAATTTGAAAGAAGCAATGGTGTGTGATTTCATGGTTTGTTTATGGGGTAATCAGTTTTTTTGTTTTGCGGTTTCCTTTGGATAGTATTATAAATTTTTTGTTTTTTCTTTCGTTAATTTTTAACTTCCTCTCAAATATCTTGTTTTGTTTCGTTCTATCGGCCGGAATCAACAAAAAAAATCTACTCGTCAACAAAAATATGATGAAAAACAAATATTTGACGGTCGATTGAAATGTTTTTGGTTTTTATCAAAAAGTTGTATGAATATAGCTTGAGATAATATAATTAGAATAATGACACGATGGGACAAAAATTTTCGGACAAAAAAAAGGAAGAAAGTTAAGGTCAAAATATCGCGATTTTCCTTTCGCTTCCTCCGTTCGGGAACAGGATTTTCTTGCCCTCCCAAATAGACAAAAAGACATAGCTGCACAACCATCTGTTTCACTTCTCATAAACAATAATTGCCTATTATCAATACGAGGAAGAAAAAATCAAATCAATGGGGGAAATGGAACCGACAATTTTTTTTTTCTTTTTTAAAGAGGACGTGATTTTAGAATTTGGATGTTCATTTGAATGATGATGCAAATATCTTGACAGGAAGAGGGGGGGGGTTAGGGGGGACACTAGGTGTGGCAACAGCTAGGCCGAACGTCAGAAAACAATTGAAAGAGAAAGTCTGCGTGACATTTTGTCTTGGACAATTAGCAGGATCTCTTTTTCTCGTTCAATATTTGATGACGCACAGATAACATCACAGCAAAGGTTTCTCTCGACATTCTCACTCTTTCTGGCGCTCTTTTATCTATCTATCGCACATTTCTCTAATCGACTCGCACTATTCAACGCAGCGGCACCCAACAAACATGAACCAAAAAAAGCCTGACCTGCCCACAACAAATCATTTTTAAAAAGAAGAAAAAAATTCAACATAAACGGGAATTCACGCATTCTCTCTCTCTTTCCTGACAACCCAAACTTTCGAACCCACGAGATATTTTTTTTTTTTTTTATAAGATTTTGAAAAACATACCGCCTCTGATATAACCAACAAGCGACAGTTGTTACTCTAGGAGGAAAAAAGAAAATAGGGAGGGAAAATGAAACAAAATAAACAACACTGGGTCTCTTTTTCGAATGGAGATTCCATCCTACGAGGCAAGAAGGGATTCAAAATCTTCCATTACGGGGCCCATCCTTTTCTTTTTCATGACGACGTTCAAAAGACCACTCTCTTCATTTTTAGTTGATTCGACAAGATTTTTCTTTTCCTTCATTTCATATCTTTTTTCTTCTGTTGATTAATTTCGTTCTCCCAGAACAAGAGATGGATAGTTTTCAGTTGATCACAAAATTGTTTAAAAAGTGTGAAGCGAGCGGGTAGAGGGGACTGGAGAAAAAGACGTAGAGAGATCAGAACCCTCCAACTTCATTTCCTGTAAAATAAATTAAAATCTATTTTAAAAATAATTCTAAAATTTGAAATGAATTGATTTTCATAATATAGAAATTGTATAAAGACTTGTGAGAGCCGGATGAAGGTCCTGGTGAGTTGTCAGCAGCGACGGAAGACGAAGTCGGTGTGGCGGCTGTAGCCCCCCCTCCGGTTGCACTTCCACCGTCCTTCATCTTGTCAACATAGTCAGAAAAAATGTCACGGAAACGTGACCAAGACTTTTCCGGAATTGTCACAGCCGTACGATAGTTGGTCTTGACCTAAATTTGGATTTTTAAAATAATGTTTATTTTAATTTGTTTCAACGAATTAGAAATCAAAAAAATTTAAAAACAGCTGACCTCCGAAATACGCATATAGATGCCTCGATTGTTTTGGCCGATGTCAAAGTAAAAATTTTTGTTTTCCACACGCAAATGTCTTCCTTCTGGTAGTTCACCTATCATTTCCAAAAAGACAAATAACCGATGAAACCAAAGACTCAAAAAAAAAAAAAAAGAAGAACAAAGAATTGAAAAACCTTTGAATCCTCCATCATCGGTACCAAATTCTTCGAGCAAGTCAGTGAGTGCGTCACGAAATTCAATCATTCCTTGGGCAGGGATGGCAATCTGTGAGCGAGGACCTCCTCGAGCTATCGTTTGAGACACCTGAAAGCCCAAAATAAACACAAACAAAAGGATTCAGGATAGTGTTGGTTAGCATTGACGTCGTCGGTTGCTTCATCATTCGATATGCAAATGATACGTGAGTCTGACTGACCCTAAGGAATCGCCCACGAGAATTCTCTTTCAAGTCGAGATAGTAACGCCGATTGTCTTTTGTCATCATTTCCGACTTGAGTTTCCCATCCTCGGGAAGGTTGTCCGGATTGGGTGGACCTGTTTGTTACACAATCGAAAGAAGAAGAGAAAAACAAGGAATGTGTTAATGATTGCTCTTTATAGTGACATGTAATCCATCTGATTGAATCCATCGTACTACCGAGCGAAGCGTAGAAATCACTAAATGACGACAGGTGGCCACGGAATTCGGCCGCTGTTGACAACGCCAGGAAAATTTGGCTGCGGCGGCCATCAGCGCCAATCTAAAAAAAAAAAATTTTGACGAAACATTCAACAGTTATGATTATTATTACCAAGTTCTTACATAATCATTACACAAAACAGTTTTGACTGTTAAATACCTCTGCCACTTTGATAAATCTTCCGCGCCGGTTCTGTTTGACGTCCAGGTAGAATCTTTTCGACTGGATTTGCAGCATTTTAGAAGCGAGTTCCTGCTCACCTGGTTGGCCCGGCCCTGATTCATTTCGTTGTAACGCACACCAAAGGAATCATGAAAAACAAAAAGAAATAGAACAAATTAAATAAATTCAAATACACTTTGAATTAGTTCACTGTTGTGGGCACACATTGGCTCTCTTACAATCTTCCATGATGTCGAGATTATGTTGTGAGAAAAAACGAACGATTTGAAACAAAATTAACGTTCTGGCTTTTAACCACCACGAAGAGAGAGAAGAGAGACCAAAAAAAAAAAAAAACAACAAAAAAATATGCAATCACGACGACAATCTGATTGCGTAGTTGAACCCAGCAAATCGCATGATCCTCCCCCAGACAAAAACGGACGGCACACAGACCACGACCGAGACTAGAAAGAGACTGTCGGAGAAAGGGCGAACGGTCTCAACCGACAGATTTTGTTTTTTTCCAACCAAAGCGTTCAGCAGTGGTTCTCTTGTGTTCAATTTCGCCTCAAGACTCCACCACTTTGGGGTTCTCGAAACCAACCGTCTAATCCCCCCCCCCCCCACCTCAGCTTTACCTGCACTACCTGCCCAGACTCTCTTTTGTTTTTCGTTATTTTTTTTTTCTCTCTCTCTCCCTCCCTTCTACAATGGCTGGAGGCGAGCAACGGAGACGTCCGTCGTCTTCTTCCTAGACGTCGTAACAAAATTCTGGCGATTCCGCACTCGAGCAAAACAATTTTTCTGAAAAGACAAAACAGAACAGATGTTTTTTTTTTGTGTCTTATCTTCCTTTTGTTACTGGGGGATTGCACCAATTCAGAAATTTTGTTGTCTATCCGGACTTTTACGTGTGTATAAACCCTAAATTTGGGTGGTCAGTCGGTAGGGCCAATGCCACACGATCGTTAATTGTTCGAAATTTTTCTAGTCACTTCCTAATTCTATCCTGAATTTTTAAAATCAGAATTCATTTAATGGAAATGGATTTTCCCCTCTGATGATGATCTAATTGCAGACGACACCTGTCGGGAATGAAGGGATGGGTGAAGTGAGCAGCACGTGTCGTTTTATTGTGGAGGAATGGCTTACAAGGACACTGGACTAACAAAATGGAAGCACAAAGCAAAATCGAAAAAAAAAAAAGACAGACAGACAGACAGCTCCCTGATGTACCTTTTTCCCTTTCTTCATTTTCTATCCTTTCTGTGGTTTTTATTTCTCCCTTTTTCTTTCTCTGTCTCCCCCTTTGTCTGATGTCGCGTTTCTCCCACCTATTACGCAATTTTATTAATTTCTTTCTCTTATTATTATTCGCTCATGTTACCCCACCCTGTCTAGGCAAACTGCACGCGCTAACTTTTGGAAAGACACACAAAAAAAGGGGGGGGGAGAAATCTTTCGAATCGAAAGAAAGAGAACACCCAAGAATTGGAGAAAACAAAATGGGTGACAATTTAACGAGCAGCCAATCAATGGATTTGTTTGGATGGGCGTTATAAAAGTCTTGAACTCAGATTTTGAATCCAAGTGATGGAGGCGAAAAACAACAATAGCAACAAGAAGGATTGCAGCATTTTATATTTAGAAGCACAACTATACAGGCAGATATATCCTCTGTGGTGTATGTGTGAAAACGGGCCAAGGTCGGTTCGTCGAGTCTGTGTGTATGTTAGTGCGTGCGTGAGTGGATCAATACTCTCTCTCTATTTTATACCGAAGCCGTCGCCGTCGTCGGTCGCTCTCCCGCTGCTACCCGCCCCCATTTTTTTGCGGGCCGAGCGTCTGGACCGAAAAACGGTTTCCAGACAGATCCGACGATTTCTCTCTCTCTCTGCCGAACCGACTGTCTGACAAGCATTTGCCCGCGGTGTGTAAGTGTGTGCGCATATTTTTCTTTCTTTTCTATTCTGTCTTCTTTTTTTTTATTCGTATTTTTCCCATTTTTTTCTTCTTATTCCTCTTTTCATCTTTTCGTTCGTTTTCGCATTTATATGGCGACGGTGTGGGTGGGTGATGGGGGGCTGGCTTTCTCTCTTCTCCCATTTCGCCAAGTCACCAGACCGTTCACACGCGGCCGCACCGCAAATTCAAAAACAGATTCAGAAGTTTTTTTGTTTTTTTTTTTTTTTCCCGAATGTATAAAAAATAGATATTTGAAGTAGAAGACAAATAGGCAAGCCGTCTGGGCCCGAGGCTGCTTCTCTGTCTCTCCGCAACTTTTTTTTTTTTTTTCTCTTTTGCTCGTTCCACCACCTGGTTCGTGCGTGCAAACCGTTTTATTTCACTTCTTTTGTCTCTCTCTCTCTTTCAACCAGTTTTCATCAGATTCTTCTTATTTCTCCCTTCTTTCGGCAAGCCTTGCCATTCAAATGATGCGCAATGGATTGCGCACTTATCCACCAAAAGTGACAGGGCAATGGAAACCAAGTAAAAACCCAACTTTATTTTATTTTAGATTTTTTAGGTTAAGCGAATCAATGAAGTTCCCCTTCCCTCTTTTGTTCCAGCACGAAAATAAAAGAAAAAAGGGTTGAAAACACAATAAAAGATGAAAGTGGGTGAACGTGCCGGATGATGAACGATCGTGAAAAATGCTAAGGCCAATCTTTTTTTTTTTTTTACCTTGTTCTTGGTTTCCACCTGGAACGACCGACTCATCATTATCAAAAGCCCTTCTTGCATGTAGTAACTAACTAATGGGACGCTTTTGTGATTGGGAAACCTGAAACTAACGAGGCAACTGATTTCACTCGTTACACACGACATGATAATACGGTGTCATTGTTGCCTATGCTGTCGGCTTTTCGCTGTTTTGTGTAATTAATCAACCAAAAGATAAAGTTGTGTGGCGTAGGCTATCTGAACTGGTGATTCATTTGTTCGATTTTCACATCATCCAATGACCAACAAATATATAACCCCTTTGGATTGTCGCAGTTTCAATTGCTTGTGACTGTATTTTTTCTTTCTTTTTTTCCCTTAGTAGGTTAATAGTTTTGTCCTCGACTTCTGTTTGCCAGACACAAAAAGAAATAACACGACAAAATCTTTGTTTTCAACAAGTACCAAATAGAAGCCACCTTCTCTTCTAAGGAGAAGGGAAAAATAAATACTCTATAAGCAGAGAGATGACAAATAAAACAAGAAGGAGGGAACTAGTGAACCCTCTTCTGACTGTGCGGGTTAGTAGGATCGATCGATCCACGTTGTTATCACCTGGATGGGTGATATAACCAACAGTAGCAACAGACTCTACAAACTTCAGCTACTCAACTTTCGCCTAGTCTCGCCATCACTCTCAAAAATTCCAGCCAATATAGAACGTTGAATTCAATCGTTGTGCTGTCGTAGGTGACATCAGGAAAGTTAGAGAGAATAGCAGACAAAGAAATCATATTTTCACGATGACAACGACACCCGACTCTAGACTAAAGTACGTGCATGTCTAATCGTTACCTGCCAAATCGGATCCTAACCCAGAAATGTCGCTATCCGCTTCGCCACTACCGCCACCGCCGCCGCTGCGGAAATGGCGAGTCTCACGCGGCGGATGATGGTAATCGCGGCCAACATTATTACCACCTCCTCCTCCTCCTCCACCACCACTACTACCACCACCACCACCGCCGCCGACACCTCCACCGCCTCCGGGAGTCGGCCGTTGATCAGTTCGACCGCTTCGCTGATGACGATGATGATGTTGCTGCTGTTGGTGATGATACACGTCTCTACTATCGAAATCACCACCTCCGTCACTGGAATCGGAACCACCAAACATGGTGAATGTGTGAATTTACAGTCAGCCGGCCGGCAGGGACGAACGGAATGGAACGAAACGGACGGATGGACAGTAGACAAAAGACAGGAAAGATGATGTTGAATTTTTTCAACTGTGACGGTATTCTTTTCTCTT
Organism: Daphnia galeata; assembly: GCA_030770115.1. Classification (NCBI taxonomy): domain Eukaryota; kingdom Metazoa; phylum Arthropoda; class Branchiopoda; order Diplostraca; family Daphniidae; genus Daphnia; species Daphnia galeata. The sequence continues at coordinate 957,042 of CM061121.1, forward strand.
GTTGCCAACTCGATATTTGAATGTACAGCAAAATACGAAATTATCCAGCGAAAAAAAAAAATCTGTTTGTTTTTTTTCCTCTTTGGGATTGGGCACGATGGGAAAAGTAAAGGGAGGCGATTTGGTCCCTTGTTGGTTCAGTGTGCGAATCAATAAGAGGGCAGGTCTGGCGCGTATCAAACCGACGGATGGATGGATGGCTGATAATAAAGACACGACACTTAAGGACGCGAAGCTTCGCAAAAAAATATAAATGGTCGTGCAGACGATCTAAAAATATGATGTCCAACTGTTACTAAATGGGAAAACAAGTCGACGGTAAGGAAAGCGAGGAGTTGAATGCAACGAGGTTTCGGTTTGGATGCGGGTGATTGACCGACGTCGCCGACGTGATGGCCGTCGTCCTTGTCGTCTTGTAGAACCGACGTCGACTTGGCCGAAGAATCTTTGGATCGGCGAATCGGTTCCGATCCGTGACACGGTACCGGTCGATCCGCGAATCCGGCCCGACTTGCCAAATGGCTTCTTCTTTTCCTTTGTTGTCGCCTAGCGGCAGTCGCCGGAGCACAGATCTTTGCTTATTCTCCTTCCGGTTTGCCAGCAGATCGCGACAACACCAAACAACAGCACAGCACTTCTTCTTCTTTGTCGTCGTACGGCACGCGGCAAAGAGTCTTCTACTTGCCAGATTACGTTCGATTGGGCACATTCGCAACAACAGAGTCACGAAAGACTTCAAAACAGTCAGAGGGAAATCGGCAGAACAAGAAGAAGACCAAACTAAACAACACAGAAACAGCAGCAGAGTAGCCGAGTGGAGAGTAGTGACTCTCTCTTTTTCCAGTCCGGGCAATCCGCAAGAATCCGCAGTTACGATTAAAACAAAACAAAAAAAAAAAAAAAAAAATGAGGGGAGGGGGGTAGTGGAGGAGAGAGAACTCGAAAAAGAGGGGGGGGGGTCCGTAGGGAGGTGCTTAAAGAAGAGTAGGAGGAGCGAGTCGGCCGGGATCCCTACACAATGCACTCACGCTCACACCCGCGCCCGCGCACACACACACACAGTCCCGCGGAACACACACAACAGCTTTGGCCAGCTTCGTGCCACCGACTGGCCTGAACTTCAGGGCCGCTGTAGAAAAACCTTAGCCAGGGTTTGAGTTTTTTATGATTTTGCCCGGCAACTCCAGCGCCACCATTCCGTCGATTTGGAAAGCATAGCCGACGACGGAATTCACCGTATATATATATTCCAACAACAGACTTTATATATACGGATTTCGAAATTTTACAAAAAGGCAAAGAAGGAAATCTTCATCACACACAGTTACATAAATCGATTACGTTTTTTTACGAGATAGAGAAGAAAACACGTCTACGAGCGAGACCAACCATCATGGGCGTCTCGTTTTACTGCAGCTTCTTCTACAATGAAAATAATAACGGTGAGCACATGTGACGTTTTTCTTTCCTAAAATGATTAATAAGGGCCAATGTCACCGACCGATCAGAACCAAAGTAGATCGTAGCGCCCGTAGTCTAAACCATAAGATAAATGAAGTCTAAAATTAGTGCAGAACGGGATCAAAGCAGCCGTTTTCCAAAAGGCAACAACCAAAAAGGAGGCCACCGCGCAGTCACCGACTGGACGAGAGAACAGATGCTGCAGCAGACCTACCACCAACCCTACTACTACCGTCCCCGAAAGAGAAAAGCAGAAAAGAGTCTAGCCAGTTCAACCACCTCAACACGTGCCTACATAGCCCGGCAGATAGGATAAAACAGATAGGAGCAACTAATTGGACCCAGTGGAATTGTTTGCCGGACATTATTACGATCCATCAAGGTCTCACTGGAATTCTTTCTATCTTAAAATAAAAAGGGATTTTTTGTGTTTCATTTTGTTGTTTTTGTCTTTTAGCTTTCTCCTCAAGGCTCTCGAAGAACCAGATCTACATGCAAGAGCTATTCCAAGTATTCCATGGAAAACATTGAAAACTCGTTGTCCACCTATTTCCTCAACAGCGTCCAATCAATTAAGCGAGTGCGATGTGAAGACGGCTACAAAAGAAATATCACGACATGTATTTCATCAATAAAAGACTCACGCGCATCCTTCTACTGGTGCCACTGCGTCTACTATAAAAGGGAAGACCTTGATACAACCAAGCCCATCCAGTTTTTCAAAATCGTAAAATAAAATATGTGTCTTTTGTTTGTTTGTTTTTCAAGATTTTACCGGTCGATGTCCAATAGGCCCACAGGTCAGGGTCGATCTCGTCGTAATTTAAGACGTTTAAACTCAAGAAATCCATGCCGTTGCAGTCACCCATCACATCCATCAACACCAACACGTCTCAAAATTTGACTTATTTAACTGGAGCACCGATACTGAGCGTCTTTCTTGATCAATCGTTTAACAACGACAATCATAGCTCGCTCTCTGTTACATTCTCTACAATCTGACCACCACCCATGTCAAAAAGAGAAGCAAAAAAACGTGAGATCCGTAAAGGTGTACGCCGGCGAAGGACAAGGTCGTACGACGCTTGTGTATCGTATAGCTATTTAACGGATCAGTCCCGGACTGGGCATGGTCAGGGCTGGGCTATAGAACCAGCATCAAATGCCTCTCACTTATTCGTCGTAGTAGTTGGGTTGTTTTGTTTTTTTGACGTCACACGCATGGTTCATTCGAACTAGCCTTGAGCAAATTTTAAGAAGAGAGACATAAAGGTTTTCTGAAAATCCGTGTTTCGTCGCCCCGGAACTGTTCCATAATAAATTGAAAGCCCCACCCTTTTCTCTCCTATTTTCAATTTAAAAAAAAAAGACACTAATGATATTTAAAAAAAATCTGGAGCTGTTCCATGTTTGTAATGAACAGAGTGTTGTCCTCACACTAAGCCTCTCCAACAAATGTTTTTAAATGTATCGAAGGAAAAAAGAAATGATACCTGAGCTCAATCAAACAAGAACACAACTATTGGCCACAAATGGATGGCTGAATCATGATACAGTTATCTAAGATTCTAAGATAACCAGTATTTGATGGTAGAGATGAAAAGTTTAGTTCAAAGAATCTAATTCAATAAGATTAACAAAATGTGTTGGCAAAGTTACCCAAATCAGTGCCTGAATTTTAAAAAAAATCCAACTGATCAGGGTAACGGGGTCTGCCTAGCAACAACCTTATGAAAAAGTAAAGGCTGAAATTCAAGTCAGAAAATCAATTAATACATCATTTTTAACCATTATACATACCCAAAATAACATGACAATATCATGTCGAGCCATTTTCAACACCAAACGTACGTCAATCGATGCCCAAAGAGGTTATTAAGTGACAAAGGACCAAGATACATTCATTTTATCATCTGACTTTAGATATTTCCGATGATTATCGATTGCCCATTCATAGATAATCAACATTTGATAATTATTGTGAAATGACAATAAACACTTACCTTCAGAAAATTCTCCTGAAGCGGCCTCATCTTCGAATTCTAGTTCACTCATTGTGTTTGCTCTCCATAACAAATGAAATAACCAAATATGAAACTGTTTTGATAGGTAAACGCCGCTAGGTGTCTCTGCTTACAATTAGTTACGTTTCGAACCGTTAGATAGCGATAATACACCTGAAATGAACTGAATGATTTTCCGTTTTTCTACGATGGATTACACTATTAGAATTAAAATAAGTGATTCATAAGTCTTAACAATCTGGAATTCCAGCTAAACCTCGAGTTCATCTGAATAAAAAAAGTTTTGAAGGGGAAAACGCTTTTGATGTATTTGTATAACTGTAGCAACAATACACATCGTGAGCCATTCCACACACGCGTAACTTTTCATCTCTATTCGTTCTCCTCTGAGCGGAGGCGGGCGTTGGGGTTGGTGATCTTGATGGCCAATTGCTTAGCTCTTTCGACGATGGTCTTGCGCTTCTTGGACGAGACGGCATGAGCGATCTCGGCACAGTACTTGCGGTTTTGCATCATCAGAATTTCCAACTCCTGTGTGCAATAACAGACAAAATATATATTTGCATTTCTTGACTTAATTTGATAATTGCAACTGTCATTTAAATCAGCATGTAAAAATTACTTCCAAGTGAGACTAAATTTTGTTCACTGTGATGTAGTTCTACTTGCAAATATTCTTTGACATTCAATCATCTAAGAAATTCAATGAAAAAAGATAACACACCTTAACGTTGTTAACAACAACTTTCCTGAAGCCATTGGGAAGCATGTGCTTGGTGCTTTTGGCAGAACCATAACCAACCTTTGGCATAAGGTACTGTCCCTTGAACTTCCTGCGGACTCTGTTGTCGATACCCTTAGGTCTACGCCAGTTCCTCTGTTTAAGAAAAATGGTTTCAGTCAAGAGGTCTTCCAGCACCCAAATCTCAAATGTATTTATGTACCTTCAGCTTGTCATATCGATCACTTTGATGACGAATGAACTGCTTCGTCCTCTTTTTGACGATCTTCGGCTTTGATGCAGGGCGAATAGCCATTCTGATGTGTTATTCCTAAAAATAATAAGAAGAAATATTAGAATATCGCCAGCCAAAGCCCAGATACGTTAGCCGGAAAAAAACAAATAACAGCACATAGAAAATGTTTTCCAACCAATACCAACAGTATCGACACTTGAAAAGAATCACACAAAAAGGGCAATAAACCAAAAATAAGTCTGAATCTAATGGATGCTTCTTCTAATGGATGAACTCGGATATATTTTAGAAAATTCACGTTGTAACGTACCAGGTTGAAGGGGCCCAATGAAAGAGAAGCTGAATAAGTCCACAAAACCAGAAGTGACGGCGAAACAGTGCTGCCAATTGAATCAAGTGTGGAACTTTAGCAATTCGAGCGTTTCTAAACAGTTTCTTTTGAATACCATTTTGATGAAAATTTGCCAGATTTAAAGCGTATAAAAATTTTGAAAACAACCTAAATCAATTCACTTATTAATTTAAAGTAATTTTTTAATAATTCGAAAATTGAATTTAATATTTTTTTCGGGTTTATTTATAAAAGCAATTAGAAGACTTAAAACTTAAAAGCCTTTTGGCTTTTGGGTATAAGAGTGGTTTAGCAGAAAATATTTGTTTGTGTGTGTGTATTGTGGTTGTGGTTGTTGAAAGTGAAGAAAGTTGTGTTTTTTCGATAGAATTGTTAATTAAATTCAATACCCTCAATCGAGATGGCCCTAAGTGGCTTTGTTGACTTTTTCCAAAAAGGAAAGGTAATTCAATTTACCGAATTCGTTCTTTAAAATAGAGTGACGTTGATGGCGCTTGTTGCCAATATATTTAATTTACTTTGATTCAATGATCCTTTGCTGACATCCACATTATCGAAACAAGTTGTTTACAACCACCGTCTATTTCCGGTTCTTATCTTACCGGTTTCATAACAATTGTTTTCCTTTCAGACATTCAAACCAAAGAAAAAGTTTGAACCTGGAACACTGCGCTATTCTTTACACACTCAAGCACAGGCTTCATTAAGTTCTGGAATCAATCTTCGAGCTGCTGTCTTACTTCCTCCTGGTGAAGATCTTAATGATTGGATTGCAGTCCATGGTATACCAATGACATATTTTAATGCTGAAACTAATATAAAGTGATGAAAACCATTTTCACTTACTAACACAGTGGTAGACTTCTTCAATCGCATAAACCTGATCTATGGAACTATTTCTGATTACTGCTCTGAGGCATCCTGCCCAACCATGTCTGGAGGACCTAAGTTTGAATATCTCTGGGCTGATGGCAATAAGTACAAAAAGCCAACAAAATTGCCAGCACCTCAATATATCTCATTGCTGATGGAGTGGGCTGAAGCTCAAATAAACAATGAGTCTCTTTTCCCTGTCAGTACAGGTGAGTTTGGCTATTTTTAGTAATGGCTTTGCATCCTTTAATTTTTGTTCATTTTCCCAGATATCCCGTTTCCTAAGACGTTTGTCAACCAGTGCAAGAAAATTTTGACTCGTCTTTTCCGCGTATTTGTCCACGTATATATCCACCATTTTGACCGTTTGGTAGCGATTGGCGCAGAAGCTCACGTTAACACATGCTACAAGCACTTCTATTATTTCATTCGCCAATTTGATTTAATTGGTGACCGAGAATTAGAACCGTTGCAGGAAATGACCGCCCACATTTGCAAGGACCCTCCTATTGATTACGCCAGCTCTCCTTCCCGTTCCAATCACCGATGATGACAGTCCAGTCAATGTAAATATGAATAGGCATTAGACAGGTGTGTTTCCTCAACGATCTTACTGATTGAATCTCCCCATATAATTATTTAAACTATTCAAGTCTTCGTTTTCAATCCTATATATTCAGTATGTGCTGTTTGGTGTACTGTAATTGTTCAAATCCACGAAACCGAGTCTTTTTAACGATAGTTCAATGATTTAATTTAAAGTATTCCGAATTCTTAGCACCTTACTTGAAGACATCACAGCAATACAAAACTCCTATTTCACTGCTCATTGAATTTTAACTTTTGTATTTGTTTTATTTATATAACATGGTTGCACCATAGCAGAATGAACATTATTCTGTTGAATGCAGAAACGCGAACGTGCCATATTATTTATTCATTCAGGTATTTCACAATAGACTTCTCCATGTCAAAAGGATTAACATTTGCTGCGCATCGTTCCACCGGCTGCCCTTGTTTGTTTATCAAAAACTAAATTTAGGGAGAAAAATCGCATTAGTGTTCAAGCTTATAATACTATCCGCTACAGGATTTTAACAAACCTTAGTAAAGTTCCATTTAATGGCGCTAACAAGAAAATTATGTATAATTAAAAATTTTTGAACTAAAAATGCAATATTGTATCGATTTTGAATTCTTACTCGATCAGCAAACCACCCTGTTTTTCTTTGATGTATTTCCAGAGCGGATGAGCTTCCTCGCCGTTGACACTTACTTTGGAAAATACATCAAATTTTCCATCTCCTTTGTACCCAGATATGAAGCATTTGATTTCTTCACTGGTGCCAGGCTCTTGTGACATGAACTGGTTACATGGAAAGGCCAAAATTTTTAATCCCTGAAAAGAAAAGTATTGGCATACAGATGTAAGGAATAAGGATGGCATATTCAATTCACTGTAAGAAAAATATTAATATCACTAAAAAAACAGTTGTAAATACAAGTGAATTACCAGAATGCTTAACTAACTTCTATCAAGTATCAAACTGAGTCAACTGCACACACAGTCCAGCATATTTGAAAATTGAAAGTATTAGCAAATCTGTTTAAGTTACTTTAGTATAATACTAACAAATAATATAGGCTTATATATATAAGTAGAAAAGATGATAAAACTTACTTTGGATTCAAATCTTTCCTGCAAGTCCACCAGCTGTGTGTAGTTCACTATACATTAAGAATAGATTAATACAAATAAAGCTGAGTCATCATCCAGTGATTGTTTGGGTGAAAATTACCGTGAGTATATCCGCATTTTGAAGCTACATTTACGATAACGCAAACATGATTTCTGAAAAGAATGCGTCGATACAGTTCATTAAAAATAATTACACCAATACAGAATTAGTATTTTACCTATATTTCTCAAGTGAAACTTGATTGCCATCTATATCTGTCACTGTGAAATCGTAAATTGATGTAGCTGATTTATAGTCTGCGTTGCCAACACCTTCAGCTGCAGCCTTGAAAGCAGCAAGCAAAATTCCTTTGAGTATTTCTTTTAAAAATTTAGAAATTCTTATTACCATTCTGGAGGACGGAAAGGACAACTGGAAACAGCAGACGAGATCACGTAGTCCTTTTGACGACTGCGGATAAGACAGTTCTGCCAATTGTCAGGCAATGGCATCGGGGAACCGGCGTCTATAAAGCTACACTGCTACAGCATGCGCGGTCGGTCGGTCGCGCGTCTCAGTTATTCTTCAGCGGTGCAATCTGTGGTTCAGCTTGGGCTATCTGCTTGACATGATATGGCGATAAAAAATAAGGGATAACCAGGGACAACACCTGAACTTGCTATACTATTCGATTGATGACCCTCATCCGTAAACATAAGAATTAAGAAGAGTATTGACAGCATTGTACGATGAATTAATGAAAAATGCATACAATTAAAAGTTAAATTCATTTTTCTTGTGAGCACGTCTTTTGAGTTACGTAATTTCTTACCTAAGGCTGAGTTTAGTATAATTTTCGACCATTGTAATCCAAACATGTTGGCTCACTTTATTAACTAGTCCAATTTAAAAAAAAACAGCGCAATTGGAATGCACTTTTCTCTTAACATCACTGGTAATTGTTATTTTTAATTAATGAGACAACAATCTTTATTTTCTTTTAATATAGGAACGCACGATGTACAATTTCTTTCAAGCTTATTTCTTATTGTTGTTGGAATAGGAGCATCTAGACTCGCCATACCGATAAGGTTTTACGGAGTGCCTGTCATTTATATTCCACCCAATCAGAAATTAAACTCGTTTGAAACTAAACATTTAAAAACAGCCATATTTTATCTAAAGCCACAAAGCCACTGCTATATTGAGATTTCCGAAGGAGCAGGGGAATCTGTTATATCATGAACCAGCACTTATTGGTTTAGATATTTCAATAAATCCTTTTCCATGTCCTAAAAAAAATAATTTTTAAAATTTAATATTTTACGGCATCTTATGCGATTTAAGTTATTACAAAAGGATCTGTAGTTGTAGCGTGACGGGCGACAGGCTGACCATTCTTGTCTACAATAAATTTGGTGAAATTCCACTTGATACCACTAAAAATAAGAAATTTGAGCAATAAACCCACAGCTAGCACAGTTGCTCAATATTGAATTTTTACTCTGTGAGGGTGCCTCCTTGCTTCTTTTTTAAGTATTTCCACAGCGGATGTGCGTTATCACCATTGACGTCGATCTTGGCAAACATGTCAAACTTCACATTGTAGTTGGCTGCAAAATTCTTGATTTCAGAATTAGTTCCTGGTTCTTGGGATCCAAACTTTAGGCAAGGGAATAGAATAATGTGTAAACAAGGATCTGTGAAAAGGGACACATCAGATTTATAATTACCTGATTGCAAGGGAAACCAAGAATCTTTAGACCCTGTCAATAAGAACAAATAATTAACAAAATAATAATTTTTAATTTATTTTGTTATGTGGCTGTTCAGCCAAATCTAACATGATTTTTTTATACCTTGGAATCACCATACTTTTCATGTAGCGCAACTAGCTGAGTGTAGTTGACCTACAGGATGTATAAAAGTTACTGACAAAAAGAAACTTTAATTCTATCATTGATCTAACTTACTTTAGTTTTGCCTCACTTTGACGCAACATTGACAATTACACACACATGCCCCCTATTCAACAAAATTATTATATACTTATTCATTTTTAAAAATAACAATATTACCGGTATTTTTCAAGGGAGACTTGGTTACCATCTATATCTAAAGCAGTAAAATCATAGATAGATTGAGCTTGTTTGAAATTTGTATTGCCGCTTCCTTCTGAAGGGGATGCCTGCAAATTTTACAAAATTTACTATTTTATCACAAACATATTACTAAATTTGAGCTGTTACCATGACTGTGCTGAATTTTGAGCAACCAGCAAGCAGTAGAGCTCCTCCTGATATGGTTCGAAAACCTGCACCGAGAACGAAAACGAAAGAACAAGATAAGAAATAGATCGTAAATCGTCGTTCTGACGATGACTACGGGGATTGTTATCAAGGCAGTACTGGGTTACAACGAATGTTTCTTTAAACAAGCTTTTCTCATTGAAAATTCTAAAATCGATTAGGTTTTCATACGTAGCCTGAACCCAGAAGCCCTAAATATTATAGCAGTAGAATGGTATACCTATTCGTCCTATTGTCATGACTAAACGAAGTCTGAACGTCGTTTTCCTTTTCGTGTCCCGCGTGTCTCAAGACTCGGCCAAAAAATTGTAGAACAAAATTATACAAATATTATGCAATAGATTTTCGGAAAAGATCTTGGTTTGGTTCATTTTATTTTGGTCATGATCTTCTAAGCCACCTAGCGTTCAACATAAAAAACTTTTACATTTTACACTACAAGTTGGTGTAACTGTGCAACCAAAACTAAAATGCGCGTACCACTACGCGCATTTGAATGTGTTAGCGCTATTAAATGTAATTTAGATAGATTTTAATCTAAGAATTACTTTTGTGGCCTAAGTGAATCACCGGAATACTCATGGATGCAGCAAAATGAACGTATTCCAAGCTAACGCAGCTTTACAGGAACATGCGCATTTAATGGCTGAGTTTCTTGAGAAGCGTATACTATTGCACTATCTTTTGATAACTAGCCCAGTGGGACAAAATTTCTCGGATTTCCCATAATTTTAAGAATTCAGTATGTGACAGTGTTTTCTGTTATCTAAAATAAAATATTCTGTGGATGGCTATATAGATATAATTAGATATAGCCTACGCAATTCCATAACAACGATATTACCAGCCAGAGAACAAGATACATATTATTCAGTTTTAGATATTAAAATTCGTTCAAAGAAGTTTGAAAAACAAGACACATGTCACTCGGATTCTCTGAGTTAATTCGAGTGAATCCGAGTCACTGTGTTGAATCCGAAACCGGCAAAATCCAACCGCAAGTCCCAGCGGGCCCCTCAAAGAACTTATAATAGACCGAGGAGGCGAGGAGTAACCATCTTATCATCATGCCGTCAAGTAAGTAAAAATTTATGTATAGTAATAGTAAATTTGTAATTTATGCTAATATCAAATTCAAAAAAGTTGGATGTGGGAATTCATGAAACACCCTCAGTCATATAGAAGCTCCAATCTGCAATATTTATTTACTTTACATTTAATTAAAGGCAGGTTCCAAAATATACAGGAAATTATTGCTGAAAATGGTAAAAAGAGTTATGTAAGAATGTTAAATAAATGTATATTTTTTTTAAATATTAAATATTTGTTTTCCAATTTGATAGAAAGCGCAGTGCAAAACTTGTTTCGAAATCTTTTCATTCAGCTGCCGAAGCCAAATGGAAACACGGCACTATCTGAAATCGTGTCCCGGTAGGCTATCGGCTATCAACCTATCAACTATATTACATTTATAAGTTTGACATAGTTTTGGTTTCTCTTTTAGGAGGAAAAGGAAGAGGATCAAATTTGACATTAGATGACTCGAAAAAACTAAACTAGAGAGAATTTTACTTGCAACTGTAGCATTTCATGTCTCATTGTATATCTCCTCCCAAATAGGAAGTTGTGCTGTTTTCCGTTGTTGATGCCTGTCAAATATTTCTTTTATAGAAATTTCTTTTGGTCGTCACTAATAAAATGGATGGAAATAATTCAAAGTTATATGCCTACTAACTGTGTCTACTGTGTTAGAAGAAGCGATCTTTTTGATCGCAGGAACGCAAAAACAAAAGGAAAGAATGTATATTGCCCGGTTACCGTTGCCTCTCAGTATGTGGGGAGTAACAGCAGCAATTTCTGTAGCTATAGAGAAATTGGAGGACGCTTATACCCCCATAGTTTTGCGAATATTAGGGCCTATTAATGTCTTGCAACAGCATTTGCAATCACGATCTACAAGGATTATTTAACACAGCATGTTTAATTCTATCTTTTTTTTTTTTTTGTTTATTTATACGCTTGTCTGTTTTTGTTTAGTGTTCAACTATAAACGTACCAACGCTCCAGCTGTCATCGGTGGAATTTATATGTAAACATGAACTGAATCTTATTACCCTCTTATATACAATATCAAAATATTAGGCCACCCCGCCATTTCTATGCATAAGGGTCGACACAAATCTGGGTAGCAACGATAATAATTAAGTTGAATATCATCTAAAATGAGGTCCTTTGCATCTATATATGATTAATTGATTATATATGTTGGTTCACGTCAAGTACTGCTATGTGAACTGGTGTGCAACTGAGAATTCCAAGAGAGTACGTAGATATGTTTGTAAGCTGACGTCAAAATGAGAACCAGCAACGAGGGGAGCAGTTCGTTTGACGACGGGCCCACGACAAGATCCACCTGGTTTGGTATATTAGGCTGGCCAAGTCCATCCAGCAACTAGAGAGCGCTGTGTACAGTCAAAGTGTGTCTATGGTACATGTACATGCGGGAGATAATATAGGGGGGAAATGGAGAGACAGACGGGAATTTAAAATAAAAAGAATAAGGACACCAAAAGAGAACCATCAACCGGCAGCAATTCACAGTGAAAGAAGACAAGAGCCAAAGACATGAAGTTTTTGTTTGCTTTATTCTATGTGTTTGTTCTAATATGCATTATTTACAAGCTAAAGATCCTGAAGATGATAAACCTTAAAACAATACGTATAATATTCCAATTAGTCCTGAATGAAGAATATTAATTATATATGTTCTCATTTTGACGGGTTAATTTTATGAAGGATTAGTTACATCAACAAAGTAAAGTATAGGTTTTTTTATTAGCCTACATACAGCCTCACTTCTCGATATAATCTGTTGCATATTTTACTTGTAAAAAATAATTGAAAAGAAGACTGTCTGACGATAAGGTTGGAAAGAAATCCAGAGATTTATTGGCCGCTACCGCAACTCAACCATAATTTATTTGGTACCGTCGGGCATCTGTTGATCTCTTGCCAACGCCTTCGTCTTTATTATATTATTTATCACGGTCATGCTTCATTATATACTGCACAGAGTATTTAGAACAGCCGTGCAGAGTCTTTTGGGGATGTGGGTTTTGTCGTCTATTTATAATGCGTTAATATATGCATGCCACCGACGACGGTATTAACTTGGCCTTTCATGAGATAGTATATACCCTTCTTCTTATTAATAATCTGCATAATAACCAACCCGCTGGCGACGTCAGCCCTACTGACAGGTGATTGACAAATTCCACTATCTGTCACCGCCCAGCAACATCTTCCCCTATATAGCCGCTTTTTAGCATAATTCCATGTGTTGTTGGTTAGATTATCAAGAGCTAATATGCATAGGACAAAATGAAGACGATACTCATATAATGCCTCGAAATTTCCCTATTTTTTTTTTCATGGATTTCTTCATTGCAATAACAATCAGAAACTTGGAATTAATGACTCGGTTTCTATCGATATCGCACCTGTAAAGCTTATAAAGTGAATAACAATTGCTCTTATGTAAGTTTATATGCAACCACATACATCAGTGTCTCAGCGTATAGGAAGTTCTTTATAGAAAAACTTGATAAAAAAATCTTGAACGATTGACTGCATTCAAAGAAACGTCACAACATAATTGTGATATAAATCTATAATACAAGAAAATCACACGCAGCTGCATATCGGAGTGTATATAAATATATCTGTGCTGCTGCTCGGTTGTGTGTGGATTTGTCGGGCGCTGCTATATACAGCAAATCAATGAGGAACCGATCCTGTTGAAGTTTCTTGTATATATTAAAAGGCATCCTTGCAGCAGCACTCTCATACTTCTCGGCATCACCGCTGTATTATATTGTGTTTTGATAGCTTATAGAGAATGGTTAGGGAGTGATAGGGACTCCTCTACCTACTCTCTCTCCGATAATCCGTCTCTAGCAACAGCGGCAGCTATATAGACTCCCCTCTCTGCGTATTTATGCATCACGTCTCCAGCATGCATTTCACCATCTATATATAGTCCTGCGTATAGATGGAGATACAGCATATATATATTGTGTCGACTATAATGTAGCTACATCTTTCATCTATACATGTAGAGAGAGAGCTAGATATAGAGACGATGTAACTGCTGAGCTGTAGAAATACGGTGAAACGGATGTTGATTTTTCCGTCCAGGCTAAATCATAGCCATATTGTGTCTTGCCATTCCACGGCTAGACACTGGTCAAGTGTTTCTCTGCTGTGATGGGCGTGATGAATCTCAAAACTCTATAATAAAAATATGGCCCGAAACAGCAGTTGAGTTGCCATCATTTCTTCTTCTTCAGCAGCAGCAACGAAAAGAAGAATAATAATATTAAGCAGCAGCACCACCATCACCGACAAAATCAACACAGAAGGCTGATGCGCATCCCCAACAGCAATAATAGAGAGATAGTTATGTCCTTATTGTCAACGTCTATACATCTTTCTAGCCCTTTTTCTCCCATCCAACAGTCTCTCGGCTGAAATAACAACAAGCGGCAGCGGTCGTGAAGGCGGCGGCTTTTCCGATGATGGGCCTGGCAATATATTTATAAGAGGCTGGTTAGGTTTTATACTTTTAGGAATAAGGTATACTACTATATATATCCAATCCACTATATATATAGTATTATATATACTTTTTATAAGTAGATATTGAGGGAGGAGGAGGAGGGTGTTGTTATTGGAGAGGGATGCGGAATAGGATTGGGGATGAGAGGGACTTCCTGACCCGCTTCTTGAGTGCTGCCTCAAGAGGAGCCAAGAGAGAAAAAAGAGGGGAGGAGAAACGTGTGTTGGATGAAAAGAGGAGAGACTCGAGAAAATCCCATCGCTTCTTATTCTATTCTTTCTGCACATTGAATACATAGCTGCTGCTGCTGCTGCACATACATAGTGCTCTACGGTGTGCGTGTGTGTATATATGAGAGTGGGAGTAGATAGAAAAGCGACGGATTGGCCTTTGGGGCTAGCTGCTTCCTTTTCCACTCGGCACTGATGCTGCTGAATAGCAGCTACAAGGGTGGTGGTGGTTTCTATAAGCCCCTTGTATGGGCTCCTTATTTTGCTGCTCTGGTGCTGTGCTGAAGAGGCACTCTAGATAAGGTCGTGATGATGAATTCGTCTCTTTTCTCTTTTGCCATCATGACGACCACCATTCTCCATCCAGAATAAGAGACGAGGATGACATGGCCGGAGTGGAAATGAAACGGAGGCGGAGTCTCAACTCCATTGGTGTTCAAAGGCCCAGAGTGGCACCAATCGTCGATCTAACATTCCAAAGAGTAGGCGGAGTTTAAAAGGACTGACAGCCGCGGCCACACCGAGACACACGGCCGCAATTTTCCGAATGTTGGCCGTTTGCAGCCTACCAGTGGCAGTCTTGTTGATCTTAGAGCTTGAGCAGGCAGGAGAGAGAAGAGTCTCCTCTCTCTCTTTTTCTTGTTTCTCATCTTATTCGTCTTCGCCATCGCTTACAAGTATCTTTTTTTTTTCTCAGTGTGAAATAAACAATTTCAACCGGTTGAAATCCTGCAGAACAAAATTGTGTTTTAGTGTGTCTTGTGTGCTCTAACCCGATTAAATTGGATAAAACAATTGGTTTTAATCACAGATCTAAATTCAAACGGATGAACAAGTGAACTTATTCTACTATATTATAGGCCTGAATTGTTGTGCATGCTGAAATTTCAGTAGTATAATAACGTCATGATGCTGTCCTCTGCGTCGTCAGTGGGCGCCAGCACGGGTTCCTCTTCAACGTCCAATTCGTCGTCGTCCAACATGCAACATCATCATCCTTTCTTCGATCACCATCAGAGTCATCATCATCATCACGCCTATTATCGGCATCATCACGCAGCGGCGGCTGCTGCAGCTGCGGCCGCCGCGGCCGCCGTCGTCGCCGTTGGTGTCCAATCTAACGGTGGAAGCGCTGCCAACGGCGGATCGTCATCTCATCAGACGTCATCGTCATGCCAATCACCGGCGTTGTCCACTTCGGCCGGCTCGACTGGAGGAGGTCCAAATTCGGCAGGTTATGTCACAGGTATTAACGGAAATGCGGGTTATGATTACGCGGCGGCAATGAGCCGTTACAATCCATACGCGACCGGTTCAGCAGCGGCTTACATCGGCAACACATCGGGATCGGGTGGAGGTGGAAGTTCGTCAGTTATGTCTCATCATTCTGGCGTCGTTGGCGTCAAGGACATGGTGAAACCGCCGTATTCCTACATCGCTCTTATCGCCATGGCCATTCAGAGTGCGGCTCCGGAGAAAAAGATCACGTTGAACGGGATCTACCAATTCATCATGGATCGTTTTCCTTACTATAGGGAGAATAAACAAGGCTGGCAGAACTCGATCCGTCATAATTTGTCGCTCAACGAATGTTTCGTCAAGGTACCGCGTGACGACAAGAAACCGGGCAAGGGATCCTATTGGACACTCGATCCCGACTCGTACAACATGTTTGACAACGGCTCCTATTTGAGGAGAAGACGCCGTTTCAAGAAAAAGGACGTCCTCAGAGAGAAAGACGTTCCTGGTGAAACGGCCATGTCTTCTTCGTCTTCTTCCTCTTCTTCGCTCAGCAAGAAGCAACAACAATTGCAACAACAGCAACAACAACATCAAATGCATCAGAACCAGCAACAGCAATTGGATCATCACCAGCAGTACGGACACCAGCAGCAGCAGCAACAACAACAGCAAATGATGGACAGTATGGAATCGAAGCCTCTGCTGATGGACGTGGCGGCCGATTTGCGTTTGCATCACCATCACGCGACCTCGTCGGCATATTCGTACAATCCCATCTCCAGCATGATTCACTCTCAATTATACGCAGCAGCTCAAGCGGCCCAGCAGGCTGCTGCCCAGCAAGCCGCTAGTGGTGCCGTTATTTCCATGTCGCCGGAACTGGTTGGCCGGAAATTGAAATGCGAACCGGACGACGAGTCAGAAGAATTGGAAGATGGCGGCGCTGGTGATGGAATGGTTGCCATGGCAATGGATCACCATTCAGTTCACCATCATCACACAAAATACGGCAACGTCATGATGGAACCGACGCCCGTCGATTATGGCATCAAACATCACGGATCTTCTTCTGCCAGCGGTAAGATGTTTTACGACCAATCATCCACTCATGGATGCTCTACTATGGGATCTGAGATTAATCCATCGGTGAACAACACCTTCACCGTCGAAAGTCTCATGCAGTTGCAACAACAACAACAACAACAGCAACAACAAAATCAAGACCAGCAACAGCAACAGCAACAGAACCATCATTACGTCAATCACTTGCATCACCACCATTCGCATCACCATCCAGCGGCCGCCGTGGCGGCCAGTCTCGGCTTACCGTATCCGGCGGCTGCAGCGGCTGCGGCTCTTTATGGGCAACAACAACAACAACAACAGCAGCAGCAGCAGCAGCACGTCACTCATTACGGTCATTCGTCGTCATCATCATCCATGTCTTCGTCATCGTCCATGTCGTCATCTTCATCGTCGCCCTACACCGGCAACCAGCACCAACAGAACAACAATCCAACGCCAGCGCATCCACAAGAAGAAATTCCGGCCGAATCGAGTGCAAGTGCCGCAATTGCAATGCACAATCAACAAATATCGGCTGGATCGCCACCTTCATGTTTGGCCGATTATTCACCGTCTCCGGCGTCTTCGGCTTCGTCACGTTCGCTGGGCAGCAATCCCGGCAGTTGGTACTCGCCAACGCCAACAGCTCCGCCTCCTCCTCCGCCGCCTCTTCCGGCTCTACCACCAACAACAGGAGCCCAGCAACACATGACAACTTCACCGACACTACCGGAGGCTTCTCCCAGCCTGCCGGCTGAATCCAGCAGTCCGTATTCAATGCAGAATGGTGCTGGAAGAGATTCTACAGTAGTTTATCCTGAGAACAGGAATCCCGTTGTTTCCAGCAACAGCACAGCTTCTTCTTCTTCGTCTTCTTCTTCTAGTACGACGCGAGCCTCTGCCGGCGGCCATCTGCTCTCCGTCGCTCACTGCCTGCAGCAACGTCAGGGCAACTCATCGTCGTCTAGCAACAACAGCAGAAGTAGCAGCAGCCACCCGTCGTCCTCTTCCATTCATCCGTCATCTCCTTTAATTCCTTCCGCTTCAGTCTCGGCAGCAGCCACAGTTTTGTCGACGGCGTCGTCGTCTTCGTTGTCGTCGTCGGCTGCCGTGGCCGCCGCAGCCGCTGCCGCTGCTTCATCGTCGATATCCAGCCTCAGTTTAATGACTTCGGCCATGTTTAGAGCTGGAAATCACCATCCGTTTAGTCTCTATCATCACTCGTCCGATTGTCACAAATATTGATCCCAGCGCACATTAATTCAATCCCATTCGCAGTCGATTGATTTTGATGGATTTAACTCGATTATTAAAATGAAATTCTGCGTATTATTATTACAATCATTTTGTAAGACCTTGAGTATGATGCATCCGGATGGCCATCTTATAATATTATTGCGCACTTTCTTCACAGAAACTAAACTCCTATCAATGTATACGTGTCATATAGGCTGCGATATTCCCTATATACTACACACTATGAATGTGAAACTACCTATTATTTACTCTATATACGTAATAACTATGATGTTGACTATACACTGATGCTGCTATTTTCCTTACCCGCTTTGGTGAACAGTTTATGATGGATGGTCAATGTCTAGCCTGATTTTTACATGGTTGTGGTTGTGTGTGTTTTCATTTTTCTCCTGTTTGTGTTCTTTTTTTTTTCTCTCTATGTTTTTCTTGTTTTATCATATTACTCGACATGTTTGATTTCTGGGCAATCCTTTTTTTTTTCTCTCTCTCTCTCTGTCTTACACATCGTTTCACGTTTCTCATTTTGATTGAACATCGACATAACCTTTTCTGTATATTTAGCCGGTACCTATTTAGGATCATAATATGATGTACTAGCCGCAACGTCGTCTCAATATACCCAAATTACATAGCTGTACATAATTTTTCTGCTGGGCACCCGTCTATTATATAATTATTAATTCATTGGAAAATATTATGCGCGTTTGCTTTTGTATGAATCGCATCGCTGGTCGATTAAACACACTCCACTAGCTAACACAGAGATGCAAAATCAATATATATATATCATAATTCGTGAGTTTTAACAACCAACCAAAAGCATTTCGAGAAAAGAAAAATGATGCTGAAAGAAAATAATTCGGGATGGATGACGTATTGTGCGTGTCGATCGGCATCTGTTTTGATTTCAATAGCTTCTAGTTATACAGTGCGACGTAGTGGATAGGCGAGTCAATCAACTGTTTTCGATTTCATGGTTCATCGGAATATCCCACACATAACACTTTGTCTCGACAATAACGTTCGGAGAAATTTGAAATCTGAACTCGACGGCCAATATGCGGAATTATACATATATACTACCATCCTTTCAAAAATTCATTCGCCGGGAGAATTCTTTGTTATTTCTTTTTATTATTTGATTATTGATCGCCGATGAATTGATTTTCATAACGCCGTTTGAATCTTTGAGTTTTATTTCTATATTAGCTTGCGCTTTACGTCTACTGTTAGATTTCAGAATTTATATACAAACTTTGTTGCGCGTGATCTGACGTCATGATACACAAACAAAACGATAATAACTTCTTTTTTCGGCTATTCATCAGCATCGAATGTTATTGCAATATTATTGTACTGGAAACATGAACTGAGACTATAATAGACTATTCTTTACCTGTTCTGAAAGTGTTATTCAGTTAACATGTTGCGATTGATTGGTTGGTTACGTATCTTTATATGTTGCTACCTTATTTGTATCATTCATTTTATGTTGTTGCAACTGGATCTGACATTTCAACATTTATAATTCACTGTGAACGGTTTGGTTGGGAATCAATACATTTGGTGTTTTTGTTTTGCACCGGGACGAAATCTCTTAGCACGTGATTCATCTTAAATTGGCCGGTTTATATTTTATAGTGGAGGTACAGAAAAAAAAGCTGAGTTGGTTGCTATGGTCTTTCGCGGCTTCTCATTTCATCTACCACGACTCGAGAAGGAAGAAAATATAAAAAGTGAAGAAAATAGAATCATCGTTCAACAGCTTGGGACACCCTTTGCTGCTGCTGCTGCTGCTAGTCTCGTCCTTTTGCCCATATCCTGCTGTTGCAGTATACAGGGGCATCTCTTTTCCTTCTTGTCCATGGCCTTTCCTCGTCCACGCCATTCCCCCCGCATCACGATGAGTTTGGGAAGCCAGTTCTAAATCGGTTGTTTACATGTCGACGATCTTTCTATACTCTCTCCTCTTTTCCGACCTCTAGCGCCTGGCTATACTGTATGCTGTTGGCCCGCTCGCATTCTCACTTCTCTCTTATAGATTCTATTTTCCTTCTTTCTTCCTTCTCGTCTCGGCTATCAGGGAGGTCTCGTATATAGCATTCTGTTTCGTCTTCTCTTTTAGATTCTATTAGCCTGTTTTTTTTTTCTTTACTTTCGTCTTCGTCCTGAAGTTTCGTCGTCTCATCCGCTCGATCGACACCATTCCTCCACCCAGCGACGCCAAATGTTTGTTGGCTGTCGCAAATGCAAGACTTTTTCTTGCTCCCTCTATATAAGCTAAAAGCTTATCATATACTACATATCCTTGGATGCTTTGCCAAATCACCACTCTCAGTGGAGTCGTGAATTTCTTCCACCTTGAATTTGTCTAGTTTATTCGATACTTATTATATAAGAGATCGCCAGGGATTTCCGTTATAGAAGATGAGTTGGCCAGCAAGTCGGAACTTTGGAAAGTCCAAAGTAAAATTTTATTATATATCCATCAGAGTTGATGACAAGATGGTGGGACAGAACGAGGAGGTTCCTTGACGAGTTGAAACACATTTAATAAACGAAGCGGATGGGCGAATGAAACGAACCTATACAACAAAGAGAAAAACGTCCAACAAAGATTCTATATATTAGGCCTAATAATGTGTTGTGTATTAGGCGAACGGGCCGGGTCCGTCTCTCTCCCAGATGGTGTCGCCATTGCCAAGCGTTTACAAACAAATCTCCGTTGGTATATAACCAGAGTCGTCGTATACTCTCTATATAGCTAGCTGCCCATGATGCTTGTTTCAATGTCCTCAATGTATACACACTGCCTCGACATCTATACAGCATTCTCCCTGTGTACGTATATCTGCTGTTTGACTAGCCACAAGCGCAGACTTCACGCGACAAACACTCCGCGATGGTCCCAATCGTCTTTGACTTGAATTTAAAATACAAATTATTCTACATTACAATGGAGGACGGTATAGCCGAAGTTGAAACAGAGAGTCTTCTGAGGGAGATATTTGATCGTTTTACAAGTTTACAGCAACTCTGTGTTGACCATTTCGAAAGATCTATTAGCAGCAAGCAGAGGAAAAGAGGGGATTCTATATGCAGCAACAGCTAAAATGTCGGCCTATATGATCAGAGTTTCGACATAGCCCCCCCCCCTATTTACACCATCAGTATGTATATACAAGTCGGTGGAAAATTTCGAATTACACAGTCAATGCAGGCCTGCGCCTCATATTTTCCACTGACTAATGTTGGTCGGTGTTTTGGATATACAACAAACCGCCCATGCTGTATTATGTGTCACTTTTACTGCGGTGTAAAATATATAGGATGGGTATTAACTATGCAATACTCTAGCCAACATAATACGGTATCTTTTAAACCAAAAAAATTTAAAATTTTTGTCGTTCATTCCGGCCAGAAAAACTTGCTGGTAGTGCCGTGTATATACAGAATCCTATACATTTCATACGAACTAGGCTATACGTAAACCACAAAAAGCAGGAAGGTTATATGGGTTTCACCGTCTAAATGGCCTGCAGTATTATTACAGCTTTCCGGCGAAGTGCAGGACAGTAACAACCAGCAGTCGTCACTTGGCTGGAATGATTTATTTGTACAGAGAAGACGCTATATAGTGACAGGTTAATTTTGTTTTGGTACAGCACTTCTTCTGCGAGTTCTTTTCATGGTTGTTTTACCTTCGTTTAAGCTATATATATACAGAATCTAATCGGCTGTCCCTAAAACATTTGAACTTAAAACGGAAGTCGAACGAAAAGTTTCCTGAAAACATTTGCAAGGATTCAATTGAAAAACGAATAAAGTCATTCAGTTTTTTATTCGACTGTATATTGTGATGGCCTACATTTACAAAACAATGAATAGATATACTTATGTAGTCTAGATAG
Organism: Daphnia galeata; assembly: GCA_030770115.1. NCBI lineage: Eukaryota > Metazoa > Arthropoda > Branchiopoda > Diplostraca > Daphniidae > Daphnia > Daphnia galeata. The sequence continues at coordinate 979,043 of CM061121.1, forward strand.
TTGGATAGGCCTATAGAAATAAACACAACGGCGATCTTTGTTTATCCATTGGGTTCAAGATATATACGGTAGAGACTTGACCAACGCTATATTGACATTTTACTTATATAGGGTTTATAGAGCTTCAAGACTGTCTTGTCTTGTATACATAGGCCTATATACTCTACTATGTGCAGTGCATCCAAGACTTAATCCCTGACCGTGTAGAGCCTACACCCTTGATAACGTTCATCATCAACCGCTGGATTGAGAAGGAGATCACTATAATGGGAGCGGAGATCAATTGTTTGGTGGTCGTCATCAAGGGTATTGACTTGCTGCGTTACATCATCATCGGCCTACATAGAGTAGGTATCTAGTCAACGCACTTGGATAAACACGCAAGAGTATTTAAGAACCAATAGCATCAATTATTGAGGTGGTGGTTGAGTGACAAATACAGTTACCATTCCTTTGTGTTCCAATCTCATTTGTGTAAATATGCACAGTTGTTACATAATTAACTGCTGGTCTATTTGCTATTTTAGGCCTTTAATATACACACAAGATGCTATAAACGTTTTAGAATGTTTGGAATTCCCATATTGGTCATAGACTCCGGACTCCTCTGTAAACACATAAACATCGACAGTCCTGGCCTAGACCTACATTCTTTATTTATAACTAAAAAATTGTAGATTGCATAGTCTTTGTTAACATCCGCATGAAAAAATCCTTTGATAGGCATTCAATTTTACCAAGGATTTAACAGTATAGTAGTTCCGTATATTATAATATGAACAATGAAAACTTATTCATTGGAAAATCGTATCACTTTGATAATATCTTCTTATTAAAAACACTAAATTATTATGCAACATTAAATACCAAGTTCCCGCGTTCGTATATACTCCCGATGTCAAGTGTTGATTTAAAGTTTGAAACGCGTTCGTTTATACAAGAAGGGCCACATATCTTAACATCTCGGGAATAAGGGTTGTCATCATATCTGAGAGTATATAGAGCTGAGAGTGCCATGCTACTGGCTGAAGCCTGAAACCAGCAGCCACTATATTACGTATATAGTGATGAGCTGTGTGCCTGATGTGTAGAAACTGCATTGACATTGACGAGCACGACCGCCGGGTTCTGATGTATAGAAAATGAAAGTGGATGTACTCTGTGTGTGTGTGTGTGTGTGCTGGCATCAGTGGCAAAAGGAGCAAAAACGAGTCATCATCATCATCAGTTTATTAATAGTATTGAGAAAAGAGAGAGAGAGAGCGAGAGAGAGAGAGAAAAAAAATGTGAAAAATAAGATGAGGCTGTAAAAGGATGAGCTCTTCTTTTGCCCAACTCTTGGTCTGATGGCAGCAGCCATGAGACAGCCTCCATATGGTGCTCAACTTGGTGCGTCGCTCTACCCATCACAGCCCGCCCGTCCAGCAGAGCTCCATCCTCAGCGCAGAAGAAGAGGGAAAAGGGGTGTCTGCTATGTTTCCTTGAGTTGCTCCTGGAGGAACATGACTATGGCCTTCCCCATCATCAGTTTCTCTTGATATATACACACACAGAGAGAGTTTAAAAAAAAGGAAGAAAAGAGACGAAGCATCGTTAAGCATCAGTAGTAAAACGGTCGACCATTTGTCGCGCGTCGGGGCGGCGAAAAGAAAAAGTATATGCTGTGAATATAAGTCAACCAAAACAAGAAGGAAATACAAGGGGAAGCCAGAGCGTCTATAGAAGGGGATATTGTGGGAAAATGACGGTCATCTTGGCTTTTTTGTGTATATTATTTATTATTGTAGTTTGATGATCCTATCAAATTTTTAAAATAAAAAACTTGGGACTCAATAATTATATGTGTACGACATAGGCCTAAAATTACAGTTCTTATAGGTTTTGTTACAGATTTGGCCGCTATAAAGTGTATGTGTACAGAACGTGTTAGAGCTCCTTCCGAGAAACATTTGTAACCCAAGAATCTGTTTTTAAATACGATATAAGAACAATATCAGACATTTTAACAAATATACGAGTCAGCAGTGTAGCATTCGAATTTCATGCTATGGAGAATATAGTACAGCAAGGATAATATAGGCCTAGATGAAATGAGACACCCTATTTATTGGTTTGGTCCCTATATCAGAGCTAGGCTATAACTTGTGCAGTGGTTGGTGACCAACTCTATATCGAGCAATACGTTTTCTTTTTTTTTTTTTAAAAAAAAAGCTCTACATGACGTCGTGGCTGTCACAGATTGATTGAGATGAAACGATCCATAAACGTCTGCCAGTTTTTCCAAGACATGAAACAAACACCGAACCGCTTTATTTCGCTCCGTCTCTGACTCTTGATATTAATAGCTTTGTGTATATATTATATGTGTGTGTGTATACGGTGTGAGGGTTATACCCTTGTATAGGTCACCGTCTATATAGCTACTCTGCTGTAATGAATGACCGAGCAGAGCAGATCGCCTTGTGAGGGCGTGGGAGATTTTTATTTTGCTTTGTTTTTTCTATATTCGATGATCGTCTAGTTCTAGAGTTTCATTTGCTCGTTCGGTGTGTGTCGTTTCGTCTTCCCACCATCACCACGCTTATATAGTACTGTATGTGTAGTATTTAGTCATTTTGCTACTACACAACATCTAGTCGTTATGTATAGTTTCTCTGCGCTGTGTGGCATTTTGATTTGTGTGTTAGCGCCACTGCTGTATTTGATGTCGTCTCCCACCAGTTCGAAATCTTACAATGTTCTGCATCGTCGGTTGCCTATAGAGTTGGTTTTAGTCTGCCATCCTGGCCGGGTTTCCATGCCATCTTCAACTGTCATCACCTTCTCAGAATTACCCCATCGGCTTCGTGCGCGCTTCAAGTGGCAAACGTCAACATATGCAAGGGCACCCGTTTTTCACAGCGAGGCGTTGATCATCATCATCAGTAATGTAGACATTGCTGCTATAGACGCAATGTCAAGTACAAAATTTCGACATGAAAAAAGTAAATTTTGTCAACTCTTATTCTGAAATTTTTTTTTTCTAATTTCTCGCTCACTTTTTTATTGCGATATCTGCGCAAATAAAGACGTCCTAATTGTGAAAAGCGGATGGAAGATAAATGACTAACAAGTAACATTTTTTAAATATATACCACGCACAGGCTGGTGAGTATATAGGCCTGGAAGAGGGAGACCAATCTCTTCTATGTATACTATGTCCATGTGTCTGTATGTGTATACGCATAGGCTGTATACAGAAAATGGAAAACTCAAAAAGGGAAAAGAAAAAATTCTTTGTTCAAAGTCATTTGCCACTTCATTAGCTGCTGGAGCAGTATATAGCATGCAGCTCTCACAGCAGCCATTCCCTTCCTCTGGTAGGCTACTAGATGTGTCACCCGATCTTTTTTCTTTTTACTTCCATTTTGTCGAGGAAAAGAAGAAGAAGAAAAAAAAAAAATGTCTCGTCTTCATTTCTTTTTCTTTCTTGTGTTTTTTTTTCATTGTTTTCTTTGCTGCCTTATATTTTCTCAACGATGTCGTCCGTCGCCAAACCCCTCCGTTCACCATTCTCGATGGACTGCAAATATTTGCCATCACTTTCATTGATAAAAGATAGAAAAATTTCGGGAACGAAACAATTGCGTTTTTAGTGGATATGTCCAATATCGAATACGTTTAAGCGGAATGCGGAGTGACTAGAAATCTATACTCTTCTTTTTTTTTAAAATAATAATATCAATTCCAGAGAATTTAAGAAAGGAAAGAGAGTTTTTGGTGTGACAAGAAATAGTTCCAAAGTATATGTAAGGGACCTATATAAGGAATAATAGAAATAAAATCAAACGGAATATCGAGTTAACCCACAGAGCGCGCGCGGTCCTGACGATGGAACTTGACGTTATAAGGAAACGAGTTGCTGCCCAATAAAAATAAAACAATGGTTGAGGCATCATCCGCGGAACCAAACAAAAAATAAAGGAACGAGAGACGAAGGAACCGTGAAGAGATTACGGGACTTGATGACTTTGCAGTTCAACTAACCACAGAAATGATGGAATGGGAGGAGGATTCCTTTCCGTTTCTCCTTTCTTTTTCCAATATTCTCTCCTGTCGTGTATAGGCAAATGAGCCGACTTGCTCATAAGAAACACCACCACACGCTCATTTCCTAGTCATTTGGCGTTTTTTGGAGTTTTTTTTTTTTTTCGTTTGTCCCGAGACGAGTCACTTCACTTTCTTGATGTCGTCCATGTCAGGTCATGAGCCTTCACAGCATGACAAACGAGCCATTGCGTGTCATCGAGAAAAAAAAAAGAAAGAAAAAGGTTTCTTTTTTTTTTGTTCCCGTCTATAAATAGTTTTAATGAGTGGCATCAATGCTAATGTCTTTCCCTTTTTCCAGTTCTGTGCGAGACCTGTCCCTCCAAGATGATGAACTCCACGTCTCTTTGAACAGCAACATCTTTTTCTTTTTTTTTCTCTTTTCTTTTTCCGAGTTGTTCTGATGTTTCGTCTCACTCTTTTCTTTTGTTTCTCCTGTCCCAAATGTATACAAGACACACTCCGCCTCTCATCTCGCGTATAGTAGTATAGTATACTACGCGTACAGCACAACAACTCCTTTGGACGACTACTAGCTGATGCTCTATTTGTAGCAGCCTATTATTAAACAATCCATCAATGTCCCACACGCTCGCACAGCACACAGCAACACCATCAGAGCTTCAAAGGCGTCCATATGTAGAATTGAACTGGCAGTATCTCTCTACCAGTATAGAAGAGACATGCACACATTTACTTGGAGGCAAGCTTGGAGGTGTGTTATAAGCACTAATCAGTCCTATACGCATCGAAGAAATGTTCAGCAGTGTTTCATCAAAATTCGCGGAATCAACAATTTCATTTTTTTTAATCGATTCATTTGTGTGTCCGCTCTCTTATTCATGATGAAACGTGAACTGTTTGCGGAAACGGACAGATCATTTAACACTTTCACCCCTTTTTGTCTTTATTGTTTCAGTGTCTTCTTTCTCACTCGACACTTTCGATTCTTTGTTTTGATTCTAAACACACACACACACACACACATACAAAATATAAAAGAAAAGGGTCCGGGGGTGGTGTCAATTATTTGTATTACCGGTCTGCAACAACAATAACGCCAGAACCAACTAACCTGCAGTCACATATCTGAGAAAACTAACAAGAATGATGTAATAATAGCATGAAATATGCAATTGCGCTTGTTGTGACGTCAATCGCGTCGACGGAAAGTAATCGATAGAAGAGAACGGCTGTCAAACAAAACAGGAGAGAGTTACGCAATTCAGAATATAAATTGAGCACAGTTTTCGTTCTGTGTATCCACAATAGAGTGTAAATGCAGATGCGCATCATTAACTTTGTCCATGCTATTTAAACGGGTCGTCCTGGGTCGCGTACGTCACAGTGAATCAAAATGGACACAGGGGAACAGAAGGGCCGGCGCACGTCAATGACGAAACAGCACATCTGTTGCTGCCATCTACTTTGCGTGGATCCATCATACATATATCCGCAGCAGAGTGGCGCCTATAGATGCCCAACCGTTTAAAATGTGACGGCTCGTTTTGTTATGATCTTTACATCGGAGAAATCTCAAACAAACACGCCATTCATTTTTCAACTGTAGGTCCTTATTTCTTGGAATCGCAACGGGTGGGAAATATCTTTCGAAAGATGTGACTCGTGTTTTTGTCTTATTAGATAATATTATAGTACGTATATGTGAACTCTCCATAAATCAACAGCCGTGACATTTCACACATAAAATAGTGGATGTACCTAATATGCGCACCTTTTAAATAATAATAATAAACCCGATGCATAGAATATAGGTTACGGTTTTTAAAATTGTCGTCATCATAACCAACGTAACCTTGAAAAATCTTTCCGGTCCCGCGTTGTCGATGAAATCGAACGGGACCGAAGGCCGAGAATGTAATTTGTTATAGACAAGATACCGATGAGAGAGAGAGAGAGAGAAAGAAATAGAAGAAGGAAAGAAGAAGTCTTTTTTTTTTTTTTATATAGATCAGAGTGAGTGAGAGAAAGAGGGAATGCACCCAATAGGATGGAAGCAGCAGACGTCGAGTTGGGCGTTGACACGATCCGTCAGCGGTCCGCAGCTCGCGGATGCTCTTCTTTCCCGTCTCGGCCTTATATACTACTTTTCATCCTACATGTTCTTTCGAGACTCCTATACGATAAATTATTGCGTAACATGTATATAGTCCGTATATACTGGCCTTAACGTGACCTATACTCTCTTCCGACAGCATATACACCGTATGAATTAAGCGGAATTAAGTCAACAGATATTATTTGCTCTGAAATGGAAAATTCAATTGTACAACATTGCGGAGTTACGTTTGTATATAGGGAGACCTGCAGGCTGTAATAAGAGCTCAGCAAAGCAAAATGACGAGAAAGCAACTTTGATATAGGCCTGCATAGTCTGCAATAGCTGCTATGCATGTTGGATGCTACTGCTGCAGTGCTGCTGACATTTTGGGTTTGTTGTGTTTTCTTTGGCAATCGCTCCATGGCTGACTGCATTTCACTAATCACTCTCACACTCTCATGCTTTTTATCTTTCCCTTTTTTCTTCAAGTTTCAGTTGAAGCTTCTTCTTTAGATTACTCAGTTCATCAACGTCGAATTCCAGCGAGGGTCGACCTCGTTCCCCGTTTCCCATTACGTAATAATACTAGAAGGAAGAAAGCAACCAAACATTCTTCTTTTGGACACGCTAGACTTTCTTGTATAGTATTCTTCAGTTAATGTCTTTTCTTGATGTGTCACAGGACACCTCATCTTTATTTTCGTCTATTTCATTCATCACATTTGATTTTGTTTTTTGTTTTTTGTGGACGAAGTCTCGTCGACGTTATCCAAGTTACATCTTGTGTTACACACAAACCTTTGTTTATTATTGCGTGCCTATATCGTGTCATTCGGTACACAATATTCCCAAGTGAGTATATCTTCTCAACAGCTCACACACAAGTGCTGTCGTTGTTTTCCTTCTTCTTATTATGCCAATGCATATTATTCCGTCTCTTTTCTCTTGTCTTGTTATGAAACGTGCTGATTTTCCAAGCTCTTCCGATGGTGAGAGAAAGATAGAAGTCGTTGTTTGAGTTATACCGCTTGTGTGTTGTTAAGCTTCCATGTTACAACATACATACATACATACATACAGCAGCAGTGTATAGTAATAATAATAATAACAAAACACAACACGCCGGGCCCGGCCGGCCATACAGTCAACTAGTCGGTGGAAGACGCGTGCCCTCACCGCGAAACTCCAGGCGACTTTCAGCTTGTTCTTTGTATTATTATTGTAGGACTTGTTTGACGACAGCTAGCAAACATCAGTCTCCGTGCAGTATAGGCCAGTATAGCAACTTGCCACTGTAGCACAGCATCTTCTCTAACCTATATACGTGAGACTGCTGCTGTTGTTGTTGCTGTTGTTGTTGTTTGGCTTGGAAACGGCACAGGCATCAGCCCTCGGAGGGAATAAAGTCAACACGACATATCGGCTCTAGTCCAACTCTTCTTTGCAGTTCACCATAGCAGCAGCACATATGATCCATCTAAACGTTTTTTATTTGTTGTTTGAACATTTTTCAACGATGACGGCAGAAGGATGTCGTACTTGTCACCATCAGAGGAGAAACGCTATTTAACACTTCACTTTTACGATTCGTAGAATAAAGCAATTCCACGGTGTTGTCGAGTCTTCTGGACATCAATTAAAAGCTGAAAACACTGCTGCGTAAACGCTCTATTACGTAACCAGGAAAAGCGATGACGTGCAAGGACCATCATTCAAATGAATAAAAACCGCATCTCGGGTTCTCCTATATTTTTGGGTCCCGGGAGAGTCTTTCCTCGATTGAACAATGGCCGTTCCGCCGTTCCATATGGATAAGTCATCATGCATTCACATCACCTCCATCGGCGTGAAAATAAGGAGACAAAGAGCGGGAGACTAACGTTGTACGTGCAGCAGCAGATTGCCGAGTGCGCTGATGATCTTAACATGTCCTGCACTTACATTAAAATGACTTTGGACACACACATATATAGCTCTTTCTTGATGGGGCTTTTCTACATTATGCCGCAGACGACGTATGATATCAAGAGAAGAATTATTGTTATAAAGAAAAAAAGAGTTTGAATGTCAAAGTAAGTTAAAGGTTCTAAACGTTCTAAACAATATAACTTGTAACTTAGTACCATACTGATTCTTTTGTGTATTACCTTTTGTTGTGATGGCTCTTTTAATAGACCCTAGTTACCTTAGTACCACACCTGTTCGCAGCAATCAGAAATCTTGCAACGATGTCTTTTATAATATTATACAAACTATAAAACGATCCGAGCTTAAGGCATTATATTTATATTTTGTCCAGTATCATCCACCGATATAGGGCTGCATCTTCCGCATCGCAGGAAAAGTCTGCGTGAAAGCCTCGAGCATTTCATATCATATATAGTTTCATATGTGCCTTGTCATGCGACCGGCAGTCTGGCGGTCAAAACGACCGGTGATGGAATAAAATAAAGTCAAACGACTGACGACTAGAGCTTGAACTGTTTTTTTATACGCATCGAACAGTATTCAAGAATATCAAGTGTGAAGGTGATGAAATTAGATTTTCTGTTAGTTGGAAAAGCAAAAGAAGAAGAATGAGATGCTGTACTAAAAAGAAAAATATCTTGAAGACCACACAACTAGCAAAAGTCAAAGGGGAACATTCGAGTTGCGCTGCATCAGGAGTATATATAATGCGGGATGCTGTTGGAGCGAGAAAACGAGGAAAAGCAGCAGTGTGGGCACAGCCGGCAGAACCATCAAACGCATACCGTCGTTTCAATGTCGTCTTCGGCTGTCGTCCATTATAGTTGAAGCAGGGAGGCCGTCCGTCTATATACGTCGCGTTCGTTCAAACGGCTAAAGCCAAGAAGCATATAGACAGGAAGGGAAAAAGCTGTTGGGCAAAGAAGTTGAAGCATCGACTGCCGGTTGCTTATATGTATATCTCTATCTATATATTAACTGGAGCGCCCTATATATTATTAGAGATCCATAGACACACTATTTTTTCTCTTTCTCTCTGTCTCTCTCGGAGTGTGTGTGAGAGTTTAACTATATATTCCTTTTTTTCAGGCCTAAAGTAAGTCTTGGTTTATCCTTTTTTCTTTGGTAGAGATAAATAAAGACACGGTGAGCGACGAGGGATGAGGCCGGGGAATTCTCAATTCAATTTCCGTCGATATAGTTATGTAAACGTTTCTTGTGAATACACCGACAGATTCCGTCAATCTCACCACCGAGTCATCGAGGTTTTATCGTTTCATTTCTCTTTTACGAAGAAAGATGACGAGCGGGAAGGGTGGGAAAACAAACAGGAGTGAATCTGTCCGTCTTCACCTTGAAAATTCTCATCAGTCTTTTATTTATTATTGTTATATTCTTGAATAGGTCGTTGGTATCATTTGGAAATATTTAGATCGACGGCTAATACAGATTGGCTAGAGACACTTTTTCAATTCACATACAAATAATACTTTGCGTTATACTTGAAATGACGTTGCGGAAATCTCAGAATACATTCGAATTTCGTATGTATAGGCCTGGCTCGCAAGGTATACATGTAGGCCGAGATAAGATGTCCTCGAACTTATTGACTGAATGGGAAATTGTATAGCCTAGTAGACGAAGTAGTACATATACTGTAGAAAGACCAACGGATGTTCTGAAGTACAGGGTCCGTCGATGTTTGAAGCTTTTGGGCCTGATGTTGTCGGCAGCCGGAAATGCCTCGTTGCTGTTTCCCTTATAGAACATTTTGCTGATGGTATAGGAATGGCAAAAAATAAAAAGTGGATAGCCTTTACATGTACGCGGCGCATATAGATATCCATACATCTTGTGAGATGCTGCCGCTTTGCTAGAATAGGAAAATACTTTGGAGATTTGAAAGGAGAAGACGACGGCCTATAAGGTCGGTCCCCACAGACTTCCCTACCGTTCACATCACTGTGATGTGCTGTGGCACTCTGTGCAATGGAATGATGAAGTGCTCGTGCCAGCTGAGTCAGTCACTCAGACCCGCCGAGTTCCTCTTGGACATTCCCTTTTCCTTTTTCAAACTTTTTTTTCCTTCCGTTCCTTTCATTCTTCCCCTCCTAACCGCATATCCCATCAAATGTTGGACTTCTTTTTTCTTCTTTTCTATTTCATCTTATGTCTTTTGACTGCTGCTGGCTGCCTGCTAATGTCAGGGTTCGTTTCTTGATTTCTTCTTTTCCTCGTCGACTGAACTGCTCGTTCCGCGTTCTCCTTCCGTATATGAAACGTCAACGCCACCGCACCACCATCGCGTTCGGATGGGTCTCCCATTTCCCAGAAATCTTTTTCCTTTTTGACTTCCTCATTGCCCATCGACTGGATTCTATCTCTGACTGGCAGCTGATGTATAGCCGCAGCAGTGCTGATCGCTAGTTACTAGACGAGTAAGCGCAGCCAACATTCGTGCAACCCTCACACATTTATTTTAAAAAAGTTTGGCATGGATGATTTTAGCAGATGTTTCATCATCATCATCATCATCATCATCTTGTGGAGCTGTGAAGCAACTCGATAGAGAGACCTCAGCGTTCAGTTTGGGTATCGTTCAGCTCTGCTGAGAGCCCATTAGTGATGGCCTGCTGGCGTTCAATTTCCTATAAAAGCTCGTTTGACTTTTATTACAGAAATTTTTTTTTTCTCGGGCTGTTGAATTATTTACTAGAAATTTCTTTTTAATAAATTCGCTGAAAAAACTCTTGAATCTGAAAAAAAATGCGAACTATGTGCCCATCTAAATATTTTCAATATCTTCGTCAACGATTTATTCCCTTGAAATTCTTTCGCTTATAAGTGGTTCGATTGTGCGTCCACTTTGTGTGCGAGTCTATACAATATAGGGCAAAAAAAAGGAATATACTGGATCTCAACTAAAGAAATCAGCTGTCAAACGAAGAGAGGACGCTGAAATGTAGTCAGTCATTCTGTATTTTTTAGTGTTCACAAACAACCATCAAATTTCATAATGGATTCGACATACTGTTGTATAGAGAATCTGGTTATTCCCCCCTTTTTCACTATACCACCGCATCGACACTCTTTATCCTCCTGTCCTTCACAGCACAGAAAGTATATAGGATATGTGTATATGCTCGCTCTTTTTTGGAGTTGCTGATCTTCCAATCACAATTTCTAGAATGCTTTGGATTTAAAAGAGCCAAAAGATGGACCCTTTCGTTCAGGGTCTTTATAATATCATTGTGGACAAAAAGGGGAGAGAATTTATATAGAAGTGATCAAAGAGAGCATCGAGGACGTAGATAGAAAAAAAAGGGTCTCGGTTGAGGGGAAGAATGAATGGACCGATGAGCCATCAGGAGCACAGAAAAGAGACGAACAACAACGGGGACAATTGTTATTTTTGGAGGTTAAAGTGTGCGCGCGGGGTAGGGGGTGGTTGATGGACAGACTGTTTAATCCAGATATAGTTCTTTAATCCAATTGCCATTCTTTTATTATACCCATACGTCGCAGCCAAGACGCTGCTCGACTACTACTTATAATAACATCGAATAACATTGTTATATTTTTTTAGAAATGAATTTGGTTGAGAGGGGTGCCTTATTTATTCTTTCTACTTTAAGGAATGCCACGTATATAAGCATTGATATAAAAAGGGTGACGAATCGAGCTAAGATGTTCACACACCATATTAGATCAGCATTAAATAGACTCGAATTGCATTATTAACAATCAGGTATTTAGGGTACAGTCGAGGAATGCGGAGCTTTATCGGAAAGTGACAATTTATAATTCAGCTCTCACTTAATTATTATAATTCATTTCCAATTAAATATAAAAAGGAGCCTAGCGTTGTGTCTGTTAAAATATAGGGCCTAACATCCGCATAAGTCATTATTAAAAGTATATATAAGATCGAAAGCTATCTTCCTATTGATAGAAAAAGGTTTGGGATGATATGGGAGTAACAAGATACAATGTATTTAAGGGGAAAACTGTCCAAGAAGACGAGAAGATTAGAGGGACTCATCGTTGGTTGACACTACTAGCTGACAGAAATGTGAGCTATGTAGTCTACAAAAATGTGACATCTACATGCATGGACTGTGGTACCCCCATGGAGTGTATTTGAGGCTAAATATCTGACAAAAAAGGCAAAGGCAACACAGGGAGGTGTTGGGCGTGTTATTGATATGGATGAGATCCCTAGAAAATCACATGTTTGTCAATCGCTTCAATTGTTGTATTGTTATACTCAGCAGCACACAAGGGGTCCCAGTTGACAGAGGGTTTTCAAAATGAAACACAATCTAACCATCAAAAAGAACTTTGTGTGTAGTTATACAGATCTGTTTTTGTGGACGAGGGACGACAAACTTGACAAGAAAATCAAATCCCAATGAGCCCAAATGAAAGAAAAAGTTGAAGAAAACATAATTCTCTTTGGAATCTTGAAGACGCGTCATATACCCCCATAATTTACTGCTGCGCCATATAAAGACTTGAATGATATGAATGGGTTGCGTCAGACAGTTTACGTGAATCAATTATTTAATTACATTCTATTATTGTGTTTGTGAATATAAATATACAAGAAGAAGAGCTCGTATCCTTGAGGCCTCGGGATGACCAGCAGCAAGTTTGTATTATTGCGTGTGCGCATTCTCTCCATCGGTGACACACGCGTGCGCATTGGACGGCGGAACAGATGCGCGCAACGCTACGCATTTTCTTCTTCTTCTTCTTCTTCTTCGTCTTCGTCGTCGTTAAAGAGAGATTTATACACGCAGCACATTCCTGAACGACGACGACAAGCTCCTCTAATATAAACGAGTAGAAACGATTTCAAAGAAATGTATCGACATGTCGTGCATTATGCGATATAATGTAGATATGGACGTGTCCTCGAAAAAGAAAAGGTCGCTCATTGCTGTTGTGCGAATGAATGGGCCGATGGCAAGGAGAACAAATGAAAGGAGAAAAAAAAAGAAGATGGTACGGCATTACAATGTCGTGACACAATCAGAAACCAGCAGCCACCCAGCTCGTTATTATATTGCTGCTACAGCATGCCGTATGTATGAACGAAACTCAAGTGTGTGGCTAGATCCGAGTGTCTGCATAATATACAGCAGCATCATGCAAGACTATACGACGTACATAACAATGGGTGTATATAAGGACATAGTAATCCTATATCTTCGTCATCACGAATGAAATAAAACGAGGACTCGCAAGCATCCGAGATTAAAAAGAATATGATGCGTCGTCATCAAATGGTGGTGTACCCCCGGCCAGCACCTGTGAATTAGCAATCTATTGTACCTGCATGAACATCAGCGTCAGTTTATCCTCTTGAGGTTCTCCCCGTACGGCACGTGCCTCGAATTTTTGCCATGGTGTGATGATACATTGAAACCATCCGATGGAGTATACATAAACTTAAATGCGGATATTATTTAACTCACATGATTGGTGATCCATCCTATTAAATCATGGACGTAAATGGAACCCAGAAACTGGGAAGAAAGAAGGATTTTTTAAAATGAGATGAAATCTATGTGTTATTACAATTTTTTTTTTAAATCTTAATCCTTATAATCATCTTTCCTCTTGGTTTAAATTTACGGTAGGGGAATGTGACGTCTTTATCTTCACGCAGCAAAAGGAACGGGAATAGTTGACATTTTTCTCGTCCTCTTGACACATCCGAACAGTTTCTTCCTTCTCCAGGTAAAGCCTATGTCAATAATACTTGAGCATGCTCATCCGGCCTAGAGGACGGACAAGAGCTATAGCCTAGCATGCAAATAGGCCATATTATGTGCTGCTTGTTTCCTTGCCCCTTTAAGATTCCACAAGATCTCGGATTGTCGATATTATAAAGACTAGTAATGTCCTATACAGTGTTGCTATTCAAATGCCGGAAACAGAGAGGGGAAGAATCTTTTTTTTATTTCCAACCAAAATTCTTTATATTCTCATTTTTTTTTCTTCTGTAATTTTTTGTTGTCATTGCATTCCTATTTGATTTTTTGTTGTCGTTGTTATTCTTCCTCCCCCCATTCAAGATGTTATAGTATACAAGAAAGAAAGAGAGAAGAAAAGGTTATGAGAGTTATGACATGTCCTAATAGAAGCGAAGAAAAGGGCCCGGACGAGCCCGGAATGCTGCCAATGCCATTCTCAATACAGCCGCACATTTCTCGACAGCTCATCCGACTGTCGACTCATTGTACGCCGTGCCGATTGTTGCCGACTATGCCTGTGTGTGTGTGTGTGCGAGTGTCGATAAGGTAGTAGTACTGTAAACGAGGCGTATATTGCCATAGGGAAAGGCCATAGATTTTGGGACGGAGATCAAATGGTGCATACGTATGTATCTATACGCTGATGTCCTCTATTCTTTTCTCGTTTCTATTCTCGCTGTATAAGACGAACCTATATGCTGAAGAAGATTGGGATGCAGAGAAAATTGTTTGAGAATGAGATGGGATGACTGGCTGAGCCATACGAGAAAGAGGTGTGAGGGCTCTACGTACTCGTAGAGGGGAATACTATACCAGTCTATGAATGAATGGGGTGTGTGAAAGAGAAGGTATTTGGGGGGCCTATAGCTATCAAGTGTTTAGTGACACTTTTCTTATTCCAAAGTTCCTCAAGCACCCCACGGTGAACACAGGTGTGGGCGCTTGTCAACAAGACGTCAGTCACAATCGGATATATAGGCCCATTTGAGTTGAAAGGGAAGTCTATAAGAATGATCCTACCTTCACGTACATAATTGAATTACAGAATTGATTTTATTGCCATACATAAGTAATACAATTAATTAGGTCACTTAACTTTTCATGAAATTTCGAAACACAAATCTATTCTGAGAATGAATATTTAGAAATGAATTTTATTATGTGGGTTAAGTAAAATAAGAGGTAAGTTTGGCAATGAAAAGATATTAAGCATAACTTTTGAAAAACGCAGACACTTTCAACAGACTATAATACATTTATAAAAGACTGTGAAACTTCTTCTTCCAAAAGAAATCCATTAAAATGTGTGTAAGCGCCACCAAAGAGAGAAGCTTCTGGTGAGATATTCTCAATTTGCAACCAAGTTTGATCTCCGTTTTGTAAATTTAGAGTTGACTGCAGGGAAAGTGTTTCATATCTCCCCCCGGTTCCAATTTCATCAGAATAACCAGTTCCAATGACAAGACCGTTTAAGAACAGTTGAACTCTACAATATGATGGATCAGCTGAAAAGGCAACAAATCCTGAAAAGGAGAAGAAATATTTTCCCGTCCTAGGTGCGGTGAATATTCCTGTTTGCAAATTCATGGCTCCTCCAATATTTAGTAGTTCACTATCGAAAGGAATTGGAACGTTTGTTATATTGAAGTGTGCGCTTCTCCGAACATAAAAGTAAACAGGCGACGATTTGACATCCTCAAATCCAATCCATGTCTGGAATCCTATTCAGTTAATGATAAAGTTTATCCTTACTTTTACTATTTAAAAAAAAACTGTTTACCCGCGTCGTTAGGCAGTTTCGTAAAATCGCAGAAAACGCTTTCGACCATTTTCGTGCCCATAATGGAGTACATTCCGCTCAAGATGTGTCCGATTCGCCACAGGTCTTCACAGGATTTCGGCAATCCGTTAACGGCTACCTGTCCGGTACACTCGAATCTGCCCAGAGTGTGAACACCGGATGAACTTTCTAGTTGGGTGCGACCAAAATTCAATCGCGTAATTGGGAGGACACTTTTATCCGTGATGACCCCTGAATATAAAGAGATTTTGCTTTAAAAGGAGGCCATTTGAAATTGAATTTCATCTTGTTACCAATATCAGAGAGTTCCACTGGTGCGTTAGAGTCACAGTTACATTTCATAAATGCTTCAGCACAATTTTGATCGATTCCACATTGACAAGTGTGTACGTTTGTATTGCTGCCCGACCAGAAATATTTGGCAGTGCCGTCCTTATCGTTCCACCAACCAAAGGAGACATCATTTATCTCAAACGGAGCAAAATTGCAATCGTACTATTCAATTGGAAACATAGTTACTTATGGCCGTTCAAGACAAATTAAAAGTATTGAAATAATGAAACCTACTCTAATAGACTGATGGCATTCATATGACAATTCGGCCAACGCTATCATTTGCCGGCTACTTGCGTTGTAGATGACTGACCTGGAATAACAACCAGGATCAGCGCAATGCCCCACATTTGTTGGCATTTCGCTATTGTGCAGAATGGATGTCGACCCTGGAGACGAAACATAGTAGAATATTAATTGATTTATCTTCTCCATTACAATCGAATGCGGGAAAAAAACGTCTTACCAGAATTCATATCGCAATAGACGTAAATAGGACCATCTCCAACTCCTTGACCATCCGGATCAATCCAGTACATTCCGGAATTGAGCGTCGGATCGCCTGAACGGGCTTCTCGACATGTCCTTGGAACAGCGGCTGTTGCAACTGGTCGGTTGCCAATTTCACTAGCAGATTTCTTATCATTCTGTATGTTATATTCCAACCGAATGACTTTTTCAGTCAACATTTTCTGGTATTAAAAAAAATTGCAATTTATAAGTGCACCGCAATATAAATGGTTATCTAATGTTTAACATACAATTTCTTGGTCTCTTAGCTCCAGCGATTTCTCCAGTTGAGTATTTTTGGTCTCAAGTTGTTTCACCTTGGCTTCAAGGTGAGTAACTCTGGATTCCGTTATGTCTCTCAATTGGATCTATTTTGAATACAGTAAAATAAAATATTGTATTATACAATATAAAAATAATAATAGAAAATATGTACTCACATAAATTTCATCCAACTGTTTTAGTTTAGCATCCACATCAGTAAGAGTGGCGCCCGTCGACCAACAGGCCAAAATCAGCAGACTTCCTGCCTGAAGAAATATTGACGAGAAGAGCACCATTTTTACCTTCACAAAGGACGAGAACGAATTTCATTGCCAACTGAAGATACTCCACACACTCTTTAAATATTAACAGGCAAAAAGGTTTGACAAATACAGATAAGATCGTTCGGCATTGATACGGGGGAGTTTTTCGTGATTTTCGTTCCGTACAAGACGGGTATTACAGATTACAGATAAAAATGTCAGTACAACTAAATAGACCATCTTTGTTGATTTAATTTTGGAAAAAAAAACGAAGCACGCCCCTTTTTAACGTTATACAACCTCTCCTCTGCGCTTTTTTTATTTGTACATTTTCTTAAAAAACAAACAAAAACAATTTCAGCGGGTTCATTTTCTTTAAGACTTATACCTCTGAATTTCGAATTTTTGTTTTCAATTTTGTTTGTCAAGTAAATAATAAATGATGGCGTCTAACTTAAGAATTATCGATGATTACAATGTTTGCGATACGTAAAGTAGGTCAGTTGAGAGTGTCGAGATAAATAGTGTGGCACCTACATTTTTGAAAATATAGCGTCTAATCTATATTGAATATTGGAAACCTCAGGGGATCCAAAAAGATGATCAACAGCCAAGTCGTAACGGATGCGCTGCACGGTGCGTATTTTAATGAATGAACTATAATAAGCCACTAACGGGATGCTTTGCCGAAAGCTATATATGCCCTGTCAATGACAGAAAAAAAAAATGCTGCAAGATAAAATATAGAAAGAAGGTGTCATCGTTTGAGAGTTTTGCGGGGCTGTGATGGGAAATGTAGCGCCGGGAGGAGGTGAAATTGCTCCACGTACGTGTGGGTCTCCTTTGCGTGGATGAGTCGTAGGTGGTGTCGAATTACTCTGCCATTTCCAAGTACAAACAGCACACCACGTAGAGTGTACTAGGAAACCTTCTTATAGTCTTCCACACAACAGAGCAAAAGGGGGAAAAAAGACGGGGCGTTTGCGCTTCCCGTGGCACAGCATCCACCTCCGTCGCGACGACACTCGTCAACTTTTTGTCCTCCCTCGTCTCTTTGATGGCCTCTTCTTCAGCAACTTCTCCATTTCTCACTTTTTTCTCCCTCACAGTGTGGGTGACCCTCGATGACTTACTCCTCTCTCTCTCTATGTACGAGTCTATACATGGCCATCCAGCTAGCCTATATAAGGCCTATACATATGCCTATGATGTATACTACCAAGACCTGGAAGAAGCTGCACTCTTTCTTTTTTGTTTGGAGGGTGGATTCTTGGAGCCCAACCGGAAATTCGATGTCTTGACAGGAGCGCACGCATCATTTACAAATGATTTTGCAGCTCATTTATCTTCAATGGCGATCTCCTATTCGCTCTGGTTTCCTTTTTGCTGCTTGGAGGTCCAGTATTCAAACCTTGTATCACTAGCGCAGTATACATAGCGCAGTTCAAATGAAGAAGAACGAGAAATAAAAACAGATAGCTGATGGATGAGCCTTGATTATTGATTTAATTTGAAATATAGCTCAATCTATTATTCTCTTTTATTTGTGTACAAACAAGGGGAAATATACGAGCCGTTTGAAAGACCGAAATGGATATTTTGTCTCGTTTGAAAATATTTTACTGCACGGCCTACAGACCAAACATAAATACGTAAACATACATTTTTCAAAAGAGGGACCATATTTTTAAGAGGGTATTTAGGCACTTTTTTGTTTGAAAAATAAACAAACTAAAAACTTGTAAAACTGTAAGTTTTATGAAGGCGTTTTCGCAAGGCACAAAAAAATATACGTATAAGGAAACTCGGTACCACTTTTGTTCTCTGGAATTTTTTAATGATTTCATATATTGTACTAGTCTTATTTCACTAAGTTTAATGAATCTTTTATTATTCTTTTTCTTTAACTTCAAAGCATACAAAGATGTGAATTTCACGCCAGTTTCACGAACGAAAAAGACATGGTGCCATCTAGGAGTTACATTTGTCTCTTTTTATGAACATGGTTGATCCCGCAGGAATTATCAGGTCTATCGCGCTTGAATTTTTTAATGACAAATCCTGATTCGTTGTACATTTTGTAAATTTTCCGTTTCAAAAAATTGCAACCAAAAGGAATTCTTTGGAAATAAAAAACCTACTAATAATTTTAAAAAAATTTACGTTCCTTCTCCTGTTCCGAATTCATCGAACTGCTTTGGATTTTTTTCCTAAGGAACTTGGAAGTAGAATCAGTGACCGCTAGAGAGCTCCGGAGACTAAAGTTTAGAAGAATTCTGTTAGCCGCACACTTCAAATTCAGTACATGACATCAACAATTCCTAGAAATTAAAACCGTAATCATTGCACTCGTGCGTAAAAAGACTCCAGACTTGTAATACCATCTATACCTTTTTTAAAGAAATCACGACATAGGGAAATGATTTGGGTTTTCCGGATTGGGATTTTTTTTCTTCTTTTCTTAAGGTAGGAATATCAGTAAAGAATTAATTTTACAATCATAGGTAAAAAAACAAATCGACAAATTTTTTATAAGATGTAGATTGTAGATAATGAAGACTCTTAGTGGATGAAAACAATGACATAATGACGTATGAAACAATGATGGACACGCGTGTCTGCGCTATTTCTCGCGTGTCTGTTGGCTGCTGCATGTTTACTACGTGTTTACTATTTCTTGGCTGCTTTGTTTATACATACAGTAGCCTAAGTTGTATAAGCTATCTTATATACTATGGCTTCGGTGGTGTGTGATCGTTCATTTTAAAAAAACGACCGGTATTCCCCGCTGTACAGCAACAACTACGCTGTAGATATTCGCCGATTAGTGGCTTACCTGATGAGTGATGTAGTACAAACCATCGATACTGGACTCTTGAATAAAATATGAATGTGTAACGCAAACCTGATAGAATATCCTTATCCTGTCCTTTTCTATTATAGGAGTCGAAATGTGTTTCCTTACGTCACGAGCTGCAGCCCAGCCGGCAACATCTGATCTAACGATCCTCGACTTTTTCTCGACGATATTCTTCAACTGAAACATTCTTTTCCGTGTTTTCTCAATGCTGCGCTATCATCTGTAAGTTTATTAGCCACGAGTCAAGTCATCGAATCGTATCCCTAACATATGAATGGCTCCATTTTGTGTTTTCTATTTCAATAGCCATATACTGCCGCAAAAGGGAAAAAAATGTTCTATCTATATCTTTCTCTGCTGAGCTGTGCATCTCGCAAAGCTTTTTATGACGACTGTTTATACGCTTGCTTTTGCCATACCGCATATGTCGGGAGTTCTCTCAATCCGGTTGTTGTATAGTTCTCTTGTTCATAGCAGCAGCGATGGTTTGCTGGGGCCGGCTCTGTTGGTCTTATTATATTTTCGACCGTCGTGGCTTCAAATCATCCCCAAATGGCAGTGTTTTCTTTTCTGTTCTTCCGAAAGAAAAAAAAAAATGAAAGAAAAATTTGAACCCATCCATCCTTCCTAGCCAACCAGCCAGTCTATATTAGAAAACAACGTTGCTCATTCGCGGCATCCGAGCTCTTTTTCATTTTTTAGGGGAAAAAAAAACAAAGCTGGGGGGAAAAAAAATATAAGGAAAATCGTATTCTAAAGCAGTATAGACTCAGCCTATGATGTAGACGTCGGATGGAATGGAGGAGGGTTTTTACAGTAGGGGGAGACGACGGGTTGATGGTTGTCATAATTATATTGAGGGGCTCTAAAAACAGCAGCATGCGAACCAGTTGAAAACGCGGACAACGGAGAAAGACGAAGACAAGACGAAAAGAAAAAGTGAGAAAAAGGGATGGGTGCATCAGGATCCACAATTACGACTGGGCGGCGGCAGCAGCGGAGCACAGATAATACGGCGCAGCATCCTATCCATCCAGGACCATGCGGTGTCCATCTGCTGAGGCTGCCGATGATGGGCTACTCTACTATAGTTCTTGATGGGTGGTGGCCCACACATTGCACCACCATCTTTCATCATTGGTTTTCATAAATATAGGTCCTGAATGAAAATGTAGATATCAACAATTGGCAGGATTAGACCGTTTTCCGTGGTGTATACAATACAGCCAAAGTTTAATATTGCGGTTGAAGTATAAACTTATATATCCGTAACTGAAACTCATTAGAGAATCTTAATCATCACATCTCAGTTACTGCCTGAGTAAACGAATTTATTGGCGCCACATTAATAGTCCTAAAGGATTTTAAATCGCTTCTAATTGGAAATTGTGACTATGAGAAGCGGATATGGCCGCAAAAAGTTGAGCGAACTCCATGTCAGAGACTACCGATCATTTATGGCCATTTGGCACTAAAAATCTCGCCCTTTTCTGCATGATGCTGTTACATTCAGTATAATAATAGCCTCCGTCGTGGAAATGGCCGCCGCCGCTATACCGTCGACTACTTGTCGCGCCCATTTGACATTGACATGTTAGGCTACTACTATTACTTGGTCTTGAAACCGCTCATCAGCGTATATGTTATACATTCATTGGAGTACATTTTTAGAAGAAAATGTTCCACATTTCACCAGTTTAATTTTTGTGGCTACACTAACCAAGTAGCAACACAAGTATTATTCCCACTTCAATTTATTTTACCGTCTTGTTTTCTATTTCGTTTTCATTATAGATTAGTTGAATAGATTGAACCTTACTTGTTTTGAAATTTCTACGTTGGATCATTACAGGATGTTTTGTTGTTGTCAAACATCATAGTATGTAAACATATGCTAGAATTAGCTGTCCGAGATTTTGAACCTTGTAACCTTGTATCTGCCAGTAAGCTATGCAAAGGCAGCTGAAATTAAAGCGGACATTCAATCGTTTTTATAATCGACTGTAATCTGCCCTATGAAGACTTTTTGTTACGACACTATGACATGTAGGAATATTTAAAATTTTTTTTTTGTTCACTTGATTTAAAAAAAAGGCAAAAGAGAAAAACAGTTTTAGTCTTTTTTTTTCGTGCTGGCACATGTTTTTACGATTCCCTTCGAGAATAAAATTTCTGGCTCCTAGAAAAGTCGTCAAAACGGGTGAAATCCCGTCGAGAGCGTCGAGCGTTGAGGAAGACAAGCATGGGCCTGGACAATGTCAAGATTTTCAGAGAAGCCTATATAAGACTACTATATACTTGTGGCAGGCAGAAATGGAAAATTTTGAACCCTCTTCTTCTTTTGAACCTTTCAGAACCATATGCTATTAAATAAGCGGAATCGAATAGAATTAGGCCTCGGAAAGTCGAGTAAATTAGCATTTATTTCTGCAATTGCAACAGAAGAATATCATCGCACGCAATAGTGCCGCAAAGGAGGAGATGCGCTGAATTTCCAAAAATAGAAAATGAATCGTGGATTCGAATTAGATGATCCATATAATTTTATTGAAAACTGTATGATGTTATACTTTATATCATAAGACAGGAGGTGGTGGTGAGATGATCCTAAACAGTCGTTGTGTGATGTAACTGGTCTGAATAGCGATGCACGAATCGGTAGCCATAGTATATGACTCGTTTGTATTTTTCTGGGTGTACGGCTTGAAAAAGGCTTTTGACCGTTACAGCAACATGATTTATTATTATGAAGAGCATAACCATGGACTATGTGGCGGACTATATCAGAAGTGTTCAAGTGTTGAAGAAGAGAAACGTACAGGAAGTACTACATCAGGAAAAAGGAAGTGAATATATCAAGGCTTATATAAATGTACAGGTCTATATATCAAGATAAGATTTCCGCGAGATTGAGGCCATGAATTGAGACTTGAACGGCGATGCATGCTCCCTTTGTTATTATATTTTTGTTATTGCATTATTATTGCACAAGGAAATTAAGTTTTCTTCGACAATTGAGTTATATTTGATACAACATTATTACAGTAATAAGTATTCATTCAAACGGCATATTATTACTGGTTGAGTCATCTGAAATATATACGGACTAGCGCAATACCCATCGTCATTATAAGGCCTACGTGATTGTCGCGAGAAACAACGTCAGACACACATTAGCTTCGGTGTAATCAACGCAGAGCAGAGCAGAGCAGCATAAATAAAATTTCATGAATCAAAAAAATATGACAACATGCACGAAAAGTCTATATCTATATGGCGACACTAATAATAAGTAGATATATACTGGTAGAGTTCTTCGTTGTGTGTACAGAGGCCGCGGTTACATAGAAGCGGTTGCAAACGTTCAAACCTCAAAGGCCTTTAAAGATGAATAGCTTTTTGATTCTGCACCTGGAATACAATTGAAAAAGAAACACATGAAGAGAATGAAGTGAAATGAGTCTCAATTATGAAAAATTTCAATAGATCGTTAAAATGTTACAAATGTGACAATTTGGTTGACTTTGACTTGAGAAAAACTAAATGCTCTTTACGACTATTGATACTATTGTGCATCGTATAGGGGACATCAGTATATCGGTGGCAGAAATATGGGAATGGTGGGCCTTGAAGGCCGAGGGGTCAAGTGCGGCTGCAGTTCAGATAGAACAGAGAGGACGATATACGTATATAGAGGAGTATAGTGTACACATCAGAACAGGCCCAAATATACAGGCATCAGCACTTTGTGGCAGCATCGGGAACGAGGGATAATGCTGCTGTGCATACAAGGAATAAGAGAGGGGGAGAAAGAGAGATGACGTGTTGAAACATTTGCAGTCGACAGGGTCACGCGCACTGCTCTTGTCAACCTGAACCGCAACTTTGGTTCGCAAGTAGAACCCAAGAGACGCCTAAAGTGCAGTAGCAACTGGTAGGAAAACCAACGTAACACCACAAGCATCGTCGTCCGAAGTAAAGAAAACAGAGAGAAACGGAGAAGAAAGAAAAATAATAAAGAGCTTAAGAGAAAGATATAAGTCATCACCCATTGCACGAAGACGTATGCCCTATTCTCACGTCACTTGTGCCACTTGCTGAACGAAACGGGTCGTATAGGTCGTCAGGGTCTCAAGGATACAGATAGCTTATAACTATTGGCCTATATATTATAGTCGCAGGGCAGACTGAAAGCCCATCAACAGGCGTGTAGTCTCTCTATACTATGTGCGTGGTTGCAGTTGTAACTGAAACCGAGTAGCCTACCACCACGACTCGGCTACATAGTCCCTGTGTAAAATATCCAACATCTTTTTAGCAGTTGTCATGTAGCTATATAGGCCTGTATATCTCGCGCCCTAGCTTACGCATATTGGCCAAACACACAGAGAACGAGTTCCCACGAATGTTACATGCGCATATTATTGCTCTAAATACATGCGCAAGCAACAGCTTATCTCAGTCCATCATCGTCGGTTCATCCCCGCATTAAAGTAGAAAAATAACGACGACTATTTGAGATCTTCACTAATTTGTGGATTATTTTAAAATCAATTTTAATTTCAAATCTTTTTCTTCATATTTACCCTTAACTAGCTATTAAAGAATAGGAATTTAAAAGAATAAAAAGAAAAAAGAAAGTAAAAGAATTCTTGTTTGGCTTTCCTCGTCCGCCGCTATATCCTTTGCTGTGTTCTCACATATGAATATATATGGTGTCTCTATACCGGAGGTCTTTCTAATAAAAATATCTTCAGAAAAAGCCGACAGGAATTGTGTGACACATCAGTTTAGGAAACGCGCTAAACGTCATTTTCTTTCTATTAGTTATCATAAATTCTAACAAAGGTTTTAACAAAGTCTGACCAAACAAGTTCAATAAAGCCAAAATGATTTCAGAGATAGCGCCAGATTGGAAAGGGATTTGTAGTTCGTTACCTGTGTATGTTGAGGATGCTTGAACGAGGAGAGTTGACGAATACGCGTACATCGTATGAAGAATTTCGACGAGTAAAGATGACTTTAATGAGTTATTTTATACAAAGAGTTGAGTATATAGAACCGTTGTGAAGAGGACAACTTTCTGCCGAATGGCTACAGAACGTAGTTACTAGTCGCTCCACCCGTTTCTCTGCCACGATAGTAGGCGTTATAGCTGACCGTCCACGGATCTGTAATATTGACAAAATAAAATTCAAAATCAATTCATGATTCAATCTTCTTATTAAGAGATTCGCCTTGTACATACCTGATGAGAGGGGGATGTCGACGACAGCTTCCATGGCTTGTAAATTGGCTGTTGTGTAACTTCCGTCGTTACCTGCCAGACTGCTGTCCTGATGATGCTGTTGATGATGATGATGAATGTGGATGGACGAGGCCGTCGAGGCCGGGCTCATATTTTGCGGTGTCTTAGATGTCGTGTAGCCTTGTTGAAGAACGATACCTCCAGTACTGTTGGCGCAATTCGAAGACAAACTCGTCATTCCATGATGATGGTAATGCATGGTCGAGCTGTTGGACGTTGTAGCCACCGCTGCCGCCGCAGCTGCAGCGGCCGCAGCGGCCGCGGCGGCTGCTGCTGCTGCATTTGTCGTCCAATCGCAGGCCGGTGACGATGTTGTTGGACTGATATTACTCTGACCAATAACGGATGACGTCGATGTGACCACTACTCCTCCGCTATTAGTGCCGTAATAATCTGCGCCGTTGTTGCAAGTAGACAGGTAACCACCGCTACCGGAACTGCTGTAAACGTTGTTGTAATGTTGTTGTACCACCGACGATGACCCATTGTAGGAACAACTCGGATGCAAACTGCTGTAATCTGGCTGATGTTGGCTCGTCAACTGTCCTAATCCTATTGAACAATTATTTGATTGCTGATGTTGTTGTTGTTGTTGAGATTGTTGTTGCTGGAGAGATTGCTGCTGTTGTTGTTGAAGATCGTACGTCGGGGCACCTGAATTGGCTAGCGCCAAATGAGCGGCGGAAGCTGCGGCTGCTGCCGTCACCGACGCCGGATTGATTCCATTCTGGAAGAAACTGTGGTACGGTTTAAGTGCTTGACATTTACGCCGGAATCCTCTCGGTCTCCGCCTGAAACTGCCCTCTTCAAACATGAACTCGGAAGCCGGATCGATGGTCCAATAATGACCTTTACCCGGCCTTCCCAAGCCCTTTGGCAATTTGATGAAACACTCGTTGAGTGAGAGATTGTGACGCACTGAGTTCTTCCATCCTTGATAGGATCCACGGAAGAAAGGGAAACGTTGTTGAAGAAACTGATAGATTTCGCTCAATGTCAGACGTTTGCTGGCCGAGCTCTGAATGGCCATGACGATCAAGGCAATGTAGGAATAAGGCGGTTTCTCCTGTCGCCTCGCTCCCGATGCCGCCGTTGCCGTCGCCGACGATGATGAAGAAGTCGCTCCGCTGGATCCGGAATTACCCGAAGAAGATGACGATTTTTTACTACTACTGCCATTGCTGGTATTATTGTTACCGCTACCACCGGTGGTGGTACTCGATGATCCTCCGCCGCCGGTTGAGGCCGATGTTGGGGCCGTAGCGGCAGCCGTGATTTTGTCTTCAGTGCTATCGGCTAACGAACTTTCAACGGCCGGTTGTTGTTGGTGCAATTGTTGGTGGTGATGAAGGTGATGGTGATGATGTCCGCTAACCATGTTTGAATGATGCTGCTGCATCAGATCCTGTAGAGCCGCTGTTGACGAAGCGGAAGTCGGACTCAGGTGATCCATAATCATTAGCGGATGGTGGTGATGATGAGGTGGCAGACAACCAGAAGATGATGCTTCGACGTGTTCCAATTTCATCATTAGCTTTTTTCTTAAATATTGTGCACAGAGATGAGATCTAGAATCACACAGGATGACAAAAAAATTCCCTTCGAAACTCGAGTTTGCGAAAGAAATGGCAAAAGAAGATTTTCAAAGAGAGACTCGCTAAATGTGTGTCCGCTACTCCCGGAGCGTGACGATATACAGCAGCACAAACTGGAGAGTACCCTCTCGATATATGTGTAAAAAGTTTAAAGTGCAGAGCAAGAAAAGCGCGCGGACGATAGAGAGAGAGAGAGAGAGAGAGAGAGAAAAAGGGACAAGGCAAAGGCTTCTTTCTCTTTCTCCAGCAAAGTCAAAATGAAAAGGAGAGTATATAGGGCTATATAGTGGATCTGACACTGGCGAGGCGCCATCATCCACCCTACCCTCCTTTTCTTATCCCTCCTCCTCTTTTATTTTTTATGTGTTTCGTTCTGTGATGTTGGCCGGCTCCGGCCGGCTCCGGCATGCTACAGTCCTCTCTGCCTGCATGAAAAGATCCAGCAAACGACGACGAACTAGAGATCTTTTCGGAGAAAAGGGGGCGGGGTCAAGACTTGAAGAGATGACCCCGTCCGTCATGGCTCCTTGTGCAATAGCAGCACAAGTCCCCCCTCAATGCAGCAGCCAGTCACAGAGAGAGAGAGAGAGATGAGGCGGCCCAACCCGGCGCACGATGCGGCGCATCATCGACTACAACAGTAGAGTTCTATTCACAATCGGAAAATAACACAATTTAAAATTTACATACAGCAAGGTTCAAAACGGAATCAGATGAAAGCACTGTACAGTATATGAAGTGCAGTGCTGAAAGGGTGTCGTCATCAAAACTGGCCTTTTTTTTATCATCGAGGGAGGCATGCGCATGTAATCTCGTTTCTTTCTTTCTAGCTTCTTCTTCTTACGGTCTGGCTGATGTGCGTCTCTGATGATCTGTCTCTCCTTTCTCGTCCCTACAGATCAGTACAGAGCAGAGAAGCAACTGCTGATAACCGCTATGCGGGTATTACGTTCCTTCTCTTTATCGCCTTTTCTGTACTCTACCCCATCAGCATCTCACTTTTCTCTCTCTTCTCTTGAATTTGTTTCCCCTCTCTTTCTCTTCATCATCAATGGATCAAGCGTATCTGAACTCTTGGGTTGTTATCTTTCCATCTCTTCTCGGCAGTTGTCTTGATTCAAGAGCAATAGTTCAAAACTCTATACTTTACTAGCAAACTAATTCGACATTATATATTCTTGTACAATTATTATTAGTAGTCCGTTCGGTAATTCATGTCGAATGGCAATCAATAAGCGATGCTGAGAATAACGGACATAAAAGGAAAGTGACTAGCACAGGGTAAATGTATAATAATAGGATTGGAAAAAGTCGCTATTACATATAGATGGTCTGTTGATCTATCATGCTGATAGTCAGCTAGCTGCCACATGACTCTGGCGCTGCTGGGAAGAAAAACAGCGCCAAGCGGCGCGATGCTGGCGGCGTACAGAGGCACAAGACTACAAGAGTGATGACAGGACATTGGACAGTGGCATCTTCTTTAAAAAAAAAAATCTCGAGTCCTTCTTCGCACCCTCCATGGTAGCTCCTGCTGCTGGTATTCCTCTGGTATCTTGAAAACCATGTCTTCTCTTTCATTCGACCATCATCAATAGTCTTTTGTCCTTAAAGTTTTCTCAGTGCCCAGGATTATTTCCCTTTTCTGGTTTTAGCAAGCGGATGATGAGCACACGGGTTCGCCCAGTCCGGACGCTTGTCTGTCGGCAAAAGACGCAAGTAGCAGAAGCATCCGTCCTTCTCTCTCTGTTTCCAGCGCGCACACATCGGCTCTCCGCATGGTTCGTCCTGTTTACACGACAACTCGACCGAGCTGTTGCGTCCATCCGAAAAAGACAGCGAGAAAAGAAAGAGACGAAACAGCACAGACAGGAGCAAGAAATAGAGAGAGAGAGAGAGTGGGGCTCTATATAATGGTTCTTTTACTGTTCCAGTAGCCTGATAAAGAAAATAAGAAAATATCTGCTGCTTCTTCTTTCCAAAAGAAGAACGGCCATGTGTGTCGGTTGGCCGTAGCTTCATCACCTGATAGTAGTGTCGAGTCGGAGTCTAACATATCAGGGGCAGGGGCCATCATCATCATGTGAAGCAGCCGTATAGGAGCCAGCCAAGCCAATCATCAGTGTGGCCTGCCATGGGCATAGCTATAGAGATGCCAGAAGATACAATATTTTTCTTTTTCTCTCTCTATGACTCCTCTTATAAAGCCACCCTCTTCACGGCCGCCTGCTGGCTGTCCGCGCGTGCAATCTGGAATCTTTCCATCGTTCAGTTCGTTATATATCACAGCAGCAGCGCACATGATGAACCGAGGCGATTGGTCGGCCTCTTTCAAACATCTATAGAACAGAAAACAATTCAACTATACCATCAATGTATGGTATGTTCGTATAGGCTTTAGAGCTATATAAGGACTTAATCAAGGACCTTATTGTCCGTTTGTTTCAGTTGTTGTATTCATTCTATCTATATGAACACCTTTGAAGACATATACTGCCCAATTCATTCATTTGATCAGCATAAAAATACTGAATGTAGCCTAGTCCTAATCTTTCCTATTTATAAGACCACGCCCGGAATGAATCTAGAAACGATGAAGAATGAAAAAGCAAGAAGCATTCGAGTTGTGAGCCGGGAAACTGGCACTTGAATGAACCACTTGATGGTTAGTGGGTGCTGGTGCTGGGTGATAGATAGGCTAATGACGCGACTCGGCTATGTAGCGCTCGTGCGCGCATCAACTTCTAGATGCTCATCTGCAATTTCCACGGCACTTGAAGTCTTGAACTTGGTTCAGTCGAGTCTGCAGTAGAAATAGTCAAAAGGACATGAAAGGATCGCATAGATGGAACGGGGTGGGGCGGAAATGTGTGTTCAGACACATATGGAAACGGGATTGGATTACCTCATCGACAAATACTATAGGTATATTAACTCTAAGTCAATCAGGTAATAATGAATTTATTTTAATTTTGAATTATTTTATTAACCTAAATTCAGCTTCTAATATAAATTTACTCATTAATAAGGGGATTATTTCGAAACGGTAGTTCACGCAACCTTATATAGTCACGTGTGTTTTTAACTCCAATGCGCACTTGTGCGTACGTATATGACGCAAACAGCTTCTTCGATCGTCAGTTAAGAAATGTGCGCAGTTTTTACAAATTTCTAAGGAAACAAAAAAAAATAGATTTTAAAACAGAGTGCTCCACCAACCCTTTGACGTGCTGGGCCGCGTTCATTTCATATGCTCCGCCGTGGGGCGGCGGCTATTGGTGCTGGCACGACAGTTATTTTATTATTTAAAAAAAAACTTTATAATAAGAATTGAGATGAACGGCGATATAAGAGACTATCAAGGCGCATGTAGAAAATGTAAGAAGTAACTTTAGTAGGAAGATGAACTGAATGGATGTTGATGTTGAATTCTTGCAGCATGAGATTCTTTTTGTTGTGTTCCATTTCATTTTGTTCGGTAACTCTCCTATTTATAGAGAGACTTTAGGGGTTGTTTGTTGACCCATCACACGGGATCTTGAAGGCCGGAGCCGGTCCGCTAGCCAGTGGTGAACACCATGTCCCAGCCATGTTGTTTACACTAAAAAGGGAAAAAAGCAGAGAGCGTTGTTGGAAAGAGAGAAAGACGAAACGCAATTGCGCGAGTGACCAGTGCCATGCAGTCAACTGAAAGAAGCCTCACGGTAGAACGCTGCCCCTTCTGGTACGCGGTGAGAAAACAACAAAATAAAAAGAGTGGTGGTAGATGTGTGTGTAAGAACATAACGCAATGATGTGTCGACAAGAAACTGGTCGCTGGAAAACGACCGGAAAACGGGAGGTGGAGTCATAGTGGGTTGGTGAGATCACACAGAGTAGACCATAAAGATAGTATACATATATTCTGACTGGAGGATCATTAGTTATCCAAGCGACCAGCAGCACTCGGAAGAGAAAACACATCAATTTGTGTAAGTTAAAAGGGGCAACTCATCATAAGTCTGTTGCTGAAACAACTTGTACAGAAAAACAGACAGACGACAAAGCTAAACCTAATGGGTCTCCAGCCAAGAAAATTGGGCCGCCCCTCCATTAGCATATATGCACAGTTAGTAAAGACATCAAAACAACAACGTATAAAATAATAGAAGTACTACAAGTATCTTGTAACCTCTCTTTCCAACGTTTGATATTCATCATTTCTATCAGTCGGATTTTTCTATCGGCAACGTTACAAATACTATTTCACAGAAATTAGATTGCATCATCTTGTCCCGTTGATGACTTAACGATCTTTCAATGTTCAGCAATTTCTCGTGATTTTTTTCCATTTGAAAACGCTCTAAATAAAATAAAAGATTAAAGGTCACGTAAAACAGATTCGATCAGCGGTACTTCTATTTGCAATGAGAGAGATCAGAAAGAAGTAAAAAAAAAATGTTTTCAACTCTGCTGGGTTATTCATATTACGTCATGTTTACTTCTAGCCAGAATTTATTTAAGTCTTCAGGCCTATACTAATCTGGAATGTGCGTTATCTTTATAGTGACACTCGGAGTATGGAAGGGTGCAAAAATATAATTTTGGTTGTGCGAGGTCCACTATTAACCAGAGAATGCTGAAAATATAAAGAATAAAGAAAGAATTTTACTTATATGACCTCCGCTTCTGCAGGGTTCCGATCTGGCGGACACAGATGAAACGGCTGTTCCTGGACGTGGCTTCCACTCTTAGATCAACAATCAAATGCTGCTTGCCTGTGAAACAGAAAAAAGGGAACACATCGAAAGAAGAAGAAACTCTACCGTGGCTTTTACATCTCGACCAATTTACTATTTTTAACTATCGGATGTAACGTTTCCGGTATAAAAGAATAGTTGTGTAGTATACCACTGTATACATCAGTAGCAAAAATAGGCTAGAAAAATTAACTAAATTCATATTTACATGACTTTTATTAGTTATCAATCCATTTGATTTTGATATGGAATGCCCACCAATAGCGCCCCATGAAGCAATAAAAAATCAAAGAGAAGTATTTATCACACATTTTTGTTGACATCATTAACTTAGATAACAATGCTTACATTTTGTAGCAGGGATAACATGAAATTCTTCTGCTTAACGTCGCGCGCAGTATGCCGGATTGTCACTGCTGACAGAGAAAACATTGACAAAATGTGCTGGAAGGAGAAATCCATGTGCGACATCGCTGATGTGGGTCTCTCTCTCTCTTGGAACCAGCCGCAGCTCGCGTCTTTTTAAGAACAGAACACGGTGCCTAACGGATTTATTTATCTTGTAATGGCAGACGTTGCTGGGATGGGCCATCCGTTTCCAACGCCTGCAGTCATCGGAGACCTTTGGGCCTTTTCTCTCTCTGCTACGGTAACTACGACGACGTTTGGGTATTGTGATAAGAATTCGACACCCCGCGTAGCTTCTCTAGCGACGGCCAAGCTTTTGCTCTTATTTTCATTTCAAAAGGTGTATACACCACTGTACCAAGTGTGGTCGCAGTTTTAAGTCCTATATACCGCACACACGGCATCCGACACGTTGGTCAAACTGGGGGGGGGGGGGTGATGGTAGTCTTGTTATTTGAAATGAAAACAATCTAAATAGAATAACATTATGGGGGAAATATGGAAAAAACCATATCAAGTTGCGGTGAACCGGTTCCTAACAAGAAAAAGACTGTCAGACCACCCATATTATACAGACAATTGGCGACATCACTAAACTTTCCTTGTTTTCGTCGTACTATTTTTATATTGCATCGTTCAATAACGGACGACGTGTGCGGGGAACTTGGACTACATGATGCGACAATCCGTAGGAAAATATGGTCTCCTGTTGAAATTGAAATCTATGTTGGACTGGACGACTATGTTAACTGACATTTGAAACTGGAGTTTCGATGAAAGGTTTTTAAAAAGAAGGCCCGAATGTCAAATATTCATCAAACTCGAAACCTTTATTTTGCATAGGTCTCCCTTCAGAGTTCAATACACGGCACATCTTGAAAAACCTATATAAGATATCGACATATCGCGATAAATCTCTTGATTGCACATTTTCATTTTGCTTTTTATTATAAATGTATTAATAACCTACACTACCAGTCTACCACACTACTTTCCGTTTAAGATCATAAATATTGAAATTACACCATTTCGACTTCTGAAATTTGTTTGAATTTGAACAAACAAAACTCCATCTGTTGGCAATAAGCAAAAGCCTTTGAAACAACAACAAATCAACAAGAAAAAAAAACAAAGTTTGAAGTCTCTGTGGGTTACTTGCTCAGATTTTTGCTCCGAGACATGATTAGGGGCGTTTCGACTGGTATCTGTTGTGTTATTCCAAACAAGGTATTGCAGTTTCCTATATCTTGGTCGAAAGTTTATTTTACTTGTCACGATATACAAGTGCGACAGCTTTTCTCTAGAGAACAATTCAAACGATCGGCTGTCGTTGACAGATTGGCGTGGCTAAAATACTCTGCACTCACCAAATCGCTGCTAAACCAGCACAAACATCATTTCGTCAACTCAATTCTTGAAAGAAATTTATCAAGTCTGTCAAAAATGAGCCGCTATTTCTCACAAGGAGAGGGTACTTTACAAGTCCCCATGGATTTGTTTGCACTTAATAGAGGTCGTCTTTGCAAAAATTTGAGACAACTACCAAAATTACAAAAGAAGAGTGTTGTGGTATTACAGGGTGGTCAAGGAATTCCTCGCTATTGCACAGATGTTGAATATGTCTTTCGTCAGGTATATAATAATTATTACATCCTTCAGCAATGTTTTATTATATTTGTTCATATCCACAATTTTCTAGGAATCTTTCTTTCATTGGGCCTTTGGTGTAATAGAGCCTGATTTTTTTGGTGCCATTGAAGTAGAGTCTGGAACATCTCATCTCTTCATCCCTAAGTATCCAGAGGCTTATGCTGTCTGGATGGGCAAAATATTTAACTGTGATCATTACAAGCAAAAATATGGAGTTGACTATGTCCACTATGTTGATGAGGCCAGTTGTCATAAATTTGGAACTAATAAATTTACAGAAATCAAGGACCTTATTTTAAATATTAAATATTTAGATGGCAATCATCTTGGAAAATGCCAAAACAGAAGTAGTGCTCACAGCAGTAAGTTAGAATTTTAATGTATCCATTTCAATTCCACAAAATCAAGTTAACATGCTTAATGAACTTTAGAAAGGCATGAACACGGACAGCAATCTATGGACTCGAGAAGCCGTGTTTGAAGGAATGAGCAAGTAAGCTTATCTAGTAATATATTTGCATATTCCGACTTGATTGAAAAACGATAGAGATAATTTTGTTTGTATTGTTAGATTCAAAATTGATAACGAGTTGCTTCATCCTGTCATCGTCGAATGGTAAGTGATCTTTGATCGTAAATCGCAATAGATAGTCTGTTTTCTTCCCCTCTTTTCTTTGGTAGCGCAAGCGTAAACCGTTTGTCAAAGTTGCCGAACCTTATTGCCTTAGAGCTTGGACTAGCAGACGAGTGGATAAATTTTGTTGAGAGCACGAATACGAATAAGTCTCTTATGTAAGCTAGCAAAATCGTATTTGATGAAAGTTTTTTCTCAGTGAAAGTTATGGCTCTAGTTCTTCGAAGTTACTCTCGTTGGTTCGCATCAACGACCAGGCTTGTGTCAGGAATTAATAGGGCAGGAAAAACTAAAAGGTGGTGTAGCCACGATAGCCCAAAACCCAGCTCGCAATTCGGCCATTCGGTAATCTTACTTCAAGACGGTTTAAATATTGAAGAACTCCCTATTGCAGTAAGAAGAGCCAA
Source organism: Daphnia galeata (assembly GCA_030770115.1). NCBI lineage: Eukaryota > Metazoa > Arthropoda > Branchiopoda > Diplostraca > Daphniidae > Daphnia > Daphnia galeata. The sequence continues at coordinate 1,013,693 of CM061121.1, forward strand.
CAATCAATTTTTTCAAATGAGAATGAAGAACCATTTGGTAGTAGACAATGACTTGACAACTGACAAAGTTCCTGATTCAGTCTTCAAAAAGTGTTCAAACTTGGAAGCCATCATATCTAAATTGGATGAATTCAACATAGAAGAAGTTACTGCCCCAGTTGCCAACCAAGCGTTAGCCAAAATGGCAGAATTGGGGATGAACATAGAGTACCGTAATAAAGGTGCAGAGCTAGACAAATCCTTCACTTTAGACTCTGTTCTACTCCAGCTTGGAAGTACAATCTGCAACACTGGAACAACAAACCATTTAATTGGAAGTCTGAAATTGATTCTTTTGCCTTCATTCCCTTTTAGAATTGCATCACTTAGGGTACTTTTGGCTGAAAATTGCCTTAGTCGAGTGCTTGATAATCAGTGCAGTGTCGTTCAAGTTTGTCAGATCATCGAGCTCTTCTCGGTCATGTCACAGCAAGAGTGGGCCGACAAATGTTGGGTTGGACTAATAGGCCGACAGATTGACGAATCGGATATTTTGCGGGTCTTCCAAATTTTACCGTTTGTAAAGGAAAGCCAACGTGCCATTTTCCACTATGTCGAGCGAATATTGGTGACCGGTATCAATCTACCAGACGAGCGGAGAGTTCTGCAAATTTTGTCGGTTGTTGTTGAGCTCAATCTTCCTCACAAACGAATTTGTATTCTTATTTCAAATTGGGTGAAATTGAATTTACACACCATGACGGAAGACGGAGTAGCAAAGTTGTTGACCCTGTACCGCCAACTGGATCATTTCGATCAACATTTTGTTCAAGCAATGGAAAGATTCTTCAAATCCCGACCGCAAAATGCAAACGGACTCAACGAAGACCTGATAATCGCAGCGTCGGATTATTTTCGTCATTTTCAATTTTGCCCCACAGTAGTTTTGAACGCAATAGCAGACGGGTTTTCCCGTTTGAGTCACGACAAAATGAGTGTTCGGACAATTGAAGCTGTTTTGAATGCTTTTGGTTTACTGGATTTTCATCCTGACAATGATTATGCATTTTGGTCAGCTGCCGAGAAAATTATCGACAAAAAAATCGTTGAATTTCCACCAGAATCCATCTTAGACGTTCTCTTGTCGTGCGTCTATCTACAACGTTATCCAATGAATTTTATACCACGAGTTTACTCTTCCCACTTTATTCATCGGATGCACAGTCAAACGCAAGATCTTATCGAGAAATGTCGATCCAAAATGAAATTACTGGACGCTTCCATGAGTTTTGAATGCAGCCAGTATGGCTCATTCCATTTCCTACCCAAAGACTACCATGTCAAAACGGTGGCGCGTGACGGTCGGATCACTCGAATGGTCTATCAATTACTTGCTCCAATACAAGAAATTTGCGGAAATAGATTCAAAGTTTCCTCTTCCATAGTGCTAAAAGACCTCCCACTTAGCTCCACTTACATAGTTGATGTTCTTGTTTCACCAGCCAATGAAACGAGTCATTTCCGTTACGGAAATAGCCGCACCTACGAAAATCGAAATTGTTTGGCTATCCTCATTCATCCACCAGACCACTATGCAATTCATTCGCCTTCAAAGAAAAGACTTGTGGGCGTTCAAGCTATGAGGCATCGCCATCTGCTATTAATGGGATTTCAACCACTTCATCTTGATTGGCAAGAACTCATCATGCTGACGGCCAAGAAAGAAATTCATTTGCTCTCGTCATATCTAGATAGTCGCCTATTTTCCTTTTTGAATGACTGTACTCGCGTTTAATCGCAGGCGTATCAGTTGTTTAATGTCCGTGTGATAATTTCGGAAATACATTTGTGTGCCTCTGTAAAAGAAAAAAAATGTTTTGTCGATTAATTTTATTTTTAGTCGCGTGATCAAAACTTCCATGGAATTGGACGTTCTTCGCTACGCCAATAAGGTTTCTTCGGCCGCCCACATTGCTGTGATGAAAGCTGTTCGGCCAGGTGAGTTTTGAGTGCATATAAAGATTCGACGTGAAATTGTTTTAATTCGATAGAATTTTTCGACAGGCATGAAAGAATATCAGTGTGAATCAGTCTTTCTTCACCACTCCTATTTCCAGTAAATGTTTTTTCATTTTATAGTAAATATTTAATAATACCCAACTAACCGTATCAAATTAACTTTGTTACATAGCGGTGGATGCCGACATGTCTCTTATACCTGCATATGTGGATCCGGGGAGAATGGAAGTGTCCTTCATTACGGTCACGCTGGGGCGCCAAATGATAAATCTATTCACGATGGCGATATGTGGTAGGTCTAAATTTAATTTCCATTAGTATTGAGTAAACATAAATTTTTTATTTTTTAGTCTCTTTGATATGGGTGCGGAGTATTATTGTTTTGCTTCGGATATTACTTGTTCTTTCCCGGCCAACGGCAAGTTTACTGAACGCCAAAAAGGAATTTACAATGCCGTATTGGAAGCCAGTCGAGCTGTTATTGCTCACATTAAACCAGGTAAATTCTCCCTAACCTTAGTCGACGGAAGGTTTAAATTTTTTTTGAATGATTTCTTAGGCGTCAGCTGGATTGATATGCATTTGTTGGCGAATAGAGTGATGCTGACGCATTTAAAGAAGCATGGTCTACTACAAGGAAATGTCGATGACATGATGAAGGTATTGCATAATGCACGAAGAAAAGAATGTTTAAGAATTTGTTGTGATGGTTTTAATTTTGTTAAATGTATTTTTAAGGCAAACTTGGCGGCTACGTTTCAGCCACATGGTCTAGGTCATTTTATGGGTCTTGATGTTCACGATGTTGGTGGATATCTTGAGGGTCATCCTGCTCGTCCAGAAAAAGCTGGCCTGAAAAGTTTAAGAACAGCTCGTGTTCTCCAACCAGGAATGGTATTGACTGTTGAGCCCGGATGTTATTTCATCGACCGATTGTTAGATCAAGCATTGGAAGATCCCGAACTTTCTAAATTCTTGATTAAAGAAGCTGTGGCGGAACATAGGGGATTCGGTGGAGTTCGTATTGAAGACGATATCGTCGTTACAGAGACAGGAGTTGAAGTAATGACTGAAGTTCCAAGAAGGTACTACTCCACAATAATATTTGTTATTTTAAAACAGCAGAGCTTTTACACATTTTGTTTTTGTTTTTCAGTGTTGAAGAAATTGAGGCTACCATGTCTGTGAAATGTTAAATGATTACTACGTATTATCTTAATTACAGGCTAATAATATCGGCGATTCACTTCAATTATTTCATTATTGCTGGTATACCACTATACAGAAACTGATTTGTTACTTTTTTATTTTAACCATTATGTTTGGGTAGCTGGATCGCATGTAATCAGTAAAAAAATACAGGGGAAATAATTAACAAAAAAAAATTTAATGGTTGGAAATTCATTTTATTAATATTTCACTTGACCGAATTGAGAAAGGATTGCAAAGAACCTTTCGCAATAGAATTTTTACTAATTGCCTTAGATATATTTTTTAGTTGATTTTGAGAAAATTTCTGTTTTGTTGCTGGCTTTATCACCTTGGCTAGTTTGGCAGAGTTTTTGTTTCTTTGCAACTTCTCCTGTTGCTTCCCAGATTTATTTTTATTGTCAGCAGCAACAAGTTTTTCTTTTTTACAGTTCTTGTTTTTCTGTTTTTCTGATGACAGTGGAATTTGTTGTTTGAATGCTTTGGCTTCCTTTGGGGGGAGAGGTGTTGGAAAGGCTGTTTGTTTGAAACAGTTACCACATTTGATAAGTATGTTGGACTTGCTTTCAGAATAACGCTCAAGGATGTGTTGGTTAAATGAGCTTATTTTTTTTGAATTTTTCGATTGCCTCAAAACTTTTTTAATTTTTGCAGCTTTGAAAGTCTTGTTCAATTCCAATTTGTACTTTCCCACACTCCATGGATTGCCACAACTCTGACATATGTTGGATTTACTGATCTTCCTCAATTTTACACCAACTTTTGAGTCATTTAGAGCTTTCTTACATCTCAGCCTGTAAATAGTCACAGTTTTATCTTCAAATGAAATTTATCTCTTAAACTAGAGCTTACAAAAGATTGGCTGTTATGGCGGGATGAACGTCGATTGTGCTGATTGCAGCCTTCCACAAGAAAACTGAAGCTGAACTTTTCTCATTTGTCTCTTCCATTATTACCTGTTAAATTAAAAATTATAACTTAATAGTGAACACTGAACAGTAATTGAATCTATATTGAACCGATTTAGGGATTGAAAGTGGGTAAATGAAAATCTAAATTCCAAGCTAATATTCTGAGACTAAATTCACCTAAATCCAAACATAACCACTAATTTCAGAATTTGTCAGAATTTGTAAACAAACTGGTTTGCGTTTTCAACAGATGACAGCTGCTTCTAAAGCGTGATTCGTGAATGAACTAGCAGACGACGGAATAACAAATGGACTAAATTTTTAAAGAAGTACGTAATTTATATACTAGATGTCTCATTGTAAAGGTTGAGAACAAAGTTACAGTAAAAAAAGGGTGTCCCTAAACTGCGAAGGCGAAACGCGAAATGCGAAACGCCTAAAATGCGAAATAGCGGTGCGAAACGGCCTATTTTTAACCTAATCTAACCTAACCAAACCTAACCTAACCTAACCTAACCTAACCTAACCTAACCTAACCTAACTTAACCTAACCTAACCATTTTGGGTCCGTTTCGCACCGCTGTTTCGCATTTTAGGCGTTTCGCATTTCGCGTTTCGCCTTCGCAGTTTAGGAACGCCCGTAAAAAAACTTGATAATAAATAAATTGATAATTTCAAATTGCATCATTTGAATTTTAAATTGAAGCTTATTATACTAGTAAAAAACGTATAGTAGCCTAAATGAGATTTTACTTTCTTGCAAGTATCCCTTTCAGGAATTATTGCTCATTGTATTTGCGCACAGCACATTGAATGGCAGTTCCAGAGATGGGCAGTTCAAAGAAGAACACGTAAAAACCCTTGAATTGGCCTTTGATTTCGAAAATGCGACACGCTATTTACATTTAATGTGGGGGAAATACTGCACGTTGAATACATGATGTCGACGAAGCTAAGTTGATGAACCATCTAGTAGGTAATGGCTGCTGGAGCAAAAATACTTTTGAAGAAGCCTTTGATGGCAGGCCAGATCGCGAACAGAGCTAACAAGCCAAATGTACGTTCTTCCGCTGGAGTCTCCTCCTGAATTTGAGGAGTGTTCAAACTAGCCGCCAAAATCTCCATACTGAGAACAGCCACTAGAACAACGACAGCCAGAATCATTTTCATCATTTTGCCTATAAAAACAAATACAAAATTCAAAATCACAACTTAATTTTTAATACTTTTTCTAAATACAACAAACACTTTAAATATTGTGAATTACTTACCGAAATCTGTAAAAGAAGAACTTGTTCGAATCAAAATGCGATCAAGGAACGGAAAAGAGCGATCGAGTTCTTCCGTGGGCTAATGAATTCTGAGTGCATGACTAGCGACTTCTCACGTTTTTATACCAAGACGAGTTTGTCCGGAAACCACAAACAAGTTTGAGAACTATATGTTTATTCGTCGAAACTCATAGGCTTAAACTTTCTCCTTAAACGGAGGCTGTTTGACCTATTTTAGTTAATCAATGCACTTAAACGGTACCTCGTTCCAAAAAATAGAGAATGCTGACGCTGACCTGCTTGAGTTTGACCCCTCCTCTAAGAAGGACTTATGGACAAGGTCTTCCGGGTCGAGATACTTCCAGGTCGCCATACCGTATCGCCCTGAATCGCCTACTTTCTCATGGGAACAGTTAGGTTAACGGTTAGAATCTCAGATTTTAAAAGCGAATAAGTGACTGTTTTGGATTTTCATGAAAATGAAACTGTCAGTAATTTGGATTGCTTATTCTCTTTTAATAAATGATTAATAACATTTTGAAAACTTAAAAATACTTTATCTCACAGTTTGTACGAAATTTTATCAAACGTAACCTATTTTTTTAATGACACTATGATGGGCGGAGAGTTCGATTGCTACATAATTAATTCTTTTATGCCTTTGCTTCCTGTTTGTTTTAATGTTTTGTTTGGCTTGTTTTTTTTAAATCGAGGGAAATCTCAGTTTATTACACAGTTGATATGGTAATACAAAATTTGGGGTTTTACGAAAAAGAAAGAATGCTAAGACATGGATAACTCGACAAAGGAGCGACTGACACGATCTGCGGTTTGGAAGTAAGCGTTTAGTTTGTCCTTCATGTCGTTCAGTAACTAAAAATCGAAACATTTAAGTTAATTTATATTTAGAAAATGCAAAATATAAAAATAATATGCATTTACCGATTTATAGGTAGAATCATTGGAGTTGGCTTCCAGCTCCATGATTAAACGATCAAAAACTGTGTAAGGCATCCATACGGGAGGTGCGTTGATCTGGAGCGTGTTGCTGTCGAATCCAAAGTACTCTTTACCTTTGCCTAGGATCGCATCTACCAATTCCAGAGCAACCTGTTCAAAAGTCAGGATTAGAATCTACTAAATTAAACAGTGGTTTCAATAGAAAACAAAAAAAAACCTGTGTTGCATCTTCTAAAAGCCCTGCTTGATGATAGATGCTGATGAGTTCTCCCGGATTTCTCAACTTGTAACTAGCGGCCAACCAATAGGGCAAGGTGCAATCTAAACCAAGGATTTTTTTGGCAGCTGCACGATGACAGCGGGTATGTTTATCCCCTTCTTCTGCCTTTGGTAGCATCCTCTCTAACAACCGCCAAGCTTGCTCAGAAGCCTTTCCTACTCCAGACGACTGATTTAGAGACAACCAGATCCAGGCATCATCCTCATTGGCTTGTTCTCTCGACAGGGCCACGCAATTGGCGGCCAAGTGCTCCACGACCGGGGATGTATCTATACATCAGGCAAGAACAAACACAATAACATAATTAACGTTCATGCCGGAAATCATTGAAATCAATTTTACCTTTGACGTCAAAGATTCTAGCAATACGTAGCGCCGATTCGTAACGGTTGCGCGAAGTCAACAGTGATACAACGTCTGACGGCGAAAGAGAGGTGATTGACTGTCCAAGATTGATACAAGCGTAGCTGAGTTCGTATTCCTTTTCAATGTCAGCATACTCGATAACGTCAACAGTGTGTTTAATCGGTTCTGATGAATCCTTACGGCTCGAAGCAGCCACTGGTTTAACCAACCACGCTTCCTGTCTAGAGACCAGGCGCAGGGCGTTGAGACAAGCCAGAAGACACTTAACCATCTTTGCCGATTCTCCTTCACATCCATATCGAAGTGCCTTTAAATGACACAAAATTTATCGGTTAAGATCATCACAGCAAAATATCGTTGATAGTATACAGTACCTGTTCGTGCATCACGGCGGCAGCTTTGCGCATTTTACCCTGGCGAACGTGAAACGCATAGAGAAAAGAGTAATAAAGCGTCATAGACAGAACGTCTGATGAGCGAGCCCTTCTCTCCACAATTTTCTCCAATTCTGATTCCAATCCGGCGTAAGGGAAAGTTAAAAGAATATCCATTTGTTTTCGTTCCAGCAAAATATTGACCAAACGCCCAAGTGTCTCAGGTCGCTGACTGCTATCCGGATTATTAACGATGGCTTCGTATGCTTCCTATTGAAATGAAATGTTGAGTATAGTACGATGTAAAATATTTTAATTAAATTTCATTGGTTACCTGGTAGTGTCCCAAATTCAAATGAAGTTTGGCTACAATCGACCATATTGTAGGCAACAATGGGTCGCCAATCTTACTACTGTTTAGAGCCACAAGTGCCACACGAAGAGCGGCATTGCATAGTCCTGCCTGCTCTAACAACTGGACGCATATGAGATGAAAGCGCACCATTGGATCTGCACGGCTTCCAGCATCACCACTTTCATTCACACCCTTTGAGACAATTGAGTGAAGAAGTTGTTCCTTAATATTTCCTTCAGCAGCTTCAAGCATCCACCGACTGGCTTTGTCTCCTTCACCTGTAGCCACCAGTGCGACAGCCATAAGAAATTTTCGTGAACACGTGTTCCATTCACACCTGGAAGGGATTCATATAAAAGACTCAAAAAATGCGCTTAACATTCAAATAAATATACACATACCAATTCTGCTGTAGGCGGACGTATCCTTGTATGGCCAAGGGCTGGAAACGCTCCATAAGAAATTCCATAAATGTCATATGATTTCCAATGGGCCAAAGCAGCTGGCCAATGGCTTTCATAAAGTGTGGGAAAACATCTAACCAAGAGGATGTCCATTCAGCAGCATCTTCTTCCTGCAGGACCATTTCTCGGACAGCTTGGCCTCCATCCAAGGAAAGAAAGAGTTCAACCAAGCTCTTGCAAGGTAATGTTGCTATAAAATCATTCAACTAATATTATTTCAATACAAAAAATGCAATGATTTAAAACTTACCGTAGGACTCTTGAGATTTTTTAAATCCCAACAAGGCCATTGTGCGTATATTCTGTTCGATAAGTGAATTAGAAACAGTTTGAGCTGGGAAGTGGCATAACCAAGATAAAGCATAGTAGGCGTGGGCCAAGGGAACGCTACGAGGAAGAAACTCGGAACGAATGGTTTCTGCATCTTCGGAACTCAGCTGAAGCTTTTTCTGTGTTAATATAAGCAACTGTTGTACGATCAGTAGATCTCGGCACAATTCCAATCTATGATAAACAAAAAAAAGAATCATTAGCAATAAGTTATAAAATGTACAGTTTTCTTAAATCTTACCTTAAATCAGCCATCTGCCGGGATGATTCGGCCAATGCACCCAACCCAAGAACTCCATTAAAGAGTAAACGAAAAGGACTTTTATTACTAAAAGAAACCTCGCCGAATTTGGAATCCCCTCCATTCATGCCGACACTGAGCTGTTGGAGGAGAACAGACAAGGCCATGCAAATATCGACAGAAGATAAGGACATTTGCACAGTTTCAAGTAAATTTAGCGATTCGTTCTCTAGTAGTTCATCGGCGATTTCCCTGGCAATTTGATCTGCACTTTCCAACTGAAACATTGATTGATCAAAGCGCTTCACTTGCTCTGATGACAAATTGTCGCTAACCAGAAACAGAACCTGTATAAAAAAATGTCACGATGTGTATACTAAACAAGCAACAGAAAGGTTACCTCAAGCAGAGCAGTAAGGCCAGAGGTTGACTGCTGACCTCCAAAAAGCGAAGAAATTCCACTCGAAAATGGCTGCTTATCCCAAAGACGGCCTCGCTGTAAAATCAAACTCTCAACCAAGTCTAATGGGCGCAAAAATGAAACCATCCCTCGTTTAAGAAGAGCATGGAAGCCAGTTTCGTCATCAATGAGCAAACCAACAGGAATAGGCCGCTTCAGATGGTACTGAACAGCATAGGCGTAGAACTGGGCCCAGTATTTTGCCGAAAGTTGTAGGTAATTTTCTTCTGTCAGATCATCATCATCAGAAATCTGTTCTTTCAGTTCCATCTCGATAGCCATTATGATGTCTTCTTTTATATCTCCAGGTCTCCTTCTACTTGTCGATGCCGAACGATCAAAAGCTTGCAGAGCCTTACTCAAAGTTGAAATCGAGAATACGCCCGGTTTGAAAAGTGCTTGCATATACGCTTGTTTGGGATCAACAACGGTCTCGTCATATTCAATTTCCGAATCAACGCCAGGCTCTAATGCAACCTTTTGCCACTCCAATCGCGTAGTTTCGGAGAATTCCAACAAATATTCACCACGCGCAGTGCTCCATAGCGCATAAAGGTGATTTGAAGTTAGGCTGAAGTCGATCAAACGACTATGTTGCGCAGTAACAGATGATTGAAAATGTAGTTTGAGTGTAGGTCCCGTTTGTAGATCAATAAGAAGAAAAGATCTCATCTTGCCAAAGGACGAGAAGACAGCCAATTTGTGGTCAGCTCCGTCAGGACACCACCGGATTCTATGGAGAGAGCCTAGTTGTTTGACTGACTTGTCACTAAAGAATTCAACCAAATCCGATTCCAAACGACACTCCTGTGTTGCTGCCGACCAAACTCGCAATTTCAATCCTCTGCTAACGGCCACCACAAGAACGTCGTCACTTGTCGGCAATAAACAAATGCTGGCTGTAGTATCTTCGTTTTCCTGCGATGAGCTACCTCTCAATACAGTAGGCAGATAACCAGAAAGCAAACGTGATAAATTTGAGGAAGGCTGCAAATTATGTGTGGTAACGACCGAAGCCGATTGATCCATACGAATGAGAAAAATCGACGAAATGTTAGCTACAGCAAAGAGGGCTTCTTTACTTTTCACAGAAAAGTACGAGGCAGAAGTGCTGGGGAGAGAAAAATTGGTTGCTGTGCTGTTGATGACTTGGTGGCTTAAAGATTCCCTCAACCAGGGAAGGGATGCTTCAGTAAAGATGGATGGGACAGAAATGTTGTTCCCCATTGAGTTGAACGCTGTAAGATCATTGTGTTTTGTTGGATGTGGTAGAACCAAACGATGAACTGAAGATATGGTTGAGACCAGAATAACAACATTATTTTTAGTTTCATGAATGGATGTTCCTTCTAAAATTGGAAGGCCTTGAAATCTGATGCGTAGACAGTTCCCATGTAGATTCAAATCTAAACTGTGTTCAACTAGCTCCAGGACATCAGTGGAAATTTGCCTATTGCAAAACAATTTTTTTTTCACTTGACCAATATTCAAATTGTGTTAATGATATGAGCTATATACCAGCAAATAAAACGGTTCCGAGTGACAGGTGAAGAAGAATCAGTGAAACAGTATCCTCCAGATGTGCAACCTTCAGGTAATTTAATATCTTGAAGTGTCAAATGAGTTCCACCTGGATAAAACAGCAAAAACATGAGTGTGTAAGAAAAGAACACCGTTTCGGTTGAAAAAATAAGAACTGAAGCCGGTGCTCATCAAGTTCACTTGAATTACCCGTATTTAGTAACAGCTCTTTCCATTGTTCTATGCTTGTTTGATCTGGAATTACTTCTCGTAATCCGAGAAGTGAAAAGCCAGAAAGATTTCCTTTAAGACGACTAGCCATACTTTTAAGTTTTAACTCGTCTCTACAGTTGCAATCGCGCGGGCAGCTGAGAAACAAATCCAAATTCGTTTCAGACGAATCTTAACTTTTCTACCGGGAAACGTCAGAACTACAAATGTCGTATAGCGCCACCAAGCGGTTGACAAACCAAACTTGTAAATCTTGTAACTAGGTGAAGTATACCCCATTTTTTTAGATATCATTATCATTATTTTTAAAAATGATTTGTGCACCTTATTTATGACTGACGATTTCGACAAATTTGGAAAAAAAATAAAAGAACGAGTATAAGCAGGCCTGAAGCCGTGTATTGCTACAAATTACAATACTGCTTTTGGAAAGCGGCATAATAGAATTCTCCCCAAAATCAATGACAAACATAATCAAATCGACAAAAAATGTTTTTAAAATTGTGGAAGAATAACACAGGCGCCGAAGTGGGAAAACGCTAATAATAATGTACGAGTGCGGCTGAAGGTGGGAACATAATTTTAAAACTACTTATCTTCTTCTTTTTCCCTATTATAGAACTGCGTATATTTCGAATTCTGAAAAGCATCTAAGGACCCCAGGGCGATAAAAGAATTCAATCACAATTCTTGGTTCACAATTTGGTGATGCTCAGTTTTTGTTTATGTTCGATATTGTCCAGTTCATGCAAAACCTGAAATGAGAAAAAATTCCATATAAACACTTAAAATTCTTAAGTTTTAACTATTATTGTTCTTTTCACCTCGAGAATGGTGGCCATGGACCATGCTTGAGCTGGGCTTGAATCATGACAGACTTTGCCATTTTTGTTGGTAAGCTCGGGAAGTGAACGCCAAGGTGATTGCTGAATTTCGACAAAGTGGCGCGATAAAATTGATTTGACTTTGCGGATGGTTCTTCTGAGTTCGGACACTCCACCGACCAATGGGGCAAAATAAAGCATGGCTTGCAATAGGAATCCAACTGGCCAGAGCCACTCGGGTCCTTGGTGGTAATTAAAACCGTGAGCCGTGCTGGGATCATCACCTTCATCCGAATTGCAATAATCTGGTCGGTAGGACCAATCAGAATCGTCCAAAGTTGCCATGCCCAATGGTCCCAGCAAGTGCTGGAGAGCCATTTGTAATGCTTGCCATGCTCTCGATGGTGTAAACATGGTCGGAGCCTATAAACGTAGTCGTAATAAAAAAAATTTATTTTACATAAATAACAATAATATAAGTAAATTATCCTTACCATAGCCATGGCGACCACAAAGTTAGGTCTTAATTGATAGTCAGCCCAGGGTTTCGATGCCATATAAGAATCTTTATAGATGGCTCGACGATTGATGAGCTCAGGATGCGGTTCAGCTGTTGGTTCTGGTTCAGAATTGATCCAGAAGTGTCGCTCAAAGTTTCGATCAATTTGACGAGCCCATTCGTCATAAGTCCAACGAGTCTTAGTGCCGTCTTCATTTATTCGCTCAACGCCGGCATATGGATAAGTTCCAGCTGTAAACGATTCCCACAAATATCCGACGACGGAACGCGAAAGGCCGACAATCTCAACGGCTGAACCGTCACGCGGAGTTGCTGGTTCTCCCTTGTTACCGGCCTTGGCGCTTGATCCCATCTTGTCCATCCAAGTTCCACAATTATGGGCATTGCCACCGAAAACGAATCCATTTTCAATGTTGACGCCGACCTTGTTGTTGAAGCCTGCATCCAACATTTCGCGATCAATTGCGAATCCGGCGTTACGCTCACGGAATTCTACTCCCTGGAAATGGCGTTGAAGGGCCTCTTGCATCATGTCGCACAGCGGCTGATTCTGTTGCAATCCATTCCAATAGAATTCATATTAATTTAGAAATTTTTAATGATATCATATCAAATCATACTTTGGTTCCAGGTGGCAGAGGAGGTGATTCATCATCAGGGAAGAGACGGGTAACGGCGTCGTCCAAAATCGTGTGACCTCTGGGAGCCAAACGGCAATAATCGCAAATGGATTGCAACCACCACCAAACTGCGTCACGGCAATTGAAACGAGCATTGGAACCGCCATCCAATAGGTTTGGAATCAAACCGTGGCGGAGGCAACCACCAAATGCGAGAATGATGTAGCGTGCTTCTTGATAACGACCCGTCAACAACAGAAGACCACGCAAAGAAATGAACGTATCTCTTCCCCAATTGCGCATGTAACCGACTGAAAAGTGAGGAAGACCTGAAAAAGAAAATATAACCGGATTACAAGAATTCATTTGAATTGCACAAAGCACGTTGAAATACCAGCAGATATAGTGGCACAGGCATGTTCCGGCTGACCATTTCTAATCCGAATGGGAGGCACAGGTGGCGCCAAAGATGGTGACAATTCGGGCAATCGAGCGTTGCCCATCAAACCGACGAATTGAACGGATCCCAAAGCCACAGCTTTGACAAAAGTAGAACTTTCGTTGACAAATCTAAACAACAAATCGCCAAACAGTAAGAGAAGTACACAATCTGATTATTTTTTAGATATTTTACTTCGACATGAGCGACCATGCTCGTTCCAAAAGAGTTAGATAAGTTCCTGTAATGACGGCATCAAAGTAGCAAGGAACCAAGAAACGGGGCAAGTTACTTAATGGGCTCAATGCAGTTTCCAACCAACGGCCGAACTCGGCCGTTCCCGTATGTTGCATAAGTCGACTGCTGATGTAGGCCGGCAACCAATCACCCTCTCTCAGATTGGCGCACAATGGATGGCCCAGATCATTTTTAGGTCGAATGTCACTTAATAAAGACATCACACCCTGTAGGCCACAGTAGTTAAATGGACCACTGCCTGGTACCACATAAGAACCGGGGCGGCCATCTTCTACTTCCTCTTCATTGCAGCGATAAAGTGCCATATTCAAATCGACCAACGTCATGGAACTAAGAGCTTGTTGAAATTCTTCCAAGTTGGGGCTGGTGGAAACCGTTGGCGATGAGGCTGACGAGGGCAAGATGGGAAGAGCCAAGCCAGTGAGAAGGCTGCGAAGTTGAACAACAGCCGACTGAGCCTCTGAAGTCAAACTGACTCGAATGGCTACAACAGAGCCGGGGAAGAAATCGTGGAAATTCAAGACCGTCTTGCCATCCGACGAACAATCGCTGACTCGTTTGAGCATATGCGACTCTTCCACTCTGACTCGCTGACGGACATTGCATTGGTATTCATCGCAACCGTTGATTCGACCAGGATGAGGTTTGTGGCCGTTAGGAGACACGAAACGTGAACCTCCTTGGCTACAATAGACAAAAAAAAAACAGAAAATTTATAATTAGAATCATAAATTGCGTCATATCACTGTGTTAAAATTTTACTGGAAGTTTTTGTGGACAACTTGGGCTTCTAAAACCACCTCTTCAACGCGTCCATCCAGGACTAGAGGTTTAATATAACCTTGTTGGGCGCCTTCACCCGGATGATTGAACGCTGTATGAGCGACCAAAACAATGGACTGATGAGTCACGGGGCAGTGACGGGTGACAGCCACTACGTCAGGTGTCATTTGATCGACGTAGACTTGCGAATAGCCAGCAGTTCCTAATTCCAAGTGCATATCGTTGAGCGCACGTTTGGCCTTGATGATGCCATAATCTAATGAGCTGGATGGACCCGGCAACTCGGAACTGGTAGCGTAAAATCGATTTTCCTTCACCACATGAATCTAAAAAAAATCAAATGAGGTTTAGTTTCTCCAATAACTCAAAAACAAAAGGACGAAAAAAATGTTTTTACGTGATGGGGAACTAGTTCGTCATAGCCTCGATTGCTTCCGGTAGCGCACGAAGCCATGCTGATGAGTGCAGCACTTGGTAGTAAATCGTAGACAGATCGTTTCTGAACGGGAGAAGGATTGTCATGCGATTGATCCAGCAAAATAGCGTGGGCGATGGATGGCTGAAGTGGACGAGCCAAGGGCTGGATGAATGCTCCCACTGGATCACCGCCGAACCGATGGATCAGTCTTCCCAGTTCGTGACTATTGCCGGCCGACATTCCCTCTACAAGAAGAAATAAAGAAATATGAAAAACCAGAGTTAACGGAATTCATTTACAAAAGATTTGTGTACCGCGGATCAAGGATGAAATGCCCAAACGGTTGACAAAGATGTTGTCAGTGCGATCAGAGTTAGTGAACAGTTCAGCGATGACATAGAGATCCGGACGCACTTTCCTGGCAGCATCCAGTAAATACTGGGCAACGTGGATAGGAGTCGAATGACAATTGTCCAAACGAATGCCATGGAACACGCTGGCCGTCTCTTCCGTGTATTGACGCATGTGTTCCCACAGGTAAGGCGAATCTTCCGGCCTTTCCCCATAGCTATTTAACCATGTTTATTGCAAGATGTTAATAAATTGTTTTCATATAAAACGAAAAATATATGATAAGATAGCAGCAACCGCAACCAGACGTAAACAACTTCAATCCCCTAATTCGAAATAAAAAACAAACAGGTTTTACCGCAATTTCACACTGTCACCCCAAGCGATAAGCTCTCGTCGGATGTAAATGTTTGATCCCTGTTCTGCAAAGTTACGCAGGGGATCGTCGTTCATCACCCAACCATTATGGGCCATGATAAGAGCTCCTTCAGGAGTAAACATAATTGCCTCCTCTTCGGCTAAAGTGTGCGTAGTCGTTTTATAAAAGTACCTGAAAAACATAGGTAAAAGAAGATTATATTAGTAAAAACAAGGAAGGGGAAAATACAAGCAAATTTCCATACGGAGTAACTAATGGGTGCAGGGCAGACACTTGTTTCAATTGGGGCCCATCCCATTGCAGTCTCTCGTAGCGGATGGTAGAAAGAATGTTGTTGACGGCCGATGACAAATGATTTTCAATCTCGTGATACTTGGCGCCATTCAGTTGCTCAACAGCCGAGCGGAATTTGTCGGCGCTGATTCGACGACGAGTGTCTTCGTCGTACGCTTCACTCCTTTAAAAAAAATGGCAAATAAGAAAAAAGAGTTCCGGGGGATAGTGGATGTGAATAGTAAAACCTGGGAGTGTTATATAAATCCAAAGCCGTATCCATGTCCACAGTCGTCTTGAAACGTCGATACTGAGGATCCTGAATGAGTTTCAATGACACGGACGTAGCTGGAGCTGGAATTTCATCAAGTGCCAAACGTTCGTCCATCATTTCCAGAAATTCAGCGACCAAAGCTTCCAAATCGGCAAGAAAGAATTCATGCAGGCGAAGTGAAGGGATTTGTTGTTCCCGCAAAAGTCGACCAATGTTCTAACCTCCGCAAAAAATCTTTATAATAGAGAGTATCTCCTACTCACACAACAATATTAAATACCTCAATTTGATCTTCAGAAGTGATGCTAGTATCAATTCCTCGATCAGTGTATTTACCGGCTCCAATGTCGACGGCCAAATAATGAAGGAGTCGATCGAGTAAATAAGCAGGGCGCAAGTGAGGCGAATTGATGAGATTGTAGGTGCTCTCCGGGTGCTCTTGTAGCCAAGGGCTGTCGTTGGCAGTGTGATTCAAGACGATGTCGCTAATACTGAGAATCTGAAAAATGAATCAACATTATAAAAATAATTTATCGACATTCGGTAATGTTTATAACTCACCTTCCATTCGTTGCGCATTTTTTGGACCAATTTAGCCACATCTTCCATGGTGTACTCTCGTCCCTCATCGTAGAACATCGGATTAAAACGATGCTGATCCCTTAAGGAATAGCAAGACAATGAACCGCCCAATTCCTGTATGACATTGGAACAAAATATTTTAATATCCAAAGGTACGCAAAATCAAAAGGAAATTAACCTGAACGGGAGTAAAATGAATGAGATTGTAACCAGATTCTTTGGCAACCCTGAGACGATCCTCCCACTGGCTGAAGGGTCCCAGACATTTGGTGAGGACCGTTTGGCAGTGAATACAATCAATTGGCAAGATTTCGTCGTCATAGCCGTAGGTGAGGACGGGATCGACGAGGAAGAAGCCAGAACCGCAGGGTTTCGGATCCTCGCTGATTGGTAAGAATTGAAGGAAAAGAGAAACGTGAACACCGGAAAGGAATCGAAACACCAAGATAAATCTGAAAACCAAAGAAGGGATAGTCAACCTTTCATGATCGATCAAATAATAATGATAAGATCCGGGTGCGATGGTTGGGATGTCAGCATAAACGGCAGTGTCGTCATCCTTGTTGCGACTATCATGTTGCCACTCCACTTGTCGATATTGAGTCCGCTCGAACAATTCTACATTTCCATCTTCATCCGCTACCGGATGATTCACGTACAGGCGGATCCTTCTGCCCAACAACGATGGCCCTAGACGGAACTGAAGCTTCCAGCCTAAAAATAACGAAAAACAGAATTCTAGAAGTTCCTTTTTTCCCCAATAAATAAACATAACCTTTTTGGAGTCGATAAAGGATATGCTCCGTATTATCGCCATCGTTGAGCAACAAAACGCGGGTCTGAATGGGACCCGTCACAATTCGGTTGCTTCCACTTCCTCCAATTGATCTCTCAGACCTCTCTGCTGATCTCTCTGACGCCACCGTCATGATGGTGGATTTACTACTACTCCGCGGGAAATACAAAAGTATGCGTCATTGCGTCAATGAAGTTGAAATTTAACTAAAGGATTAGCTTCGAGCTTAGAATTTTGGAGTTTTTGAGTTCACAAGTGTCACGATAATACGATTTATAAGATTCGTGTTTTTCTCGGGTACTGAGATCTAATAAATCTTGATCTCATTAATCCCTATTATTACGTTTACCTCGTGCTGCTGGTTTTGCTAGTGGTTTCACGACAACGGCGACGACTGGGTCGGCCGAGTAGAAATTGGCGAAAAGAAGAGCCGACTTGGCGAAGAAAATTCCACGTTCCTAAATATTGAGACCTGGACTGAGTGGCAGGGCAGCTATCACTGGACTCCTGAATCAAAAGCATCAAACGTTCTTATATAGCCAGTTCAATGACGACATTAAACTTGCCAAAAACCCGTCTGAAGACACCACACACTCAACAAATAAACCAAAAGAACCAGACAACGTGGAGAGAGAAAATAAAAAGGATCCAATTCTTAGATGCGGCTCCAATTCTCTTTTCAAATTCGGCAACCGAGAAAATAGAAGAAGGCAAAATGAGCCCAACGAAGGAGCCGTCATGATTTCAGCATTCAATGACAAACAAACTTCACTTTATTAGCCATGCGAGAATTAAGAGACGACATTCTACGCTCTTGTGAGCTTAAAAAAAAAAGGAACAAATTTTCCTCAAATAGTCGGTCGCCTTGACAACCAGGGGTCACCTTGGTGTGACTTGGCTGACGATAGAAACCTGTCCGCTTCATGCTCAGCGCTTGTGTAGCTGTCGCAAAACGCTGCGCCGTCTCTCGTTTCTTCATATCATCCCAACTTTCAAGTGCATGATGACATCCGACCTGGCTAAACAGCAATTGCACAGTACTTTAATAGCAGACTTGGTACATTGAATGCAATTACCTAAGATAAATCCCATGCTAATAAATGAGATAAGAACAACAAAATATAGACTGTTGATCTCTTTTGGGGACAGAGGAAAAGACTCGAAGCCCACAACAGTATATTCAATGTAATCAGCGATTGGCGACCCCATTTGCAGATTGCAGTGAGTCAAATTATATCTTGTTGTTATAGTTAAAGGATAAAAAAGAAAGCATCATCGACACCAGCGATAAAATATCTTGAACATTCTATTGACCTGATCACGTGTTTTGGATGGTTCTCGTCATCGCGCAATCCTGCAATAGTCTATAAATATGCCATCACAAACAAAAAAATATTGTAGCCCCAATCTGAATGCACAAATCCATTGTTCGGTATTAATCCGGCCCATTGTAAAACGGGATTTCTGAACAATCTTGAGTCTTAATAAGTAAAGCTCAATTGGCGTAGGCTAAATACTTGTGATCAAAGTTCACCTATGTTGACGTCCATACACTAACTAGCGTAAGGAGAAACTTATAAACTATATAATTTCAGGTACAGAAGTATAAAAGCCGCAAACCTTGAAAGAAACTAGTTGTCCTTCAAGAGTCACAAAATGAAGTCAACGGTGTACAGCATTGACTTAAACTCGCGAGACCTAACACTAGATTTCTACAATAAGAGAGACAGTTGCGACAATCAGAACATCAGCAGAGGAAGCGAAATTCCAAGTACGACATCTGGAACGCCTACCAGCAGCAGTAGAAACCCTATTCTGAATAGAAGTATTTCTAATAGAAGTCATTACTCTAACACACTTTCGTAAGTATTGAAATTAAATTTAAATTTATACACATTCATTCATAGTCTTAAAAATGTCAATAGGACAGGGCGAACGTTAATATATCTGATTAAAGCCAATCTGGGCCCTGGTCTTTTCGCTATTCCAGCCGCGTTTAAAGCCGCAGGTTTGGTGGGCGGATCCATAGGTGTCCCCTTGATGGCACTTCTTTCCATCCACTGCATGCATTTACTTGTTAATTCTACAGAAGAGTTAAAGTCACGATGTGGTGATCCAGATATGGCAATGGACTATCCCCAAGTAATTGAAACAGCCTGCCTTACCGGACCGAAGAAAATTGCCAAATACGCCACAATAGCCAGGTAACAAACCAATACATTTGTATGCAACAATTTTTCTCTAGTGAAGCGGAAACACCGAAACACTTTATCATTTAACAGGAGGTTCATCAAAATTTCGCTTTTCATCAAAGAACTGGCTTTTTGCTCCGTCTTTATCCTTTTCGCTGGCTATTATTTACGACAGGTAAAACTAGATTGATTTAAAAAACGAAAGAAGGTTTTGTATGGATACCAACATTTTGTTGTTGATCCCTTTAGTTGGTTAGCTATTACTGTCCGGAGCAAGAGTGGGCCATCAGACACTGGACGGCCATTATGAGCATCCCTGCTCTTCTAATGGCTTGCATTAAAAATCACGAATATCTACACATTCTGTCCTACTTGGCTAGTGGAATCAAAGCTTTAAGCTTGCTAGTTCTCTTCTGTTACATCTTCAAGGATGATTTGCCTCATATCTCAGAACGTCCAGCGTTTTCTAAACCTTCTTACTTACTGCTTTACTACGGAACAGTTATTTTCGCCTTCGAAGGCATCACACAAGCCTTACCACTACATGACAACATGAGAACGACACAGAATTTTCGAGGATGGAATGGCGTTCTCAACACGGGAATGATTCTCATCGGCTGCCTTTACTTTACCGTCGGCTTCTATGGTTACTTGAAATACGGAGACATTACTTACCCCAGCATAACCATGAATTTGCCCAAAGACGATGTGTAATTGAATTTTAATATAATAAATTATTAACGATCAAAGTCTAATACTATTTTTTTTTGAAACAGGGTATGTCAAGTAGTGAAAATCGGATTGATCATCGCACTTTTGATTAATTACGGTAACCAATTGCACGCCGCCGTCGAGATCACAGAGCCAACAATCGACAGACACTGTAAAAAGGAACGCACCAGAATATTTGCCAAGATTGGAATCCGAGCTACTGTCTTCATCTCTAGTGGTAGGTTACAAAACAAAATAGAACTGGTCAATGCAGAGTTTTCTAACACACATTTATCTTTTGTGTTGGGTGGGCTACCATTGACAGTTTTGGTGGCTTTGATCACAGAAAACCTGGACCTGCTGATGTCGTTGGTTGGAGCTCTCACTTGTACTTTTTTATGCCTCCTTTTCCCACCCACTCTGGATATCATCACATTCTGTCACAAGCCCTTGGGGTGGTTCAGGCTAGCTAAAAATGTTTTTATCATTCTTATGGCAATGGTGGTATTTGCCACAGGTACATTAGCAGCTGTGATGGCTTTTGAAAATTACTTTGAAGAGGATTTTATATATCATGGAACTAGGGTCACATTTTAAAACTTTTATCAGTAGTGAAAGAATCAAGTTGGCTAAATGACAGATAACTGATTTTTTAACAATTGAATTCACTATACATATGTAAATACGACATCTGCAGTGCTTATACGAGGCTCTTTATAAGCAGAGCATTTACTAACGCTTATTCAGTGCCAGTCTGATTCTTTTAAACGTACATCGAAAACATGAATAAATATCTATAAATTTTGACTTGCCTAATAATCACCTAGTTGAAGCGTTCTAAGGAACCGCAACAATGTTCAGAGCCCTACAATATCCTCTGACTAGAACAACAATTTTGTCTCTCAAAGTAACCCTGATTCAGGGTCTCGAGAAAGTGACCTTCATCTGACTTTTGTCTGCCTGGCAGCAGCAGACGATTTTCTATTTAAATCAAAACAACAGCAATCGCGACATCTACCATCCAAAAATTCCACTTCATGAAGTCGTAGCATAAATGTATTAATAATAAATCCACGTATTTATATTTATGTAATGAATTAATGATGCACATTATCCAAAATTTTCAAATTTTCCACATACATTTTGCAAAATTAAATTCTCAATGAAAAGGTTTAGAACCGGTTAATCAAGAGACTAAATTAGAAGGAAGAAGATAGAAACAAACATTTGAAACGCTACTGTAACAGCAAGGTTTCAGCCTAGAGAATAATCAAAAGGCAAAAAGTGGCGGCACAGAGAAGTCATACAGAGACAAGCTGTTCCGTCGCTCCATCCGTCCGGTACACCCTGGATAGGCTCAACACCCCCACCGTAATCGAAGGTCAATTCCGTGAGGGCAGAAATATCTCGTCGAGCAAATAGGCACAGTTTAGGGATGACGGTATCCGTCCGAACAGGAACAATCAAAAGATTTGGATCGCACGAATGATTAATGTATCGACCAATATTTCCGATGTAGGAAGGATCGATGTATGTAAGAGTCGGACTATTCGCTTTTCCAAAATGCTCACGCAGAGCAAAAATGTAATTCCGATGGCCCATCTCCTTTTGAATAGCGTATCGTCGTCGAGCCTCTTCTGCTCCAATAACTTCTCCGGCATACTCGCAGACAAACGCACCTTTTAATAGATCCACTTTGCAGTGCAAGCCAATCCCTTTAGCTCCAGCATCGATCAACGCGAGTCCAGCATGTGGACCCTTTTGAACTAAACGATTCGAGCACTGTGTTTCGCATTGGCAATGAACATGACACTCATAAATCAGGTCAGGTGGATTGTCTGAATCCATCAACCCACCACCGGAATAGTAAAAAGGCATTCTGTTTCTAACACAACCGCAATGGACACCGACACCGCAAGATCCAGAGCACGCACATCCTTCGAACTGTTCCACAAACATCACATCGTCGACACCACGACCGGGAATATTCACAGGAGTGTACAACAAATCCACATCTTCATGTTCATAATCATCTCGCATTTCCACTTCTACTTCCATGGCCTAAACCCAAGGATAATCCTTTCTATAAAACGCTAAAAGGGAAAATATTCATGTTAGGAAATATAGAATCGCACATTAAGTATTCAGTTTACCTGAAAATGGATGGAATTTAACCCTAATTCCTAACGTGTAAAGATATATTGACGAATAGAAGAAAAATCAATGACGTTCCAACGGGAAGGAAGAACCTTAGGAATAACTTTGTAACAGCCGTAGCACGCAAGGCCCAAGACAGAAAGTTTGAATGAGACAACAAAGATACGACTCGCCATCGTCTGCGGCGGAATACTGCGTAAAATAAGAAAAATTGATTAAAACAGGTGAGCCGTCGCATTTTTGCTCACTTCAAATATTACCTCATGACTTTTCTTACGTCGCTTTCGGATACCTTCTCAAAGTAACGAGAAATTCCAGCAATATGTCCGATACCAACGACACCAACAACTGTCGGCGGTTCATTCAACTGGGAATTGGAACGGGCCTCGGAGGCGGCATCAGCGGCGGCCAATTGCAATGAATGGGCCAAACAGAGATCTCTTTCTTGGACGAAGACACGACTAAGTGGAGGAAATTCACCAGTCATCTCTTCTAGCATTTCTTCGAGGAGATCTTTTTGTTTACAGCGCTCCACTTCTTCCGCGCTGATAGGTCCGCGATTTAGAAGGAGGTGCCAAACCAGTTTTGCTTTTTGCCATAGCGATAACGCAGCCAAAGCGCGGTGAAGGGTCACATGAATTGGACGATCGCCCAAATGAATTCGACAGCCCTGAACATTACGACCTTCATGATAGGCCCGACGAAATTCGCCACCTGGTGCCATTCCTAGTTGACGAGTCAAATGAGCCGATGTAGATAGAAAGAGCAAATACAGAGCGCCTTGAACGGCTCCATACTGCTTTATCGTCGATCTTACTTTATCTAAAAAAAAAATCAAAGTTTTAAGATACGAATCTAATAGAGTAATAGGTAACATCTTTTTGATTACCCATGTTTAGGTTTTTGGCCTCTTCCAAAATGGTTTTCTCGTCATAACGAAGAATATTGAGGCGAGAAACGCAGAGTTCTACTACAACAACTCGAGGGCGCGTCATGAGAATAGTCTGCAAGAAAAAAATTCATTTGTATACCATACGCAAGCGATGAAAAGAGCTTTACCTTGGCAACATCCTCCTGGCTTTCCAAACTGAAATGAGCTGTTCCAACCAGATAAACTTTGACACCATCTTTGCTAGTAAGTTGAGAAACTGTATCAGGAAGCTTCATCAGTTGCTCAACCTCTGGATCAGAGTTTGTTGTCTCATCATTCAAATGAGCGTCGTCGTGATCGTCGACTTTAACATTGTCAGACTGCTCTTCTACTGTATGGTTCACAGATATACTTTTCTCGGCATTAAAAGGCTCTAAAACGAAAAGCAAAAAATGAAAATTCCTTTACTTTCATTCATTAGAAAAAGTGTACCTTGACTTTTTGAAACAGCAACCTCATTCACTATGTTCGGCTCCTTATCTGGAAGCAAAACACTTTCTTTTAACACACCATTTTCTGTAGGCAAAACATTGTACTCTGGTACACCCTTAGTAGGCTCTAGAAATAAAATAAAATTTTATTATTGGTGCTTCCATTTATCTTTTTATAAAATTACTACCTTGGTTTAGCTGAAGTACAATAGAAGAATCCATCAAAATTTCAGCAAAAGAATCTCCTTCTGGACCAGGGAGAATACTGTCTTCTGCCTCAACATGCTGATTAAGCTCTAAATAAAAATAAAATAATATAGTTATTTTGGAAATTTAACTTTAAAAAACTATTCACCTTGATTTCCAGAAATTGACAATACAGAATCATTTAGGTTTTCAACAAGTACATCTAAACTGGAAGCAGGAAGGTTATGGTTAGTTGATTCAGCCACATCTATGGGTTCTAATAAAAAAAATACAGTTTTAATACAATTATCATCAACAGCCCTTTTTATTTTTTAATCACCTTCATTTTCAGAAGCAGAACTTATGGATTTATTCAGGGATTCTATATTGGAGTCTATGCCTGAATAAGGTTGGACATTGTCTTCCGACTCAATCTGTGGCTGACTGAGCTGGCCTAACAAAAATAGAAAGGAAGTTATATATCAGACACAAATGTTACAAAAGTAAAAGTGAAACTACCTGCATCAGAATCAGACTCAATAAAAACAGAAATTTCATTTGGATCCAACTTTGAAGAAGACTGGTTAGCGTAATTAGGTTTGACAAAGCCAGCATTTAAAGGGTTTTGTGAGTCACCAGACTCTGATTGCACTTTACTCAAATCTGCATCAGTGATGCTAATTCTTGTGCTCTCCAGTTGTGGCAACTTCAAAAGCCCTTCAACTTGTACATAACTGTCGTTTGCTGATTCATTAAGAGAGCTCTCCAGCTGGAGAGCAGAAGAATATGCATCATTCGCATTTACTACTTCAGTTGATTCAACAGCCAAATAACTCGGGCTGTTACAATTTTCCGCTTTGATTGTGTGTTGGCTTGTTTGATGCTCGTCGTCAAGGCTCGTGACAGGAATGATGTTGATAGATTTTGACTCGTCAGCTTTATCCATTTTGGGAAGGTTTGGTTCGGCTTCAGTTGCTGGTGGAGGAAAGAGTTGATAATATTAGATTAATTTATTTTTGCTAAAAAATAATTGATAGAAAATGTTAGTATACAAGATCAATCACTTATTTAGATTTGACATGATATTTAATGTCGTAATTACTTCACGTGTTACTAGGAATTCTATCAATGGTTCACCGACAAGTCTGTCACATAAGATATCTGGCTAGGCATTGCCAGTTTGCGTTTTCTGTTTCCCAGTTGCTTTTTAGCCTTGGGCCCTTGGTGATTGGCGCGGATTTTTCAAAAAATTTTCAATCACAATTTTTTTTTCAATCATATTTTTCTCTTTAATTACGGATTATGTTTGCGCTTCAGGAAACATTTTATCTATGAAGCTAATTATAGGAAAGGGTAATGCATGATTAATGTAAAAAGCCCAAAATCCTTTAATTGTTGTGCCTTCATCAGAGATGGCCTTCATACTTCATAGTTCAGTCTGCTGGTTCAGTTGTCACTTGTGTTCACTTCAACCTGCCCTTGATTGATTTGATGATTTCTAATTTTGTTAGACTACACTACCATGACACTACTGTACAGAAATACTTAGTACAGAAATATTTTTATGAACATGGAGAAAAGAAGTGCAAAACACGAAAATGAGTCAGTGGTGAATTCTGCTCACAAATCAACAACAAATTTTGATTCTTTAGAGAAACAATCATTGAAACAAAACTTACCAGTTCTTAATCCATACATTAAAATTGAAAGACTGGATTTAGAAACTCCTCATACCAAACAAACCGACAAAAAAGGGAAAAAAGCGGAAAAAAGCTACAGCAAAATGTGAATCTTCTGAGGAATCAGAATCCAATTCAGAGGAATCTTGTAAAGAAAATGAAATCCCTATCAAAGTTATCAAACAAACCAACACTATGTCGGACTGTCCGACATAGTGTTGGTTTCAAATCAGTTTTTCATAGTCCGACTCGGACTATGAAAAACTGATTCAAAAGAATATTGAAGAAAAAAGGGAAATGTTTGAAAAGATGGTAGGAGCAGTGAAACGTGAAATACTTCAAGATAAAACAAACAGAGCTGCTCAAAATGCACGGAAAAGAAAAGTGCAAACAAGGTATTTAGAAAAATTGATCTAGTATGAATAAGCTACTAATTCTTCGAGTTAATTTATATTTAAAAGTGTTGCAGTCCCAAGAAAATCCTCAAGGATCATTGATGGGAACTCACCAATCAAATACAAAGAAGAAGCTGCTGGATCTACAGGTGAATCTAATTTCTTATTATGTTCAAAATTAAATTAAAAAGTATGAGAAGATTGATAAAGCAAAAACATCAAGTATAATTCTCTAATTGCTAAATTTTGTCATCTGTTTTTTTCTTTTAATTATTTATATTACGAAAATTGTAGGCCTTTACACAATGGATGATCCAAAAATGAAATACAAGTCAATAGAGGACAAAACATTTTTCAAAAACATTATTCCTATATTGGAAAAGAAGAATAAATTAGTTAAACTACCTGCCAATCAACTAGATTTTTTGAATGTAATGAAATCCTTTAGCATTTCCGAGAAAGGAGTAGCCAAAGTTTCCAAGACCCAAATTAATTGCCTTGCTTGGCACCCAAGTAACTACAAACTTCTTGTTGCCGTCGGTTCTTCTGATGGGAATGTTGGTAAGGACATAACTGTTCTAACGTCTGGGATAAAGTAATATATATTAAAAAATTAAAATAAAATATGAGCACTTTTCTTAATTGTTTATAACTTATCCATCATCAATTCCTCACATGTTAGATTACCTCTCGTATTAAGGATCGAATAACTTGCCATGCGCAGAAGAACCGTTCCAGTCTTCTCATATCGGGTAAGTCAATTAAAATACAAGTTTATGAAAATGTATAACTCAGTTGTCATCCTGTAGTCAAAGGAAATGTATCTCTGATTGATTTACGGACCAAAGAGGTTGAAAGCAAGATTCAGTGTTTCAGTGTCAGAAACGGCACTTGTACCGTCAGCTTGCATCCACAGGACGAAAATCTGTTTTTGACTTTCGATCGCTCGGGGTAAAAATGTTACAACTAATAACGTAAAATGATTAAATTAATAAAAATAAATTTAAAAAGGGAAATGGGAAATGGGAATATTTGATATGCGGTACACGGTGGCAAATGACTTTGCTGTGCCTGTTGTTCCTTTTCCAAAGGCTCCAAAACGAGTCAATGGGACATTTTTCTCCCCCATCACTGGAAAGTACGTTCTGACTTCATACGCCGATGACACTGTAAAGCTGTACGATGTCCAGAACTACAAATTCGAGCCGGAATGTAAATTAAAATAAAATATTTACAAGTTTCAAGAATAAATCATATCATATATAATAGGCATCAAGTCCATATATCATTGCAACCATGTGGAACCTGGTGCCGGTAAACTTAGACAATTCAAAGCCGTTTGGCATCCTCAACGAGAAGACGTCTTTATTATTGGCAGCAGGAAACAGCCTTACAGGGTAAATTGGAACAACTTACTTTCAAGTAATGAAGAAATTGATCACCATGCAATCGATTCTTTCAATAGATTGAGCTGTATGATGTTCCCTCCGGCGCACTCCTTCATAAATTCAAAGGGGATATATTCCTTGGACTCGTCGACTTCAATAAATCTATTTCACCCGACTGCACCTGTTTTTGCTGCATGCAACTTTGGCGAAATTTTTATTTTTCGTTCGTAATTTTTTGCCACTTTCGAAGATTATCTAAAAGTTTTATTTTGGTGGTGCTTAATTCCTTGTTAATACCCAAATGCACACAAAAGTTTTCAAGACATCATTATTTAAAACCCACAGATGTACGATACGCGCAATGCATTTTTCTATTTTCGGTTAAAATAAATATATTCTCAAACATAGCTAAGCCTAAAACATTTGATGGGAACAAGTGAACAACGCGTCATATTTGTATATTTGGAGAAGGAAAAAGTTTTACCTACAATTCATCTAGGGTCCTTCTAGTTCAGGATCAGGATACCATGAAATGGATGAGAACCGAGAAAATGCAAAGATTTGATAATCCAACAAAACCTGTTGTCGCTGCAGCTATAAAATAAGAGGCGTAGGTGATACGGCAATACCAAACCTAAAATAATTCCAAAGAGGGGAACTATAGTAGGCCGTCAATGTCTGAAAATAACACAAATCGAAGTACACGGCTGTGTATATTAGACCATGTTTCCCACTTGTTTTCCGTGCGAAATCTTGTACTTCTTCGATGAGCTGTCAGTTTGACTATTTCGACCTTTTCAGTAGAAAGGGGCAAAAAAGAAATGAATGCCTAAAGAAAGAGGAAGAAAAGAAAACCAAATAGAATATGGAACTCTAAACAGTTTTTGGAAGTTTGAAAAAAGAGAAGCTAGCGTACGTGTCAAACTGATGTGGCGGACTCCCGCTGTTGGCCGCTTATTTGTAACAACAACAAATACAGTACCGTTGGTGTGTATATACACACACACACAGTAGAAGAAATACGCAGGGACCAGGGTGGTCATTACACTCTTATTTTTTTTTCTCTCTCTCTTTCTCTTCATCCTCGCCCCTTTATCTCTCGCTTCTTTCCCCCACTGCTTCTAGTCGTATCGAGTTTAACTTTGCGACCGCGGTCCGTGTCAATCACATCACTGCCAGTCCGCGCTAAAAGCTTTTTTCCCACAAGCTGACGAGAAAGAACGAGCGATTCAATATACACAGTGTACACAGAACATACCAAAGAGACAATCTTCTCTCCCCTCCATCGCACTATGTGTATATATACATGAAGCGAAAAACATCAACTGCTGTCCGTATACTTTTAGTTGGATGTGTATTAGCTCTCTGATGCATCAAGACAATTATAATGTACACACATCTGCGTTCACATCAGACACCATTTGACAGGAGCGAGCATCTCTTCTAGAGAAAAAGTATAGACTAACCCATTCACGGAGCGGATGGAGGGCAGCAACAAGACGTCAGTTAATAAAGAGGAACAAGACCTTTAACAGCAACAAATCAGAAGACTGACAAAACATTACGACTCGTCGAAAATGGATAAACAAAAACCCAAACAGAATGATCCATTCTATAAACTCATTTGATTTTTTTACTTTCGAACTAACTAAAAAAGGATTGATTTAAATCTTTTTCCAAAAACATTAATTTAACCTAATCTTCTTAATTTAAAAAAAAGTCTTAATAAGCTCAAATTGGTCCAATGAAAATGATATTATTACGGCAACTATTGGCTCATCACATAGTACCTTTATCGTCATTCTATCCTGGCCAGGATTGGACGGAATGGACACATGTGGCGATGAGAGAACGAGAAGACACGACCAATCACAGAAGCCTGGTTGGTGCACTGCAGCCAGTGAGAGATCAGCTGGATGCTGCTTGCGATATCCCTACCAGTAAAGCACGACTTGTCCTCTTGTTTCACTGAAACTACTGAACTCCCGAGAGCTCAGATCAAGCCCACCAGGGTTTAAAAGGAGGTGGTTCCTGTGTCATTCCTAGTTAGACGTGGTTCAGTGGAGATGGAAACGAGTAGCAACAATAAGTCACTGATGGCCATGAATCACGGTTCAGCATCATCCAGTAACGGCAATGGGGCAGCTTTGAGGCGACCGAAATGCGCTCGATGTCGCAATCACGGAGTTATTTCTTGGCTCAAAGGACACAAACGCCATTGTCGCTTTAAAGATTGTCTCTGCGTCAAGTGTAATTTGATCGCCGAGAGACAACGAGTCATGGCCGCTCAGGTAAATATCAGTAACTCCGTATAGTTAACAAATCCAAAAATTTTTGTAAAAGTTTGTTTTTAAATTATAGGTGGCACTCAAGCGACAACAAGCCACGGAAGACGCAATCGCCCTTGGATTGCGCTCTGTAGCCACTGGAACTCGGATGCCTTTCTTACCACCTGGACCCATCTTTGGAGGAAGAGATTCACCGAAGAAAGAAGAACTTCTCGACGAATCAATGTACAACTCTGGTAATATTTGAAACGTTTCGGAAGTTAATATCATTTGATTGATCAATATTTTCATTCGAAAAGGTTCAGATGATGAGGAATTGAGAGCCATTGGTCAAGAACACCAACAGCGAACTGTGGAGAAGGTATTGAATTTGGCACTCAACAATAACGCCGACCAGACTAATATGGAGTCGTCATCAGGATTGCCTAAAGATCGAGCGGTTCAGCATCACGGCTCACTTGATATGTTAACCCGAGTTTTCCCGTTTCATCCAAAGAATGCAGTTGAGAGCGCACTTGAAACTTGCGGTGGCGATGTTGCAAAAGCTGTCCAGCAATTGGTTGGACATCAACCGCACCATCATTCGTCATCGTCGGGTATCATTCCGACAAGTAACGCCGAGGAAATACCAACGATGACATCAAATAAGACAAGTATCGTCGGTAATCACTTGTTGGTGACAGCATCGGGATCCAATAAATCCGCCTTTCTGCCGACGTCCTCGTCGTCCAACTTATTACCAGCCACATCGTCTCCGAATCGTCCTGTGTACGCCCCAACATCATCGTCTGCTTCATCCATGGTCTATCCTTCAGCCTTGCGAATGATGTCATCTTATCCGGCCGCAGCCGGAATGATGTCATTTTTGCATCCGTCAGCTTATTTTGCGGCTGCCGCCTCCGCAGCCGCAGCTGCAGCCAGCAGTCCACATTCGTATCCTTGGCTTTTCCCGAATCATTATAGGCCATCAGCTCTTGTCACACCTCAACATCACCAATTTCAACATCTCTGTTTGCCTGGATGTTCAGTCTGCCCCATTTCTACATCGGCAGGAACATCTTCTTCATCTTCGTCACCTGGCGAAAGTGCTTCCTATAATCCTAACGGTAACAACATCATAAAAGCATCTAATAATATGATGTTTGCATCATCGTCCCCGGAAGACATGTTCAAAAGTAATCTGGGAAGAAATAAAGATTTGTTGTTCCAGCAAAGCAGTAGCAGCAACAACCATTGATCAACATTCTTGTTTGTTTTACAAATAAATTCGTTTGCGCTTCTAATCAAAACTTCTGATCACATTGGACATGAATTAATGTTTACTGGCTGAGTATAGCCAATGTATGTAATTTGATCATCTAATTAATAAATACTTTTTCATTCGTTCACCTAGCTCTGTTGATTCTTATTCTCTAGTCATTTCGTTCAAGACTGCATATAGTCTATTCTATTTGTCTTTTGTTTTTTCCGTTTTTCTCCCAACAAAATGAATTGATGCATTGCCCAAATGAACTAACTTAGTATAATATATCAAATTCACTGGGAAAATATGTTCCTGTATTAGAGACAACCTCTTATTAGAATTCCGAGAAAGAGACGGAAAAAGATACTCTTGTCCGCTTTGAGCCAACTGCTGTGTTTTTGTGACGATGAGACAATATAGCGGCTGCTTGTTGCCTGTTACTCTGATGTGCTGCTGTATATAGTTGTAGCTGCTTCTACCGCTGTACGCTGTCGAGGCAAACAAGGTGATAGTTCGTTCCATGTCGAAAAGTGTTTTACGAAACGATAAAAACATGGAAGAAGAATAAAAGAAAATGATATACGGTAGAGTAGCTCGTCCTTCTCAGTTCTCAACAAGAGTTTTCCAACCAATATAGAACATGGCGGCTTTCAAGACAACAAGAACTCGAATCTGTTGAGCTTGTCAGACCAAAACGCATAGGTCGACGGGCCAAACGGAAAATATAATATAGCAAGGCATCAAACGAGAAGAAAAAAGAGATATAGGCGAAGAAATACAAGTCGACTGAAGCTGCATGTTCAGCGGTTGCTGTTGCCTGCTGACCCAACAGCTAGTAGAGGTTAATGGAGTCGAGACAGGAGGATAACTACCACAAACTGTCACTTAGTGCTGCCGTGCCCTGTATACAACATACAAACAGGAGAAAACATCTCTCACAAAACCTTGTACTCTCCATCTTTTTTTCTTTCTTCATGTTTTCTTCGGCTTGTTATTATTCATTTGTTTTTGTTTTGCTTAGTCTTTCTTTTATTTACTCAATGATGGTCTCCCTGTTTGTTCTCAGAAAAGAGAACTCCCCTATACGTTGAGCTAATCAGCTAATATTATAAGGTCTAAAGTTATAAAGAGCCGTTGGGTGTTGGAGTAAACAATTTATAACGGAAGTTGACTAATATTCAATTATCATATCCAAAGGGAGCACTAAGTATAGTCCTACACGCTATGTAGACTATCGAAAATAAATCCAGCATTTGATCACTCAAGGAAAGGGAGTTAAAAAATTCTCAAGGAGTTTTACACAGGAAATAATAGCTATATACAGCCCTAAGTGTCATTTATAACTAAAAAAAAGGAACAGCCGGTCCAGTTTGGTTGGCGACTAGCGCGTGTATATTTTGTTTTTTGAAAAATATTCTACCGGAGTGCGAAATTTTTCGAAGAAAAGCCGATGAAGGGTATTGTATTTTAGCCCTGCTACAAACACGTCCTGTAATACACTACGGCTGTGCTATACGTATATAAGAAGTGTGTGTATACTACAGAGTGACTGCTTACGCCATTCGAGTACAGCACGTTTTGTTGTGACGCGCTATTATTTAGCTTCTTGTATTTCCGCATTTTCTGTCGAGGACAGCACGACGAGTACCGAAACGCAATATGATGTTTTCCCGTTTGTCGGACTCGACGAGTCCAAAGGTCATCAGTTTTCTCCAGTTTTTGCTTTTGCGGTACGTTTGCCCGTGCTGGCCTTTTCCATCTGTCCTTCTTTCTTTGTCTCTTTCACATCGCAAAGCCGCAGCTTCTGTCTCCAATTCCGACGTTTAGACCGACGCGGAACAAGAGGAACACCAACTGCATAATATAGAACAAAACGAATAAGTACAGCGTATATAACACATGCAATATCCTGCTCGCAAAACAGTTTAAAGTTTGAGTGTAAAACAAAACAAAAAAAGACGTAATATTTAAGCGGAAAAGTCAAAGAGATTGTCGCCTTCCGGTACAGTGGAGAATCAGTCGAATCCAAAAAGATCGAGAGCTATTTGGAAAGAAGAGATAATAATGGATCGGTCATTCGAGTGTGACGATGACGATCCTTCTGTGACTATACTATTTATTACTATTATGGCCTCATCGTCGTCACGATGGAATCAATAGTCAAATGGGTCAACAAAGGAAGAATGGATCCCTGTAATATGTATACAGAGAAAGCAAACCCCGTTATAGACTACGTTATATACAATAAGAACGCTCTCGTGCCCGCTGTCCCTTTTAAAACTAGCTAACCAACTATAACTGTATAACTATGAGAGAGAAGTAAACTGATATTCCAGTCTCCTAGAAAAGGGGTGACTGGCAAACAAAAGTGATCGATATTAGGACCTAATAACACATTTAGATATTGAGACGACTTATTTGTCTTTCCTTTATGTTTTATTTTAATTCGCCTTTGCCATCAGTGATGGATATAGTTTTCTCCTAGTTAGGTTTTCCGCCGACTCTTTCTGTGTTTATGGTGTGCATTATTGACGTATATATATATATTATGTGTTTGCTCATTTATGAGTCTAAACTGACCGCTTGTGGGTTCAGGATCGAATTTCAGAGATGTGCAAACTGACAGAAAAGAATGAAAATATAGCCCTCTTGTCCATCCGCCTCACTATATCGCCCAGCTGGACTTTTCCCTCCCATCTATTATACCACTGTATGTATAATATGAACTACCAATACTATCGTTGACTGCATTGAAAGGCTATATATATGCATCCTCTGTCAAAAATGTGCCCCTCCGCTTGGGGTCGGCTCTTAGTCTCTCCCTAACCACCCTAACCACTACCTATATACTGTTGAGGATCCTGCTGTTTCTTAACCCTTCAAAATAAGGATAAAATATCACCATTTTATGAAACAAAGCTAATATAGCTGAGCCCATGTTTCACTGTAAACAAGTTTAGGGAAATTTTAAAAATCATGTCCAAAATAAAACAACTGACTAATTTATAGAATCGGCAGATTGTTTTGAGAAGAAAATTTTTTAAAGTATTTATAATAAAGTTTTTCTTCTTGGAATCTTAAATTTTAAAGAGTTTCGTCGTGGAGTCCTGGTGGTAATACAGGAGCATAAACTAAAATGGAAAATTTAAATTTGGATAAAGCTTAATTGTTTTTATAAATTGACAAAAACATATGAAACATATTGAAAAGTATTCTAGCTGAAGTGGGTGGATCTGGTAATAAACTTAAAAGTTTTGGTAGTTTTAAGAAGTTCGGTAGCAATTTTTTTAAGGGAGCGTTTCGTTTTTTGATTCCTTCTCTTGGCAACAAATGGAACAAGTTATTTTTTATATTGTGGATGTGATACGACGAGGTTTTCACGGTCAAAATAACCGTTTTTGGGTAAAATCGCGATAACCTTCACAAACAAGTTTAATGCGTGGCAATCAGCAATGTATTAGTATACAACTTGCCTTTGTTTTGTTTATTTCATAGTTTCGTTTTCGTTTTTATGCAAATTTCTTATATACTTCTTGTGCTGGAGTTCATCGATCCTCGATGGACCTTAATTTGTCAAGGAAATACGACTTAACGTACAAAACCTTAATAATAAATATCTTAATCTGAATGTTATCACTGTGAAATATATTCGTAATTTTGCTATGCAAAAGTTTATATTAGTCGAATTTGATATTTCATGAAGTCCTCGTGGATCCGGTGGCTTTTTATTGTGGTTCGATCAAATTTTCGTGTCGGAACAAAGCATTTCCAAGTAACAATCCCGTAGCAACTATTATTGTAAAAATAATCTTCCTCGTTCCGCATTTATTAAAATTCAAATGACGACAAAAATGTAGTATTTACTGTATATACGTGCGTATACGTCAGCAATTCAGCATGCGTGTTTTTCTAATTTATGGGCTCCAATGTCAGAGAATGTCCTCGGTCGAATCAACGTTTTTACAGCGAGGGACAGAGAAATCAACCTTCAAAAAACTAGTTTAAAATTTCATTAAAACGTGAATGGATGTCTGTGACAATTTGCCTCTTTAAATCTACGACTAGTTCTCAAAGACGACCACACCCTTTTTCTTTTTCCACACATATTGTATAGTTTCCTTTTTAGGTAACAGAAGCGACATGTTCTTGCAAACACGAATTAAAAAAAAAAACATATCTATAAACTTAAGTCTTAACGCTCTTAAAAGTTGTGTAGTTCATGGTACTACACTCCATGAATAATAACTAAATTATAATCAGAAGCTATGATGCACATTAGTGCAGTAGCTGTATATCTGCCGTATAGCGGTCAATCATAGAATCGTTGTTAATTCAAATACATATAAGTTATTTATACTTGATAAAGTGATCATAGCCTAATAATATAAATTTTCGTTCTTTTAGTTAAATCGTATGTCGGTTGCTTGTTAATGCAATCATAGAAAAAAGCTTTTACCCCCAAATATATTTAATCACTAGTGGGTGTGGTCCTTGGAAAAAAGAGAAGGAAAGAAAGCACTGTAGTGTGTACACATTGAAGACGATTGCATATCATATCGATTTCAAGGACTTGAGACTCTTTTCTCTGTCATTCTGCGCCATACCAGGCGAAATTACATACGAAAGTGGAGATGAGAACTGCAGGAAAGCACCTTTGGAACTTATTTCCAAAGACAAATTTTAATTCGTCTCTTGCCTTTGGCTAACTTTAGTGGTGTATAAAAAGGACGGCAGAGAATCCAACTCATCACTTGCTCATCGAAGCTTCGACTTTTCGTTCCACAGATACCGCCATGAAAGTTTTGGTAAGTTTCCCTTTCATTTCTCGAACTGAATAGAAAACCAAACAGCGTGTATTATGTTTAGATTATTTTATATTTTATCTGTTCCAGGTCTTTTGCTTGATCTTGGCTTGCGCCTCTTCTGCGCCATTATCGTCTGAATTGAACAACGATTTCAAATGGAAAAGCGTAGATCTCAATAAGGATGGCCAACCTGATGTCGTTCCTTTGCCGTTGACACCAGAGTTCAATCATGATTTACAATGGAAAAGTGTGGATCTGAATAAGGATGGCCAACCTGATGTTAACGCAGTGGTTGAAGAGGCCAAGGTAGCTGATATCGCGACCGCTGAAGTTCCTCAAGTCGAAGCTAAAGCGGCTTCGGAAGGTTACGCCATCACTATCCAAACAGCCGCAAGTTATTTTGAAGCCGCTCCAGACGTCAAACCTATTGTTGAAGCTGTTCCAGTGGCTGAAGAGGCCAAATTAGTTGTTCCAGTCGTTGATGCTTCCGCTGTTGAGTCTTCCTCAACCGTCGAAGTAGCTCCAGTAGCTGATTCTGTCATTGTTCAATCTAGCGCTGCTGAAACTCCATCATCAGTAGTCGATCCTGTTGTTGAAGCTGTCCCATTGGCTGAAGAGGCCAAAGTAGTTGTTTTTCCAGTCGTTGATGCTCCCACTGTTGAGAGTACCCAAATGGTCGAGTTGGCTTCAGTAGCTCATGCAGTAGCTGATTCCGTTGTTGAAGCTTCCCCAGTAGTCTCAGAAGGGACTAAAATAGGTGATGCTTCAGTCGTCTCAATTGCTGATACTCCTGTTGCTTTAGAAGCCACACCTGAAGTCGAATTGAAATCTCCAGAGCCTGTTCAAGATACGCCTGAAATACAGGAAGCTAAAGCTGTATTTTTCCGGCTTTAACGAAGAGGCCGCTGCTGCCGCCGCCGCTGTTGACGAAGATGGCAACCCCACCGTGATGAATGATCTCTCCGCCACAGAACGTAAGACGCGTTGTGGCGCACCGGCGCCAAAGGAAAAGAGGAGCGGCACCGTGGCAGCGAAAAGCAGACGAAAACGAAGAAGAAGAAATGGCAGTGGCGATCAAGATTCTGAAACGAGTAGTTCTGTCTTTTCGCTGTGCTAAAAATAATAAAACTCTTTTCCGGATTCAATTAATTTGTTTCCGTGTCTCATTTCGTCACCACAAAACAATATTACGGACCCGTCCGTCACATTGGTGCCGAAACCCATTTGACGAACAATTCAGGTGACAAGTGTGAAACAGCATAAATCCCGCAAGGTGTGTCCAATCTACTTGGCGGCCGTTTTATCTGTGGGTTATAACGCTACTAGCCACCAAGTTCACAATCGTAAGTTGCAAACTTGTTGAAATCTATGTAAATTCGAACAAATGCATAAAATGTCGGTTGCAAAAAGCTATCTTGGGCGGCCATGCGCCACGCGGAACGTTTCGAACCCCACCTCCGCGCGAACAAAATTTCCTCACCCCCCCCCCCCCCCCCCCTTATCGATAAGGCACAAAAGAATAGAACATTTTTCTTTTTTCGAACTCTGCCTCTTCCCAACTACGTTCGCGTCCCCATATTCTTTAAATTTTATGTTCCACTACGATTAAGTTTTATTTTTAACTTGTTTAAAGTTTATTTAATGTTTATTTAAAGTTTTCTTGCCTGTTCCATTCAATGAAAGGGTAACAGCGGCGTACCGAACTAGAGGTATATCACCATATAGCTCTAGTTGAATAATCCGCCACTTAACGTTCATATATCTCTATCGAACTAAAATTTTCGGAATCGTTATTTTAACGGTTAACTATTCGTACAAACTAAACAAACTCGAACTTTTTCGCACTACATTTAATCGAAATTTACTTTTTCTCGAACAAAAACAAAATATGCTATTCTTTCGTTAATGCCCCTTTTACGACAACACTAACGAGTCTTTTCATTATTTCAGTTTTCTTTTTCGAACAAGTCGAACGACAAACTGAATAAAATACGAACAACAACAAAACGAAAATTACAACATCGTACGTTTAAATTTTATCCAGCAATCGAACCACACTTAATTTAATTTTTATCGTTAGATATCAGTCGAGCTTCCAATATCGTTTCATACTCGCTAATTTCCAAGCATGGCCGACGACGACCACGATGGTTTGGTGGACGCCCAGACTCTGTTTGCCGCGCGGACGACAGCGAAGCGCAAACACACCAACACCGTTAAACGAGCTCGAACTTTAATAGTTAACGCTGCGTCTCGCGTGGAGCTCGAGGCCTTTATGCCGACGCTGACGAATGCCCTCAACGAACTAGTCGATATACACGAACGTTACG
Source organism: Daphnia galeata (assembly GCA_030770115.1). Lineage (NCBI taxonomy): Eukaryota > Metazoa > Arthropoda > Branchiopoda > Diplostraca > Daphniidae > Daphnia > Daphnia galeata. Next base: position 1,051,917 of record CM061121.1, read on the forward strand.
TGGCCGCTGCTGAACTTGACGCTGAAGAAACAGGAGGCCGCTGAAACGTACTTGCAAGGAATCCAGCAATTGCATAATACTTGCGTCGAAGCAATCAATCGCGTCCGTCAAGTAAGAGTTGGTCGCCAGGGATGGAACGTGTCAAACAGCGGCCTTGTACCTAATCGTCCTAATCCACGCGACAAACAACCGGAATCGCTCAGCAATATCATTCCGCCTCACGATTCGGCGAGTGATATTCAAAAGACTGAACTGCTAGATCACAACGGCCATTTAAGCGCACCTAATGAAAAGCTTGAACCTACTGATCAATTAAAGGCAGCGATAAAACGAAAGCTTGATCTCGAATTCTTGTTGGTTCAAAAGAAGATTCTGCAAGAGAGAGACGTCAAAGATTTGGCGACAAAAAACGAACGTGAACAGGAGGATCTCATGATGCGGATCCGTCGTGAATCGCAACTTCTTGCGGGCCTCGGAGCGTGTCGGGCCGTAACGTTCGAAGATTACCACCTCACTTCGTCGCCGTTGCAAACGTACCAGAATAATCTTCCTGGGGCATTGGTGCCAACCAACCCCAGCACCAGCAATATAATTCATCAAGCTCCTGTTACGCCACGTCATCATAATTCGTCCTATCGCGAACCAAGGCTGGTAGTAGCCAAATTCGATGGCGATCCGCGAAGATGGCCGAAATACGCGGCTGGTATTAAAGCAACTCTAGCCGACACAGATTTCGCAGAATCAGTAAAGCTGCTTTCGCTCCAAGAAACTCTACTAGAAAGTATCCAACGTAGAATGGCGCATATCTTCACTGGCGACTATTCCTTCGAGTCAGCATGGGCTCAGCTCCAAAGCAAATACGGCGACCCAGCCTTGATTATTCAAGCCCATAATCAGTACCTTCTACAGCTTTTACCTTTCAAGAACGGCGACTTTGACTCCCTTTTTCACATGGCTACTGCCGTTCATGACGCCGTTTCGAGTGTAGGCCCTGAGCACATCGATATGTTCACCTACTCCACGGTAGTTGGCTCACTTCACGTCAAGCTACCAATTAATCTTCAGACAGATTGGGGCAGGTATGCCTACGAATTGAGACGAGTTCCATCACTAAAGGATTTTGACAGCTGGATCGACGCAATTGTTGGGGCGGAAGAGCTTCGTGGTGCCAAACTCTCTTCGACAGGCAATTCGAATGCAGCAAAACCACCCGCTTCCGGTGCGACGAACAGAAACAACAGCAACCAAAACCAACCAGGCAGCAGCAACTATAACAACCGCAACCCAACTGTCCTCGCGCAATCATTATTGGAAGTAGCAGTCTTTCCCGAATGTCCCGCCTGCAAGGAGAATCCAGGCCACAGGCTCGAAATGTGTAACGTTTTCAAAAGGATGATTGTCAACGCCCGCGCCGCATTATGCGCCTCCAACAACCACTGCTTCAAATGTCTAATTCGTGGCCATTACACCCGAAAATGCAGAAGACAAAACGCTGGTTGCAAAGAATGTGGCGGCCCCCATCATTCGTTACTACATGGAGCTGATCGGCAGTTCCCAGAGACATCAACCAATAAAGGTAACAATCAGCCCGTACTTCTCGTTAAATCCATGGACAGCGGTGTTCGGCCAGTTTTATTGGCTATTGTTCAATTGTTTGTTAAAACGTTCGACTCGGTTCGCACAACCTATGCTGTCCTTGATCCTGGTAGCGAAGTAACCCTTGTAACACGAAGCTTGGCAAACTCGCTAAATCTAAAAGGCCCGCCCTTGCTCGTTCGCTTTGGTTCGTTCTGGGACTCGCTTTTAGTCGAATCCAATGTAGTAACGTTCAAACTAAGCTCTCTGGATGGCACACACACCCTGGATGCGTCCAACGTCTTAGTCGTCCCAAAGATTACTCTGTCCCAGCGTAAAATTGATTGGCCCAGTATTAAAACTAATTGGGAACACTTGTCCACCCTTGACCTCCCAAGTATCGATTCGTCCAAAGTCGAAGTTTTAATCGGAATGGATTTTCCTTCCGCTCATCAAACCCTCCAAATCGCCGTACCAATCGAAGGTGAAGAGGGCCCTACCCTGCTAGCACGATATATCCATAGGATATCCTATGTTAGTCCCTGAATCCAAACGACGTCTCGTCCCTAGGGGAACTATTTGGTACATCCATAGGACGGACCGCCCTTGTCCCTTTGTCCTAAAGGGCTCTTGTCCTTTTGTTGACAATTAGATACATCCATAGGACATCCTTTTAATAATGTGCCATGGATGTCAAATTTTTACGTCACAAGGAGAGCAAAGTTGGGTGCATTTGGGATGCAAAAATAGGGTTGAGTCTATTCTATATCCCTCTTTCTTCCCTCAACGACAGGTTTTACATACCATTACAATAATAGTTTATAAAATTTATAGATTAAGGGTAAAGGTAGCAACCTATGTCACACACCTTTTTATGTGTTAAAATACAAATTTATACTTAATATATACCGAAGGGCGCCTCTCGCTTTATATTATAGAAAAAGATAACAAATAGTGTTGGTTGAAGATGAAGTTTATTCATGGGCAAATAATGGAGAAACAAAGAAAGAATCGTCGGGAGGATTTTTCATTGGAATTCGCAAACATTTATTTATAATGCAAGATATTGGCCAGATTTGAAGATCGTGGCTTAGATCAGAAACGACAAATTCGTTAATTGCCATGGACGGGAGGGGGTATTCAAACAAGTTGTTGTAATTTCGATACTGCTTAGCTAAAATAAACACTTCTGAATTTGAATTTCTTAAAATGTTTTCAATAAGCAAAATTTTACGATCAGAAATCAAAACGCAGTTGTCAGGGACCTTATTTGATATGGTCCACCTGCAGTATTGCATTTTTTTAAATTGATCAGCCAGTCTACATTCATATATCAAAGGCCCAGAATGATGATAACCACTAAGGGATGTCAATCTGTTTACAACAATGCTCCCCTTAACCCTTGAATGATGAGCGTCTACTTCCCGCATCCGACGAACAATCTGTTCCAATGGTTTGCCACCACGTCTGACCAAATTCTTCATTTTTTGTAGCTTGTTCTCAAAGGGAAATGAACTGAAATTATCCAAGTAGCCATAGTTCATGACATCGTCTGGCAAATGAATCAAATTATGAATATTGTAAGAAATGAATTTCGGCCCGTAAAGTTTAATTGCATCTTTCACGAATGTCTTTAGAAGTACTTCAGCATATTGAGCATACTTAACACAGTCCTCATCATTTACCAATATTTTCATCGCGACATGAAAAAGAAGAAAGTGGTTGTACAGCGGTGTGTCTAAGACTTTATAAATGACAGGGCCTACATAATTCATGTGCAGTCTATATTCGGTTGCTTTCATGTGGGGCATGTCGTTGAGCGTCCTGGTTTTTCTTGCGAAATCACAAGGTATAAATGGAGCAATTGCAATTAATTTTGCTGATAAATAATCTACAACCTCTTTAGAAAGTTTGGTCCGTTCATATCCTCCCTTTACCCATGCTGACATAAGTTTTTTCATACCACCAAGGCAAGTCAAGTGCATATAGTCTAACGGTACATTTTTTATCATATCAGGCAAAATTTTTTCTATAGAAGACCTTTCTTTGTTACGATCATGATGGTTTTCGTACACCCTATTTCGAAATGAATCATCAGTGCGCAATGGTGAGGAAGTTTCTGGGTATGTAACTCTCCCCCCTTTACCCGAAGCACTTTTGACCCAAGTTCCAACTGTTAAACACTTGTGACAACTTTCGTACGAATTGTGCAGAACAACGCTCGTCATAAAGCAACGTGCTGGCGCATCGCATACCAAACCCACGATAGAGATTCTTATTTTCTTTCCTTCTACGAAAAGCCCATTTGAAATCAACTCTTCAGCTTCACGAATTAGGTCAATGAGATAAATATTTACATTGTCTGGTTTTTTGTACCCATGATAAATCCCGATTACGAATACAAATCCGCCATCTACACCACATGTTCTGCCCAAAATAGGCCAAAACTGGCTTCCACTGCTTTTTGCAACTGGTATGCCATCTGCATTTATGATAATTTCGATATCATCAGGGAGATTCGCTACATCAATTTTTAGCAGTGACAGAAGAATTCCATTACGTAATCCAAGGTGAACATACCGACCAGGTGGAACATCGCGAAAGGAAATTTTACCACGGGATAATCCAGTTTTTGCAAGGGTTCTCCAGTCGACAGGCAGATATCCAAGACCACCATCGGTTTTCAACAGCTTTAGTAAGGAGTTTACGTGGCACCTTGCAATGTTTGCCTCCACAGCCCAGGTTGTCAGACGGCGTTTAAAAGTCTCTTCAGCGTCTTCTTCATCCGAACTTGAACACGATTCCTTGTAGTCGTAGTCATCTTCAAAACAATCGACGCTGGCATAAGAAGCAGCATCGCTGACGTAAGAGTCGTTATCACTTCCAACACCATCAATATCCACTGTAGGCAGATAACATTCGTGCATGTTTTCTATTTCAAAATTGTCTACTAAAATATAAAGTTCGGATTAAGTTAACTACACTAGAATAATACACAAAAAGTATAGTACTGACCATTTATTTGTTGAGCGCCGTGGTAGGTAGAATTTGGTTGTTCACCATCAATAATACAATGAGCTTGTGTTGATGAGGAATGACCGGAATGGCTACTTTGTTGGGCAGAAAGAACAATATTGCACTGATGAGGTTGCCCTGAGAAAGAAGTATTACAAGCATGACCTAAAAAATTAATAATGCATAATTATTAATATGATTAAGTTCTAATTTGTGTAGCAATGAGTTACATGACTGCTGCAATACAAACAAATAAGTGTTTTAATACTGACCATTCAATTGCCCAGCACAGTTGTAACAAGGATATTGCTGTTCAACCTCAATTAACGTATGAGACTGCAAGGATGATAAATAACTGGCATTCAGGCTATTATGTTGGCCACGAACAACAATATCACATGCAGGGTGCATTGATGTAGAAGGAGCATCGGAATGACCTAGAAATGAATAACAGACATTGTTAAATTTGTTATTAAGAATAGGATGAAATACCCCAAATAGGAAATTGTTCTTTCAGTTTAGTATAGAAAAAAAGACTGCTAAAATTAGGAGACATATACACTTTAAGCTAACCATCATTCATAGAAGCTAGTTGGGGCGAGTGGTGATGCTGTGGCATTCCAGACACACCAGCAGACATTTCACTCGTGTTAAAAAATTTTTGAACTGCAGATTTTATTCTTCGCTGAGTTTGTCTTTTAGATACAGGCTTCCAATTTGAACTACAATGGCTCGACACATCATTTCTGGGTTTATCCATCTAAATAAAAAGAACAGAAAAAATGCAAATGATAAGACAATAACTTCACAGGAAATAAGTTGAATATGGGTATGGAGTATAACCCCATTTATTTGTAAAATTAAACAGGAAACAGTCACACATCACAGTTACACACCTTATAGGTTCACGCGTTCAGAAATTGGTTCACAGTGGTTTCGCGCCCTCTTGAATAAATAAAATTCTTAAATCTTAATTAAATGATTGAATTCTATGAGAGCAAACCAATTTGACGATAAGTGTTAGCTAGATGTTATGCTCTAGAAGGAATCAGCCATTTTGGACGCTGTACGTCAATCGTGCGTTGCCACCTGTATTGGTAAAACTAAAAAAACATTTGCGAAAAGTTGAAATGAAATTGTTCAATAAATATTTATTTGTTAACAGAAAAAAAATTTTAGATATAACTTTAGAACACCTGATGAATGCCTACCATTTTTAATCACAATTTTTTATCTACAACTCTCGTTTTGAGTAACTGGCAATGTGGCATTCCATGTTCGGCTTTTGTCAAGACTTTGTCAGTTTCCATTTCATTCTAGAATTTCCTATCATTCTTTAGCGTGCAAGTTTTGAAATCCAATAACGTTCAAAGCATCTTTAATTTCTTCACGAAAAATTAATTGAATTCTCGGAAAATGGAAGATAAGGTAACTACATTTATAGTTTACACTAAACATAATTTCGAATCATAATTCTAAGAGTGATAAATTTGTTTTTTCGTGATCTACGTATGTAAGACCACGTGTGAAAGGTTTGAAAAGATATAGTGGTGCAAGAAATTACATGGTTTTTCTTGTTTTTGAAATTTAAAATCTATTATCTGTTTATTGACAGGATGGAACATTCTTGTTGGTGGATTTAGAAACAAACTCGGGAAAAGCAGTGGCCATTGTGCCAGATTTTTGGTTTTCTGCTAACTCTTGTTGGTATCCACCACCAAGTAGAAAAGGGAATCGTGCAGTTACCTCCAGGGAAATACCACAAGAGGATTGGTTGAATTACCCTGCAAAATCCAGAGGGATATTTGGTTCGTAATTGCTTTTAAGATTTATACCCATACTTGTTTAAAATTACACCATATTAAACATTTTCTTTTTCAATACAGGTTCATTTAAGGAAGCCAGAAAGAAGCTTCCAGTTGCAGAGGTTTTGTCGGACATTAATATCCCATCAGATGCTGAAGGTGTCAATCTTGGAAGGGGAAAACGCACCAAGAGGCCCAGAGTTATGTATTCACCAGATTCAAGTGAAGGTGAGGAGGAAGCAACACTTTCTCGTGCTCCCCCAATCCCACCAAATCTTTTGAGACAACAGTCATCGAGTAAGTCTCAGACATATGATAACATTATTGAAACACTAAGTCTTACAATTCTTTTGAAAGGCTTTTCACCATCAAATCTTCAATCTAATGGATTATCCGTCCCAAACAATAACATTGCAAATAATTCATCAACTGAACATTTGCCGTCCGTTGGTTATCGCCACACAGTATCTCCAACTTCTCAGCATGCCCATATCGTTTCCTCTGGCAATACTTTTAATGAACATGGTCCGTCAGCTCAACATGCTCACCCAGGATCGTCAAATTCTATTAGCCACTTTGGCTCATTTGAGAATACGTCGACTGAACGTGGTTCGGCTGTTGCGTATTGCCAACCAGAATCGTCAACATCTTATGGCAATTTCGGTCAATCCATGAATCAATCGGCCGAAAATAGTTTCTTCTGTTAGATATTGCTATCCAGGATCGTCAGCTTCTTATGGTTATCATGGTACATCTGTGAATGCTTCAACTGAACAAGTGATGTCTGTAGGCCATGAGTTGGAATATGGTAATCCTGCATCCTCAACGCCATTTGTTCATCATGGATTGTCACCATCAATTGCGCGACCACAATCGCCAGCTTTCAGTGAGCATCTTGAGTCGTCAGCTTCCATCGTCCGTCCTGGGTCGTCAGCTTCCATTGCCCGTCCTGGATCGTCAGCTTCCATTGTTCATCCTGGATCGTCAGCTTCCATTGTTCGTCCTGGATCGTCAGCTTCCATTGTTCGTCCTGGATCGTCAGCTTCCATTGTCCGTCCTGGATCATCAGCTTCCATTGTTCAGCAAGAATCATTAGCCTCTATTGACCGTCCTGGACCGTCAGGATCAATCTATCGCCCTGGATCGTCAACAGTGGACAGTGGCTTTAGCGGAGAACAGTCTCCATCATTCGCTACAAACGGAAGCTATGCACATCACAGCCAATCTGAAAATTATCGTCATTTGTCCCAATTTGGACATCATGTATTGCCTTCACCATCGGTTACCCGTGGACATGCTTTTGAAAGCACAGGTCGTACATCACAACGTTCAGAAACTTCCGACATCAGCCGATCTGTTGGACTACCTGCAAATGCATTCCCGACTCGTGCTCATTCCGGCAATCAAGGGACTTCTGATAATGGCGTATTCGTAGGGTTGTCTACTCGACCAGTTGGCAGTAAGTTCTTCCTTCCTCACCAGTTTAATGTATACTTAAACTATGATTTTTTTAACAGATTCTCCACAGGCCGATATTATGGTACGAGTGGTCCAGTCGCTGGAGAAGATTGCGGAACAACAACGCGTACAAGATGCCAGGTTGATGGCAATTGACAGGCGTTTAGATAACTTTCATCAATCTCAGCAGCAACTGCCATCGTCCAACGATCCTGTCACAGAAATCTCCGGACTTCCCGTCAAAACTTTGGATGATCTTCTTGCGTTTGAGGAACGCCTCAAAATAAATGAAAAATATTTCGAATTGGTTAGCATAATTTTATATTGGATTGTTATAAAGGCAATTTAACATTTATTTTTTACATTGTTTTTGAAGGTTCGTTTCATTCGTACAATTGGTGGTACTTCGACGGCAAATGTTGTTATCCGCTGTTGGGACAAGGTGTTGACACTTGACGCCAAAGCTTCCTGTAACTGGTTAGGCAAAGTGAGAAACGGCAATCGAAAACACGCCCTAAAAGACTCTCTAGTGACTAAAGCTATTTTTCGTAAGTTTATATGCATTTCTACATGTTTCACAATTTTATGTTTTTTCATCTATCTTAGGGGGAATCAGAGGAACTCCCCAATTTCGTACTGTGCAAGAATCGGAATTGATTGTGGAAACCAAAAAAGCCCTCAAACATGCCCCGGAAAGAGCTCGTCAAGTCGCCGCTGCAGCCGCCGCCGTTGCAGCCGCCGCCGCTGGTGGTACAATTTTATTTTGTTACTTTAAATTATTGCATTGTAATAATCAAAATCCAATTAGCTGCTGGTGCTGCTGCTCTTGTTGATGGTGCTGCTGCTGCCAATGTTGCTGCCAATGTTGCTGCCAATGCTGCTGCCAATGCTGCTGCCAATGCTGCTGCCAATGCTGCTGCCAATGAATCCGATGAGGATTAAAGATGTGTTGAGGCTATTTCAAAAACGATCGCAAATTACTGAATTCCTTCTTTGGCGTCGGCGGTACAAGGAATCCGTATTTTTAACTTTTTAATCACCGTTGACGCCTAAACTCAGAGTTGTTGTTTTAACTAAATTGTGTATGCTGTTCCTAAATGTACTGCTGTTCCGTCGGCGGTACAAAAAATCATCTTTGTAACTGTTTAATCACCGTTGACGCCTACATTCCGCTTGTTATTGTTGGAACTAAATTGTGTAATTCTTGAAGAAAGGCGTAATTTAATAAACTAGATTGGCTTGAATTTGTTTTTTGAGTATTTTATTCATTTATATTAACTATCATTAGCATTATTTCGCCCATCCAAAATTGACGTCGAAGGGTTATCCAATTTGGACGTATAGGGTACGTCGGATTCGGACGTTCATGGTTTTCCAGGCTGGGATGTTCTGAGGCGCGACATTTGGATGTCCCGCGTACGTACTCAAGACAGACAGATCGGATATCCCTAAGTCCGGAGAGGTCATATACAGTCCATCCTGGCAACGTAAAATTGCTAGCAGGGTACAGCGCACCAGACTTGCTTCGGTTGGGCCGTCGTTGGCAAAATACCGCGATATCTCGTTGCCGGTCCTAGTAAGAAGCGAAACGTAAATTTAGGTTACGTACAATTCCATTCGTCGCCCTTCGATGCTTCAGAAGACTCGCAATCAGCAAAGCCATGCAAAAATTCACCCGAAACCAAAGCTGCTAACTCCACTTCCGACGGAGGACGATCAAATGGTAGCCATCATCAACCGGTCTATGACGCGCTTAAAATGTGGTTACCAGATTGAGCTGCCAGTAAAACCGAACCACCCTTTAATTCCCAACAACAGGAGTCAAGCGCTTTCGCGTTTCTATGGACTCGAACGTCGCCTTCTTGACCCGAGTATGCGCAGCCTTGCGAAACAATACGAACAAAAGATCAATAATCTCATCGCTTCCGGCACTGTAGTACTTGTGGATCGGTCAGAAGTTGACAAACCAGCGGGTTTTTATTTGGCATTTACCGCATTTTTTCGTCGTCAACAACAACAAGCCGGACAAGGGGATTCGAGTCGTTTTCGATTGTGCCGCTCGTTACAACGGAATATCTCTCAACGATATTCTATTGCGTGGACCCCCATCTATTCCTTATCTGGTTGGTATCCTACTTCGAGCGCGCCAACATTCCGTCGCCCTTTCGGCCGATATTACTTCATTTTACCATCGTATCGGTGTAGACAAAAAACATCAGTCTCTTCAACGCTTCGTTTTCCGGAAATTTGGCAGCAATTCTCCGGTACTCACGTACCAATTCACGACCTTGGTATTCGGTGAAATTTGTGCATCATCTGCCGCCGTTCAAACCTTGCAACGCGCAGCAAACGACAACATGCGCTTTCCCCACGTTGCAAACAAATTAAAGGACAATTTTTACTCCGATAACTTTTGCGACTCTTTCGAAACGGAAGAAGAGGCTTTAAAATTTGCTAGGGATGTAACGGAATGTCTCGCGTCTGGCGGTTTCGCTTTAACCGGTTTTGCTTCATCTTCCTTGCGAGTAATCAACAGTATACCAACGCATCTTAGATCGACACCAGTAGCAGATCTCAACCCGAACGTCTCACCAGTTGACCTTATTTTCGGCATGGAATGGCATCTTATCGACGACTCTTACAGAATCAGGGTAAAGCAAATGCCCAAAGTTTTCAACAAAGAGGGAATTGTTATCAGCCATTTCCTTGACTTTCGACCCCCTCGGCATTTGCCTTCCAGTGATGACAGGAGCAAGGTTACAGTTTCAACAAATTCATAAATTAGAACGCGAAAAGAAATTGCGTCGCGGGTGGGACAACCATTTGCCTGAAGAAGTTCTGGCAAAGTGGGAAGAATGGACGAAAGGATTGAACAGACTATCTCTTATGTATGTCAGCCGTTGCTTCCGCCCAACCGAATTTCCTCTCGACAAATCAGTGTTTACGCTTATCATCTTTGCGGACGCCTCATCAGTAGCCTATGGTGCCGTCGCTTACTTTCGCGTGCAGTGTGGAGACAGGGTGCACGTCAGTTTTGTTATGGCAAAAGGCCGCCTCGCGCCTCTCACCCCTATGACGATTCCGCGACTCGAACTAAAGGCCGCCGTCCTGGCGGTTCATATTTCAACAATTATAAAGAAGGAGCTTCGAATCATCATTTCCGCGACGGAATTTTATTCTGACTCAGAAATAGTGCTACATCAGTTGCGCACCAGCCGCCCTCGTCAAACAGCGTTCGTCGCGGCAAGAAGAAGCGAAATTCTTGCCCACTCGTCGGCGGAGCAATGGCACTATGTCTGCAGTGAAGACAATCCCGCGGACGCGTGCACACGGGGCGTTGTTCCAAAAGATTTTGGGCCAGATTGCAAATGGATCACCGGACCTACATTTTTGTTAGATCCAGCGTTCGTACCAGTAGCATTCCATCCGCCTTCCGTTTTTGCTGATGATGAGACGGCGCAAGTCGTTAATGTCGGCCAACTAAGCGTGGCGCAACCATCACGCCACCCGTCATTTCTCGTCGTATCTAAAATGATCACTCAAAGCACCCAGCTCAACACCTTGAAGCGTGATGTCGCCCAAGCGTTACGGACTGAACCGGTTTCCGACAAAGAACCAACCGCCGATGAGCTTGCGAATGCCTTTCGTCTCTGCCTAGCTATCTCGCAAGAAGAGGCATTCCCGCGGGAGAGCGATGCCCTGGCAAAAGGCGCCTTAATTCCCCGGAATTCTATCTTGAAGCGGGTGGGGCCATACATCGACCCCGCCGACGGTTTATTGAAGGTGGACGGGCGGCTTCAACATGCAGAGCTACCCGCTCGTACTCGTCACCCCATCATCATAGCAGCAGACCACCACCTCTCCAAGCTCATAATCGAGGACTGTCATTTCAAGGTCCATCATTCTGGCGTAGAACACACGCTGAGCGTCGTGAGGCAAAATTTTTATCTTCTTCAAGGACGTAGAGCCATCCGCCGAATTCTAGGAAAGTGTATAAAATGTAGAACGCTCCATGCACTGCCACAGGCCCCCCGAATGGCCAGTCTACCAAAAGAGCGCCTCCAGGCATTTGCCCGCGCATTTACAAACGTGGGCTTGGATTGTTTTGGTCCGTTTCAGGTCGTCATCTGTCGGCGAACAGTTAAAAGATATGGTCTACTTATAACCTGCCTCTCCACGAGAGCCGTGCACCTGGAGGTGCTAGACACGATGGATGCGGACTCTTTCATAATGGCATTACGGCGCTTCATCTCCCTCCGTGGTCACCCTAAAGTTATATTCAGTGACAACGGCACGAACATCGTCGCGGGAGAAAGGGAGCTGCGAGAAGGCATCGACAACTTAAACTCTGTTCGGGTTACAACCGAAATGATTGACCGAGGGATCGATTGGCGGTTTTCGCCACCGTCAGCACCGTCATTTGGTGGCATTTGGGAAAGGCTTATTAGTTCAAGCAAGAAGGCCATGAAGGCCATTCTGGAAAATCGATCCGTCACTGACGAAGTCCTGCGGACAGTTTTTGCGGAAGTCGCGTCCTTGTTGAACTCTCGTCCTTTAACGAACGTTCCAACCGACCCAGCAGAACCAGAGCCTCTCACTCCCTTCCACTTTATCTTGGGCTCTGCGAACCCGCATCAAGCCCCCGACTCTGAGAGCGCCTTTGACGGACTCTCAAGAAGAAAATGGAAGCAGTCGCAATTCATCACCGACCAGTTCTGGAGGCGCTGGATGCGTGAGTACCTGCCCAGCTTGATTGAAAGGAAGAAGTGGGACAAATCCGTCCGACCACTCCGTATCGGCGACCACGTCTTGATAATGGACGAAAATACTCGAAGAGGAGAGTGGCTTGCTGGGCAAATAACGAAAGTCTTTCCTAGCAGCGATAACGTTATAAGGAAGGCTGCTGTCAAGACCGCTCGATCTGAATTAATCCGCCCCGTTCTTAAATTATGCTACATTTCAGGTCCTCGCACCCAGGATTAATTCCGCCGGCCGGCCGGACTGTGGCGCACCGGCGCCAAAGGAAAAGAGGAGCGGCACCGTGGCAGCGAAAAGCAGACGAAAACGAAGAAGAAGAAATGGCAGTGGCGATCAAGATTCTGAAACGAGTAGTTCTGTCTTTTCGCTGTGCTAAAAATAATAAAACTCTTTTCCGGATTCAATTAATTTGTTCCGTGTCTCATTTCGTCACCACAAAACAATATTACGGACCCGTCCGTCACACGCGTCAAGCCGTATCTTATTACAATCCATCTATCGTACCATACACTTTCCCATCTTTCTTCCCTGCAGCACATCCTTTTTCTTATCGGGCCAGATTTCCTTACACATTCCCTTTCGGCTACCCTACTGTTACCGCTAAGAACGACCGCAAGAAGCGCCAGGTACCTATTCTTCCCAGTAGCCAATTGTATAACGATCTGATCTACAAGAGCGTTGATTTGAATCAGGACGGCCAGCCCGACAAAGCCGTCATCACTACACCCCAAACCGTCCCAGCATATTTGCCTTACACTGGCTATCCTTACTCCGCATATTACCCTTATGCTTATCCCTTTGCTGCCAATGGCTTATATTTTTAAATTTTCTTAACGAATTTGATTCGCGGTTGAATAACAAGAAGCGGCAGAATATTATTTCATCCTTTTGAATGTTTGACTTTGGAATGATCAGCTGTTTCGTTACCTGATTGTTTTTCAATATTTTGGTTGGGAATTATTTAACATTTGTGCTATTGAATACAATCTCAATTCAATAACCCTTTTTCCGTTTTCTTGGTTTCTGAAAATTTTAAAATTTCTTTGGTAAAATTTGATTAGGCTAATATAATCTTATTTGATCGTCGTTCAAGGTTCAACGTTTTCTATACATATGCATATATTTCATGCGTCCAATGAGTTGTGTGCTAAATATAAATCATTTATCAAAACAAACCTAACTCCGTCATGAAATAAAGATCTTCATAAAATAAAGGCGAAATAATTATAGTTCAGATGGGCAGAGTAAAGTGGATACAAACAAGTGGAATATACAGTATAATTAACCGTAATAGTTTTTATGTCAACAAGATTGAATAGAAGGAGGATGAGTGTATCATAGAGTGGGAGTGATGAGCTGTATATTTGGATTGCCTTATGTGGGCATGTACTACTATTCTACCACGGGTGTACGCTGGAATCCATTTCAAAACTGAATGCCATGAATGCGAAATTCATTTTCAGCTACTTTCAAAAGTGTTAATGATCTTGGATCTATACGGGGTATTGATTTAAATAATTATAAGAAAGACCGAAAATATCAAAGGTTCTTATAAGTTCAGAGTGTTAACAAAAATGGAATATTAAACTGATGATGGCCAATGATTATAAAATATTAATGAATAATGAAGTGAATAAAAACCGGGTACATTATTATTTATTATTACTTGTTTTTTTTTGTTTTTTTTACTTAGAACGTTTAAATGTCACCGGTAATTTCATCGTGGACTGGAGGTTCCGTGTCACCGCCACCCAGTAGGTTACTCAGATTCAAGACGGCAGGTGACGCTGGTGATTGAAAGTGATCCGCTTTAGCCTGGTCTATCCGCGACGAGGTGGAAGATAATGAGTGTTCGGCTATCTCCCGTCGGGGAGATCGATTCCGATTCCCTTTTGAGGCCGTCATTACATTGAACCTTTTAACTTTTCCGACCGTTGTGATTGACGCCATTTTTGTAGTGTGACGAGTCATCGGCCTCTTGTTATTGGTACTCATCATCAATTTCGTACTCAACATGGGACTGGAGGGAAGTCGACTAGATGACGTCATCTCATCGTTAGTATTAGATCCGCTTATGTGGAAAACGACAACTGGATCCGGCGCAACGAAAGGTGCTGGCTGTTGTTCATTACTTGGCATGACAAACGACGCAATAGCTTGTGATCCACTACAGGTACTGCTGCTGCTGGTCGTGGAACTCATACGCTGAGGTTCACTCCTTGGCATGACCCGCGTCGCCGTGTAGAGATTCTCGTCCACACCACTGGAACTGCTGGCAAGAGACTCGCTTTCTGACAGATGCAGCATGCGACGATCACCTGGAGTACTGTTAGAGCTCTTCAGTTTCTGAATCCTTTGGTTATGATCTTCTTCTTCAGCGACCGTGGTGGATCGTGCCAGTAAGGAACGATGTTGAGTCGTCGTTGTTTCACTTAATCTGACTCTCTCGGACGATGGAGCTTCAGCTCCCCTGGAAACCAAATCCAGTTGAGAATAACACGGTGATGATTCTGGAATATGTTCTTCAATTTGATATATTCTTTCAGTCAGCTGCTGCGGAGAGTCAGAATCAAACTCCATTGGAGCTACGACATTTGCCCGGCTAAATTGGTGATGTTTTCTGTGGTGGCGCGATTTTGAACTGCGTTTGCTCTTTGAGACGGAAGGATCACGATGTACAGCAGCTAGCAATTTGTCATCGACGACGACTGGAGGAACTTTGTCCCTTTTTAATTCTGGGTCGATGATAATCAACGGTTGAGGATCGACGACGATTAAAGCTTTAGGTTCTTCATCCTGCTGATCGAATCCAATCAAATCGATGCTTTCCGCTCGCTGGAAGGATCCCAACGTCTTCGTTCGTCTCAAATCAGGGCTGAAACTGCTAATGGGTAAATCAATGGGTACCGCAGCATTTATTGGCATAGGATCAGGAAAAACAACTCCTTCAATTGATCCACCAACATAGATGACTTCTCCTTCTATAGATTGTCCTGGCGTATCTAGAAGTCGGGCCCGGAACAATGGCGGCAAGGAATCCTTCGGCTGTGAATCGGTTGTCTTTTTCTTCTGTTTGACATTTGCACTCAACAATGTTTGAGCAATGATTTCGTTTTCGATATCCGATAATTGTGACGAGTTATCCAATTGATCGATAAAAGACGGGCCGCTATCTAGAGGGAGTGGTGGAAGAGGAGGAAATATTGATGTCGCCGTTGTCACAGAAGGTGTAGGTGGAGTGGGCGTAATCAAAGGTGGTAACGATGGATAAATAAAGTTACTGGTGGGAAGGATTGGAGCAGGAATCGGTGGGAAAACTTCCGTGCTACCAGGTAGTACTGGAATTGGAACGGATGGCGCAACACCAGGAATTGGTGGAAACATTGGCGCACTGACTGGTTCAGGGACTGGAATAGATGGCGCAACAGCAGCCACTGGTGCCGTGCAACTGGACTCGAAAACATCTTCGAATGGCATATTGATTGACAGCTTGTTGAGTAGGGCTGCATTCAGTGCCTCTTGATTGACTGGTTATCAATAAATAAAATTCTTTAAAAATCTGAATCAGCAAAATGAAAGCTGGAGATGACTTATACTTGGATTTGTACTCGGTGATGGTTCTGAAATTTTGTTGCTGCTATGGCCACCACCACCGGAGAAACCGGATAAATCATTGAACGCAGCACCGAAGGCAAAGGTATCAACTCCGGAGCCTCCCATTCCGAGTCCAGAACCACCGTTCATGCCATCCATTAGTAGCATAGCAGCTGATGGTGGACATGGTACAGGTGTGACGCACGGACTGCATGAAGACGGACATAAAAACAATAGTATTTTGTTTTAAATGGATTAAGTAATCAATAAAATGAAATATCTAATTTTGCCTAGCGTTGATGGAGGTCGTTGATGGGGTTTTTGGCTCCCAGATTTGACGGCGCAATTGATCGCCTGTAATGCCGCGACGCTTAAGCTCTTTGATTGTCCTTTTACCAACTCTCTGCGTTGCAAAATGATGATTACCCAAATGAATCGCGTCGTTTGCGTCAGCGTACAATATAAACATACGTACCTTCCAATTATTGAGTGCACCTTTCCTCTGTCGAGCTCTTGTTTTGTTCTTGCCTGGAGATTAAACAAAGGGTATAATCAAAAGTTCGTTCAGATGTGAATGAATTTTTTAAAAAAAAGGTAGAAAAAAATACTCACTCTTGATGACCATGACACCTCGTACTTCTTCTTGGGGTGGTGACCCGTCGCTGCCGTCACTCCCGCCCGACACTTTAATGCTGTATGACACCAAATACTCTTTACAGTTCGTTTGATTGACAGCCCTCTCCAAAGCGATAACAATCTTCGCCCACTGTTTGACCCATTCCTTCTCACTCTGCTGAATGACCAGAGCGTAGGTGTTACCCATCATAGCGATCAACATGTTCAACAGCAATATCGGAACCATAATCATGAAGATGACAAACACGGTGGTCGTCACAGCTGGATAAACCGTGTCTTGCAGTGAATTGTACTATTAAAATGCACGCAACAATTGAAAAAATCAATGAAAAGGCTCTGAAAGATGTGTAAAAGACTTGATTCATACGTTGTAGTCGCCGAGAGTCCAATGAAAGAGGCCCATCCAGGTGGATATGAAGTTGCTGAATAGAGTTTTATCTGGATGCCCGCGATGCAAGAAGAAAAAGGCCTGGGCAAAGGCCAGCAACATGATGGAATAAATGATTGCGAATGTGAGCATGTCACCAGTGATCATGCTATAAATCATTGTAACGAAGGGACCCGTCAGTCGAATAGCTCCAGCGAAGAACATGAGGAAGAACCAGGCGGACGGCAAAGCGAAGATAAGGATGGCTTCCTCGGCGTCTCGATTACCCAGGAATCGACACGGAATGCAAGCCAGCGTTAAGAAATTAGACACCAGGAAGATGGCCTTGGCCGGATTGTTGGACTGCCAACCGTCGAATGTGAGATTAGGTCAACTACAAAAATGCGGAAACGTGTTGTGCGGAATTCTTACTAGTTGGTAGAGAAATCCTTTGAGGCCGACATTTTTTAATTCCGAGATTTGCTGGATGACGACGTAGCCAATGCAACTGAGGACTGTAATAATCTCAAAACAGAAACGTGTGATATCCATGGCGTTCAACGCGTCATAGTCGTCTGGTATGAGGGGTCTGTCTCGCCTAGGTCGGGTGTAAACTGCAGCGCTGAGTACCAACAAGTGGAAGAAGAGGATGCCAAGTCGTTTGAGAAATTGTCTCTGGGCGAATGTCTTCCATTTCTCTTCCAACAACCGTTGAATGATGCCGCCGTCCAACATGTCCAAATGTTCCTCTTTAGTTCCGTTCAGGATAATCATAAGAGCGGAAGTCATGTCTGTCAACAGATTTGAAATTAAATCATCAGAAAAATGTCATCTATTCAACTATTAATTATAATTGAAATTTTATAAAACGGACTGCAGCGTCCGTCCGGAAGGATAGTGTCGAGAGCGTTGAGCGGATAGGCCGAACAGGTGATGTTAGAATAGCGCCAAAATTCTTTGGCTGTTAGTTCTAACATTTCACGAAAAATAGTTGCTTGACCCAGGCGGCAAGAAAGTGTCAGTGGTGTGAATCCAGCCTTGTTAACGATTCCCATTTTGGCCTGGATATGGGGATGTCTGAGGGCGTAACCGTACATTTCCTTGTTTTTATTTTTTTCAAATTTGAAGAACATGACAAAGACAAGGTATGTTATATTTCTGGAAAGGTAATATATCCCATTTCTCTAATATTATTGGTATCATAAAATGTATACCAGTTTGTTGCAGATCACTACCATATGTAGAACCATATTGCCAAACGAATCCTGACTGTTGGGATCGGCCCCTCGATCAATCAGCAAATTGTAGGCGGCTTCGTTGTTGCAACAAGCAGCCCATGAAATCGGATATTCACCAAAGTAAGCAAGACCTTCGTAATCGGTGGTCCGGCTCGGTCGGGCCCTCTGCTGGTCACGAGGCAAGAAGAACGTTCCTACAACAAATAATCGATATTCTTCATTGTTTGTTTGTTTTCTTTTTTGTTTTCTTTTCAGATTATTTTGGTTTACAGCGCAAGTGAAATATTACCTACGGCACGTTGCTTGACATTTGCACCAGCCTCGACTAGCAATTTGATGACTTCTAAACTGTCGTAGGCGATGGCCAGGTGCAGCGCACTGGCTCCTGTGCGTTACAGATATATTCCAAGTGGATGCGTCAGATCGATAAAATTAATTGACCCACTTTATTATCTTCAAGTCGTCTTCAATCAAACCTCTGAACTCATTTCCCTCGACGACGTCCAGCGCCAGATTCGGGAACAGCACGATGAGCAATTTGGCCAGTTTGCAGTGGATCGACGTGTTGCAGACAAGGAGGACATGCAGGAGAGACTCGCCTAATGAGCCGCGGTAATCAAAGTTCCAACAGGCGAAATGGTCCGCCCAACCGGGTACGTCCTCATTGACCGGTACGCCCACCTAGTCGTCATACAGTTTTTAAACCAAATAAAGGCGATAGGCTACGTAATCAATCCAAATATTTAAATAAAAACAAAACAAAGTGAGTTGTAACTGACGTGGCGTTTGTTGCGGTACTTCCATTTAAGGTAGTCGGACCTTTTGACCATTTGCCCTTCTCCTTTGCGATAAAGTAATAGCGGAATCTGTTCCTTAAGAAGTTCTTCTGTAGCTCGAGGTCCTTCTTTGGTGAAGTATCGAATAAGGTCCCCACCTTTTTGTTCAACATTTTAACACTTTACAGATATAGAAATGAAGCCATTTAACTGTAGTCGCACACTGTACCTTTTTGATAGTCGGCCAGTTGGTAGAGGAGGCAATCATCATCGGTAGAGGTGCGAGATGTAACTCGATCGAAAGCCGAACTATTTAGTTTACCGAACGGATCGTTTCCTTTTCCCTTGCAGTTGCCCATCTCCGACACTTATGGGCAGGTTGATCAAGATGAAGAAGGAAGATATCTTCTTACACGATAAACACACTGATGACGCAAACAATAATCGGTATGACGCAACTTAACGTAGCAAAAACATCGTTATGCACCACCTCGTTCCAGTCAGTAGTCAGTTTCGTCAGACACTGCAGCAGCACTGCTAGCAGCCAGTTGGACAGTGTCGAATGACACGAGCCTTGTCGTCGTTGCCTAGGCAACCCTAAAAACACCCTCGCCTCCCTCTACGACGTCGTGAAAGCCACCGCCGCGTGTTCGAGTGCCCTTTTCTTTTCATGTGGCTGGACACCACGCACTATCACCGCCCCCCTCCACCGTGTTCTCATATATTTATATAATTACATACAGTATATATTTGTACGATTCGTGATCACCTCTTTCTGCCTGCTGTTACTCGTCATTACGGAGAGCCTCTCATCATTACGAGTCTCTCGACACATTTTTCAAGGTTGATGAAGAATACCAGTATAGTTTAGGCCTATATAATACAGAATTAGCATGCTGCTGTTGAGTACTGACCCGACGAACTTGTGATATTGCGTGATTACTTTCAAAAGAGAATATCATTTACTTCCTATGCTAGTAGCCGCAGCGCTGTAACTTAAAGGTATACCATACTTTACTCTAGCATAGCCTTGAGCATAGCCATAAGCTACATGTTTATTGGTATAATATACCAACGAAGCTGAGTATACATAACCAGAAGAACCGGTAGCACCTAGTGTATACGCTGTAGGTAACCTAGCTACCATTCAACCCCTTCGATAACCACCGTACTACGTATGTTATATGCAGGGAGTTATTCCCGCGTTGACAACTTATTACCACACCATATCTGTTTTAGATTGATGGAGTGGCCTGGTCATTCTTCTAGCCCCACTTTAGATAGGCCCCCTTGCGGGATTCATTGTGTTGTTTGCCATCTAGACGTAACGTAGAGTGCGCACTGACTGGTTAAATACAAAACTTCCTCACCTGACTGAGTTCATTTTCACAGTTGTAGTAGATACAGTTGCAGAGAGAGCAAACATATATTCGACTTCTCTGCGAGAGAATGTCGAGTCGATATTCTAGCGTGACAGACATATGTAGCAAGCTTTTGACTATAGAAACAGTTGCCCACTTCTTCCTATATCCCGATGAAATGATTGTATTTTGATTTTATATACGACCTCTATAGAAATGGTACGTTGCAGCGAACACAGACGAAAAAGTGACAGAAAGGAAATAAAAGTAAAATCGGGAGGGCTTGAAGTAAATGTGGAAAAACACATCAGGTATCGACTTGTATTTTTCGTTTTCCAATAGAGCGGCATTTCTTTTTCTTTCATTGTTTTGTATATTGAACAACGTCACGGGTACTATTCGTTCCTTATCCGCTATAAGCTGTATGGATCCAAACGGAGAGACGGAACAGAAGACAAGGTAAATACACATCCAATCGTACCGTAGTAGTCCCGCACTCAGCCCTCACGCACATCCAAACACAAGACACACACAAGCAGCAAACAAAAAGAAAAAAAACTACCGAAACGTTCGTGCACGCACAGTGCATTCGAGAAACACGGAACACGGCCACTATTTATATATAGTATATATTTATCGAGCTGCTGCTGCTGCTGCTGTATGCTGTCGTCTCTGTAGAATTACAGCCAAAATGTGAGGGATTCTTTTCAATCCGCTCGGCTTTTCTCCGTGTACTCATTCGTTCGGTCGTTTCTCGTGAGCAATTTCGTGACCTTATTTTTTTTCCGTCTGCCTCGATCGAATGAAAAAGATTGTACCTGCTGTATGTGCGTAGAAATGCAAGGGTATTAAACGGTTAAGCCTAGCAGTACTTTAGACTTATTCGATAAGTCAACACAGCAAAGAAAGAAGAAAGAAAAGATTAACATCATCACAGTTTTGCATTCCTTTGAGTAGTATTTTTCATGCCGATTTCTTTTCACGGCCACACACACACACACACACTTTCAATCCACATAATTTGGTTTACAGAGATGATGAATATCATTATTATACGGACGGGTCTCACGTGTTCATGGCCATTTTTGAGGCCGATAACCAACAAAGGAGCCATCACGACACATATGTACCTTATTAGATCATTGTATATAGTTCTACACGCATAACTGTTCAATTTTCCATGGTCATTATTCGCACAACACGAGATGAATTGGATGGCGATAACAAAAAGAACAAGGGCTAGGCCTACGTATGGGGCGGGGCAATTTTCAGGCAGCAGTTTAAGACTAGTCGGAACAAGAACAACATCCATTATTGCTGAAGGAACACTTGCAGGAAAACAATGTGACAATGTTGAAAGATTTGATTAGCTGCCGAGAAGTGCAGTCTGTTTTTCAAGCAGTCAAACGTTTTTCCTCTTATATTTATTTGTCCCATAATTTAATCAAGATAAGAATCAACTGATTGCCAAGCAGCAAGAGTTATAGAGAGCACAAAAATCTGAAACAAAACCATAAACAAAACAACAAAACAAAACAAACAAAACGAACAAGGATGTAAACATATCGACGTGAAGAGATAGAGATGTATAGGAGTATTATTCGTGATTGAGTAAATATTATCGGCGATGGCGCAGCAACGATGGTCTCAGTGTGGAGTACGTTCCGCTTCCGCTGTGATTGCTGGTGCTATTGTTGTTATGATGATCCAGTCCGCTACTAGTAGAGCGCAAAAAATAAGTGGAAGTTGTAGATCCAGTTGTCGATCCTTCTCGAGGTCTACTTGACAAAGAACTAGGAGTCCCGTAAAATGTCGACTCCCTTCGTGTCAATCCTGAATCTGAAAGGTTGGTGTGACGTCGAGTCGAATTGGGCGAAAGGACATTGCTGATTTGATGTCCGGTAGCCGACCCACCAGCGGTACTTCCACTTTCTTCCAACAAGATGGACGAATATCGTGACGGTCTGCTCGCTAAAATCGACGATCCGGTTGAACGCAAACGAACGTTAGTGCTCTCTGGAACATGTTCGTGTATACTGTACCTGGAATATCATGATGATTTTGGGGGGATCAAGTGACGAAAATAAAGTAAAATGGCAAAAATAATAGATAATTTACATTATAGTCTACTACCGATTGCTGGATCTCCTAGGAAGGCTGCTAATGTGATCGGCATTTGATGAAGACGACGTTGAAGAAACAGGGTAGTAACTGCGGCGACCTAAACTGGCCGACGAATAAGATTCGCCATTTCCTGAAGGTGGCAAATCATTGGCAAGTGCACGCGAACTTGAATACGTTCGAGCGTAGGATCGCACTTCTCTTCCGTTGGTCCCACGGTCTCCAGAATCAGAGCCGGCAATGGAAGGTGTTGGACTCGTCACTTGCTGTTGTGACGATGGCTGTGTGTCACTTTTGACCGAACGGGCCACCGAAACTTCTCTCGACATTGATCTCCTGGGATGAATGACGTCGACAGGAGCATCGGAATATTCGGACACGGTCGGATGTCTCCGAGTCGCCGACAGACGGCGCTCGCGATCAAATGTACCGCCACCATTCGCGTCCCCGGAAGACAGAAATTTGCGGACCATTACGGACTCGGATAGACCCATTCGATCAACTGATTCTTCTCGACCGCTAATACTTTTGCGATGCTGTGACGAACGCCGAGAAATGGGCGGCTGGGCTTCGGTGATGGGCAAGTTTCCTTCACCTCCTTCAACGCCATCGGCAGTTAGTTCTCTGTTCATTGAACGCCGATGCTTCGTTTTGGTCGGTTCGTTGAAACGAGAGTAGAAACTCTTGCGGAAAATCCTTTCACTGACGCTTTCATCTTCGCCAGAATCTCTTTGATCACCGCGCAAGTCCGAACAAACTGAAGAAGACTCATAGCTGTCCGTTGGCGTTCCAGGTGCTGCATTGTCTATACCCATTCCATCGCTGGCCCAACTGTTGTCGTACGGTTGCGGTTCAAATCGTTTGATAATGCGGGCAAAACGAACGGCCTCGTCGGCAAATGGCGAAATTGAAGCTCCATTTGTCTCATTTCCGCCTGCAGGAGGTGGTGACAAAGCATCCCTTCTGTTGTTGTTGCTTCGGTGAGATAATTCACGCAAGGTCCCGTTCGAGCCCTTGTACTGGAACGGCTGGAATTCAGGTGGAACAATAGATAAATCAGGAGAAATCGAAGGCAGTTCTTGAACCGGTCTAGCTACCAAATAAATGGGTTTGACCGGAATGGCTGGTTTAGGAATTCCGGATGGATGAACTGCCGCAGCTCCGCTTTTGACAGCATGTTCGTATTTGAGAGCGTCCAGTCTGGCCGACGCCTGAGCTTTAATGGCCGCTGTATTTTTTATTTCATCTTCCAGTTGCTTCAATTCAAGAGAAATTGTA
The DNA here is from genome assembly GCA_030770115.1 of Daphnia galeata. Lineage (NCBI taxonomy): Eukaryota > Metazoa > Arthropoda > Branchiopoda > Diplostraca > Daphniidae > Daphnia > Daphnia galeata. The sequence continues at coordinate 1,075,899 of CM061121.1, forward strand.
TCTGGTTGCTGCTGGCCAACAGTTTGTTGTTGTACAGCGACGGTTGAAACAATTGGAGTAGGAGGAGTTATAGTAGTAGAAGTAGGTGCTTGTGTTGGGACAGCAGGAGCGACTTTATTAGGGGATGAGGAGCGTTGGAATTGGGCCGCTGCCAAATTGATCAAATGCTCAAACTGACGACGGACCGTCAACTTGGGAGAGCTCTTTGAACTAGGAGTGTTGCCGTTCGATTTTGAAGTTGACTGCTGCGGCTCCACAGATTTCAGCGTCACCTGTTGCGGGATTTTGGTGTTGGGAATCGGTTCCCCTTGGGGCTGATCAGACACCGGTTTCAAGACAACAGACGAGATAGGAGGTGGAAGCGACAAATTTGGTTGAGCCGGTGCCGGAATAGGCGTCAAATTTTGTCTGGCCTTTAGAATTGGTTGCAAAGGAGACGGTGGAGTCGATGTTACAGATCCGGATGTACGATCCTTTTGGATTGGAGAGGGACGTTCGATAGTCTGAGTTGATCCTGCAGCTGGATCCTTATTAGTGGTTTTACTTAATGCCATGAGTCCGGCATCCGGATTGTACTTTTCCCATCGCTGTTCTACGGATTTAAGGAAGCGCTGTTTGTCGCTTGACGAATCGTCTTTTGGAGCGTCATAGAAATCCGGTCGAAGGAACCTAGAAACTCGGCGTGATTTACGTTCGATTGTTCCGTCCGCATTTTCAGTAGTTGGAGCAGCGGTTGGATTTGAAGCAGTAGGAATTTGGGCTGGAAGGGGAGCTGTAACTGAAGCAGGAATCGGATTTGTTGTTACCGAATTCAAACTAGTGATGGCGGCCAATTTACTTTCGGCCGCTCTGATTGGCCGTGGACTACTCTCACCCTCAACGCCCAATGGTCCGTTCTCTAGTACGGTACTCAATTGCGGAACAATGGGATTCATGATTGCCATTGCATCCGGACTACCGACATTTGTGGTAGAAATGATGGACGGTGACGCCGCGCTGCTGGATGGAACGGGAGAAGTGCCTCGACTGCTCGTTGGGCTCATATATTCTCGACTACGCGTTCTGGTATAAGTCCGGTAAGAGGCTGGTGTTGATACACCAGAATTGGGATGTTCATCGTCAGAAAATGGCGATCCTATTCGATGAAAGTAACCAGTTGTAGAAGCGGAAGAAGGTGCAGTTGAACTGTCTGGATCGAGATTATCCAAAGTGGAAGAACGGCCATAGCGTTGATAGGTTCGCTGTTGTGGTTCGTTGCCAAGCTCACGGCTACTCTTAGTTCGATTGTATTGCGGCTGTTGTTGTTCTCTTACTGAGCGGCTTGTGGATCGTGCAGAGTCGGCCGTGCCGCCGGTAAAACGCGATAAAGCCCAGGATAGACTGGAACGATTGCCTCCAGAGGTTGACGAAGCATCTGACATTGCGTCGCTATTATTTTGTTGTTGACTTCCATTTTGCCCTTGTGGTCCGACTAGCTCTGGATTTGTTTCTCTCAGATGTTGGTTCAGTTTACGTCGCGTTAGGGAGGAAGTGAAAGGTCGGCTGGATACTGGCGTTGCGTTATTGGCATCTCCATTGACAGCTGGACTATGATAAGCGGTACCTTTTTTTTTTGGATTGCAATCCATTCAAATGAAAACACAGGCCGTCAGTTTCATATTGTTCGCTCTTTTTTTAGGTAAATAAATTTAAAAAATGTATGGAACTGAAAATTGCTGGGCAATGATTAAAAAAAAAGTAAAAATATTAAAAAACAAATAAGCCACACTGAAAGCTTCCAGTTGAAGATTGTACCTTCCTGTTAATCATATTGGAATCAGTTGGCCGGCTTGAGGTGGTGTTGGTGAAGGTTGAGATAGGGTAGCAAACAGTTCATTCCATTCCATTCGGTTGGAAGCATTGCAGCATTTCATGCGTGGAGGCGTTTGATGCACCAAAGAATCTACAAGGATCCGTTTTGTTTTGGGGATGGTTGACGGGGTAAACATTCGATGGGGTTTCAAGTCATGGCCGCCATAGCCGTTTGAAGGCACAACAAAAGAGGGGAAATCAAGAAGAAGGAAACAACAAAGAAGGCGATGATATAATACAACCCACTCCTGAATTCGAATCGAAACATGAACGCGAAAGAATTTTAAAAAGATTTGAAAGAAGAAAAAGCTGTGCGACAGTGACCCCCAAAGTTTCATCTTTTTTTAAAAAAAAAGGTAGAAAAAACAAAACAAAAAACAAACAAGCGACTTTAAACTTAAATAACGAGCAGAATATGTTGTTTGTTATAGCAGAGGCAATGCTGTTTTCAGCTGAATTCAAGTACTAGCTGCCGGATGAGATAAAACGAAGCATTTGAAGGACACGACCGTTCCAGCTACAGCATCAGCTGGCCCTTTGTTCTCTTGTTCCGGATTTTGGTCGTGTTGACGACGACATTCGGGACGGAACCAATGACTTGCAGTTGGAGAAGGCGGGGCACGAGCTGCTGGCTCCGTGACATGCAACGTGAACGTGACGCGTTTCCGGCCCCCTCCATCATCAGCCGGCCCAAGTTGATGCTTCTGGACTGCAGTGCGCAAGTGAGGAAAAGGGTTGAATGGTACAGGTAGAAAATCAAGTGAAAATCAAGTCAAGACCAAAATTCCGAAGTAGAAGACGATGAAGAAGAAAAGGAAAAGAAGAAAAGGAAAAGAGACAAAAGTGGCCAGCCATATCAAAACAACACATTAGGACGGGCCAGCCACGAACGAGCTGATGACGAAACGGCCTCTACCAATCTACCCCATGCAAAGTGGCGTCTAACGGCTTTACTGGCCAACAATCGCCAGGCGACGGACGACTTGATTTTGGATGACGGATAAAACGGTAGGCGTCTACTGTGACTATGACTAAGGGGAGGATGACTATTGCTACCGGCGCCATTACTACTAGCAATAATAGCAGACCGACGTCGGCGACTACTTTTAGACGGACTCGTCATCCTAAGGACGGGACGGATCCTACCAACATCTAATAAACAACATTTTCGTGCGACAAAAAAACGATTTTGAAAAAAAAAAAAATGGGAAAGGGAGAAGCGCAGACAAGAAAAAAAAACACGCAAATATACACAAACACAAGGGAGAAAAACAACAAAATGAAATATTTTTCCAATTAAAAAAATTTTACCTGAATATCCTATTTACAGTTTCATCTGTGCTTTTTTTTAACAACTGTAAGCTGCCGGAATAGGAATAGGAAAGAGGAACGATGTTTAATCAATGATCATCAATCAATATCGTCCGCGGCTAACAAACTAACTCAACTCTAAGTAACAATTCTTTGGATAGAAACTATATATAGATATTTCATTGTTTGGAAATGTGCTGATGCTGATTGCAAATCGAATCAGAGGTAGTTGTTAGTAGTAGTACATTATCAGATTTTATCGTTTCTAGTTGAATGTTGTAGTAGGAAACTGTCAAAAGTATTATACCTCGCTGGGACATGGAGGCCGATGCGATGCTGCAGTTGCTTTCGCCTTCCACAGACGTGTCACGTCGCCACGGGAGCCCAGACGGAGCCACAGCCGACTGCTGCTGTTGCAACTGAGGCGTTTCTATTGTATGGAAACGAGGCGGATCCAGGGTCGAATACCGTCTGCATCATCCATTCATTAAAACGACATGATTTATCGATGGAATGATGAAAAAAACGTGAAAAACGTACCTGGCATCAGATTCAGATGCCACGGAAGAAGCCCTGGAGTAAACATTGTTCCAGAAACCTTTGTTGCTAGCTGAACCAGTCAGTAGATCGGAGCCGGTGCTATTGCGATTATTGTTGTTGTGGTGATGGTGAGCATTGGGTGAAGTACATCCAGGAGTACTCATCTGTGAAGAGGCGTCTTCAAATTCACGATGAATGTCGCTCACGTCAGTCGCCCTTGAACGACCGCCCGTGCTAGGAGCTGGACTGGTGAATCGCGACGAATTTCGGAAAACGACAAACGGATCGGCCCCATTATTTTCAGCTCTTTGGTTCCTTTTCGTCAACTGTCGGACCTGCATTTACGGGAAATATTTTTTTTTTTGTTAATTTATTGTTCCACAAAATTAACAAAAAGCAAACACAATAACACATACTCTTGATAAGAGCGTTGAAAAAAGAGACTCGGCTGTTAGAATCTGAAAAGTGTCATCGTCGTCGTCGATATCATCATCGATAGAACTGTCACTTCCACGTCGGCCTCGAGAAGTTTCCCTAGACAAAAAAATCGGCTCTTAGTATAGAATAGGATTGGAAATTTAACGAGACTAAAGAAACTTACGGCTCGTCGTGTGATTTTTTAAAGGAGCTCAAACGTTGCAAATGATGAAGTGGACTAGCTGCATGGTTATCAATATCACCCGATGGCTGACTAATATCAAAATCGGTGTCACCCTCATGATACAAGCTCCTGTCAATCGCCAATCGTAAATAAAAATATTAGAATAAAAAAAAAAGATTTTGAGAGTTTTACTCAACGTACCCATATCGTTTGGTCCGGTCAAAGCGACTGTTTCTCAGTGATGCTGAAGAAGATGAGACCGTTTGGGCCGTTGCTGGATGACTTGCACCGACGCCTTCTACCGTGATAGGGATGATAAACTCGCGCGGCGATTTTCGAATTGGCTCCCTGGCAGATTCCCGAATTGGTTCCCTGATAAACTTTTTACTTTCTAAATTGGCTGACTCTGCAGATGCGAGTGCGGGTCCTGGATTCTGTATCGATTCCTGTCGACTCGCAGAACTGAATCAAATCAAATCAAATTAATATCGAATAAACCCCCAAATTTAAATATTTCGCTACCTAGGACGAATAGGGACGGGTTTAATGGGTTGTGCCGGTGGTGGCGAAGCGACTCGAGGTGGAGTTGCCCGCAACTGGACGGAAATGGAGTTGAGCGATTTCGCGATTTCATTCGATTTCACGGCCTTGTTACTGTCCGATGTGACTAATCCTTCAACCGCTGACACGGCCGCTGTTGTTTCTCCTCTTCCTTCTACGCGGATGGGAATAATGCGCTCCCTCGGGTTGGTAGAAGTCGATGCAACATTGACAGCTATGTTAATCTCTGCCTTTTGGATAGGCTTCGCTTCGATCATGACCATCGCATTCTCCGGCAGATCACCAGATCCTTTAGAGAAGCGCTTGTTTAATGTAGGAACAGCTGGTAGATGGTCTCTGGTTGGACTGCGGATGCCGCGGATAAAAGCATTCTCAGATCCGGCGATACAATCATCTTCAGTTCTGTCTGTCGAAGTCATCGACGACGCGTAAATAGGAGACATGGGTCGACTCAATGGCAATGTCGATACAGGAGAGCGAGGCCTTTGATGATTGGACGATTGATCGGGCAATGGACGGATCAATGGAGGAGGAGGTGACATTGTCCGTGCAGGTGCACACACATTTTTACTTGTGGCCACCGGTGGTGGTGATGCGATTCGCACTGGACGCGGAGGAGGTGAAGCGATCCGCAGCGGACTTTGTGGAGTCGGTGAAGCAACTCGAACTGGTTTCGGTGGAGGAGATGTCGTCCTTTCAGTAGCCGTTGACGAAACTTGGACGGTCGATTTAGGTGGAGATGGAGCAGACACAGGTGTAGGGAGGCTGGTTGGGCGAGGTGCAGCAGGCGGATCTTTTGGAGGGCTACGTCCAGGTGCCATCAAAATGGATGCGACTTTCGTCTCCAATTCACCCGTGTCCAATATCACCGGAATCTCTCGCGATTTCGACTCTTCTTGCTCTTTATCCGGAAGAGTAGTGGGACATTCTTCCGATTCTTTCACTTTCGATACTTTTTCTTTTGTTGACGATGACTGAAGTTTTTTCAAAGGAACGGCCGGTGCAACTTCAGGCTCCGTCACAACTTTAACTTCCTGTTCCGTTTTCGATTGCTCCACTTTCTTCTCGATATTGGCAGCGCAACCCTCCGGTTTAACATGGCTCTCATCTTTCTGGATGGGACTGATTTTCGTGTCCTTCACGTTTATTTGATTCTCCGATTGATCCTCCGTTTTAACTTTCATTCCAATTTCTGTGACTTTGCCGATAGCGCCGATCTTGACGCCAAGTCCTCCCACGACCACTTTCTCACCCGGCTCGACTGCCTGCTAAAAAAATTTATTATTTTTTTTTAAAAGTTCCGCAAAAATAAAATTAATTTATTTTACCGATGCCTCTTGGGCGGCAGGGGCTGTCGCATTGACAGCAGCCATCGAAGCGGCATGACCAGCCCGTTGTTGATTAAGAGATTTGGGTATCATGGCATCAGTACTAATGCTGGTTGGAGTTTGAATGAGTGTCCGTCTCGGTAGACTGTTGTGATGATGGCCTGAAGTGGCGCTGTTGATGCTTGCATTTCGCTGCTGTTGGGCAGCAGCCGCATTGTTCTCAAACGCTCTTTTAGCGTCCGAAACTTTCAAAACGGGCACGATGGTGGGCACTTTAGGTTCCGTCCGAGTTTCAGTTGGGCGCCGTGTATCATTCAACTAAAAAATCGATTCCAAAAACAAATCAAATAAGAAAATGAGTCGGTGAAATTATTTTTTAAAAAGAAGAACCCACTCCATTCCCAATCAGAACAAGAGACAATGGGAAGAAACCAACAAGACAAAGGTTGAATAATTGTGGACCATCACCGGATCACTACAAATCTACTCAGAAAGTTGCAGCAGCTCATCAGTAAAAAGCTACTAGAAGGAACGAATATAAGAGTAGATGAGAGAGAGGGAGAGAGAGAGAGAGAGAGCAAAGAGGAGGGGACGAGGTGGAGAGAGAGATTGCCGTGCGGATGCGGGGTGTTGGATGAATCTGCCGGAAGCTCACCCATAAGCCGGAATCAACAAAAGACAGTAGAAAAAAAAAAGAAACTGACGAATAGATTGAAGACAGTAACAGTAAGAAAAGAAGAAACGAGTTTTTTGGTTTTGTTTTGTGTTTTAAATAGGTCGATGGCCCACATCCGGCCATCAACGCCATCATCTGTATCATGTTGATGTGTATATAACGTCGTATACGTTGGGGACATATGAGCTTCAGCTGACCTTGTAGCTGAAAATGGTGACTTTTTTGGGCCGTTCCAGCGTCATGGTACTCTTGGGTCCAGTCGACGTCGGTTCATTTCGCGAATGAGTCAGTACGAGGCTGTTGAATATTTCCGCTTGGCGGAGTATCTTCGAATGGCGCTGTTCTGCTGTCGCCGGACCAGCCGCTTTGTTGGTATTGGCCGGTCGCCGATTGGCAACAGCAACCGAAGCCGTAGAAGCATTAGGAGCAGACGACGATTCTGAACGATTGCTGCTGTCGGTTGATAGAACTTCTGCTACTTCCTTGCTGGTCGTCGCCGTTGTGGTGGTGGTGTGGCTCGCCGTTGTTACTCGGCTGTCGCCAGCTGACTCGGTCTTTTCGGGCGCAAGGGTAGACAGAGGTGGTGGAGGGGGAACCTGATTTAAACTGGGTGGTGGCGGGGTGGTGGGTGATGTAGAAGAAGGGGCGGCGGCGGTATTTTCTGGCTCTGGGACTGTGACGACATTCGCAGCTGGCACGGCTCCTTCCGCATCCATCTTGCCTGCCATCATTTGAGATTCCGTCTGTCCAGTAGACGTAACAAGAAGAGCTGGAGTTTCTAGAACTTCAACTTGATCGGGAACACAGGTAGGACCACCAACAGGAGGAAGAATAATCGATTCGACTTTTGCATTGGCCGTTGGACCCATTGGAGAAGTTGAGACGTCGACATCTACAACCTCCACAGTCGTCTGCCGTAATGCGGATGTCGTTGGAGAATGTTGTTGGCTAACCGAAGAACAATGCGGGATGGATGAAGTGGAGGTCGTGGAGGTTGCATTGGCCGAGGGCGAAGAAGATTGGGATGGATTAATGGTGGTCATAATTGTACAGGGTGTCATAACGGTGGCTGGATTGGCCATACAAGAGGCTACTTGTACGCTGGATTGCCTATTATCCGTCTGGCTTGACGTGCTAATACCCTCGTCCATATCAACGTCCGTTACATCACATTTCGGTTTGGCTTGAGACGTCGTTTTCGTTCGTACCTCTTCCGACGCAGACTGGACGCCCGTCGCCAGCAATTCCAACTCCTCCTCCCGCAATGAAGTCTGGATCCCGGAATCATCGATGGGACTTGGTCCCGCTGAATTCTGGGCATCCAAATCTCCTCCTGTTTGGCAATGACGACCGTCCGGAGTGGTCGAATCGTCAATTGATTTGACTTGATCGCTTTCTGCCCGGCGCCTCTTGACAGTCGATACTTTGTCTATGTCTTTTTCTGACTGACCGGAACTTTCCTTCTTTTTCTTGACTCCGCCCGTTTTGGCAGCATCGGACGAGCTGGGTTCGGCAGCCGAGTAATATTCGTTCATGGAATCGCCTTCCTTGCTGACCTAAGATTCATTCAAAGTATTGCACAATTGTATTTATTCTATCCATTCGGCTGTTGGACAGACTTGTTCCATCTTTCTCTCATGCGCAATGCAAATGGATTTCGACTTACAGTTGATGCGGTTTGATCATTTTTGGCGCTGACGACAACCGTCTCGGTAGACTCTGGTGGCGGAACGAGTGACAGGAGTAAATCGAGTCGGACTGGCGTCTGGTTGGCCAATTCTTCCGCAACTTCCAAACAGGATTCTCCGTAACCTTCGTTGACCCACCTGTCACAATATAAAATATCCCCATTGTAATGGTGAAATAATTGGTGTTGTTTGTTTAAAAAAAAAACAAAACAAAACAAAAAGGATAATAATATCATACCAATGGGAGCAAATGTCCTCGACGTTGGCCCGCTTGGTCGGATCGACGAGCAGCATGTGACGAACCAAAGGCGAAGCAGCTTGACAGGCGTTCCGGCACGATGCACATGGACAAAACGACGAAGAAAAGCGAGAAGTGTGAAACAAAAATCATAGGCAAAACGAGAGAGAACGAGAGAGCAAAATACAACAACAATAAAAGCAAAAGAAATGTGAACCGACTTGATGGTTTGTCAGGCGGCTCGTAGTACTCGCCGGATGAGATCTGCTTGACGAGTCTCTTGAAATTGGATCCGTCAAAAGGCATGGCTCCGTAAACCAGCGTGTAAAGTAGAACGCCCAAAGACCTGAGGCATAAAATATTATTTAGTTTAAAAAATGAAGAAAAAAGAAATGACGCCATAATAATGTGATGGCGATCTTATTATTTTCTTCTTTTTTTTTTAAAGGGACTTTGGCACGAACCAGCAATCCACTTCGGGCCCATGGTACGGAGTTCCACGAACAATTTCAGGACTGGCGTACAAAGGGCTGCCACAGAAGGTCGTCAGCAGGCGTCGATCGTCAAAGACGTTTGATAATCCGAAATCAGCGATCTGAGAATTTTAGAAAATTTTAATTATTTTGTTTTTTAAATTTACGATAGTTGTTTATATAAAAAAGTGAAATTGAATACCTTGGCCGTTTTGCTTTCGTCCAGTAGAATGTTCTCTAATTTCAAGTCACGATGGCAAATGTTGTGCTGAAGAGAAAGAGGTGATCGAATGTCAGCGGGAAAAAATGGAAAATTTCGACGAGAATTCGGGCACCATAATTGTGTTATACCTTGTGACAGTAATAAACGGCGGAAGCGACTTGGCGGAAGACTCGTCTAGCCTCCGCCTCGTTAAGAACTTTGCGCTGACTGAGGTAATCGTAGAGTTCACCGCCGGCCGCGTACTCCATCACCAAGACCATCTTCTCCTTGTTCTCAAACACTTCGTAGATGTGAATGATGTTGGGATGACGCACTGACGACATAATTTGAATTTCGCGACGGATGCGAATCAGATCCGCTTCCGTTTCAATTTTGGCCTTTTTGATCGTCTTGATGGCCACCTATTCCGGAATTGATGGCGACGTCAATCAATAGGCAAAAAAAAATGAATTAATTAATTAATACATGAAAATAAAATCCCAATGGAGGGCACTTCTTCGAATAAATCTTCACTTTTACCTCTTGGCCCGTCTCTTTATTGATTCCCAACTGAACTTTTCCATAGGTTCCCTGCCCAAGTTTGCGCACCAAATCGAACCTAAAATGTATGGTACAGTTTTGAATGAGACGTTGAATATTTACATGCCAATGGAAATGGGAATAACTGTTACTGATACTGGATGAAAATGAAATACTGTCTTTTTTTTCCCGCATTAAATAAAAATATACTTAGACGTATCGTATAGGCGTAGTACCTTTGACGAAGTTTACGTCGGTGATTGTGCATGCGGACCCCGACGGTCTGCTCGATTCCGCCCATGATGTTGTTGACATCCGGCGGAGGCGGAGGTGCCGTAGTCGGCTGCTGCTGTTGACTGTTACCTCCGTTGACGACCATCTTGAAACTGCAACTGGTCTGTTTATTGTTTTAGTCATTCAAAACGGAGCGGCGGCGGCGACCACCACCACCAGCACTGGCGTGTCAATGACGACAAAACTGGAATACGGCGCCAGGGGCGTTGGCATTACTATTGCACGAGCGACCGTCGGCAGAAATGACGACAACAACTCGGCTCCGGCTGCACAGTCGTCTGTTGTCCATCAATAACTTGTTTGATTACTTTTCTTTCTTTTTCTATTTTTTTCTTTTTTTCTTTTTTTATCTTTTTGATTAATAGACGTAAGACACAAAAGGTTCGGCCAATGACTCGTTAGAGAAACAAAAACAATTTTTTCTTCCACACACTCCTATCTCTTGTGGTTATTCCAGTTTTTTCTTTTCTTGCCTTGCTGGCCTTGGATGATTTCGTCGCTCATCTATTCCCCACCCTTTTCGCTTTAACTGTTCGTCGTCATTTTGGATGCGCACAGGGTCATCTGTCCTGACGGCCGGCCGGCAACACATGGCACTACTCTTCACGCACTACTACTTCGGCTACTACTGTAGTACTACCCATCACTTTTGTGAGCTTCCTGCTCCTGCTGCTGCTTCTTCTGCTGGCCAATGTAGACGAAATAACAGCGGGGGGAGAAAGAAAAGAAGCTAGAAGGAGGGGAGGGATGCTTTTTCCTTAGCGGGATTTTGGGATTCGGGACACACACGCACATAGGCACTTAAGCACCCAAGGTCGCTCACACACAAACACAAAAGTCGATAGTAGTAGGTGTTTCGTTTTTCTTTCTTTCTTTTATTTTAAAAGAGTTTCTGTCGATCTTTTGATTGGACTCTTTTTTTTTTCTATTCTCCTTCGATTCGGCCGTTGAAAAAAAACGGAAGAAATCGGAGCTCATAGGAGAAGAAACTGATCCGTCGGACAACTCATCCGGAATGCGAATGGGGCTGTAGGGACCGCTGCTGCTGCTGCTGAACTGCCAAGGAACAGTACAGAAGAAGAAGAAGGAAAAAAAAAAAAACTCGAAATCATGTGTGTGTGTGGAGGAGTCAACTCTCTACTCTGACGGAAATTCTATTTCGGGAGCCGGGACCCGCGTTCGTAGGAGGGGGGTGACAAGGAGGAGAAACGTTAGGGAAAAAGGGAACTTTTCGTCGGATTACAGGCCAGAGCGGATGACGGAGCAGCCACCCCTTCTTCTTCTTCTTCCTTTTTTTAAAAGTAACAAAAAAAAAGAAAAGCGAATGGAAGGAAGTGAGGATGAAGGAAGGAAGTAAAAAGTAGAAGAAAGTGGAAGCCAAGCAGAAAGAGAAATAAAAGGAATAAAAGTAAGAGATGCAAGACGCCGGTCCAGTGAACCGACTGGATCACGTTACGACTTTACGTACGACTCGTACGTAGAGAAAAAAAAAGAAGAAACGAGAAGAAAAACACAGACAACACACGGGGTGGTGGTAGTTGCTGCTGCTCGGCTCGCGCCAGCGCAATGAAAAATGAGACGACTCGAAAAGGAACAAAACAAAACAAAACAAGACCAACCCGAAACGAGCGTCGTCGGTCGTTGTTGCTGCAACTGTTGTCGTCCCGGCGCGACACACAGCTCCCCTGAAACACGATTGACGTAATATACATGGTATATGTACTACTCCCGCAAATATTAAATGAATGATAATTATCTTTCAAAAGTCATTTTTCTAGAAAGAGAGAGAGATATTTTGGACTTTGAATTCAACAGAGATTGTGTATGTACTCTTGTTACTTGTTTACACGTACTGGAGAGAGAAGATTCATGGGTTGAATACGTAATGTGAACAAAAGTGAAACCGGTCGTGAATAATTGACCAAGTCGTTTGACATCTGGCAATTCTGGCTCTGGCTTTTTACTACTACATATATAGTATTCATAGTGCTCTCCTTTAAAATACGGATAAGTTCGGTCCAGCCTGCGGGAAGTGGATTCCCGATTCTCAAGCTGGAAAGCAAAAGTGGCGCAGTCTGTTTTCTTTTTCCCTCTTTTATTTATGTTCAACTATCGATCTGCTATCCTCTCCTCGTTCTTTATACTTCCCACTTGATATTGGGTGGAATATTAAGTTAAATTGGGAGACAGACCGGAAGATGAGAAGAAAGCTACTTCCGCTACGTATGAAGCGGAAGAATCCAAAAAGGAAAACATTTGGAAATCCTCCCTGCCATATTTGCCACCAGCGATGAAGGAAAAACTGGGGGAAAAAAAAAAGAGGCGAAATTCCTCCTTCTCAACTTGGTTCGAAAGGAAAGATATCCCCTCCTCATGCGCGCTGAAGAAGAATATCTAGCCGTCTAAACCAACTAATAAGGCCGTCGCGTATAAATGTGCTGTGCGTGTGACGTCGACAGTATGTGAGGTATACGAGAGAAACACGGACGACTGTCGAGAGCTCTGGGCCTCTGTTGTGTGTCCTGCAAGGGATGAACACTAACGGAAGCCAAGAATTTTGTCTAAAAACGAACGTCTTGTTCACTCGTCTATTTTTAAAAAGGGAAAAAGAAGAAAACGCGCCCAATGGACTACATATATACTGCGCGCTCCTGCAGCCTCAACTTGTGATTCTAACTGGCTCCGGCCGCTCCTCATTTTCTTTCTTTCTTTTCTTTTCTTGCCCTTGGATTTATCCGCATCAAAACTTTGCCACTTGGCTTATACCAAAACCGCACAAAAGAACGAGACTCACAGATTAAATAATAACTGGTGCAATTATTTGATCCATCAAAGCAAATTCAATTGCGAAAATCTGGACAGCAGCTCCTAACAGACGTCGCAGTAGGGTTATATATCTATCTGTACCAAAAATTGGGGGGAAAAAGGGAGAAATAGAAGAGTAGGAGGAGTAGGAACTTTGGCGTCGATTCACGAAGCCAACGGGCCCGGAGCCATCCGTCACTCACTCCCGCCGGCTAATGGACATCTCATAAGAAACAACAAAAACCGGAATCGATCGACAATAACCCTTGGCCACCAGAGCATTTTCTTTTTTGAACCTTATATTCCCTTCCAATGAATAATGTCAGTTCCTATAGAAACAAATAAAAGAAGAGGAATCAGAGCAGAGGAGTCTGAAAAAAAAAAGAAAAAAGAAATCAAATGAAAGACTCGACTGCCGTTGTACTGCTGAGACGACGAAACATGGATCGATGACACTCGCTGGCCACGAACAAGAAAATAAAATAAGACGGTCGATGGTGGACCTTGTACGGTCGTACACAGAGAGCTATAGATACGCCGGGCAAATAAATCTTGAACGCCTGTGACCCTCCCACCATTCTGTTTCTTGCCTTTTCATTTTATGACACCGACTGAGTCTGAGGATTTCCAAGAGAAAGAAGAGAAACATAATAATGATCTTTTTCTTACGCGACTTCTTTTCGAGCTATTTCGGCTATTTTCTTCCCTATCTTATATTTCTTTCTCTCTTTCTCTCTCTCTCTCTCTTGTTTTTCGTCTGTTTGGCTGCGTTTTCCTTCTTCTACTCTTTTCACTTTCTAGTGTTCACCAGTTAGCTGACTGGGCAAAAACAAGGCCCTTATAGGTCGGTTGGCTGGGCGCTGGGCCACTGGCTGTCGTCTCTGTCTGATTGTGTCATTACGTCAGATTAATGGACTGGACAAAAAAGAAGAAAAATGCACGACAATGCTGTACAGGAAAGCTTTTCTTGTCTTTCATTCTCTAGGGGCTTGTTGTCTGTGTCTTATGCCGTTCAATCTGCGGTGAGATTGTTACTTGCGTGACACAATTATCCCGAAAGAAAAAGAAAAGAAAATCACAATTCAACACCTGTCATTATTCCAAACGTTTTTCACTTTAGTCGATGATTGAATCCTCAGTCAGCTGATCACCAGAATGTTTAAAGCAATCAGAAAAAGTAGGAAATAAAATTGAATGTCTGAAGTTTTGAACTATAAAAACAAATGTCTGGGATACTTTGACTGGAACCTTTGAAATCGAGACAACGAACTGCATGAATTCCGCAAATCGATAAGAAAAAGACATTCTAGACATTTTCAACGAATCATTGGCCGGCCTCTATTATGTCAATAACGTATTGATTAATCACAATAGTGTCGCACACATGCAAAATAATGATATTTAAAAACATCAACTTTGATTTGAATTACCTTTGACGGATAGTTCGCATTCGATACCAATTCTCATCTGTGTACAATGTGTCGTTGGAGGAATCGGTAAACGAAGGCGACCAGACGGATGACAAATCTGATTGAATTGAGCACAATCCACGAGATCTAAATTTGTGAAGGCGACAGTTATGCAATTATAAGGTGACGAAACGAAACACACTACGGTAGGTGATGTAAAAATAGTGCAAAATCAAACGTTTTCTTTGCTCGGATTGCATCCACGAGCAAACGACCCAGGCCGTTGGGAGCAGCAGACGAACTGGAAATTTCGTAAACAAATCCTATTTTTATTTTATTTCGTTTTTTTCTCTTATTCTTGTTCCACCATCGTCTGGAGACATCGTCGCGCCTTCTACCGACGATCCTTCCAACTCTTTGCCTTAAAAAATAAAATGTTCCTTCCAAAAAACCAGAGAAGAGAATTCGAGTCATTAGGAATGGGCGCCTGTGTACGCTATATTATCAGTGTATGTCAAAGTAGAGCTCTTCTTCTTCCTATATATAATAAATGACTGTATATTTCCTATGTAGGAGTAATCTAATAAATGATGACTACACAACTAATCACATTGTCGTTGTAGTAGTACATCCTTGTAAAATCCTTCTAGCTTAATTCAATTGCAACTGTTAATAACTCTTTGACGCTGAGACGCTATCTACCACCCCCGACAAAAGAGAAAAGAAATGCTGTTATGTGCTTCTTCTCTACCGTACGAGGCTGTCAGCTGTCTGTAGTCGTACATGGTAGCTATATACACGTTGGTATAGACTTAGTATAGTTGAGCGGCTGTCGAGGTCTAATGCCATCACGGTGCGGTGATGACGTCTGCGGGGCCGTGGTTTTCGCTCGATTGATTATATAGAAAAGAGGGAGCCAGATCGATAGAGCGGTTTTCGTTTCTCCTCTCATTCTACGCTGCGTGGAACGGGGCAACCATCAACTCACTCGCTCCGGTCCCTTTTGAGTATTACGTCGTTCGAGGTTTTTCTTCTTATTTTCTTTTCTTTTCAACTTGTTTTTTGTTTTTTTTTTCGCTTTCTCTTTATTGCGTGTGTGTGTCTATCCTTCTCCTCTGCTCCACGACCTCCCAACAGAACGGGTTTCAATCGTGACTACTTGGCTGCACGCGTGGTAACAAGAGCTGGCACGTTTCCCGATCCATGCCGATCCATGCCACTAAAGTCCATTATTTAAATCTAGTGCGCCCCTTTTCTCTCTCTCTCTTGTTTCCTTATTCTTTGTGTATGGCATCATTTATTTTCTATCTTTATTCCCCGATCCTCCAAACAACTTTCTTGTGTTTTCTCCATCAGTCCAGTTTCCTTTTTCACGAATTTTTTTTTCTTTCAAAGCTGGATCATGCCACAGTCAGCCGTGCTCTATTGATTTGTCACTTGATATAGTTCACTGATGTGGTGGTACTCGGTTGCATACGTAATCGTTATATTCATAGAGAGACATAACGATGATTCCTACTTTCTCTGTTCCTGTTGTCAGATGAAAAGGGGGGGGGGGGGTGGACTCGTTTGAAAACCTTTTGGGAATCGTTTATCGTCGCAGTCTTAAAATAAACTGCGAGTCTCTCGAGAAATTCCTATAAAAAGGGCGGCGAGACTTAATATAACTGCAGAGCTTTACGTAAGAAGACGAGGACTGTGTCTTTTCCGCCGCTAAAATTTCATGAAACACATCACCTCCTTCAAACAACGTTTCACACCCATCCTCGGCACTGCTGTATAGTCAGCCATGTGGAAATCTAAAACTAAATACAAGACTATATAATAACAAAAAACGAAAAACACTGTCAGCCCACACGAATAAATCCACCTGAAATGAGGTACTACTTTGTAAATATAATTTAAAATTTGGGAGAAAAGCGGAACTCTCTTAGACTATATTACAAAATTATACGAGACATTGTAAGCGATAGCTCACATTTTAAATGGTTTGATGACAGGTGCACGGCATCCTATAATAACTAGCAAACTCATCTCCCGAAATGTTAATTACCTTAGTATATTTGAAGTTGACATTTGGATTGTTTAGATTCTATATGGGCTTGATTCGGTATAAGCCGTCGAGTGCGCAGACGATTGCACGAGCAGTTCAGTGTAATGCGTCATCATAAAATATAGCCGCTTTATCTTTCTCAAGCATCATTGCAACAAAAGTGTATTCAAGTCCAATATTTAGACCGTCACGTACGCTGCGGCGTTCCAATTTCATATAGTGCCTGGAAACACAAAAGAAAAACAAGTCAACGAATACAAAGGCTACTTAAACGAGTGACTTAATGGATGCGTGTTATCCGCATTTTGGATTGAAATATATTAGGCCTACCTTATATCCTATTGAATTCATCCGTCGTGTGTACACAGTCACATTAACTGGAAATGGCAATGACTGCACTTTGGGCTGGACAGAACAAGTGTCAAGTCAAATCACCATGGTTGTTCCAGCACATTAACCAATTTAAAGATTGTCTTCGGCGGTAGATATAAGAGAGATTATCAGACTCTGTACGTTGAGGACGAAATAAGACGACGTTGGAAATCCACGTTATACAGACAGACGACCAGAATAATACGAGCGCATACAGAAGGGAACAAATCAAAAGCTTCAACAAAAGATGAATATTAGAAACCTTTGGTGTGCACTACGGATCTTCAACCGACAGTTGCCATGACATTGTTCATATGTATTTATCGATCGCTGCTGTTCTGCCGTCAACAACAGGAGTCTCCACGACCGCGGATCGGACTCGCCTGAACCGGAAATAAGTGCGAATGACCTGGATGTATCAATTTTCTTCCCCCTGAAAAAAAAACATTTAGAAAGGATACGTCACGAATTGTGGAAATGCATTCACCCTATTGATGGATATAGATATTTGAATAGATTTGATATTTTACGTAACGTTGCATATGCCGAAAAAGTTGTGTCACTGATGCTGGTGCACACGCAGAGACTTTGTGCACGTTTCTATATATCCCGATATATTGTTCAGATACCTCAGAGCCATCCCTCCACGCCAAATAACGTTTTCGATGCGCTCTTCCATTTCTGTTATTTACCATTTTATTCGCATCTGTTTGTATATTATTCCATATAGACATAAAGACGTAGACATCGAGCACTGAAACTTGTTATTTTTTTATTTTTAACTTAAAACGGCGGAGGGTTGAAAAGATGGGCTTTATTGACCGTATGTCTTTATATAGAATGCTGAGGAACTCGACAATGCCATACGATCCTTGACCTGTTCCTTTTATATGCAATATTTAAGAAAATCGTAAGTCCTTTATGTACCCAAAATGCATAGACGGAAGAACAAAGAGCTGAGCAGCAGCATTTCCCTTTTTTTGCTAGGAATATATAGGAGGAGGACGATGGAACTGAGCAATGGAGTGGAGAGCAGCAGTTAACGGTACGAGTCTATGAACATGATAAATCCTCAATTTGCACTTTGGATTTATTTCATATAGGAGGCCCAATCCAAGTTGGCTTCTCTCCTCCGTGTCTCAAATGTTGAGAGAATCAGAGAGAGAGAATTGCCGGTTCAAGTGATGATCCTCATCTTCTCTAAAATCTCCTTTTTCTTCTTGAAGTGAAGTTTAAGGACGATGCATCTTCCTTAAACTTCAACTTGATGGTCCCCTCCCCTCCTTGTCGCTATTGACTAACTTTCGCAGAAAAGGACCTATAGAGCAGGGCAGTACAGCGCAAGCCTTTTCAAACTTTGTCCATCGTCCTCCTCCAGTTCTAAGTTACCGTTGATATTGTGCAAACGGAAAAAAAAAGAGTCTGCCTTCCTGCCAACAAAAGTGAAAGCGCCCATTGTATACCAGGAACTATATATAGGACCCTCTCTTATAGTGACCTAATGGTTTGTGATGCTACTCGGTGGTATAATGAAATATAAATCCTAGACAACAGTTATAATATAATATTATTATTGGATAAACATAGAATAATCAAGATTTTGATGGTATAAGAAATTGTATTTCTTGAATTCGTTTACTTCGTTTGGGGTTGATAATGTGTGAAAGAGAATTGCGACATAAAAGATTGGCACTTTGAATTTTATAACTTCAAATAGATGCTGGTCAATATAAATAATAATATCGTCTGGAAGGCGTGGTCGGTGGAGGAGCCATCCGACGGTTAGAAGGCGTAGTCATTGGCGGAAGTGGAGGAGGAGATTCACGAAAAGTCATCCGGCTGGAAGGTATATTTGATGATGGAGGCGGAGGTGATTGTCCTGGACGGAAAAATATTCAAATGAATCAAATTTGACTGCCTCAGTTGCAATTGTACTCAAAGCCACGATAACCAAAGAAAAAAAGAAATCCATATTTTCTTTTTTAGTTGTCTGCAGTTGAGAAGAACTGACGACGATGACGAATTTCCATGTCAAATATCCGCCTGCTTTATATACGAAATATTTTTCGGCGTCACCTATACACTTTCTTTTGTCATCCACGCAAATCCGGATGCAACGCAGTTTTATCATTATTCTCATTCCTTTTGTCAGGGACTGGCGGTCACAAAAAGTTGCCTTTCCATTCACGTCAGCCTCAGCTGTATACGTCACTTTGAACAAAGGATCCTGTCACGAAAACGTTTACAGAGTTGCTCCGCACCTCTTTCAGATATTTCGGCAATGGCCAGCAGTGGTCGTACTACGTGACGACACATCCAGTGCAATTCAGTTCGGTCGATGTTTGTTCAAGCGCGGTAGACAGTCACACATAAAAACTATTATCATCCGCGTAAACCACTCGTGTATACTCTCAAACACATGCGACAACGAGTATAGTGTGGTAAACGATGACATCGTCTTTCTTTTTGGGCAGAAAAGAATAAAACGATGAACGACGAGGGTAATCTCGTGATCGAATTGAAAAGAATTTTCAATTTGAACAAGAAATTGGGCGAAGAGTTTTGTGTTCTCGCAGATATGGTTGATAACAAAAAATAATATTAAAAATGTTAAAAATGCGCGGATGCGGGGTTTTCAATTGTCATCGAGTTCTCATTTCCTTAAAACCTTTTGGGAAAATTGTTTTATAGGCGCTACGCTATACAGTATAAATATGAGATTCTATGTTTTCAGTGTATATAAAAGCGTGAGTGAACATGATTATAGCTTCCACACATTTTCCTCTGGAAAGAGATAATAAATAATACATCGATCTTTCCTGTCGCTCGTATTTTTAAATATACTTTAAAGCTATATACTATATTTTTATTTCCGCTCTATTCGTTACGCTAAAAAATTCGACGTTATAAATACAGCTACTCTACATATACTCTCCTATATATTCCGTGTATCATCTGTGTCTTATCTATGATTGTTCTGCTCATTCAATGTCTCAATATACGGTCAAATATTGCAAATTCATAAAAAGTCTCAATTTAGGTACTTCTAAACTCAATCTCCCTCGATCTCTTTGACATCTTATTGCTTTTAAGGATGCCTATTATAAAGATCGTCTTCCTTGTCTTCAATCCCGGTGTCAAAGATTGGGTCTTGTTGGCTAGTTGTTCTGCACGTTCGGAAATCGTTGACTTCTTAGAGTCGTATCTAACCCACTACGCTGTCAATGAAGTACGCACGTGTAGTTCCAGGTCAGACACCACCCCCATAACACTTCCCTTTTGCCTTTTCTCTTTTGGGCTGATAATAAAGTCAATAATTTCGTGATTACTGTTTATAGCATCAAAATACTACATTCACGGATACGCTGGATTACACATCTTAGACCTTATTGTGTGTGGCGACAGGAATGTCATTTCTTCGCTACTATTTGCAATTGAATTTCTCATTGTTAATCGTGAAATAAGTGTGACTGCTTCGCACGATTGACGTCATTCATTAAATATATGAATAAGATCGTGTTTAACGCGAGATGATAGTGATTCTCTTGTTGTGAGCCAAGTCTTTCTCGTCTCTTTAGCATATCTGAGTGAGTGTTGTGAGTTTCAAAAGAGGAAAAGAATGAGGAAATGATTAGTGTGTTGGCTAGACATTTTCTCCAGGTAAATATGACACGAATTCCGTCATATACCGTACCAGTATATATACGACTGTTACCTACGTACGTATACATATCATCTTAATTAAAATTTGTATCGAAATAATGCTTGGTTTTGTGAAGAATCCACGATTGAATAATTCAAAAAGAACATAAACCAGAAGTACACATGTTCAATATGTCTCTCAATCTAAAATCAATTAAAAAAAAAAAAACCATATTACTAGCCATTCTGGTAGAAATTGAATTTTGAGTTTCAAAAATGAACGGTATAAGATAGTGATGAAGGAATTTCGTCGTTGCAAGGAATGATGAATGATATAGGACTGATCGATATATTGACAAGGAAATCGATGGACGTTTCATTATTAGACGACTCGTCTATATAGAACGGGGCTAGGAAGAAGCGGAACTGACATTGAAAGTCGTAGACGATGATTGGAAAACACAAAATAGGAGAAGACGATTGGCCAGCAAGGTTTCATTACCTATCTTTTGTTTTGTATTGTAACCATGGGGTTTTATCTACAGTATGTACATGTATCAGAGAGAAAAGAAGTCATGCAGCTTGCGACGGATGAAGAGCGCATCAACGACACATTCCCAAACAATGTCGTGCAATACAAGTGGAGCAGGAAAACAAAAAAAAAATAACGTAAACAACAAACGGAAGAAACAATCGAGACTATAGAGACTATATATGCTGCATCCTGGATGGATTCCGTGTGCAAGGCGTTAGAGTCAGACATGTAAACAAGACAAACAAAGTATAGCGCTTAAGTTGAATATTGTTCGCTTGGATTCATCTGTGTGACTGCATGTATTATATGCTGATTTTCCGCAACGGTTACATTTTCTCCATACGCCTGTCGATTCTTCCCGAGGCGAAAGTTTGCCCAGGACTTTAATAAATAGTGACGTTTCAATTTTTTGTGCCCACGTAAATATTTTCTTGTTTCTTCCGTCACGTAGGCCAGCACGCCATTTGTGTGTATATACCCAACAAGAGACGCCATCTCGCAGTATACGCAGTGGACGATGTGGGTTAAGCCACTTTCATAGCTGAACGCCGTCTGCGGATAAGTACCGCGACTATAGAGACTGGAGAGCGAATCTAGAGGCGCACAGCCTCCAGCATCATGTATACATGTCGCAACATTCTTTTGCTGTGTGGGCGCAAGACGCGCACAGTAACGGATACGAAATCGCGAGGCGCATCGGAAGCGATCTAGGTAATGGGGCATTGAATTGAAAAACGTTTGGGTTCGGCTCAGTTCCAGAAACTGCTTGCCCATCTGATAACCGTGAATTGCCGGCAATAACATTCATCATACATCCATCTAGATATATACCATATATAAAAAGGCAGCTTATATATATGTATAAATTGTATGTATACTATAGCGCTCAGAGTTAGTATCTGCTGTGGGCTGGCAAGTTTGGCTTTCTTTGTCCCAATAACTATGTTTATAATATCATTTTTTTACGTTTATACAACAGTAATAAAAATTTTTATTACTAATTCAATTGAAAAACAAAAAGTCGTTTCATCTTTCAAATATTTATTTTGTGATGATGATGATGATGAAATTCTTTTAATCGTTATAAAAGATGAATGACATATCCCAAGTTGGAACGGTCATTGATTTATTATGCAAATAAGTTTTAAAAGAAAAACAGATATATATTATTGTACAGTTTAATTGTAATTCTGTGTTGTGACGATGTGTTTTCAGTTGGTGATGCTATGCGGCAGTGTTGCGCTATAAAAATCGCGTGTTGACACGAGTTAAGCAAGTCGAGATATATACGACTAAGTCGACGACACCTTGTCCACAATCCAAACACACACACACGAGTGCTGATTCAGCGCATCTATGTTTGGCCCAGCCAGCCAGTAGTCCACATGTCAATACATGAGTCAATGCGTGACATACCACTATATAGCTTTCTCCTGCCATTTGGACATAATGCAACTTGAGCGTCACACGATGAATGAAGGTAGTATAATTTAATGTTGCGCGTATACATTCAACTGTGAAAATTGCAAACCAGCAGTGTATATTACTGGTACAAGCTATATAGAGCCACCGTAGTATAATTTATCCATCAGCATATCTAGCTCATCCGATAGGCTATATTATAATTTAAACCTATAGGAATGTGACGCACCGGCATTTGTTTGCTTTGTTCATCGCCGGACAATTGTGTGTCAACACGCAATTCATTCGGCGGCCGCTGCGCACTATATATTCGTGTGTATGTAGCTGAATATGTATAGAGAATGACTCAGAACAAGCAGCAGACACATGCACATATGTGCTCAAATACGCCACGTCAGCGTATACTACGTATACAGGGCTGCTGTAGTTCAAGTAGAGCTAATGAACTCGTCTCGGCGTGATATGACGCAGGAGATGTGGCATTCACAGTGAAAAGAGATCGATATAATAAACATATACGCTAGGACACGTATATGATATCGATCGTTTGAGTGTGCCAGAAGGAAAAGACCGGGTGATGATGATGTGTAATATACGTTATCGGCGAAATTAAACAATTCACACTGATGATGCTGCGTGTTCAGCACTACTGCAGCACTGATTTTCCAAGTCGACGAGTGAGATATTCAGATGAGATGCGCTCCTGCATAAAGCCACTTACTTTTTTTGTTGGGGGGGAGGGGGGCAAACTTTTTATAGAATTGCACACTAGATTAATTGCAGTGTCCTGATAAATGAAGATGATATTCGCATTGATTGTTTTTTTTTCCGCCGAATAAAGCTACAAGTACGTAATACAGCCACTCTAGAATAGATTTTCTATACTATACAATAGATTTTATTTTGCTGTCCATGTTGATCGTTGCTTCTCGTGTCCATTCAATGCTAAATTATTACGCGTCAAATCGCCGAATTCAAACAATTTCATTTTAGCTAAAGGCATTTTCTTTCACCTTTTCCTTCAAATAAATTTAAAATAATAATAATAATAATAATAATAAGTTGTCTTTAAAATGCAAAGCCTTTGAAGACCAAGGGCAATTCAAGTGTCAAGTTGTTGGTCTCTCAAAAGTCAAGATGACCACCCGTATCTTTAACTTCTATTTGAATTGCCCGCTCCTTTTAAATATTTTCCTCGTCTATATAAACAGCAGTCACAAGATTGAAGCGACACCTACTCTATTCGCCAGTCTCAGCAGCTGTGCACTCTGAAGAGAACAATGTCTGTTTCTGTCAAAGTGTTTTAGAGAGGATTGCCTCTTCACATGTTAGATATATCTATTCTGTCATCGACTGTATTAGATTTACGCCGCCAGCAGTTGTTTGCGTAATATCGACTCGACAACTTTCGTTCCACATTCAGGAGACGATATTCTGGTCAAGTGAGACAATATTATAAAAGAATAATAAACTATAGTATGATAGGTATCATCCAAGACTATAGATTTCCATTTGCTGCTTCTTCGTCTTTGCATTAATGCGGAATATTCAATTTTATGTATCCAGCAAAGTCCTCCATGTTCATTTATTATACTGATGATATACTACAACTTGTTTTTCCTGGAAAACTAAACAAAAGAAACACAAAATAATTTAATCGGAATCTTCTTTTCTTATGGCGGAAACTGCTGTTGTTGCGAGGCAGCTGCATGTGGTCATAACAAATAGTGGAGAAGGTTCCTGTCGATATTCCATGAATTTTTCATCCATTTTTTCGTTTTGTTTTGTTTACTTTTTCGATAAATAATAAAAAAACGTATACAGAGGACGAGGCAGCGAGTCCGTGCTGTATATCGCCAACAGCAAGTCACAAACTGTATACATATTCTATTAGATATATCGTCCGTCCCCACCAATCCTGAATTTCCATTCGAATTACGTCAGTTCCTCGATTCACATTTCATGTACTCGTTTGTTCATTGCCAACAGTCAGCATCTCTATAAATGATTCATGTCTCTCTGCTATATATACTAGTATTTGTATGATATATATTTTCTCTCCAGAAGGAAAAGCATTGGATTTTGAGCGACTCCCCACAATTGCATCGCAAAAGCGATGACATGTGAACCAGCATCTATCGTCTATACATTCTGTGCCTGCAGGCCGAGTCTATGGTCCTCACATTTTGGGCTTTTATGTACTGCGTGCATTTTCTTATGTAACGAAGGAAATGATATTTCTTTTGATTGAATATTCAACTGCCAACATGTTAACTTGTCCCAATGTCTCACGCGTATAGCAGCAGTCGATTAAAATCCCAAAATAATTATACACTAAATTGCTGCTGGGTGTTGAAAACTTTGTCATAGGGAAACGGGAGTTTTTAAAATAAGCCAAAGTTCTTTAAGGCAATATGATATTTACATTTAAAAAAAAAAAAGAGTTGAATTATACGAGACACAATGTTTGGAATCTTTATTGCGACGCTGGGGTTTTCTTTAAGTTTTCTATTTTTTTAATTATCATTCCCTGAAACATTTCACAAGTCATTTCATATATAGTAGAAAGAGGTTGTACAGTCGTACCACTTTATATATTCCCATGCTGTTTAGCGGCCATTCGTTTTCCCAAAACGATAAAGTCGTTGATGGTTTTTTGTCTCCTTCAAAGTAAAAGAAAAAGGAAAAAAAAAAGAAAACGGTAAATTATATGAGGAACGCTTGCGAGCACCGTTTACGTCATTTCTGTTACGGTAGGTCTAGTACCAGTCTCCCGTGAAAAAAAGTTGTTCAAAATATATTAAATGTTGCCACCGCCGCGCGCAGCCGTTTGAGTTATGAACATTCGTCGGCGAATGTTCCCGTTTTGTTTCGTTTAAAAGGAATAACAGGATCTGTCGTTGACGACTGAATAATAAACGCAAATAAGACTAAAATCAGATGACGCTTTATATACTCTAGTTGAGATAGACTACAGAATTTCTTTCTACAAATGTCAGAAGACTTTTTATTATTTGCCTATAAATATCACAAAATAAGAAAATGGAATACAATGAAGAATAAATGGATTTAAAAGGAATTAGACAAAAGTGCTGAGATGGGGATACTTTTCATGAAAATTGATCAAAATCCTGATGGTTGCCAAAAGTTTTTTGCTGGCCGGCGCCTCGTCCTTATTATTGTGACGTTGACGGAACAGCTGGGTCGAATCGAAACAATCGTCGGGATCTTTCAACAATTGACACGGAAGTCTGGACAGTTGAAGGGCTTCAAGATAAGAATCTTGTTCAAAGATTGGCGTCTCGTACAAGGCAACTGAGGGCACCCGGGAGTAAACGTGATTGATGTTGGGTACAGCCACCGCAGTCGAAATCAGAGAAGAGTGACGAGAGTGGGCCGCTCTTTCCGCATCACTCACATCCGGCTCTTCCCACCGTTCGCCTTCAGCGCCAGCATTCTCAACTTTTTCTTCCTCATCAATAAACATTGCTGGCTCCTGCTGCTCCTGCTGCTGATGGCCTGCACGAATCTTTTGCAATCGCCCTGACGACGACAAATTCAACGATTGACGATCACTGCTGTCAGGGTTTGTTGATTTGTAATAAACAGCATCTTGCCGTAGAGATGACGGAATTATCGAGCGGGTCGTTATTGAAAATGCGTTCGGGTAAATGCCTTTCTGTTCACTTAAATTGATGTATTTCAACTGTTGATGTCTTTGTGCTGTTGTAATTGAAGACGATGGTAAAATTGGCCGTCGGCTTAATTTTGAAGTAATGACTTGAAATGGCCGTCTGACACTCCATCGATCCTTACGTGGCTGGACGCCGATTGCTATCGGTTCAACAACTTGACAGCACAATCAACAGTGACGTATATCATTACAAGTTGAAATACAATTTTGTTGATGGTACATTTTCAAAATAAACTCACCTTCAATGATGATAAAGACAAATAAAACGGCATGACTCGATGACAATTTCATATTCATGAGTAGAATTTTAAATGAACTAGCAACACAACTAGAGAGAGTTCTTTCTCGTCTTCCAAATGGCCCTCAACTGATCATTTAAAACGTGGGACACAACAGCAAAAGGCCGGCTGTTGAGAGAGGAAGTAACATACAAAAAAGAAGTGACTGCTGTGTGCTCGGAGGGGTTCCTACGTAAGTTATACAAGTCCGAATAACCCAGAGAGAGAGAGAGAGAGACTCTATGCTTGACGTTATAATATTATAGCTAGCTTTTTTTTTTCTCGCCCAGCGATTTCGTCACGATGGAATAACAACATATGCGTCTATACTAAACATAACTGTACAGTGTACACAGAGATATACAATGGACAACAGCAAATGGGTAGCAGCACTCGTTGATTATCGTCCATGAAAGGAGAAAACACTTAATCAATGTTGAAAACAACATTTCGTTGACGTAAATGTGCACAACAGCAGTGTTGGGTATGGCGTATTTTTAATATTAAAAATGAAAATTGTCTGTTTATACTTGCGTATACAGTACCCACTAGCACCGTTGCGGTTCTACCCTCCTCAACTGTCAATAAATATAAAAAAATCGATATATATAGGTTTTGAAGTTTGGGATGATGGACCTGTTACATATTAGCAGCGCTCCAATAACGATTCGGAAACCCCTTTATTATATCAATATATGCTGTATTAACATCAGCAGGTGACGCATTAACGTTTTCATTTCAATGAAATATACAACAGCTCGTATTATAAATATCGACTTATTCAATAACCCACATATGTTTCTTTGGCCAATTGCAATAAGATCAATTAGATGTTGGTCGAGTTGACAAGGCAAACAATGAAGTTGTCCCGACGATGGTCATCGCTAAAATGGGAAAGAAATAAACAACAGCGCAGTTCAAAAGATCTTTATATAATAGTATATGTGAATATAACAAGCATCAGTGCTATTATATGGGAGACGAGAGAGATTGCCGTTTGAAAAGAAAGATATATAGACTGACCAATCTGATGATATCGATCGATAATAAAGTACTACTACGTGTATATCCTATATAGCCAGCAGATGAGAAACAGACCAGGGGTCGAGCTCTCTCCGCTATACGAGTTGCAATTGGACGAGAGATTCCAGCTCGTCGGTATAATGGAGCAAGTTCACGAGGTGCTGGTGGCAGAGGTCCAAACTTCTATACTCTCTACGACTCCGTAGAGAGTATATCTATCCCATAATATATATAGGAGATGACTGGAAATCAATGAATTTCGTGGTTAAATTATTCAAACGAAATAATAAAACGAGTCCATTTAATATATTATCGCATCAAGTGAAACAAATCAAGCAGCCACAAACGACCATTTCATATAGTTATTTCATTTTCAGTTATATATATACAGTATAGGCTACACTGTTTCAAAACGAATAAATACTTTGTGATTTTCTCACGGACAGAGTTATCTGCTTCTCTACTAAAAAGCCATCACACGCTACACCGATACTTACAGCGAACGACTAAGTCTGCCTTCATCAATAACTGCGTGCCGCACTTGTTCTTGTGTATACAAATATTATAATAGTAGTTGTATTATAATAGTTACAAGGGTTTTTTTTTTATAGATTTGCATTTAAGTTTCCACGTTGGGATCGTATAGCCGTTGACACGTTAACGCTTCATCACGTAACTTCCCAGCGGCATAAAAATAAGCCGAAAAGGTATAATAAAACTTTTTGATTTTACGCGGATATATAAGTTAACCCTGACGATGTATACATAGTATGTGTGTGTGCATCGGAGTTGCGTTGTCAACGGCAACGCATATGTATATACAGCGCGATGCTGAAACTTGATTATTTATTATTTAAAATAAAAAAAATCTCTTTGGTTATGTGATTCGAATAAGAAAATCAGATGCTGACGAATTATATGTTACATAATAACGTTATTATATAAAACGTGAATGTTGCGTAATAACACACTACGTTCAAAATTGAAATTGAGAAACAACTGCTAGTACATAGTTTATCAATATATTTAATAATCAACTTGGTATATGTGCAACATGGTAGTTCTCTTATTCAAGATAAGTGCATATGATTGACGCTATCGATAATGCCCTTAGGAAATTAAAACGGTATATGTTATACTAGGCTAGATACTTTATTTGAAAATTTGAAAAAAATGAGGCCGATAGATATAAAATCTAGAGCCCAGTATTGATTCAATCTAACCTATAAAAAGTGGCCGACCAGCACACGCAGACAACTCCAATCAAAAGAACGCAGTCTTTTTGACAATAAAGTTCATCAGCTAGAATCAGAAATATAAATAATATACTATATCAACGGACAAAATAACTTATTACGCGCATAACATAATATGACTTTGGCTGGGACATTTGACGAGTTTCATGACTGATTGCATTTATACATTTAACTAGGTATATTTCCAGTATATGGCAATACGTTCACACAGCATCAGTACAGTAATCAAACAACTTACGTAAAGAACGTTTTTGTTTAGTTTTCAGGCTAAGCTCCTGTCAGTGATGGACGAATAATATTATTTCATTTCTCAATGAAATGACAGGCTAAACAGCAGTTATCTCCAAATTGTCCATTTTCTCTGCTGGAGGTGTTGTTACACGTTGACGGATAACGTGACTGACAACGTGACCAAATAGATACGCAAAGCTAAGACTCAATCTTGTATCCCTATATAAAGAAGGGCGTTGTCTCTTTCTCATCAGTTTACAGGACGAAAACGTATCCAGAGGACCGATACACATTCTCCACCATATTATTAATTTTAAAAAATGAATTACCATATCATTTTAGTTGCTGTTTGTTCGGCTTTCATCGCTAGCGTTAGCGCATCACGTTCTGGTATGTTATTGCGCTGTTACATAATGAAATTTAGCGCGTTCTATTATGTCTAAATTTGTTATATTATAATTATGCAGCTTGCGGAGGCGTAGTGTTTGTCGACGAAGATGCGGTCGTCATTGACGCACCAACTGGTGACGATTGCGTCTGGAAAATTGAAACGGAAACCGACCGAATTTTGGCATTCAGCGCAGTCGGCGGCGGAAGTTTTGAACAACTCGATGAATTTTTAAACGTATTAATACAAGAATTTGAGTATAACATTCTTGATTTTATTTATTACAACGATAAAATCCATTGAAATATAGATTCATGACGGACTTGTCCAAGGATCTCCGATTCTCTTTGCCAAAGACCAGCAGCAGGAAATTGTTTACACAACTCAATCGACGGCCGAAATCAAATTCAAAAAGAGCCCTCGAACCACATCTGATCGTCAATTTCAATTGAAAATTCAAAAGGTGATTGCATTGCAAACTGAATGAATTAGCCATCAATCAAAAGGTGAAATTGTTTTGTTTTTTTTTATAACAACAGGCCGTTATTTGTCCGACGGATTTGGGATTGGAAAGCAACTGCACTCGATTAGTTGACGATGTTTCCTGCCATTGCGCTTCATTCACCAAGGTACCTACTATTCGAGATGACGAAATTTTAATTTGAATTAAAAATATTTTAAATTTCCGCGCGGTTTTTTTTTATTTATCTATAGAGGAATCAAACCGAACAAAAATCTTTTTGCGAGGATAACGGCATGTTGTTGGTATCGATCGAAACTCCGGAAGAAGATCAAGCCATTTCAGACACTTGGGGATTAGGTAATAGCCCTTGCTATTATAATAAATGACGTCATAACAGTGAAAATTAAAAAAAAAAAAATAAAATAAATGAATTATTAACAGGGAGCGATTTTTGGACGAGTTGCATAAAAAATTTTGGCCGATGGGTCTGGGAAGCGACCGGTAAAAATCTTTACCCGGGTTACGTCAACTGGTATCCTATTGCCGAACCGTTTTGCAACGATCAGTGGGACGCCAACTACACTTGCATGTTGATCGGATACAACGGACTCCATTGGGCCAGTTACCATTGTGACGGTGTCTGGGGTGCCGTCTGTGAGCTTCATCCTTAAATTTTCTTACATAATTTATATATAAAATTTTCAATATTCTCTTGATGATTATGACACGAAATAAACGACAAAAATCGAGAATAACAAAAAATTGAAATAGAACAGAATTATAAGAGATTGATTGAGAATAGCCTATACTTTGACCCGGACTTATTTTTATGATATACGTACTAAAAAAGGCAATAATAAAACGACAGTTTTCTATCGATTGATATGCAGCTCACTGTTTTATTATCGCAATCAGGCGGTAGGTTATATTAGACTCTATTTACATATGACCCGCCATAATCCAAACAAAAATAAAAGTTGGTTTTTACTTTTATTTAATCGTTATATAAGATAGTGGCGCGATCAAGCGAGATAAAGTCTGTTACCGAGACGATAAATAGATGTAAGCTATTTGTTTTTTGGTGTGCATTGTTTCACAAAGTATCAAGTTTTTGAATGAATCAAGTCGAGATTTGTTTGTTATTTTTTTTTTTCAACTTTTTTATATATAATTTATCTTCTTCAACATCGGTCATATAGTTTCACCAAATTGCACAGAGCACAATAACACAACAGAAGCAAAAAATTGTCAGATTCTTGTTTTCATTAAAAAAAAAATAAAAAAACAAAAAATTAATTATATGCCATCGGGAACTGGACTCTATTACATCACACTCATGCCATCAGCACACAAAACAGTGAATGTTGTTTTGTTTTGTTTTTTCACGGGCATTTTCAGCATTCGTCGACATGTTTTACAATTGCTCCGAAATGGACACCAGGACAATGTGTATAGCTCAAACTCAAAACAGTTTGACTATAATATATAACAACCGAATTTTAAAAAAATGAGGGAGGGAACATTCCAACTGCGCCATATATATTCATTTGATGCGGATCGATTACGGGTTATTGGGTTTTACTAAAAAAAAAAAACACATCCGCATTGATGAAACTCGTACCTATAAATCTATAACGTCGCCGCATTGAAAAAAAAAAAAAAAGAAATATGTTGATTTACTTGTTTGTTTGTTTTTCTTCTTTGATCTTTTGTGTGTCTAATATTTTTCGCAATATAGCGTCGTGGACGATTGGATTACAACGGTACAAAGTCACCGTGAACAATTTCTTTGCGTCATTGATTCACGTTGCGGTTCCGTTTTGCGTCCATTTCTCCGCCGCATAGCCACAGGATGAACAAAAAGACCATAGTAGTATACATCTCCACACATTTCTTCCAGGAACTCTCTGTGTTGGCCCTATATATAAATGACTCTTAGATGTATAATAGAGAGCTTTCAATGCTGTGAAGCACATACAGGCTTACATATATATATATATATATACTCGTCGTTGATTGTGTATACAGGCTACACACATGTGAGATATGGGGAACAATCAATACAAAAGATATTTACACACACACAATAACGCAGCCAAATGAACAAATAGGAAATAAAAATATATTATATTAGATAAAATACTGTCTGTCGGTGTAATAATAGAGAAGGACTTAATCATAATGAAATCAATAGATATATTTAATTAGACATTTTAAAACAAACCAATCAAATGAAATAAAAAAAATGGTTGGGTAATTTGGAAAACACGACGTACTAATAACAAGAGGATGTGGCAATTAAGTAAGAAAATCAATCGATTATAGAATAAGAGAAATCAGTAAAAGGGCAACAATTTTAGAGATAATAATCAAAGGGAGGAAAAAAGAAATATATTTACAATAAATTGAATCATGATAAAAAAACAGCCGCTGATGACTCTATGTAATATAGTACAGGAGTACGCTATCGATTATTCAATAAGTATCGATTTAATGAAGAATATATAATATAGACTCTTTATTGACGACGGCACGGATGTAAATGCTAACGAAAGAAATAAAATAACAAATAGAAATGATGTCATCGACGACTATAATATATTGAATTAGAGTCTTTTCCCTTATTGAGCCACATATATTATGTCTAAGATATTTATGGAATAAATGTGTTGATGGCCGTGTTTCCTGTTGTGTGCTGCGGCGCGTCCGTCTTTGTATAGATTGAACGGCGTCAAATTCATTTCCCTTGACAAAAATAAATACCAGGAATTGACTTGATCCAAATCTGGGTCATTGACTCTTATATCCAGCCCTATACAAAGCAATCAGTCAGCGTTTCCCTGCTGTCGTCACGCGCATCAAATCTTATGTGTCTTTTCTATTTTTTTGTTTTAAAAACTACTCGCAATCTCAGCAGCAAAATCCCAAAAGAGAGAGAGAAAAAAGAAAAGTGGATCTTATAAAGGACCACAATCATCACGATATGAATGACGATGTACATGCAGTTGTATACATGGGATCTGTTTTGTGCGCTGATGAGGACAGACAATTGCCAATCTCGACTGGCTGCGCTGTTTGGGATTTGAGCCTTTTTTTGTCTGTGTGTCTGTACTGCTGCTGTGTAATCAACATAGTACACATGCGTCATGACGGAGGGTTATATATTCTTCTTCCTGTGCACATCATTAGCATCAGCTAATACACATCGAGTATATATAAAAAGATGTCTCTTTTTTAATTTCTTTTCAAAAAACCAAGGAGCCATCAATCATCTAGGCAGTGATTTGCATTCGATGAAAAAAGGTGTTGTTGCAGCACTTTAATATCAAAATGATCCCATAAATATTGATACACTTTGAATCACTGCACCCTTTTTTTTTGGGAGGGGGAATTTATCCTGTGATGAATTTTGTGAATCCAATTAAAAGTATTTAATGACAAAATACACAATCAGCAACTGCTGTACAACTATGACGATGGACCTCCAGCCGTTTGTAAATGTTGTTGGTGGGCTTTTTCGTAGCCTTCGACCAGAGTTTCAATCACCAAATTGATGGACACTTTGTAAATGTTTTCAATGTTTTCCGTGTAACGATCGCCCAGCGTCATCTTGACGGCCTCCAGGAAAGGACTGCGAATTTTCTATTTAGCGTTACAGCACACAAAGACGAATGAATGAATAACATCAAGAATATAATTTAAATATACAGTAATGCGCATTGATTTTTTAATAGTAGCCTATATTTACCCAGAAATATTCTTTTTGAAAACCGGGGATTTTGTAATGTGACTGGCCGACTTGGTGGAGGTATAAGATGAAATTGTCGACGTTGTCCAGCGATCGGATGCTCTCGTCTAACGTTGTCATAACGGACACGGCGTGTTCGGCCAATTCTTCGCTGCTGGCCTGCTCGTCTCTCGTCGTCAACTTGTGGAATTTTGTGAACAAATTCAGCAGTTCCTGGTGTTCCTCAAACAACCTGTCAATTTAAAAAATGAAAAACAAAAACAAAAACAATCGAATCAGATTTTCAATATAGTATAAGATGCAACAGCAGGTTTTCATCTTTTGGCTTTTCAATTCTATATTATGCAAATTTGTTTCAGCTTC
The DNA here is from genome assembly GCA_030770115.1 of Daphnia galeata. Lineage (NCBI taxonomy): Eukaryota > Metazoa > Arthropoda > Branchiopoda > Diplostraca > Daphniidae > Daphnia > Daphnia galeata. The sequence goes on from CM061121.1 coordinate 1,109,884, forward strand.
TTTTCTTGATATCAATCCCGCCGATGGCTATATATATATAGCTACGCGAGATGAAATTCGACATTTTATTTATTAAATTCAATTTCAACTTCCTGAAATCGAGTCGTCGGCGTCAGACGATTGCGCTGGGCGATTGATAAAAATATGACGCATACAAATCAGAGAGAGAAAAAAGAAGAGCCGATTTCAATTTTCAGATTAGATATGCAGGAGAATTGGGCCGTTTTATGTGTGTGGATGTTACATATGTACTACAATGTATATAGAGTCGAAAGATGAATTTGCATTTCTTTCATTGGCCAGAGTACAAGTTTTATATTTAGATAGGACCTGAAAAATATGTATTCTTTTATATACAAGAAATATTCAAAAAAAAAAAATGTTGTTTTTGTATCAATCGATTTTGTGGGCATCTGGCCCAACTCGGCATCGATTGATTGGCTTCAGCAGCAATGTACAGAATGACTGATGGCAACATCCTCCAAAAAAAAGACAATTTAGTCGACTAACTGTATTAATAATTAAAAAAAAAAAAATCTAATCAACTTGTCTATTTCGTTTTGACACAACAACAACAACCCAATCAAACGCGCTCATTTTATTATTTAGACCGGCATCCAATTTCAAGTAAACGGTCGACGCGAAATTCAGTGATGGAAAATCAAACGCAATTAAATGAAGAGAGTCAATCCATTACATTGGATTATTATTTATTGCATCGTCATTCTCGACCCTTTTTTTAGGGGTGGTGAAGATTCGGAGCTCTTTTATATATAAAAAGTCAATTTCTCGCTATAGTCTTTTATATTATAGTATGACATTGATGTATTGAACATCTATCTAATAATATGACAGAGAGGCGGCCATGCCCAGCAACACAAGACTTTACCGTTGCTGGGCTATATCATCAAGCTGAGCGATGAGAGCAATTTCAGAAATAGCTTTCACACGTCCATATCTATCTCTCTATATTGTGTGCTGGGTATATAGTATTTAAATTCTATATAGAATGTTTCAAATTCAAATTACAACTTAAGTAATCAATGAAGAGAGAGAGATGTATATATATATTGATATACATGTGTGTTAGATTCACCAGGCCCGATACAATTTGATTGGAAATCGATGAACTGTAATTCCGCCCAGAGCAGCTCTTCCTCTTACATTTGATATCCACCCCCTTGTATATCGTATATATTGTTATTATGTCTAGCTCCAATATACACTATGCTATATAGTATATAATATAGAGCTGATAAATACAATATCTTTTATATATAATATACGTCCTGTGCGAGGCTGTTCTATATCATCAGCCAGTCGTCTCTGATGTTGATGGACTTTTTCTTTTCTTTTCTTTGCTGGGTCTTTTTTTTTTTTTTTATTTTCTATCCATCCAGCATATATCGACTTTGATTCGCTCATGCAGCAAGGAGCTCATGGGCGAAGCAAAAGAATACAAGAGACGACGAGGAAGGAAGTCACATATAACTTGGAACTGCTGCTGCTGTTGGTTATTATTGTTTAAAGACTTTTTGCAGACTCCTCTTTCTTATATTCCTTATATCTATTTCGATATATTCCAGCATCATGTGTTGTGTGTGTGTAGCGGTGTTATGTGCAACGCTGCGTCTTTTTTTCATATTACCTATATACTATAGTATATCACTTTCAATCTATAGAAAGAGACATAATAGTTTCTTTTTTTTATATTATACATATACGTCAAAACGACTTGATGCTGGCATGATGCCGGAAATAAGAGACGATGAGCGTCATGTTCCGGTTCTCTTTTCCAGCAGTCTCAGCCAGAAAGAATTTTTGTTTTGTTTTTTTTTTTCAAATTCCTGGCCATCCTGATTTGCTGGCCGTTCGTTAATTCCTTTGGGGTGTGACGATCAGGACAGAACACAGTTCATTTCATTGTGTAAATTATAGATATTATACAAGTCGCTGTTATATGATGATGCTCAACTTGACCCATTCCTTTATATAGAATATAAATATAAAGAATGCGCATCAGCTCAGCTCCGTTTATTTCGTCTCTCTTATTATAATAATGTTAATCTAAAACAGTAGAGTATTATATAGTCTAAATAAAGGATATGCTGGTCCACCCACCAGCATGCAGAGAGGATATATATATTACAGAATTCTCCAAGGGAGAATAAGTCATTAAAGCCGCTGATGTTGAGCGGGACTGGACATAACTTTTGCTGAATCCATAAATAATAATAATGTCTCATCCTCATTGGAATATAAGAGCACCTTATTATCTTGGAACCAGATGATATCAGCATTTCTGTATATATAGTAGTAGTACTTTTGATTTTAAGTAACATAGATCTTCTTTGATTATTTGCTGTGGAGTCGGGAAATCAATAGATGGACTCGGATATTATACTACAAGGCAAAAGGATCCTCAGTAAAATAGCTGGATCTCAATCTCCGTCAAGGCTCTTATATCTTCTTCCTTCTTATGACATCAATTATTATTTCCTTTTATATACATCAAATATGATGAACTGTATTTTAATTACTTTGGATTCTTTCCTGATGACATAATATACACAAATACTATCTATAAAAGTAGATTTCTTTTTTCTACATGTCAATTTACTATACATCAAAATTAAATATAGTTATAAATGTAATGTAAGTTGTTAACTGTGTGTTGGAATGACGCTAATACAGTCTGATTACATAATCGAGCTATTACCATCAAAATAGGGAGTCTAATACATAGCGTAGAATTACATCTTCGCTGCTGTTAATACTATGGGGTATATATTATGTTAGAGATAACCTTTTTTTTGTGTTAATTGAATTAGTTTATTAGGCCCTATCAACTATTTATCTCTAAAAACAACACAGCAATAATTATATATTCATTGAATTATTATCATCGGTTCTTTTTTTAATTGACATAATATCTTCCGTGAACATGTCGTCTGTATAACATTTGTTTATCGAGAAACAAACTTCGGCACTATACCTAGTATACCATTGCATAACGTCAGACTTTTTTATTTTAAAATTCTTTTTCCTGGAATCCGAAAAAAAACGAATTGATTCTGCGCATCGTTGCACGTTGCGTTCATAATACATTATTTCACCGTGAGACTGCAGGTCATACTATTCACGTTACTATATACACGAATAGGACCGGCCATATTACGAAATAGTATATATAGAGCCTGCTCTATATGTATTGATTCTAATTTGGCTGATGGAATATCAAATGATGAAATCGGAACGACAAATTGATGGGCGCGGTTGTTATTATAATAAAATGAATGGCAAACGAAATATCGTTTCATTGAATCAGCATCATGACCAGATTGAGCGCTGATCAAATGTTGACAACATGTTTATATCTCAATGATTTGAAATGAATGAGCGCAATTGATCCTCAACTCGATGATACACACAAAATTCATATAATAAGAGAGAGCGACATCAATATATAAACGTGTTAAATAATCATATATAGTAGTCAGCAGTAAATATTACGTATGTTTAGAAATTGGATTCTATGTATGATGAGGCTTATATGATATAAATACTTATAAATAGTACTTACAGTTCAGTCTATATACATTTCTATGTCTTTGACTGTGGACGACGAGGATTAGAGCAGAGCAAGGTCAGCCGCTTACGGCAATGTCTATCTATATAATTTCCATTATCAAATGAATGTTGTAAAAGGTGCTCTAATACTTAATTTTGGACGAGATGAGAAACGCCAATCTCTGATGAAAAATAGAAAATAAAGATCAAGAAAATAGAGACGCGGACTGGGACTATAATAAGCGGAGACGGATAACGAAAGATGAAGTGCACCACTGATTGGAAACGAATCAATTCAGTTGCCTCTGTCATACACACATCAACAACAGCAGCCCATCTATAAAATGTCCTGCTGTTTCTGCTGTATTTTGTCTGACGATGACTGCGTATAAAGGGGGTGGGAGAGGTGTGATGATTCGTTTTGACGCAACAACAAATGAGCCTCTTCGTGGCACACTCTCGCCAAGAAGAACAATAAAAACGACCGTATATGTACAGTACAATAGAGAGAGAGAGAGAGAGAGAGAGAGCTGCGCTGTTGTCTGTATGTATAGTGTGAATAAGAAGCAGAAGACACAAGTGACAACAGATCAATACCGCGTAGTATACATATACAACAGCGTCGCACTGTTTGACTCGTGCTGGCCGGAAACGCAGCAGGGCAATCTCACTATAGAAATATGATTGCTTGATTTCGCTGATGTTCATTCATCATCATCGCAACATTTCATTTTAGTGTAATGAGAAAATCATACGCTATATATAGATAATTCCATTGGGAAAGTAATCAAATGGAAAATAGAAATTTACTTAGATTTTTCAATGGAAACTATTGCGGGATTTTTAAATCAGAAGAAAAAGAAGAAAGGGGAATAATAATAATGTTGTTCAACTTTTCTTGGTACCGGTATAAATGTCATTAAACTTGGCCAGCATCCGCCTAATAGCTTCTTTTTTTTTTCCCACGTATTCTATTTTGTGATGATGATGATGAGAGACGCGCTTTCAAAGCTGGAAATATATAAGACATTATTATATTATGGTCTAAGGTGCTGGTAATTGGTGCGGATGAAAAACATCAAAGTGATGTGGAATTGCGACGGGCGAAATCACATAACATTAGACCTAAAAGAGACGCGCGATCTATTCAAAATGTAATACATCAACGTCAGAACATTTGAAAAATAAAATGTAGGCAATAATAATTTTCGACTAAAAGATGGCAGCAGCAGCAGCAGCAGCAAAAAAAGAAAGTGTCTAAAGAAAAAATGAATTTCCTTATATATATTTGACTTGAAATAAGTTATGACAATAAGTCAAAGAAATGGCGAAAAAAAAAAAAGACTGGAAATAAAAGATGTACGGCATATAGCGAATCGATAATACAAACATAAAATAGGAGAGCTAAAAAAAAAGAGCCAGAAAGAAAAGAACAAAGACAAAATGGTCAATGGACTTTTGCATCTCGTCCTCTTTCCCGCAGTTAAGATATTCTGTCGCATCAGATTCCCTAAAATATTAAAGAAATCGATGTGCGCATCTTAACATCACCGCAAAACACCAAAATAACAGACGGACCCCTCTGTATTTCTTCTCCCATCTTTTTAGAAATAATTTTGTTAATTTGATTATTTTCCTCAGACTTCATTTGTCAGGCGAATACAGAAAATGTCGTCGGGGTGTTTTTCGTGTTATATAGGAGGAAAGGAGTGTCTTTGTTGATCACGCATGACGCGTCATCAAATGATTATTATTCCATCACTTGGCAACGACATAAACCAAAACAAAAACACAATCAACCCAAATTGAACTTTTTTATTTTTTTACATTTGCATGTCGTTGGGGGGGCCGTATAGTCCGTAAACTTCATAGTTAACTGCTATATATGATGGTACTACTCTACTTCTTCAGTTCTTCCATGAATCAAATGATTTTTTTAGCTGGCGGATGATATTATCGATCGTTGAGGATCGATATTATCGGAAGAAAGAATCCAACATCCACAGCAAACAAACTGCGGTGTTATATAGGCGCATGGAACTCGCCGTCCAGTCAAACAAAGAGAATCTTATAACCATCAGTGTCTGCTGTCTCTACATATACAGTCCGGGTTATAAGTGTAATAAGGACCATTTTAATGTTGTGTATATAATAAATGGCTCTAAATGCATTGGAAAATATCAACTATGACGCAGACTCTGTAAATCGAAAATAGGCAACAAGCCACACCTTTATAACCAAAAAAATCCCGAGAGACATTTTGTAAAACTAAACAAAACAAAACAAATAACGAGTATATGACGTGATTTATTCAAGGTATCCGGCTACACATGAGACGATATTTGACCTTATAAACAGATGATGTTATGTAAAGTGACTCTCTCTATCAACAAGATATTTAATGAAAATGAAAATTGAATTTGCGAGATTATCTTCTTCCTGTAATAAATTGCGTAACATGTTGCAACGGTTCCCACCATTTGGAAGGAGATCCTTGACTGGATTGTGGTGGGGGGGGGGGACAACGGACGCGATCTAAAAGCCTGGACGTCGTCCTTTTAAAATACGAGCTAAAGGCTCAGCATCAACTACATAATCGGACTGAGAGCTTATTATATAGATTTCCTATCTTTTGAAATTCTCTGAGTACAGTCCGTCAATCAGTGTTGCTATGACGTCAAACAAAATATTATTCTCCTGAGCTGCTCTCGTGTGATGTACACTGACGAGTAGACGACATCATTTGTTCAACAGTAATTTATAATAATCGATTCATTCGAGTGTTATATAAGACTGCCAGCAAGAGTCAAGAAAAGCCGTCGGCTCGTCTTTCATTCTGTTGGTTTTGTTCATTGTTTTCAATATTCTCTTCATCGTTTGTTTCCACAGTAGGTATATAGAGTTTAGTCATTAGCTAAAAATAAACTCGAATGAAAGATGATGATGACTTACTTGATGAACATGTAGACTCCTGTGGGTTCAAGTGCCCGACTGATGCCTTTCCAAGAGGCCAACATGGAAAACTTTTGTCGAGCATTGAGAGGTAAACGAGGATCGAGTTGCTGGACGGCTGACGCTCCACCTTGTCCGTTGTTGTCATTAATGACGCCAGCAGCGTTTCCTTTGTCCTTGGCCGCTTGGCCGTTTGATTGACTCTGAACGCAACCCATTGATGATGATGAACCTTGTGATTATGTCAAGATGACGACCGGCCAAAAGAAACGGCAACCGGCGACCAACAAATCGTCACCCAATCACGACCGCTCTCCAATCACCAACTCTCATCAAAGGCTTTTTATATGATTCGATATTTTTTTTTTTAGGGACACACACACACACACGCACAAAGAGAGAGAGTGAAAAAGTGTGCTGTTGGTTATAATCAAACACAGAGGGGAAAAATGACAGCGCGTGACAGCCAGAACTTGTGTAAGAAAATGATGAAAGTTTGGTCGTCTTTCGATATCCAACTGGAGCGTACCTGCGCAGCACCGTCATCCACACTCTCAATCTACTGCGGACGAAATAATTGACGCGAAAAAAAAAAAAACAAAAAAAAACAAAAAACAAAACAGCACAGCACTTTTGAATATGCTCACATACCACTCACAATTCACACGCACGAATGACCCTTAAAAACGGGGAGTATTATATTTATTGTATCACACGCACAGCACAGGAGCACTGGTAACACACAAAGTTGCCGACGATCATGAAAACCAATCAGATCCGAGGAAAAAAAATAAATAACACAAACAAAACAAAATGAAACGAGTTGATTCCGCACACGATTTGTGACAAAAAAACAACGAATAACAAAAAGAATTGAAACGATGAACATACAGGAGCAGCAGCAGCAGCAGAGATTCACGACGACGAGTCACTTGACTTTTGTGGGTTGTAGACGACTGCCAGCGCTGCTGTCGTCGACCATCGACTTTTCACATACAGCCGCACAACCAGCGGCCGGCCCTATACACACACCAGAGCAGTCTTGCTTCTGTGTGATGTATACATATAGTTGACTCTCGTTCGTACAGCAACCCACTAGGACGTTTCCTTCCTATTTCGTCGTTGGATTTTGTGTCTTTCCTTATATACGGTACTATATTTATTTTTTTTTTTTTTTCTCTATCAGGGGGTAGGAATCGCCACGTCACAAAGTGAAAACGACCGGACTGATCATGCGCCGTATATAGATCTAATCCACGCCCTCTTTTCTATATTCTATGGTATACAAGCGCCCGGATACACTTATTGTAAATTTTCATTCATTTATGATTTCAATATGAATAGTAATATGAATTTGCAAAAAAATTCGAAATCTTGTCTATATAAGACTATATAACGTAAGTGAATGAACAAATAGAATGCATGAAAAATCGTTTGGAAAGCAAATCAAAGTGATATGGAATAACGCAGAGCCTATAGAAAACAGTAGTAGCAGCAGCATAGATTCATTATGTATGCATGACAGTGAAAATGTGTTTCTTCCTTTTTGTCTATGCAACGCGGTTTTGAAACGAGACCAGCGAAAAAAAACTGGGAATATTTGAAACGCAGCTCTGAAGTCTTTCATCCTGTGCTGCTGGGTCGATTCTGTGATGATATATATATGTACATAATATAAGCTCCTCCTCCAACCTAACATTCTCCTAGTCTCTTCCTTTGTATAGACGGTGAATTTATGATAATATAAGAGACATGGCTACTAGTCTCGCACGTGCGTGTCATCGTGACTCACAACATCTTGACTTTTCGTCCAATTTTTTTTTCTATTCTTTTTTTTTTTTTTAAAAATCCATCTCACGTCTTCAAGTAGGAACCTTTCCATTTCGTGAGTATTGACTGCGAGTAGGAAATGAACTATTGGTCTTATCCGTTCCATTGTTTCTTCGAATTTCAACGCTTTTTATATTTTTTATACTTTGGCCCTCTATTGACTGGATGTCGTATTTCCGGCGCTTTTATTGTCGCTCTTCTTCCCCTTTTCATTCCGTCAATGTGCTGTGGAGTGGTGAACTGGAAAAGACAAGAGCAGTAAGACATCACGAACGATGGGCGTGTCCATCCGTATACAGTTCCGCATCAGTCGATAGATTTTTAGACGACAAAGTTGAACATTATATAGGAAAAGATGTGTCTAGTTCAGCATTGATCCATAGTCTTCCGCATATTTAAACGACGACCGACTACTTTTTTTTAGCGTGATGAGGATTTTCGTGCTGCACGCCCGCAATGAAGAGGAACAAGAGATGAAAGTCGTTGATTTTTTTTTTTTTTTTTTTGCGTCTAGCGCATCATTATAAGGGAACAGAGTACAATAACGTATAATATACAAGTCAAACGTTATTTTTCTTAGCTATGAATAACTAATATAGGAGTTTGTACACGCACGAAAGAGGCAGATGAATTTCCTTTTCATCCTATTTCGTTCATATATCAAACACGCTCAAATGAATGGGCAAACGTTATTATTGTTTCTACAGTCTCTATCTCATATTCTTTATTGACAAAATGTAGACACTCTATCAAGTTGCATCATCAACGGTTTTCTCTTTATTCTAAAATGTTCACATCAAATATAATAGAAATCGTATCGATTCGTTTTTCTCCAGAGTCTTGATAATAGCACAACTTTCGAGAGCGAATGCGGCTCCAGGCTCCTATCGATGAGTAATATTCAAACAGAAATCACAGCAGGAAAAAAAAAGTTTTTTTCACGATCTTTTTCTCAGCCTCACAACCGGAACGAAGAGAGCTAGCTGTGTGTGTGTACACAACTTTTACGACATGAGATGGATCCGTGAAAATCACACGAAATGTTGACCAGCAGCAAAAGTTCATGAAACATTTTGCGAGTGTGAACGCTGTTTCAAATTTCCATCAATTGATGACGACGACTTTGATTCGACTATATCCATTCACTCTCCTGCCGCCAAATGTTAGTATATTAAATAGAATATATGTATGACATCGTTTTTTTTTTTAGGTTATATTATTAATGTTTCAAGTTATAACGAGAACGCCAAGAGAATAAATACAGAAACTTTTTTCGGGAGTGTCGAATAAGTTCGGATGTCCATGTCATTCATTTCCATTCTATGTGGGTTTAACCTACAAAACATTGAAGACATGTCAAATCTACGAAAGGAAAACTTTCGACTACTTTTTCCATCAGCAGTAGTACTCCAGTGGCATTAGGATTTTCTTTCTTAGAGTTGTCCTGTCTCTCCCTTTTTCATATGTATGATCGATTTTTATCGTCTTTTTTAAAATAAGATTACACTCCAATCTAATCAACATCCAACGGTGGACGTGGAAAATGTTGATCGCATTTTCTTGGAGCAGCAGGCAGTCGACATTTCAACAGAGCCAGAGAGCCAGCTAAGAGACGTTATATTGATTATATCACCGTCACTCGGCCCAGCACTGTCCTGTGCACATCTAAGGATCTCGTTCCTAAATTAGAAACGCGCATTACAATGATTTAATTATCCCAGTTTTGAAGACGTGACCGCCACGACTACCATGCATAAAACGCCATCTCATCTATACTTTATACGATCTAAAACACGAGAAATAGTAATTCAATTTTTTTTAAATCATTTGATATCAATTCAATTTATAGAGATTTCACATATGTAAAACAATAAGGAGCAACCCATGTGTACTACGTAATATTATACAAACACTATTTATAGAACTGATTTACATACATAATTGACTACAAAGAATCAAGAGATCAGGAAATCTTTTGTTATGCGGTAGGGAATGAATTGGAAAAGAAAATGAAGCAAATGAATAAATAAAACAAACTGACGTCACACTTAAAATTGTAAAAAAAAAAAAACGAAAGCATTTCACTCTCTTTTTATATGTATTTTTTCGTTATAAACGATTCTGATGAATGTTATACTCGCGGCAGAGGTCAGACGGAACGATATAAACGAGCTGAAGATGATAATGTAAACGAAAAGCACCTGGCTCACATTTTCCCATATGTAAAGTTTTTTTTTCTCCATTAATCCAAAATGAGACGCAATAACTGTTGTAAAAGATTAGAATATAAAAAAACGAAAAGCCACACAGTCAACGAATTCGTCATCATCTATTAATAAAAAAAAAAAAAGGAAATGAATCAACTGCCAATCAAGGCGTTGACTCGATCCGGCTTATTTGCCATTGAAAACCTATGAAAAAAAAAGCAAATCAGACTGGACGTCTAATCGATAGCTCCTCGCCATGACAGATATCGCTTAAATATATACTTCAAAATGAAAATGAAAAAGTCAAAAGACTAGGCTACGGTATATATATGTCGAATTTATCGATCGGTTGATTCTTCGACGTCATTCGATTCAATATAATATGGACAGCTCCAGCGACGTCCACCCAGAAAGAAGAAAAAGTCATCATCAGTTATTCATTTGAAAAGGAAAAAAAAAGGAAAGATGTGACATATTTCCCTAGTTTTTCTCCCGTGGATGTTTGACGCACGTGGATTCTATCGACCGGACTGTTTTGCCCGCAGACCTTATAGCTGGAATAAATATTATTTTTGATGACGGTGACAGAGTGCTGAGCTAGGCTACTAAAAACATAAAGAGCCAGACACACATTTGCCATGCAATGTATTATATATATACTAGATTCTACGTGCTGTGTACATAATGCACTAGTGCACAGTTTTGGATTTTCCCGTTCGATGACTCATTCAAGCCACAGATCGAAACCGTACCCGAAATACGTAGTGCGCACGTCGGGTATGTCTTATTTTTTTAAAAATACAGCAAATTCAAAGTGAAATATTACGCCAACATATATATTGAGACTCAGCAGATGAGTCAATATTTGTTTGAACTTTTTCAAATTTTACCAACGTGACCATCGTTTTGATATCAAAACAAAAACAACGATCGAAATATCGAATTTCTTTTTGAAATATCTTGATCGTGCGCCAACTGGATTTGCGAACGCACCGCTAGAGTATACCGTCGAACCGAATCCACCACGATTGCAACAATTTTCTTTCCAAGTTTTCAGTTTGACAGTCGTTACGTTTACACAGTCTCGCTTTGTCAAGTCGTTTGATATCTCTCTTTAAATTAAACTGAAACTTATTAATCAGCTCACTTCAATGGCGTCGACTGAGAAAGCAGTCACGCTGTGGCTTTACAGATTTATCGCTTTTTTATTCGTCGTCTCCGTATTGTCTTACGTTGTTGAGGCCGACAACGTTTATAGGAGGAAAACTTTGACGTTTCATCCAAGTCTAAATGTCGAGAGAAAGAACAGAGACATTATTCTACCAGTTGAATCTTTGGATCAAGATGTCTCAGAGCTTTTCGAAGGGGACAGAGTCAAACGTCAAGCCTCTACTCTTCAATCACAAGGCAGCAGTGTTCGAGGTATTCTTCCACCACTACCTGCAAACAGCACCAGTGTGGTAAGACAATCATTTGCAAAGATTAATTGCATAGTTCATAGCTTGTCAATTCACAGTGGCTGGGATAAATCTGGGGGGGGGGGGGGGAAATTGTACCCATTTTCCATGCTGACAATGTGACTAAGTGCCTTTAAGAGCAACTTATTGGGAACAGATTTTTTTTTAAAATTGGTTTGCTTAGTTATTCAGTCACTTCCTGTCTACCCCATATATAATTGTCCAGTTCCCTTGTTGTGACCATGATAATACTTATTTTTATTCTTGTATTCCACACAGCAACCAACCAAGAAACAATATCCTCCCCCTTCTTCTGGGAAAAACCCAGAGCATCTTTAGAAATGTAGAAGTTCAAGTAGATTGTCCATTCCTTATTTTGGCCCACTTTTGACAAGCCTATCCATTATTTTGGGGTATAATAGTAAATATGCGGGTTTCAGTTAGCCCTGTTACGTAACCAGCATGAAATAGACTAATTGTGAAATCTCATCTTTGTTAGCGAAATAGTAAGAAAAAATCGCATCAAAATCTGAGAAATTTATTTTAAAAATTCTACTCTTATTCAATAGTTTAATTTGTTTTCATTTATTTCCTATTTCAGTTTCCTTTGAATGACACACACTTTATGCTGACTGTTCATTGGGGTGGAGAGGGCTCGGATGTAGTGGTTTGCCTAGCTCGAAACCCGACTCAGAGCGCTGACGCCTCCTCATCCGTCTTTGTTTCCTATGATTATGGACGAACATTTGTCCGGAAGGTAATGACGGAAAAAAAATTATAACCTTGAAGTTTATTTCATTTGAATCCAACAAGTTCACATAACGTTTTTCTCTTATTTTTCACATTTAGGACCACCTGTTTGTGCTACCCAATGGAAAGCCTTCGTCTATTGGCCGTTTCTTTAATCACCCCAAAGTCAACAGTCATGTAAATATCCTGTCCGTTTTTCGTTTGAACTTTGCATGAATTTAATTTGAATTTATTTTATTACTAGTACGTATTTACTGACGTCACAAACCGGCACATGTTTACAACCACAGATAGCGTCAACACAGTTCAATCTTATCCGCTAGATTTTGCACCCGATGATATCACTTTTGATGATCGGAAACCGTTTTCTATCATCGCTTACGATAAAACGGATCGTCTTCGTCGGGTAAATTTCGTGATTTTTCGTCAACTACTAAATTGAATTTTGAGGAATGATTCATTTATTTTCTTTTGCCTCTTTATTACAGCTGTGGTTCAGCCGGAATTTCGGTATGGACTGGTCGGTGGTGCGTGAATTTGTCAAGTCTTGGTTTCTCGACACTACGACATCGCCGACTACAATGTACGTCGAGTATGAAACACCCGGGGCAGACAACGTCGTTCTTTCCTCCATCAGCATGTTTACGGCCGCCAATGACGCCAAAGTCGTCGTCAACAACGTGGAAGATTTTGAATTAAGGGATGAATTTATGTTGGCAACCCGTCGCAATCCCGGCGGCGATTTGGATCTCCTCGTTTCATACAAAAGAGGACCTTTCGTGACGGCCAGTTTTCCATCCAAATTACGCCGACGTGATTTTCACATTGCTGACATTTCTGAGGGCCAACTGATGATCTGCGTCAATCATGACTCGATGTTGACCAATCTTTACATTTCTAACGTTCCCGACGACACGAAAGGAGTTCAATTTTCCTTTGTCGCTGGAACGGGTGCTATATTTTTATCCATGAAGGATCTTTCCCTAATTCTTGGCTCAAAGACGTTGGAGCCGAGACTTTCATCGACATACACCGAGTCGGGAAACTTCGAGGAATTTACATTGCGTCACAATTCCGCGAAGCCAACGCTACAGCTTTGACCAAGACGAGCGTTACACCCGACGATTTGGTGACTGTGGTTACTTTCGACAAGGGCGGCGAATGGAAATTGATTCAGCCGCCCAGGTACGACGACGAGGGTCAGTCAATCGATTGCCAGCGCAGCAATGGATGCTCGTTGCACCTTAGTCAAAGACTTTCACAGCTCTATCCAATTAACAAGACGGCCCCGATTTTGACGAGTTCTTCTGCACCGGGAATTATCGTCGCCACTGGCGTCATTGGAGCTTCTCTCAAAGGTATTTTTGTTATTGTTTTGAATTACCTACGAGGAATTTGTGTTCATTAATTGAATCTCAAAAAAGGGCATCCGGGCGTGTTTGTGAGCGCGGACGCTGGATTGTCGTGGCACCAAGTACTGAAAGGCAGCTATTGGTACACAATGGGCGATCACGGGGGCGTCCTGGTGGCTGTCAAAATGTTCCGAGCCGATGCTGCTACAAAAGAACTCCTTTACTCAACGGATGAAGGAGAAACTTGGAACACGCACCAATTTATTGACGAACCCATGCGCGTTTATGGACTCATTACCGGTTCGTTTCTTCAAAGAATGTGAAGGCATTTTTATTATATCGATTAAAGTTTATACATTGTTTTATAAAACATAGAACCTGGCGAGAATACGACCATATTTACCATGTTTGGATCGAAATCCGGTAGTCATCAATGGATCATTGTCACCGTTGATCTCAAAGCAGCTTTCCGTAAGTAACCTGTTTCTGTTGATATCAATTCCACTTTTCATTTGGATTGTACTTTTTAATTGATAGAATATGAGTGCAAGGACGATGACTACAAGTTGTGGTCGCCTAGTGGCAGCTTGCTAGGACGGCCTTGCCTTTTGGGCCACCAAATCAGTTACCAACGACGAATGGCTCATTCGAATTGCTACAATGGAAAAAGTAACGAAAGAGTTTATTTCCTGTGAATTTTGGGACTAAAATTTATTTCATGATTCCAAATTTTTTAAGGTTACATTCGTCCGACGACTGTGGCCAATTGCGAATGTCGCCGAGAAGACTATGAATGCGATTTTGGATTCAAAGAAGAAGATGAAGTGACGAATCAATGCGTTCGAGATCCGGATTCGACAATTGATCTTTTCTCGGTACCCGTTAAATGTCCTGCAGGTGAATTTTACAATCGTACAAAAGGCTACCGATTGGTGCCCGGCGACACTTGTGTGGAAGGAGATGCTGGATCGCGATTTGCTCCTGATAGGGTCTCTTGTCCCGTTTCGGAAGAGGCTGATTTTATATTGGTAGCCCAGCGGCAGAAAATCTTGCGTATCGATTTGAGAAATACCGGCCGTCTGGACGAACTACCCCTTCCGGCCTTACAGAATGTTTTTGCCTTAGAATTCGATCTCCGCTCCAATTGCGTTTACTGGGCTGACTCGCTTCAGGACAAGATCTGGCGTTTGTGCCTAGAAGATGGCAAAAGCGTCCCTCAGGTCCTGGTTGAAACTCAGTTGGAAAGCATCGAGGGAATGGCCTTAGATTGGCTTAGTAACAATTTGTAAGAATGTTATTAGATTTTGTATTCGTTTGAATTTTCTCAGAAACGTTTATTTTCGTTGAATAGGTACTTTGTTGACGGAGCCAGAGCTAAAATTGAAGTCATTCGAACGGATATTAACAATACGGGTCGAATGAGACGAACGATTCTCAACGGAACTGTTCTGGACAAGCCTAGGGGTATCACTGTTCATCCGATGCGTGGCTATATGTTTTACACCGACTGGTCGTCTGAAAAGGCCTGCGTTTGTCGTGCCAACTTGGATGGATCCTCTCAGGTATTATTTCCTAATACTTAGTAATTGAATTGTTCAAAAGGCTCATATTGATATTGAACTGTAGGAAAAAATCATCGGATCTCCCATCGTTCAATGGCCGAATGGCGTAACTATCGACTTTTTCGCTGACCGGATCTACTGGGTGGATGCTAAAAGCGATTACATCGCATCAGCTGACTTGGATGGCAAGAACATTAAAAAGATATTAGAAGGAACAGATCAGACACTTCATCCGTTTGCCGTTGCGGTGTTCAAGAACGTGATGTACTGGGACGACTGGAACGCTCAGGGAATCTTTATGGCAGACAAGAACCGCGGGACGGGTCTCTTGACTATCGCCAGTCGCCTTCCAGGAGTCATGGATCTCAAGGTATATTTAATTGACGTGACAATTTGAAATGATACTATTTAGTTTCATCCAAACAAATTATCTCCAGATCTTTTCGCAAAGTTTACGCCATGGAACCAATGCGTGCTCGACAAATAGCACGACTGGTGTCTGCCCATTCTTGTGCATGGGTCGACCTAACAATGGTCATTCTTGCATCTGTCCAGATGGCATGCACGTTGAACTGCAGTCCAACGGTAGTGAAAAATGTCTCTGCCCTAATGGTCAAGTCCCTCAGGCTAACGGATCCTGTCCTCTTGGTACATTTTGTTTATTTATCCTTTATTATTTTGTTGATCCGTTCCATAGAAATGTTATTTGTTTGTTGGTTTCAGTTAACCAAACTTGCCCGGAAGATTATTTCGAATGTCAAACCCCGGAAACGTGCATTCCATTTTTATGGAGGTGCGACGGAGATAACGATTGTTACGACAAATCGGACGAGGTAGATAGACATTTTATTGTTGTTGTTTATTGTTGTGATCATTTCATTTGTTCGAAATCAAAGGTCAATTGCACATCACCTTCGTGCAGTACGGCGCAGTTTCAGTGTGGAAATGGACGTTGTATCCCTCTGCATTGGCGATGCGATTTCGACAACGATTGTGATGATAGCAGCGACGAAACCCACTGCGGTAAGTGACGGCATTTTTATTATTATTTGTTTATATTGTTATTTATGAATTTATTATTGTTTTCGTGAACTTTGAATTCGTCTTGTCGCTAAGTATACTTATTCCCCCCCCCCCCTTCCTACAACCCGCACCGCATCCGACCATATTTGGGATAGTGGTACGGGGAGGGCTGAGTTGCCGACTGAAACCAACCCGTTTCGTCGCAAGGTGGCGGTCCCTCAGACGCCGGCAGCCCCAGTCCGAGTTGTGTTCGGTTTCACACACTTCCCCCCCATTTTTCTATCGATTGTATAAAAAAAACAAGGAAACAAAATTTGAAATTTTTTTCACATTCCCTTCACACGTTTTGTCCCTAAAGACTTTCAGTTTAATTGTGTTTTCCTGTGCTGTCATCATTAAGGCAGAGTTTCGACATTAGTGTTTTTTGTTTGACGGAAAAAGTTAGGCGTCGGCCATCTTGTTAAAAAAAAAGTGCCACGTGTGCCACCCACATCGACTTTCACTAAAGTTCTCCTATTGATTTCGACGGTTTTGTCTTATGTGCAACTTTGTTCCAATCGCAAGTGTGAGAGAACGAAAAATAGGAACACTGAATTTCTTGTTGCTATTACTGCACTGATGCAGTTCTTTTCTTTTGTTGCCAAGCTCAGTCATAGATATTCAAGGCCATTTAAGGGCTTCTTTTCCTGTCGGTTGTAATCAAGCCGACGTCGCTGCGATCACTATTTGATTTTTTTTCGACTCCGCCCACTGGTGGGAGATTTGGAGTGGCGCCAAATATTTGAAAACGCTGATTACTAATGAGGCGCGGATGAGGCTGCGCTCAGCTTTATGAGAATAGGGGCCGTGTCGATCGATAATCGACAAGGTGTTTCTTTATTGTGAAGTGATTGAACGATGGAACAGAATGCTGAGACGGGCGGTGGCGGTCCAACGGCTGGTCCTGGAGATTCGCAAGTAGGCGCTGCTTCGGCAGCTATGACGTACGCTAATTTGGAAACTTTAACTCGACTCAATACGGAAGATTTGACGTCTATATTGTCAAGTACGGGACATCACGCACATCATCATCATCGACACGAAGAAGAAGAGGAAGAAAATGGGACTCATTACGCTGACGCTTCGGCTAATGGCGAAAATGAAGAACCGGCGGGTTACATTGTGACAACGGCCACTGAAGCCTATCATCAAGGTTCTTATGTTGTAACAGCTGCTTCATCTGCTGACGAAACGGCTAATAATGATGGTGGAGGTGGACTTGACGATCAATCGACAACGGACAATGAAGCTTCCGGTCTTTCCGTTCATTCGTATTGCAAGCCGAGCAACAGTCAAGAAGCCGTTGAAGGGCGATCATCGACTGGATCGTCGGATGTCGTCGCCTCACGTTCTTCGGCCGTCGGATCCGCAACAGCTGCAGAGTTGCTCGACTTAAAAACTGTACTTCCCGGACCGACGACTCGACGAGTTTTGCTTATTGATGACGGACACGGCGATCTGGAAATGGCCAAGTCTGATGTCGAATTTCTACTGCGAGGTGATGCCGCCGGAATTGTCCTTCGAGAAGGAAAACGAAGTGAAGTCTGGGCTCGTTTCGGCAAAGTCACATTCCAGGGTCGTAAAGTCAAAGGCTATGTTGCCTGCGTCTATTGTCGTCAGGTAATCACTGATTAATTAATAACTATTTGCGTCATTTTCATTAATCAAATCAATGAACGACTATTTTAAACTAGGTCTACGCTTTTGGTGACGCTCATTCCACCGGCACATCAACACTAAAAAAGCATCGATGTCTTGCCCAGTCACTGGTGACCACAACTGGTGCTTCTCCTTTGACTCCAACTGGTGGAGGTGGATCTGATCGGCTTATGCCCAGTCCAGCTCCTGGTTCTTCCTCTCAAACCGATCAACAACAAAACGCATCGTATGTCAACTTTCCATCGCCTTCCGTCATCGTTAGCATCGCCACGGCCGTCCGTAGCTCGTCGGATAGCAGCGAACAGATTCAGTCGAATTCCTCTCCTAACCAAGCGACTATGGCCAATATTGTAACGAGATATTTAGCGCCCAGTGATCGAGATGAATTGATTCGAAATGCCGGTGTTGTCCTCGGTTCAGGCCCAATCAGCGCCGCTTCTTTTCTCCAATTATCCAAAGCTTTAGTTGAACTTGGTGCTAAACACGGAGTGGCCCTTGTCGACGACTTGACTTCCATTTTTAATTCCCCAGCTTTCGAGACTATTTTGCCCAGTATTGCACACGAATATCGCAACCATTTCGCTGAAGAGGCTCGTACCGTTTCTGCCGGAGGTCTCGGTTTGATTATCTCTATCCAGCCTGGCTCCAACGCGACGAGTGGTCGTTTGGTTGGAGTGACACTGGGAATCAGTTATTGCGTCGACAGTAATCAAAATGGAACGGACATTTCACCTTTCCTACGACAGGCTCCTTTACGGCACATTCAGTTGAGTGTGGATCAAGACACTTCAACCAGGATCAGCCAACTTGTTCAAAGGACTTTGAAGGAAGAGAGATTGGATCATTTACGACGGGCTGTTGTTTGCAATTCAGCCGAAGTATTAAGAGAAGCTTTCACTGGTCAAATGACGGTTCCCTGTGCTCAAAATGTTATCGGACGGGCATTGGCCTTGGCTCAAGAGAATTGCTCGTCGAATCGTCAAGACTGGAGGAAATTCCACGAAACGGTCCAACGAATCGCCAATACTGTTCAAACAATGGGATGGGAAAGTCTGTTGAGCAAAGCCGTCCAACCTGTAGGTGGAGAACAAGGTGAATCGTCGACTGGATTGGACTGGATGGAGTTGGTCATTAACACTTCGTCTCAAATTGGTGAACTGTTTAAATTTTTTCAAGACCCATCCGTTTCTGCTGTCTGGAACCAACTGGATCGCCAACTTCTTGGTCATTTAGCCGCATTTTATTCGAATTTTGCTTCGGTCGTGTCTAAACTCAGCACTCAGGCTGCGTGTCCGACACTTTGCAATGTCTTATTGGCCAGAAGTCACGTGGTATCCCTCTGTACGCCCAAATGTCATGTGGATCCTCCAGCTCTTTCTGCATTGAAACATGCCCTTCTGGAAGCGCTCAATGGACATTGGCCACTGGAGTCGGTCCACCGACTGGCCTGCGTCCTTCATCCAGCTTTTAAGCACATGCGTCGGTTGGACGTTAGCGATCGCGAGCGAATGGAAACATACGCCATGATCCGCAATTTATTGAGGCAGACGGATCCTCAGCCAGTCTCTGAACACATTTTACGCAATTCTATGGATACCTCAGTAACGGGCAACAGCCGTAATGGCGAATTGAAAAGGAAGATGTCAAGTCGGACGGCCAGCAGCGAAACGGCAACGTGTAACAGTTCCGCCCCCAAGAGACAAAGATCCTCGATGTCGACGAACCTTTTGCCAACGTCGACGACGACTGGGGCAACTTCGTCAACGACGCCTTTGATCTCGAGCAGCGACATTGCATTTGATTTTAGCGAATTGGCTGATTTCAGTTTACATTGCGAAGGCGGGAATGGCAACAGTAACGGGTTAACTTTGGTGCCGGAACGCCGTGACGAGTTAGATCTTTATTTGGAAGAGAAAGTGATTCAACAAGATTTGATCGAGTTGACGAATGTTTTAGTTTACTGGAAACATCGGCAGTCCGTTTTTCCCGGCTTGTCTCAGTTGGCATTTTGGTTGCTGGCTCTTCCTTCATCCGCCACTTCCTCTTTCTCTGTCTCATCCTCCATCTCTTCCAATGTTGTCTCTTCGTTCAAATCCGATGCCGTCCTCCATCGTCAGCTCTTTCAAGTCGTTGCTCAGAGTAGCTCCTCTCCAACCCATGTTGAATAATAAATTCATTTCATAAAAAATTTCCTTCAATTCCTCTCTCTCCTTCCTCTTTTGTTTTAACAACTTTTATCAGTTTCCGCCCAAAAATAATTAGAAATGTACAGTACACTTTATGAAAATGATGAAATGGTTCTTAGTTGGTGATGATTGTTGATCGTGTCTCGATTTGTTAGACTACAATCCGTGTTCGTCGGATCAATTCCGTTGCAACAATGGCCGATGTATTTCGGCCCGTTGGCGCTGCGATTTTGAAGATGATTGTCGTGACGGATCAGACGAGGATAATTGCACCACCACTCCAACTTCCAGCGGAAATTCCAGCACGACCATCACCTGCAGACGTAAGTTGTCCATTCAAAATGTGTTCACATGTTTTTGAAATGAGAATCTATTGTTATTTTTTTAGCGGGAGAGTTTTCTTGCGCATCCAACCATTATTGCCTTCCGGCTGCCTGGAAATGTGACGGAGAGAGTGACTGTATCGACGGTTCTGACGAGGTCAACTGCAGCAACAATTCTTGCGAACCGTGGCAATTTCAGTGTGCTAATAAGCGATGCATCATGAAATCGTGGGTGTGTGACCGAGAAAATGATTGTCACGATGGATCAGACGAAGTCAATTGTACCGTGACATCTACTGTTAGTCCACCCAGGCCGTTTGTTCCTCTCTTTCCTCAAGTAAATTTCTTCTAATTATTATTTATTGATTTTCTATTTTTTTTTTATTACATTTTTAGACCTAAACTTATTGAATTGTCTTTTGTGTGTTTCACTTGATATTCACAGGGTAACTGCAGCGCTACCATGTTTGAGTGTGGCAATAAGAATTGCGTTCCGCTTTGGTGGAAATGTGACGGACAAGATGATTGCGGCGATGGATCCGACGAATTAGCGTGTCCAGGAACTAATCATTCCACTTCGGCAGTTACGACAACTGTCGCTCCGGATAGCCACACTTGCGGCGAGAATCACTTCCAGTGCAACAACGGTGAGCTTTTATAACAATTACTTTTGACACTTGTTTTGTTCTTTAATTTTTTTTTTTCATGTTTGTTGTCTAACGGGAGAATTGGTTTTTCTTTTTTGTACTTTTTGATGGGTACAGGCGATTGCATTTGGGAATCTTGGGTTTGCGACAAGGAATCCGATTGTTCTGAAGCGGAAGATGAAGAGAACTGTCACGGAACTGAAAAGGGTGGAGGAGGGACCGAGTGCACTGAATTCCGCTGCCTTCGATCTGGCGGATGCATTCCTTTCTCGGCACTCTGCAACGGGCATCAGGATTGTGCTGATAACACGGACGAAGAGGGATGTGGTCTCATCATGCCAGGTAACATTTTGAATGAATAAGATTGAATGTGTAACGGTGAATTTGATAAATATTCGATGCATTTTGATAGGAACCAATCTGACGGTCGAATGTCCTCGAGGATCCTTCCGCTGCGACGGTTCGATGTGTTTACCATTGCGCCTATATTGCAACAACGCAACCGATTGTTACGACGGCACAGACGAATTGAATTGCGCCTCGGACAAACGCGTTTACCAAGTGTCACGCATTTTTGTCGATGACAAATATTCCAACAGCTCAACTCTGTTGATTGAGTGGGAAATTCCTCCTCCTCCTGCTGCGATTCAACTTCAATATTTGCCTTCGTATTCAGTTGTTGGACGTCCGGCTGTCAATGGAACCAATCAATGGCTCAACACGACGTGGACCAACGCCACCGAATTACGCCTTGTCAATCTGACAGCCTACACCGTTTACAACATCACCGTCTACGTTCGCACTCTGCAAGGCAATGTTGTCGGTCCAGCTCATCCGCCCTCGCTCTACGTAACGGCTCAGACTTCGATGGGTGCTCCGTCGGCGCCTTGGAACATTACCCTCCACCAAGTCAGTCATTCCGAAGTTCACGTTCGCTGGAATGCTCCCGTTAAACCCAATGGACTGATTACAACCTATCGTATTTATGTGGAACCGACGTCTCCTCCTCTGGTCGTAACCGTTCCAGTCAGCAAGAGCGACGCTATTGTATCTCACAAGTATACTGCTGGAACAAACTATTCCTTCCAAGTGGGCGCAGAGAATCGATACTCTGCCGGTGCTCGATCTGCCCGCGTTTATTTAACGTTTGATGGCTCGGCCATAATTCCATTGGTGGAGAATTTGCGTACTTCTTCGATAGGCAACTCTTCTGTTTTGTTGTCTTGGTCTGCCCCTAGCGGCAGCAACAGCAACATCACCGGCTATCAAGTGGTTGTCAAGAGTGGTAACTTTTACGCTCAATACCCGACGATCAACACGACATCGACGAGCATCAACGTGACTGGACTTTCTCCCGGCGTTCGCTACAATTTAGAAGTTTCGGCTCGTCGCTCGCGTTTCACTGGACCGCCATCTTCTGTGTTGGCCATCACCAGCGGCGAAGAGTTGCCAGGGATAAGCGATTTACGTGCCAGCGTTGTCAAAGGAGACATGACGGCAGTCAAATTGGAGTGGCATCCGCCCAAGGATAAACGCAAGCTTAAATGGGAATATGGCGTCTATTACGGTGTCAACTTGAAGGTAAGCAAGAAATTGTTTACAATCGTTTTTCCAGTAATTTAAAAAGAGAAAAGGTAAATTGGCCATTTCCGGCCGATTACAATAATTTTAAAAACTAACAAGAGAAAAGAGAAAAATAATAATAATAATAACCAATGGAATGGAATGGGCCTGATTATTAACGAGTTTCCGCTTTTATTATTTTTCTGTTTTGTATGTAGGAAATGTACCAAAACGGAGTAAGGAACCGGACGACGGACACGACCTTCACGGTGAAAGAATTGGTCGCTTGCGAGTCATACACTTTTGATGTGGCTATTATTGGGCCCATCGGCTACGGTTCCGGCTCGGATGGAATGGTTTCGTTGACGACGGAATTCGATCACCGGTCACCACCCAAAAACGTGGCAGTCCGCCCCGCCATGTCCGGCTCTAATGACATGGCCGTCATCAGCTGGGCTCCACCTTGCGTCGTTCTCGGCAGTGATTCCACAGGTTTGGGTTATCTGGTGGATATTCGTGACGTCACGCTGGACAAGATGTCGCACGTGACTCTACAACCCAGTCGCAATGCCACGGTGCAATTGCCGTTGGAAGTCCATCACGGTGCTCACTATGAAATCACAGTCCAGACGGATGCCAATGGATCCCGTCCGTCGGGCGTGGTGACGCTGTCAGGTCCAGCCATTCCTCCACCTCATCAGCTCTCTATCGGCAAGCAAGTGGGCGGTAACGTGACGTTGTACTGGCGGGACCAGGACCTCCCTCACGAGATCGTCGCGCACAATTACTCGTACGTCATTTGGATCAGCAAAGACAGCAGCTTCCAAGTAAGATTTTTGTTTGTTTAAATTTCATTTTGACTTTATTCCAGAGTCTGGAGTCTAATTGAATTTGATTATTAAAATTTGATTTTGTTTTTGTTTTATTTTTAGGATCTCAACAAGACGTTGCGCTACGAGTCGAAAGAGCCACAATTCCAATTGCCGCAAGATCACCATGGCGAAATGTATTATGCTGCAGTTTCGATCGTGGATTCTCACGGCTATTCATCGATCCGTTCGGAGCCGTTGGATATGCTGTTCGTCTTTGCAGAAGAAATCAAACCGGGAGCCGGTACATCGGATTCGGAGACTACCGGCGGATCGACTCACGTTTACGTGGCTGTTTCCATCGGTGTCATCATCGCTTTGGCTCTGGGTGCAAGTTTGGTGTTGCTGTTGGTACGTCACCGTCGCCTTCAACGCTCATTCTCCTCGTTTGCTTCGACTCACTTCAATACCAGGTATTTCTTCATATTCAATTGAAACGTCTTAACTTTTGTACTGAAATACAAATTTTTGAAATTGGATTTTTCAGATCGGAATCGACCATCTTTTCGGATCAGGCGCTCGAAGACGATGATTCGCCCGTCATTCGCGGCTTCTCCGATGATGAGCCCCTTGTGATTGCTTAGTTTTTTCAAGAAGACACTTTCATGAAGAAATCCTATAAAAGATAAAAAGAGCCTTTTACTATTTTCTTAATGTGTGCTATGTAATCAGTCCTCCTCCCTCCCACAGCATTTTTTTTTTTTTTTTTTTTTTTTGATACTGATGATGGGGTAGGAGAAGAACCTGGTCAGATGTCTTATCCCTTATTTCTTACCAATCAAATCTTTTGTATTTCCCATCCTTTTGACCTAGTAAAAACAAGCAAACAAAAACGAAAGAAATTGTGCAGCGTCCCGTAAATTCCCCCTCCCCTATCGTTGTTCTGGATGATTGGAGAGCCGAAAAGGAAAAAAAAAATGATTGGGTGATCGCTAAATTGAAGCCTTACGTGTAAACGATCCCCCCTCTTTTCTCTCTCTCCTCATTCCCATTTGTGATAAGTCCCAATTTACCACTTTTTTTCATTTATCATTTTCTTTTGCACTTTTCAATTCCTTTACCCATTCATTCAAGTGTCGGTGGAGGGTGAAAGAATCGGTGTTTCTTCACACACACACACACGAACGATTTGATTTGTCTCTCCTTTATACTTTCGTCTTACCTAAATTCTTTTTTAAAAAACTAAAAATTTCAACAGAGAAATAGTAGTAGTCTCTTATAATATGGAACAAATTGGAATCATTTATCTTTTCTTTGTTGTCCCCGTAAAATGTATCATAGTTTTCTTTGGTTTGTTTTTGTTTCACTTTTTTGTCATTTTCATTTCTAAAAAAAAAAAAACTGATTTTTGATATGCTGAAGAAATGAAAATTGTCGTCACCCGATCGCCATTCCTTGTGAATTGCAAAAAGATAAAAATACAGAATTAAAAAAGAAATTCGAGTCTTTGTTGTCGTCCATGTTTGGTTGTTACCATGGCAAGATAAATAAGTTAAGAAATGAGCTGTGAAGAATGGAGGGGGGTCAAGAGTTGTTATTTGATTTTTTCTCTCTCTCTCCAAGGATTTTCTTTCCGTCCGCTTGGACTGGAATTTTTAGAGAACGAGAAATCTGGTACAACTTGTAAATGTTGGGTGGCCTCTCAACCGGATCGCCAACTGCTGCTGCTCTTTCCTTTTATTTTTTCTCCCATTATAGGGATTCAACAACAAGCACCGCCGCCGTATTTGTCGGTGATTGATCAAACTCCAAGTTATTTGAGTCACGTTCTATTTTGTCACCGGCTTTTTTTTTTTTTTTCATTTTTTCTCTCTTTTGATTCCTCGTTAAGGTTTCTCTCATCGTGTTGTATTATGGGAAGAGGCGTAATATTTTGAAATTTATTTATATTTTTTTTTCTTTCATTTCTTCCCAACGTGTGGGCAACAAGTGCAGCGGTAGCAGTGCGCGCCCCCCTCCAGCATTGACATGATCCCGCCAATGATGATAATAAAGTGTGCGAACATCGGGATCAAACCGACGAACACGACCCGGGCCGGCGTCAAGCTTATCTTTCCGTGTTTGCTGTAATTTGTATGGTGTTTGTGTGTGTGTGCGTTCACTAGACGGACTGCCCGCAGGTAATACGATATATTCTGGGTTAACAACAACAACAACTTTTAGGGGAGTAAATAATAAATAAACAAATATGTGAAGTTCTTTTCCTTTTGTGTGTTTGGAGCTGCAATTGAAAGAAGGACCTGAAAACATTCGACGAATTGTTTGGACGATCCAACTCAGATTTCGGCATTGTTTTTAGAAACCGAGTCAAAGGCACACACAAGGCCATTTCTTTCTCCTTTTTTTTTAAAGAAAATCTATCCCTTTTTTCCTTTTCAAAACGAAGAAGAAGAAAAAAAAAGGAGAAATATTTTTGCTGTTGCAGCTGGGCCGGATGAAAATAACTATGAAGGCAACTATACAGAGTAACACACATAAAAAGAATCATTAGGAATCTCCATCCAGACTGCACGAGGAGGAGCCTAGACTGTTGGCATGTGATGAAGTGGAGGTCGTGTCTATAACTCCAAAATGTTTCCATTTATTTATTTATTTCTTTTTTCGGAAGGGGAAATCAGAATTGAACAACAAACAGAATATAACGACCTACAAACAAACAAACGGCCACGCGAGGAAATATCTCGTATAAAATGGCATCGAACAATAAAAAAAAAAGTAATAGCCAGTACCACCACCACGGCTGCTTAATATAGGCGTCGTGGGTGTAGTAGTATATATATATAAGCATTGAAGAGAAAAGGAAAAAAGGTGTTGAATTTCAGCGATAGAGAATTATTAAAGACAATCAAACGTGACCGGAACAATAGCTCATTCTCTTCTTATCTTAGCTTTTTATTCTTACTTTCTTTCTTTCTCCCTTTTTTTTTTGGTTTTTTTTTTATAACAACATCGTCATCATCTGCGAGTTCTCTCGTCGTCTCTTTCGGTTCGTTTGATTGTTTAAAATTGCAGTGGCCTAGACGTTCCGCGTCCGCGCATTTTTTCATCATTTTTATATAAAACGAAATTTTCGAATTGTGGGTTTTTGTTGGTTGGTTGTTGGAGCGTGCAAAGTGCCTGATGCCGAACGTGTAGCGAATTACATCTCAACTTATTTCGATGATGTTGTGCTGAGCTGAGCTGTTTTGTGTGTGTGTGTGCAATCATTTGCTTTGCTGATAATTTCACGGGAGGAAAATATTGCCTTTTTTGATAGATGACGAATTTGTGTTACATCCAAGTCAACTTGTCTTCGTTACTATGGCGACGACTAACCAGTTAGACGACGACAACAACAAAACAAAAAACAAAAATGAAATGAAATGTATATTAAAAAAACTTGGCTGTAAAAAGAAGAACGTCATGTCGGAGATGATGTCGACCGGATGATTGTCGTCGTCGACCGAATACTCAAGCGGAAATAGAACGTAAAATAAAATAAAAATAAGAGACCCAGCAAGGTTTATAATACGATGTGTCCTCTTTTTTTTTGGTGTTTTGTTTTTCAATATATCGATACGGAGAAAGAGTTATAAGAGAGATGGAGAACGATCGATAATATTCGGTCACGTTCCAATTGAATGCACAGACATATCAGCAGTCTATAGTCATTGCTGGACGGGCTCTACACTCCGGTGTAGAAACAGAAGGGTCTAAGAGAAAATGGACCGTGAGTCGGTTGTCTTTTTGCTCCCGATTCGTTGGAACGGATTCAGACAAAAGAGGGAAAAATTCACGTCAGAAGAATGTGTGTCTTTTTCCTCCCTTCATTTCTTTTGTTTACATCATTCTTCTATAGCTATACCCTATTATATGTGCTTTGCCCCTTTTTCTTTTTTTGTCGGAAACACAACGTTCATAGCAACTCTATAATATATCCCCTGCACAATAAAAGAGTAGTATCTCTTTTTTGTTCTTTCTCTCTCATATCGAGTTGAGAATTGATTGATCGGGCGCATTGCTGCTGCACCCTTCTTCCTTCCTTTTACCATATCATCATCTCATCTCTTTTTCTGTCTTATATTTCCCATGTAGCTCCAAAAAACAAAATGGAAGGGTAAAACAGAGAGATTATGATGCATTTAAATTGTTTGTTTTTTTTTTGTTATTTTGTTGTTGTTCGGTCATATCAAATAAAATGGAAATAAAATTTTTGTTACTCCTACAAGTCGTACTACTAATTTAAAAAAAAAAAAAGTTGAAGGACTACCAACATTTTTCTAGTGCCTGGAGCTCTCAACAGCCGGTTCTTTTTTCATGAGTTTTATGTGGGGAGAGAGAAAGGAATGAAATCTTATTTTTTGAAAAATTCACTTGAATAGAGAGAGAGACAGACTGACTTGACTTGATCTGATCTCCGAATCGGATCGAAACAAAAATTTACGTAGGAAAAAAACCTGCTCAGTGCAGTAGAGGAAAGGAGTTGTCATCTCCAGGCTAAATAACAGTACACAAACAGTAAAATATTTCCAAGTAAAATACAAAATAAATAGACGAAAAGCGGAGAAAGAGGACAAATAATGAAGGAAAGTGTGCATAATAACGATACACCTGCTGAATTTGTTTTCAAAATTGTGTCATCAAGAAAGGGAGACCCAAAAAGAAACAAAACATAAAAGTTGTGGCCGAGTTTCCCATCGATTCGCTTTCGCCTTCCTTTTTTCACAGACTATATCTACTATAGACTATAGGAATGACACGTTTTGATCGTGCCATGTTGTTTTATTTGTTGTCCAAGTTAGTCGTTGTGTGTGTGAACAGGGGGAGAAGCTATGAGTCATCATCGAAACAACTAAAAATAATAATAAAATAAAAAGAGGAAACTTTGTTTGTTTTTCCAGAGTTTGTTCTCTGGTAGTAGTTGAGAGGGTTGGGGGATGAAACCTTTAAAGTCCCTCTGCTGCGCAGTTAAAAGTCGTTTTACCCTTATGGTATATTCCCAGGCATTAGTAGCAGTAGCAGCAGTGAACCGGACATATACAGGAGTGTGTGTGTGTGTGTGCCATCGATTTTTATTTTAAAATTTACTATATGACTTATTATGTATTGTCTCTCTGTTGTCCGGCTTCACACACACACACATAGATAAGACTTGACCGCGGATATTTATTATCATTATTCCGAATGGAAATCGGCGTCGACCCATTCCCATGGCTTTCTGTCTGCTAGTCGGTTGCGGCAAACTGAAAACATATAAAAGAGAAAATACAACAACAACAACGTACTACACGTACACATTTTTCACTTGCACTTGTGTAATAAGTTTCGTCGTCGTCGTCGTTCTATTTTACCACACTATAGACCGAGTCAGCAGACTTGTACCGAAACGATATAAAGGCGGTCTGATTCATCTGCGGTCGTCGTCGTGTGGTTGGCGATGATGGTCGATTGCTCAGCGACGCGCCGCACCGGCCATCGGACCAGACGCGTCGCGTGACTACGGGATTCAAACTCATCATCCACTCCCACACAATCGCCATATTGGAATTACCACGAATTTCTTTCTATTTTTATTTCTTTTTTTTTTCTTTTTTAAATATTTTTCACAATATGATTATTTTCGTGACTCAAATGTCCCACAGGGTGGTGGCTCCTGTTTTTATCCATCATTCATTTTTTGTGGATATTTTTTTTTTTAACGTATACCTATATGATTAGGGTCTAAAAGTATTTACGATCTGACAAGTTAATTCCATTGACAACAACAACAGGGTAACAACAAGCTAACCGAAAAAAAAGGAAAGGGAAAAATGGAAAGGAGCGGGTAATGATGTTTGATGATAATATACGACTGGTTCCATACAGAGACACGCCTTGTCATATCCTATATAATCCTAATCATCTGCCTGTCACGTGGATAACTGCCATCTTTTAAAAACCATATACATCAGCAAAAGACCCCCTAGTCAAAAAAAAAGGAAGGGGCCCTCTTCTATATACGTAGTTTACACAGTTACAAATT
This sequence comes from Daphnia galeata, assembly GCA_030770115.1. NCBI lineage: Eukaryota > Metazoa > Arthropoda > Branchiopoda > Diplostraca > Daphniidae > Daphnia > Daphnia galeata. The sequence continues at coordinate 1,139,874 of CM061121.1, forward strand.
GTGTTAAAAAAAAAGGAGCAACAACAGCAGATGAGGGCTGAATGTATACACGGTCGATTTTTATTTCCTAAAATTTCAAATGTATGCAAATCCCATCCAGCCGGCCGCCTCATCCTATATAGCAGTCAACTTATTATTATTATAAAACGTGTGTGTCTAGTTCCTTCTCTCCGACCGGTTTAGTCGATCCCACTCAACTGATAACAACATCTGTCGTCGTCCATATAACCGTTATTGTGTGTGTGGCTGATATTATAGCCCACAACACCACCACCACCAACCATTTCTATTCCTCTTTCTTCTATTCAATTCTAGTTTTCCGCTTGGTATCAATTGTATAATAATATAATCATCTTGCAATAATATTATAATTCACCACCCTCTACATCCATCCCATTCGATACACAATGAAACAATGGATATTACGATTTAATATTAAATAGAAAACGACGCCATTTTGTTCCTTGCTTAGCGTTATTGATCGAGAGATAGAGTTGGTATTATATATAGATGTGTGGGCGTACACTAAAATTTCTACATTCTGCAGAGAATCTATAAATTATTTAATGTGAGCTGCGGCTGGCTTTCATTGAACCTTCGTCGTCGGATTGGAAAGAAGGTTGTTAAGGAACTCGTTGAGCTGTGTGTTGAAAACGGCCACCACCAGGGGGAAAACGAACCAAAGTCACCGGCCTTTGGTTTTGAAATTGAAAATTCGGTGCGTCATGACGGTTTACCGCTAGAGGCGCCACAGGAGAGACAAATATTTTCCCAAACGAGTTCGTCAGCCTTTCGTCGCTCGACTTGGTAGTCGTTTGGTCGAGCTTCAGTGTAGTAGTCGCGCGGGATCGGGGCGAACGGTTTTGTCGTATCGACTCTCCTCGTGTTTGTTTCTTTTGATTTTCTCTCATTAATTTGTGTGTTTTTCATTGTCACCGAGTGTTTAAAGAAAGGGAAAACAAACTTCTTACCCAATCCAGAAAAGAGAAAACGTTTCAATTCGACAATTGGTCGTCAAGACGTCGTTTCGCTTTTGTTAAGGAGCTAATAAAAAAAAGAAAAAAAAAAAAGAAATCGTATTATTGAAGGGTTGTGCTTAAGGCGAGTCCAGGTGCGTCTTCATTTTACACCCAGGGAGAAGAAAAAAGGTGTGCTTGTCTCACACGGTGACCAGTGTGTTGGAATTTTATCGGGCCCTATACACACTACACTGCTCACGCACACAGATATATACACGTGTGTGTCGGTAGTAGTGGGTGGTGTTTGTTTCATCATCTGAAAAAAGAAACAATTGTCAAAGAAATATTGTTGCAAACACAACACAGACAACATCGAGAGAAAGTCATGGGAGCTGAACAGAAGAAATTCATCGCCATGCGGCCAATTTCATCATCGTCGGTTTGGCTAATGGCCGCCTTCGTCGGTTACCTGTGTTCAAGTGAGTCGACATCTTTTTAATTTCTGTTTCTTTTTGTCTTTCAATTTATTGTACTAGGGTTGTATAATTTCAACCCAGAAATAGATGTTTGATTGAGGAAATGTTGGTGTGTTGTTGTCCGGTATTCAAAAGTTCTTTATTGATGAACCGGATGAAGTCAATGACGCTTCCGGTCTAATGGAGAAACTCGATTTTACCGGCAGGAGGGGAAAGAAACAAAAAAAAAAATTCAATTTTGTATTCTTTATAAAATTCGATTTCATTGGCTCTTGAATTCAACTGCCGCATGTTATAAATGTATAGGCTTGGAAGGGAAAACGGGAGAGAGAATTGTTGGTAGACGAAGTTTTTTTTTCCAGGCGTCTTGTGGTCGGTTTCAAATGGCTGCAGGGCACGAAAGGTGTGTACAAAGAGAATCAAACGGTAAAAAATGTGGGAACGGGGGTGGAAGAGAAAATCGGGTACCAGCAGAGCAGGTAAACCAGTTGAACCACTTCTTTGATTCTCTCCGAGAGATTATAGAAGCAGCAAGTCGTGTGAGATAGATAGATAGATAGATTCCCCCCCCCCATTCCTCCCACTTGCAATCTCTTATCACATCGATTGATGTCATCGAACGAGTCATCACGTCATCCAACAAAAAAGAGTGGGAGGGGATTGAAATGGATTGCCAATCGTTGCCAAATACCTGAACTTTTAATTTTTGTCTTGTCTCTCTTTCATCTTTTAATGCATTCTAATTGGCTTGGGAATTTGGTTGTGCCAATTACCCCGTTTGTGTTGCGGTGGTGGTGGTGAGTTGTTTCATCGTGATTGGCCCGGACGGCCATGAAAAACCTATTAAAATCTCGAACTATCTTTCTCTCTCTCTCTCTCTCTCTCTCTCTCTCTCTCTCCCTTTTTTTTAGTTAATAAGAAAACGCCGCATGTTGTTTCTTTTTTTGTGTGTGTGAAAAATGTTTTCACTCTCGCAGAGAACAGCTGAGAGAAGCCAACGAGTTGTGTGGCAGGCAAATGGCCGCCTTTTGATATCCAATCAGCATAATGATATCAATACAACGTTATCACACACACACATTGAAGAGAGAAGTGGGGTGGGGTCATCATTTCATTGATGGAGTCGAGCCGTTTATTCGCATCCGACATGGGGGCACAACGACGACCGAGGGGTTGTGATATTTATCTTTTTTTTTTTTTTCGTTGTTGGGTAGAAAAGACTTATAGCATGTACTAGTTGTACTTGGATTACATCTACTACCGCCACTACAAACGACTATAGGTGGGGGAGGGGTTCCTCCATTATAGTAAAAACGAAAAAGTAGAAAGAGGAATTATATATATAGGACGCCTTGCGTGTTATATAGGCGTCCTCCTTCCCCCCTCTATCGCTCCATTGTGTTTTAATACGTCAACAGGAGAAGGGGAGAGCAGCAGCAGCAGCAGCAGGAGCTTTCTCATGGCTACTGCCTGCATTGATTCGTATATAGAAACCAAACGAAGAGTAAAAAGAAGAGGGCCGATTATTTCCCCTAGGCCGTTTACAGCGCACCTGGTGCTGGCTTGTGTACTACTACCTGGTCGGTTTTTTACGACCTTCTTTCTGACCCCTCATCACATATTTTCCTGATGCCCAATGAGGAGAGAAGAGAGCTTAACTAATTGAATTTCAAAAGGAAAATATATTCCGAGATAGATAGAAAGAGATGAGGGAACTTGTAACGGTTAAAATCGTCTTTTTCTCTTCTTTTTTCTTTTAATTCTTTTCTGTCTAAACAGTCGTGATAGACTCTCACGGGTTTAGGAGGCGCCCCACTTCCATCCAAACATTTGGAAATTTCTAAAGAGAGACATCTTGAAATCGTCTTTGTCGCCACACGTTAGTCTACTGGAGTGTCTATAAATACCGGTTGGCCTTCTATTTTTTTTTTCCTGATGATGATGATGATGGTCGGGAGCTTTTCTAGAACCAGCACAACATACACACAGGCGTTCTGTTTTTAGAGGAGATCGGAATTTCCGTTCAATCCATAAAGTTCATGAATGAATCATATCAAAAACGATCTTCATCCTGAAAAAAAATAACAATAAAAAGGAACTCGTCTTTTTTTAAACAAAATTTCAACTGGGTTGGCCCCCTGACTGTTTAGACAAGTGAAGAAAAGAATTGGAAGATTATGCCGTTCCAGCAACGGATGCCAGCAGGTGTTGTGTCTTTGCGTGTGTCGTCGACCGGCCGGTCTTCTATTTTTACGGTGAAAATAAAGTGGATGACGGGAACCATTCGTACACACAAGAAACAAAACAACAACAGCCTCTTTTAAAGAATCCCTCTCTCTTTATATTTTATTTTTCGAGTTGAATAGGTCGCCAACAAGTTTTTGTTTTGCCTATTGAAGCAGCCGAGAGTTTTAGTAAGTGGTGTGTGTGTGTGTGTGCGGTTATGTGGCAGTCGACATCGAGAAGAGCATTCAGTCGGATGAATACTACTTACTCGTATTACCATATTCAAATTGGAGTGAAACCAGTTGGGCCGACGATCGCAGCCACTTGGCAGCTGCTCATGGAGAGATACAACAACCCCCCCCCCCCCCCCCCTCTAAGTCTCTGTGACGTTCTTATAAAAGAACGTTTTATTTTTTCTTTTCCCTTGTAAAGAGGGGTGGTGTGTGTGTGTACTCGACCCAGTTCATTTCTCTCCCTTTCTCTTGTCTCTTTTTTTTTGTGTGTCAATAATGGGACACGTACATAACCACCTATCGCTATTTTTCTGTTTGACTAAAGTGTGAAAATATTTGGAAGGGGACGACCGGGAGAGATAATCTTGCGTCCCCCTCCAACACACCTGGAATACAGAGCTGTTATCCAAGTCAAAAAGAAGATTAGAACAACTCTTGTCAATATGTAGTTGAAAAAAAAAAAAAATAGGAAGAAAACTGATTTCTCTCATCTTCTTTCTCTCTCTGCACACAGACAGACAGACACCACGTGCACGTTTTTTTCCCCTTCGTTTCTCTCCTCTCTTTGTGGTACATTTCTAGAACGAAGAGAATAATAATAATAATAATCATCGTAATTTTTCCAGCCTTCAACACTGTAAGAGATCCATCAAAGCGCCAGAGGAATAATATTCGAGACAAGTTGGCTCACAACTTGCACACAGCCGATTAGGGTCTAATCATCGTTGGTTGGTTCTTTCTCTCTTTCTCGTTGTTTTTCTTTGAAATTGCGCTTCAGGGCCATCAAACTATTTTTACTTGCATACTTTGATCTTTAATATATTTGGAAATGCAGAGCCTTAACATCATTTTGATGTATCCGAAACCTCTTTTGATGAAAGACTCGATCTGTTGTTTTTTTTTTTTCTCTCCCCGTCTTGTGTCTGTTGGCCTCTTTGTGTGCCGGTTGGCTCAGCCACCGACCGACCTGAATTCTACGAATCGAATCAAAAATGGAGTTTGAATCAAAGTGAATGACATCATTTCAATAGGGCCAAGAGTGAAGGTAAATTTTTTTGGCACACGGACAGAGAGTCTCACACCGGCCAAGAACAACAACAAACGATGACTTCCACCATCCAACCATCATTCAACTTTTTTTTTTCCCCCTTTCTCAGCGATTTGTGGCCGGTCATTAATCCTTGCCTATACTCCCCTGTCTGTCCTCTACGCCGTTTTCTTCTTCTTTGAATTATTATTATAATTATTTCGTTTTTGATGTGTGTGCGCCATGTTGGACGCTCACACACACACACACACATGAAAAGGAGAGAGTCTCCGCAGCAGCTTTTGCTCATTAGCATTTGACTATCGCGCACGACCAGTTACCGACACCCAGAGAAGAAAAAAAAAACGGAAGAAAATCCATTTTTTCTTTTTTTCCTTTTTGCCAATGCTGGTCACGTTTAGTTTAGTACTAGTCTCTCTCACATCACAGCAGAAAATGAATGGAAGGAACGGCTGCATTGTCTTGTCCGGATGTCGTTTTTTTTTTTGTTTTTTTTTGTATTTATTTTCATGTACATATACTATAAACTGTGTGTGTGTGTCGTGTCTTTTTCTTGGCCACGATCGATACATTGGGGTAAAACGTCTCCTTGGGTATACTGCTGCAGGGAAGGGGGGGGGGTTACTGGCCAACACGAAGAGCTGACGGGAGTCGGATCGATATTTCTAACCCCCCTCGCTGCCTTATTCTCCCGGAGTGAACGCATACAACCAAAGAAGGAAGGACGGGAGTGTGCGAGATTTTCCGTGTGTTTTCTTCTTCTTCATCGTCGTGTAAAGTCGGAAACCCGATGCTTCGCAAATGCCAATAGGCAAAAAGTCCCCTCTCCTTTTATTTTCACGTCAACCTTTTGGTTGTTGCCTTCCTTCTTATTCGGCCTCTAATCCGCACAGATCGATAACTGTCTCTCTGGCTCTATCTCTTTTTCGCTGTCGGTATCGACGACTACAATGTGAATCCAATAAATGGGGAGGCAAACAGAGAAGAAGATGAAGCTTCTTTTTCCTGTCTCTTTTTATTCTTTATAGTATTGCTATTGTCTGGCAGCGGGATCTTCTTTTTCCCTACGCTTCTCTCCTACTCACATGGTATATATATCCAGTATATCCAGGAGCAACGCCACTGGGCAAATCTCTCATCGATCCGTTTCCATCAATTTCGTTTGATCGGTGGCAGCCAACGGCGTGGCGCTCCGACGCCGCATCTTGTGTTTTCCGTGGCTTACCCCCACGTCTCTCTTGTTACACATCTTACTTTTTCTTTCTTTCGTGTCTTTTTTCTTTTTTTCGGGCCCGTCGTCTTTTTCTACGCATCCCGCAGTCCGTTTCCGGCTCTCAATTCAATCAAGTCCGATTGCGTCTATCCACCCCTAGACCCTCGAAATCAGTGAAATATTTTCGTCTTGTTCTTTTTTACAAGACAAGATCCGACGTTGCATTCAGACGACAGTTTTTCTTTATTCTTTTTTTTCCCCTTTAAATTTGTGTCTTTTTAAATACAAGAATGTTTTTGTTTTGTTTTTTGTAAAGAAAGAAAAAGGGACTCCCAGACTGTCGGGAACTGTCAGATTTTTGTCTCTTTTCTTTTGTGTTTGTTTTGTTACGAACTCGAATTTTACGTTTGGTCGAGTCCTTTTCCGACAAGTCCGGTTGTGTGTCCAAGAAGTCCGAGTATAGCCGTCATTTCTCATCTCTTCACTTTTGAAATCAGATGTGTTTGTTTCTGTGCGGAAGGGAATGTTTTTATTTCGTTTCTTGTTTTCTTTGTTTTTTGTTTTATGGTTGAATGTTAACCATAGAGAAAAAGTAGTTGGGTCAACCAGCGAGATGGTCATCTTTATTCAAAGTTTTGTGATGATGCGGAATAGGCAGAAATTTGTGTTTGTGCCTCATGATCGATCCTTTTCTTTCTCCATCCCATTCCATCTGTTCAATGACTGTCTTCAACAGTCACCCGACATCTTGATAATAGTCCGAGTGAGTGCAGTTGTTGCATGGGACCGTCCTATGGGATCGAGATTGACATTAGCAGTTGATGATGATGGCAGGAGCAGCAGCAGCGCAAATATCCATTAGCCAATGACGTCATTGTCAAAGTCGTTAACTCTCCTGCCAGCTCTACTATCCAGAAATTGAATGTGCCTCTCAGAAAACACAACAGACGTGAGAGGCTACAGAAATAACAGCCCAAGTAATATTGTACACACATAGGGAAAATGGGAGGAACTAACGAGAGACTCTTTTCTTATTTATTTTTTCTCTCCTTCTAGCCCTACTGCGACACTCAGAGACAATCAGATAACAATCTATAGAGTGAAACAAGGTCGTTGGCGTGATCCATCAACTCGAGAGAGAAAAAAAAAAAGATGGGGGTGTTCTTACGTGGAAATCCCTACGCTATGAATAGAAACATCTTTCTTATATGAGAATCGTCCAGTCTTTTTTTTTTGTGTGTGTGTTTCATCGACAACTTTCTTTCTTTTCATCATTCGTCACTGTCGGTCAAGTGGCCCCACCACCAAAACAACAAGGACAAGCGACACTATTGAGTGTCATTTTATATCATCAAAGTATCGAGAGGTCGGGACGATGTTGTACTGTTTTCTTCTTATTCTTTTTGGAGTGATGAATCGCTCTGTCGGATTCGAATGGTAGAAGAAAAGAAGGTGACAGTCGGATGGCGACCCTGCGTTACACACCGAGACGATATACATCTCAGGGGGCCTATAGGGAAGAAAGAAGAAAGTAGACAAGACATCTGCTGGACATGTACCGGATTTTGTATGTGTATTGTACATTTGTGTGTGTGTCTACGTGTGTGTCTACGTGTGTGGTGTTGTGTGCGATTCGTTCAACTGTGAAACAAGAAGTTTCGACTGGACAGGATAGAAAGAAAGAAACGAGGGACGACCGTGAGCCGTGTGGGTTTTCCAGCAGCTTTGCACCGTCGCCTCCAGTCTCTTTATTTTCCATCTTAGCCAATCCCTGGCAGTGCCTGCCACCGCAACCACCAAAACGAAAAGTAAAAAAAAAAAAACTAGTCCGAATGGTCGAGAGAAAGGAAAAGTAAAGAAACGAGTCTGACGTCATGTAATAACGCCGCAAGCTCAAAGTATACATTAAATATATATCTAAGTAAAAATTGGGTTTAATAACCTCAGTATAGGACCCTCATGTACATGGACGCGTGTGTTTATAGTACAGGAGTGAAAGCGGTTCCCGATGTTAGTGTGTTTTTTTTTTTTACTTGGTAACAGAAGAGAAATAATAAATAAAAAAAAAACCTCTTTTTTTTTCTTTTTCGATCGCCCCGTGTTTGTATATTCATTCCCTTTTTTTTTCTCGATCGTGATGGAGAAATAATGACGGGGTGTAGTAGAAGTGCTGGTTGTGAAGAGATTGTGGGGTAGGGAAACTAGGAGGGGTGAAAGGAATCTGATTGGAAAAGTGGTTTCCAGCGGTGACGGCTGTCTATGTGCGGTGAAAGTCGAAGTGGATGGAAATCAATCTCGACTCAAATGGAGAGAAAGAGAGAGGATGGAAGGGATCAAAGGGGTCATTCATGTCCGGTTGTGTGTTTGGCTTGTTGACATTTTTCTTTGACTCTTTTGGAGTCGGAGTGAATAGTTGTTGTTGTTGTTGTTGTTCACTATATGATGTTGTCTATTTCTGTGTACAATAAAATAAATGTCGAAAATTCGGCGCGTGGCAGGAGAAGAGTCGGAATTGTGTTGCCGGAAGAGAAGAGACTCTCCCTATAGAAATGTTATCGTCAAAACCGGATTCACGGCGAGTAGTTTCCTCCTACTATCTGTCCCCTTGAAAACAACATATGCATCCGATGATATATTTTTCGCCATCAGAAAGATGGAAAGTCCAGCAATGAGCGAATAGCCCACCACCATCTTTGTGTCTTTTTAGTTGCCTTCGTCATTGCAATGCCACGCACCAATGTGAACGGATCAATACTCTGACGGGAAGAGGAGGGCGCCTCTCTGTTACTCTGTGACTGTGTGTGTCTGCCTGCCTTACACTCCCACTCTCTTTTTCCGATTCTGTATCTCTCTCACATCCCCTCGGTTGGGTGGATTCCGCCGTCGGATCTCTACTACTACCGAAAAAGTTGCAGAAAAGAGAGAAAAGATCCGATGCGGATGGGGTCACACCCCCTTTTTTGCTGCTGCTGCTTCTCTGCGGGATAACGAAATCCATAATAGGGAAAAGAACGGGGGAAAAAAAAAAAGAAAAAAAACAAAAAAAAACAAGGGCAAATTGTCAGTGTCGGCAGCGGCGGCAGCACAGTAGCCAAATACCCTTATGCAATGATTATATTATTTTCGTTTACAAATTTCCCTGTACGCCATTGCTGGGGCTTTGTTGTTGTTGTTGTTGAAGCCAGTCACGTTCAAATTTTCGAGTAAGAAGTAGAAGAAGAGAAAGGAGAAATATTTTGTTTTGTTTTCTTTTTTAATGGAGAAAGAAAATGAAGTTCTTGACATTCTCGAGCCAATTTCCCTTTGTTTTGAAATAGTTTTCTTACAACAACAACAACAACAACAGCAACGAAACGATGATGGGGATCATGGGGGCCATGAGAGTGCAGCGCTCTCTATTTTTGGGTTAACGCTTTTTTCTCATTTCGTTTGTCGTCTTCTTCTTCTTCTTCTTGTTCTTTTTTGACTTTCCCACATTCTTTGCGGCTCAACCTGAACCACCTCCTCCGCATCGTTCGTTCGTTTGCTGGGAAAATGGAAAGAACACAAAAAGGAAGAAGAAGAAGAAGAGAAGCGAATCGAGTAACTTTTGTGTGTATAGAACATGTGTCGTGTAGTAGTAGACTAGTTTCTCTTAATCTGATGAACTTTTGGGTGGCACGGATCGAAGGATTTTGTCTTGTATTCATGAAAAGGTCAAATAGATGAGAAACGTGGCGAATATTTCTTTCAAAAAACGAAAATATACGTATGATATAAATAAAGTCAAGTATTTCTCTCTCTGTGTCCGCTGTGTCTCATCTTTGTGGTACGACGACGCAATCATCAAAAGGCCTGGCTGCCCTGTGTGTGTTCTCGTCGGGTAGCATGACTCATCATCAGCACGCAACTCTGTTTGTCTTGTTCTCTCTCAATCTTCTCCCTCTACTTTCCAAAGGGAAAATCATAAAGGCCAACAGAAGAAATAGAAAAAAAAAATGCTTTTCTGGTAGGAGGAGCTTAGATCGGGTCTCTCTCTTTTTTGACAGATGACGTCTCCGGACTGGAGAGAGAAGAAAAAAGTGCGTCTTTATATTCTATCGTTCCCTTTTTTTTTTTTTTTTGAAAGTTTGGCCAAATAGAAAAAAAAGGAGAGAAAGATACGGCACGAAGAAGCGGCACACGATGACGTCGTCCGATTTTCGTGAACACAATCGGGACCCCAAAATGGTTCATCGATTATCACGTTTGAACAAACCTCTCTTGTCGATCCCTTTTTCGGTCCCTTATAGACAGCACACACACACAAGTGAGGTTTCTTGTGAATAGAAAATCAACTGCGAAAATGGGTCATCAGGAAAAAAGAAAGGCGATTTCAATCTAAATGATAATGGACGAATTATAAATTGAGAGAAAGAAGAAGGATGATTTCTCTCTTTCTTTCCGGCTTGACTGCCATGTCGAGATAATGGAAAAAGATGAATCAGGAGCTACTCTGCTCCACCATACACATTAAATGTGTGAAAACGAAAATATATGGGAAACGAAAAATACCATGTAGAGCGTAGACCAGAAAACCCGTCATCATGACATCCGCTCTCTCTCTCTCTCTCTCTATTTTCTATTTTATTATTTCGTAAGTGAATGAGAAAAGGATGTAGCCAATTGTCATAGCTGTTGGTTCATGAATGAAACTGAAATGAATGGATTGAAATTGAAAGAAAAAAAAAATACTACACTTTTCGAATAACAGTAATATGAGACGAATTGAATTGAATTTTATATTTTTTTTAAATAATTTTACTAAATATTTCACTTTTTTCTTTTCCGAAATTCCAGTGGCTGGAGCTCAAGATGCCCGTTTGGTGATCCTACCCGACGGGGGTAATATTATCCGACCTGTTGGCGCCAATATCGTCCTCACCTGTAAAGGTGAAGTTCCCGATCCCGAACTGATTAGCGAGTTGCGTTGGCTTGGACCCAACGGACAGGAATTACCTAACGGAGACAGGTAAAAGAAAGACAAAAAAAAAATAGAAATAAATAAAGGAAGAAAAATTGGATACCATGTAAGATAGTGAAGCAAACGACTGACTCGTTTGCTTTTAATTTCTTTTTTTTTTAGGGATAGATGAGGAGGGGGGGGGGTTATCGTTGACAGCTAATAGCGCCGTTAGTTTTTTTTCTTCTCTTCTAATAAGAAAAACCTATGGTCTCTAAACCTATAGACTTTGAGGCTCCAACACGGAGCATTAGATGCCTTGCTGCTTAGACTTTTGACATTGTTTGTGGGTTTTACATCTAGGGCATCGAACTAATGAGGTTAACCGCAGGGGGTATTACTTTACATTTACATATTTAAACATATGATTAAAAGATATATATCTCCCCATGTTATATGTATATATATATATACTGCTGCTCTCCTTGTTGCGTACTATATTATAATACCTGCGAGAGACTCAACAACTTAACGCCTTTTCACTGCTGGATGCCCCCTGGTGATGAGGGGGATTCCTTCTCTACACAACAATGTTTTACGAGCTCATGATGAATTTTTTTTTTTCCAGTTCAACAGTTAATTGTATTTCTCTGTCTCTGTTTCTCTCTCTCTCTCACTCGTTCCGCCTTTAATCAATTTGACGACGTGATTGTTTCTTGCAGCGGTGAAGCTGATAATTCCAGGTAAAGAGAACACCAAAAACAAAACAAAAGAACTCGTACCTTCTGTTAAATATTTTAGGTCGTACGTACGCCTTTTGAATGGCTCTTTTGCTAGTGTTGTTTTGTGTGTGTGTCCTTTATTTTTTACACATTTCATTTTGATTTCGGTTTGAGCAAGAAAGATCTTCTTCGGCTGGCGGCTGTTTTTTTTTAAATTATTATTATTATTTTTCAAATTGAATGTGAAATGAATTTAGGAAGCGTTTGCTGCTGAAAGTCGGTTGTTATTTGTCCGTTGATTTGGTCCCGTAATCTGAACCATTGTGTTATTTAACTGATGATGATGATGTACCGCCTATTTTTCTAGTTTGATTCGTTTTTTTTTTTTAAATTTCATTTGAATGATCGCGCCCTTCGCCTATTTGATTGCGCCATTTCAGAGCATGTCGTTGATTTGTCTTGTGTGTGCCTCGTCTGTGCCGCCGTAATTCATCAATCAGAGCTCAAAATGATGGATCTTGTTTTTGATATTACATTTGGTATTGGTATTAATATTAGCCGTATGTCTTGTGTGTGTGTATGTTCCCTCCCCACTCTAGTCCTTTCTGCCTGATGTCATTTGGCTGCTCCAGCGTGTGCACAACCAACCAGCTGGGCTGATTTTCTTTTGATTTATTTATTTTTATTCCCTCAGAACTCTCCCTTATCTCTCTGATGCTGCAAACCTTGTTTGTGTGTGTGTGTGTTTGTGTGCCGTCTGCCCTGTTCTGATAATGTAGTTAGGTCTCTCTTTGATTATTGGACGGATCAGCTCTACTAATGTGTTTTGTTTGTTTGTTTGTTTGTTTTTTTCTTCTTGTTCGGTGTCTGTCGCTGCTGTTTAGGATCTCATCCGAGGAGTTGGTCAGCGATGTCGGTCGCATCCTCTTTATCAAAGGACTCCAAGAGGCCGACAGCGGCAAATATACCTGCTCGGCCGTCTACACCAGCAGCCAACGGCTAGAGGCTCACGTCAATCTCACCACTATCGGTACATACAAAACTACACATCTTCTTTTCTTTCTTTTTTTTTGTTTTAAATCTATCCCTCCCTCTTGTTGATTGATAATTCATTCCCTTTTTTTTTATATTTTCATTTTCTCAGTTGGCATCACATGGGAGGATGCCCCCACGGAGCAGTCGGCCATCTTTGGCCAGCCGTACAAGGTGCGATGCGTCGTTCGAGCCAACCCACCGGCCACGATCGACTGGCAAAAGAATGGCGTTGGATTTACCACTAGTAGGCGGCTTTTATTTATATTTATACAGTATTTATTTATTTATTTATTTATTAAGAATTCGTTATTTTTCATATTATAAGAAACATCGGGGGGCGTCGTTTGTCTGTAAATTTTCAACAACTTTATGGGAAAGCTATATCATTATCGGTTCATTATTGTCTTGTTTCACTCACTCGAAAACTTTTCGGTGTGTCGTCGTCGTCGACGACGTGTAGTTTAGTTATGCGAGGGGGAGTTTCTGGAACGTTTCCAGGCAATGCTTATTGAATGTCTCAAGCGGCGTCTTTGAAGAAAGAGAGAATGGAAAACTGGAAAAAAGGGGAAAAAAAAGGGACGTTCACGGGACATTCTCTACAGAGAGAGAGAGAGAGAGAGAGAAAGGGACTATGGAATAGAATAAAGACGGGAGTCACACAGTCAGTGGAGTATATATCTCGCGCCCCAGCAGAATTCCCTGTTCTCACTCGGTCCCAAATGGACCGAGACGGGAAAACATTCCGCAGCTCCTCCTTCCCAATTTTTTTTTGTCTGTTCTTCCTCCATTGGTCCTGTTCATTTTTTTCCTTCTTCTTCTCTTCCGACGTCTTCTTTTTTTTGTATTTTGTCATTCTGTTTTGCTGCTCGACTGAAGCATCTGGTTCGTGTCTCATTTAAATATCAAAAGGAAGCGTCGGATCGCCAGTTCTCTCTCTTTCCATCCCTTTGAACGCGGGATAAGGGCGAGAGAAGCAGCTCTCTCGACCACGCCCTTAAAAATGTCCGAACGTTTTTAAAAAGAAAGTAAGAAGAAAGTGAAAAATATTCATCATTTAAAAAAATAAAATAAAATTTCCGAGAAAAATGCAACGATGTAGAGTAGTAGAAGAGGAACGTTGACACTGCCAAACGGGCTGTCGTGAATCAATTCAATACTCGTCTTTCCCCCTCGCTTCTCAACTTAGTGGCCTCATATACGCGTGCCCAACTTTTTTTCTTGTTGAAGTGGGCGATTCTTTTCCTTTCGCTGTAATCCGGTGCCAAGAAAGCGTGTCGTTTGCATAATTCAACTGCAAAACCAGGGGCAGGCTCTTCGTCTTCTTCTTTTACCGCTCATTGGGTCGATATTTTTTCCGCCCTCTACGGTATACCCATTTCCTTTTTTTTTTTAAGAAAGAAAAAGTAGAGGGACCCATACACTGTGACATACTATTATTGTGGGTGCGCACCTCTTTTTCTGGTCTCTTTCAATAAATTATCGTCACCGATGGTTCCAGCAGATTGCCGGCGTCAACTATGTGAACGCTGCCATTTATTCCGCTTCAATTGTTGTGTTTATTTATCTGTTCTTCTTATTCTTTACCCTCTGTTGTGTCGCCGATAGTAATTCTTTTTTCTTATTTATTCTTTTCTTATCTCAATTTTTTTTTTTCTTTTTTTTTTTTTGAAAAATAAAAATAACAGACAACCAATACGTGATCGAGAACGACGGAGTTCTGATCCGTGAAGTCAGTTTGGAAGATGACACGTATTTCACGTGCCGCGCCCGAGTGCAGACAACTGGCCAACTGGAAGACAGACGGATTCGAGTCGAAGTCTTTATCCCGCCCGAATTCATCCGTGAGCCGGTCAACACTTCCATCGTCGAAGGAGAAGGCGGATACATGGAGTGTCAGGCGTCAGGCAAACCCGATCCGGTTTACACTTGGCTCGATCGCAACAATCAGAACCTCAATCTCAACCGTGAAAGGTAAAAACAACAAAAAAGAAACCAAATGAATCAAAAAAACGTTTTCCCTTTTATAGTAGAGAAAATTTTACTCTTTTCTTTTTGGGTGTGGTCTCAAACATGTTTGGATGGATGCCGTATAGCAACGGGTAGTCGAATTTGAGTGTGTTTGATATATTCGTATGTCGATGGATTTGATGACGTTGGCATTACGAACAACCAAGTCTTGAGAGGGAAAGCTTTTTTTCGGGGTTCGTTTCCAATTGAAAACGGTTGCGCTCCGTTGGCTGTCGAGTCGATTGCCTTTTGCGTGGAGAAATGGGAAAAACGGTCGATAAATCCTGTGGGCCGACCTTTTTTCCCCCTCTGACAATCTTCTTCCTTCTTTTTTTTTTGCAAACGATTGCTTATATTAGATTTATGTAATATAAACGGAACTCGAGTGCCGAACTTCCGTTACGCTCTCCAATGAGACGACGAGAAGGCCAAGAAAAAGGGACTCAAAAGGCTCTCGATGATATGCCCCATAGAAAAAATAAATACGTATGTACAAAGGCAAGCGAGTAGAACTTTGTCTGAACCGATACCCTCAAAGCAACTGCTGTTGCCGGGTGAGTCGAGTGTGTTGCAATGCGAAAAGTTCCAAAAATGGTATCCGAGTCATATTTTATTTTTTTTTTTCTCCCGGTCTTTTACTATCTCTCTCACCTCGATGTTGTGTAGTTTGCGGTGGTCGTTGTTGTTGCTGGCGTCATTCCAACGCCAGGGGGGATGGAATAGTTCATGGGCGGTGTGTGAAAAAGCAGCTAGAAAAAAAAGGTGAGATGGGGGGGGGGGGTTTATCCGCCAAGAGTCGTCGAGTTCTTTTTCTCTCTCTCAATTGACTGGCGTGTAAAACAGGGCGCTCGGCTCACGTTAGAACAATAGCAGGAAAGTCATCAATAATGATGACGAATGAGATGCGAGAAAGAGCACACACTGCGGATACAGACAACATGGAAGTGGAATAATGATAGAGGAAGTGTGCCCCGTTGTTGCAGCTATTCATCGAATATTGTTTCGTTGTGTATTTTGATTCCTACCTTTTTACTCCATGACAATGATGGGCCAACACACACACACACACATGTCGTCTCTTTGCTTCGTGTGGTAACCGGAAACTTTACCATTATTGGCTTAGATTTCTCAGTGACACACACTCTCGGCACTTTCGACTTGGTAAAGGGGCGAATGGGGAAGGAACTTTGAGGCAAAAGACAAAAGAAAGTAGAAAATGTTTAGTACATGGGACGGACCCGACACGAAAAACAAAACAAATAGGTATCTATCCTCCATTATTTTAGGGGTAGGTTGAAAAATCACTTGGAAACCTTTCGAATGAAACGGAATCCTTAAGAGTCCAAATTTCACCCTCATACTAAATGCGACCTCTATGAAAATAAATAAAACTGTTATTTTTTCTGTTATTTCGGTTGCGACTGTTATTCCGAGTCGTTTGGAGGGGGGGGAAAGAAAAAACGAATAATATTTTAATCAGTAGTCAGGATCTATCGTTTGTTCGGTCGTAGTTATATTATATAGTAAAATAAAAGAGGAATATTTACGAGTATTACCCTGATTGTCTCTCTTTTCTTTCTTTTGGGCAACTCACGACTTAAACCTTTTATTTTCCCCCTTTTTTCTTTGACGTTTAATCTTTGTATCTTTTTGTAGATTCATTGTCGATGAACAAACGGGCCGTTTGACTATCAACGACGCCAAGAGAACCGACGAAGGCGAGATCAAGTGTTTGGTTGAAAATCGAGCCGGCAAGATCCAGAAAACTGCTTACTTAAAAGTAAATATAAGAAAAAACAACAATGTTAAGCCTTTCTTTCTCTTAGACCTATAAGTCTACCTGTTTATTATCTGTGGCCATCATTCACGAGAGCTATAATGTCAGTTTTTTATATGGCATGTTAAATCAAATGAAAGAGTTTTGACGTTTTTTTTTTTTTACTAAGTTTTCCCTTTTTGTACATCCGTGTTTTGTGTGTGTGTGTGTGTGTGTGTGATATCATCAGGTGATCATGAAGCCGGTGGTTGTGGAATACCTGAACGCATCGGGAATCATGGGCCGCGAAGTGAGTCTGACGTGTAAAGCTTCAGGCGATCCGTTGCCGGAGGTGACGTTCTTGAAGGAAGGAACGTTGATCCCGTACACGCCCGGCGTTCAAAATTCGGACGATCGCATCATCGTCGACACGAGTCGTGAGGGTGAATACGCTCAAGCCCGTCTCGTCATCCGAGACTTGATGCGCTCCGATGACGGCCTCTATGCTTGTATCGCCAAAAATAACGGTGCGTTTCATTTTTTCTTTTTCTCTTCTTATTTTTCATCGTTCATTGGTTCCTTACACACTCGCCACCCACCGTCAGGTGTTGTGTAGAGATTAAGGACTTAATGTATCTTTTTCCTCGAGGGCTCATTGTCTTTTCTTCTCTTTATAAAAACCGCATCCACACAATGGGAAATATTAGGTGGAAATTATACGAAAAACGGTCACATTACGGTCGAATTCCCTCCATCATTCGCCCTGTCGCCTATGAGCGAAGCTTGGTCCTGGGACAATCATTTGGTCAATTTGACGTGCCGCGCCGAATCGATCCCCAACGCCACCATCAGCTGGTTCCTCAATGGACGCAACCTCGAGAATGACTACAATATCCGCATGAACGCCTTCAACGGAGAGAGCACCATCACGGTATTTATCATTTTCTCCCTTTTTTTTGGGGGGGGGGGAAACTGGGGGCTTGAAATGAGAGAACGAAGGGTTCGTTGTTTGTTTGATTGATTGATTGCAACCCTTTTAAAAGAAGACTAAAACGCTTTTTACCATGTAGACATTGTCTTTCATAGTTTCCTCTTGTTTAATTTTCGATTAAAAATGCTGTGTACTGCAGGTGACGCCAATCGATCTCAGCTATTACGGGACCTACCGCTGCCTGGCCACCAACATTCACGGCAAGGACGAAAAGGCCATTGAATTGCGTGAGGCTCGAGCTCCCGGCCCTCTTCTCCAAACGAAATTCGAGACCATTACCGGTATGTGATTTCATTTTGATGCTCGACCCCAGAAAAGGAGAGAAAAAAAAACAAAAAAACATTTTTTTTATATTTCCGTTTTAAAAGGGAAAAAGAATCAATTTCTTTTTACTGGTTATTTTTGCCGGAAAAAAAAATTTCTATTTTTGGTCAATGCCGTTAATGTCAATGTCCGCCCATTGATTTCTTTTGCCCCCTTTTTTTTTTTGCCTCCATTTATAGCGACGACCATCACGTTCAACTTTATCGGACCGGTGGATAACGGAGGATTACCAATCACGGCGTTTGCTGTCCAATACAAATTAGCCGGACAAGTTTGGGATGAAAAGCCGTTGCAGCGCGTCTGGGTTGTCGGTGGGAACGAATACTACGATATGCATGATTCCATTGCGCACGCTAACACCGGTTTGTTTTTGTTTTTGTTTTTGCTTCATTTATTTATTAATTTTGTTTGATTTTTCTTCATTGATTTTGATGTGTTCTATTTTCCATTTATTCGCTTCAACTTCCTTCTTCTTCGGTTGTTTGTCGAGAGTTTACTATTTGAGAAGAAAAAGAATGATTTTACTACTCCAACCCATCACATTTTCAGTTTAGCTCAGCCCCCAGTCTGTGTGTGCAATCTCGTATCGATTTCTCACTCTTCACTCCTCCCTCGCTGTGAACGTCTATCTCGGCAGTAGCCGGCGACTAGTAGTCTTTATGCTGCAGCTTGTTTTCCATGCGTTATTGATCTCCCGAGCTCTCTGCGTATATATATATATATACACACACACACGACGACGACGACGCTCGTTATTGATCCAGCAGCAGCAGCCTCGGAAAAGACGAAGCAGAGAAGACTCAACTTTTTCAAGACTCTTCTTTTTCTTTTTGCATGCTGCTCGATTCTCAAACATTTCTCTCTTTCTCTCCATTGAAGACTTCACTCCTCCCCATATATCTATATCTGTCCAATTCCAAAAGGGGCATGGCTAATCAGACGTGAATCCTGGAATCGAGAATGATGATGATGGGTCCCTTTGAATTCGTCCTCCTCTTCTTGCTCTCTCTCTCTCTCTCTCTTTCTATATTTCTCCTTTTCGGAATGACGAAATGGGAAGAAGCAAATCAAATAAATTGTTCAAATGTCTCTAATGGCTCTCCATCTGTGTGTGTGTAGATATCCCTTACATCTTGGAGAATTTGGAGCCGCAGACAATTTACTCGTTCCGGTTCGCGGCCAAAAACCAGGTGGGTTACGGCGAATGGTCGCGTGAAGAAACGCACACCATGCCAAAACGAGCCGCACCCGAAGAGCCCTACATCATCGCCAAAACGGAGAACAAGGTCGTCTCCACTCCTTATCCCGATCGTTATGAGCTACTCTGGTCCGCGCCGCCAAACAATGGAGAGCCCATCGATTATTTTGAAGTCGCTTATTACCCTGTAAGGATTTTTTATTTTCCCTTTTTTTTTTTTTATATTTCGATCCAAGTTTCGAAATCAATTTTCAACTTTTATTTCTAAATTTTTGTTTAAAGGTGCGCAATACTTCGGCCGGATTGATCGAAGCTGGCCAATTGGTCCGCACTCAAGTACCTTACCCGGCCAACGTTCGTTTTGAAATGAAGAACCTCAAAGCGGACACGATTTACCGCATCGAGTTGAGGGCGCATAACGTCATTGGATTCAGCGCTCCTGCCGAGATCCTTCTTCGCACTGCCAAAGGTCAGTTTTTTATTTTAAACTATTTTCCCCCCCCCTATCCAGAAAAAAAAAAACATTTCTTTCTTTTCTCATCATTTTCTTTTTTTTATTAAGTTGTAAAAAGAAAAAAAAAACCATTTCCAAGTTTTTAAAATCAAGTCAGTCAGTAAAGAAAGATAGGGACCCATTTGTTGTCGTTTGTCGTTGATTTTCTCATTTTTTTTTTCTTCCCGTCGTCGTTTCTTTTTTTTTTATCCATTCGTTCTTGATTGGCGCTTTTTGAACACTTGTTATTTCTGTTTTTTTTTTCTGTTTTGTTTTGTTGGATTTTTTTTCCGGTTTTTTCCCGTTTTTGTTTTCGTTTTTTTTATTGCGGCGGCGGACTCTACTACACCCTACACACATACACATTCCACTGTACGCGTGGTATATATTTTTGGAACAATTATAGATCCTTCTCGCTCGTCGGGCGGCGTTGCGGAAGGTTCCAGCCAGTGGTCCACAACTACTTCCGGCTCACACCCTAATTATTCTACTCCTCCTACTCCGCATTACACCACTGCTATCTGCTCCTCCTTGTTCCTCGTCCTCTCCTTCTTCTTCTAGAGAGAGAAAAAAGCGCAAAGCGAAAAGCAAAAAAAAAAATAAATACTTCCTTTATCTTCTTTCTTTTGCTAACTGTTGCATTTCGTCGTCGTTGTTTTGCTTTTTACCAATTGACCGTCTATAAAGATAACAAAAAAAAGGAAAGAATTTTTTTTTTGTTTTTTTTGTGGGTAATTTCATTTAAGCTGTGCGACGTAGAGCAAATCTGTAAACACATTTCCACACGATACACACAGACTAACACATGAATATATGCTTCTCTGTCTCCCTCCTCCTATCTCTGCCCCCTCGCTCTTCACAATGCTGTTTCTTCTTTTCTACTCTACTCTGCTACCGCTACTTCTCTACTACAGCCTAAAACCTACTACTGCGTCACACGGCTCTTCTTCGACTGAATGTTTGTCCAATTAAAAAGAGAGAGAAAGAGACAAACAAACAAAATGTTTTAATAATAATTAATACATAATTAATTGATGAATAATAATCATAATTTCCCTCCCTGCCCTCCCCAATTTAAAAAAAAAAGGACGATTCCGAATTTGGAGCCAAATTTTTTTTTTTAATTTTTTTGCAATTTTTCTCTTTAATCATTCCAGTGTGTTGTCGTGTCCCCATATCTTTCTATATACTATACACACACAATGTAGGCTGTATGTATATATAGAGACCATTTTTTGAGTTGGGTGTGTGTCATTGATGATCAAATTTGGGGGGAGTAGTTTCTTATTAATATAATCACCCTCCTATCGAAAAAAAGCCAATGTTTGTACACAATAAGAATAGAAAAAGAATTGTGTTTTTAAACAAAATCTTAACGCTTGGCGGCTAAAATTTCTTTCTTTTTTTAAACAAAATTTTTCAATAGAAGGGATTTTTATTTGTTCGTTTCCAATAATAATAATAATTCAGTATATAAATATATACACCGTGTGTCATCTCCATCTGAAACAAGAGACAAATGTGCATGTTATGGCCTCTTTTGATTTGGTCTAATATGGCTTCTTGATCCTCTTTGATCTTTAACCCTCTTTTCTCCTTTTGTTTTCCTTTTGCTCTCCCTCTTTTTATTTCATTTTTTTTTCTTTAAAGAACCTTCTTGATCCCTAGAATACTTTACGTCGAACCTTTTGGATTGTTTTCCATATATGCTACACACAGACACACACATACTTATCGGATAAACAAAAAATGGACGACTTTTTTTATTTCTTCCTTACAAACAATTGGTTCACTTCCCAAGAAAAAAAAAAAAAAAAAGATTTTTCCGATGCCTATTTAGTGATCTCTCGTTTAAAAAGGCAAAGAAAGAATTAAAAGCTTTTCTTTTTTTTCTCCCTTCCAACTCCTCCTCCTCCTACTTCATTCATCCCTTGTGCTCGATATACACAGAAAACAAGAAATAAGAGATTACTGTTTTTGTTCAAATGTTTTTTTTTTTTTCTCCTTTTTGCTGTCATGTTCGTTTTCCTCCTCCTTTTTTTTCGCCCTGTCCTCCTCCCCATAACTAATATTATCTTTTTATTTCCGGAACAACAATTAAATAATCCCGACACATTTCTCTTCCCCCCTCCCTGCCCCCCTATCTCTCGTAACTTTTTGTCTCAAATGAAAGAACAAAGAAAGAAAATCAACAAAACATTTTGAGAAAACCTTTTTTGAATTTGATTGTTTTTCATTTGTACATCATCTTTTTTTCCGCTTTTGAGACGAATCGAGAGATCTAAAAAGGAAATTTGGAAAAAAAAACAACTTCCCCAACAAAACAGAACAAAAAAATACAAAAAAAAGTTACTTTGAAAATAAATAAAAACGACGAAAGTTTCCAGAATACACGGTTTGTTTATTCGCCCCAGAAAACAAAACAAAACAAAATCAACAACAAATTTACCAAATATTATTATATAATTTGAAGTGAACCAATAATCATTTTGAAAATCTTGTTTTCTATAAAAGAAAAAAAGAAACCAAAACTAAAAAAAAATCTGTTTTTGACTGATTATTTATAAATAATCATATATCTCTACTGCTGCGTTAGTAGTGACTAGAAAAGTAGTTTGATATAAAAGCTCTGCTCTTTTACACAAATCCCCATCATACCTCCGCCCATCCATTTCCCCGTAACTGGCTTATCCTTTTTTATTCGTCGTCGTTGTTGTGTCGTGTTTTGTCTTCAAAACCAAAGTCGCAGCGGATCGGGTGGGGGTAGTGCCGTCACACAAATTTGCATAACTTTTAGAACTGTATAGATTTCCTTTCCTGATGATTTAGAGAAATTTAGATAATGTCAAACCCAAATAACTTGAGAAAATGAGATAGAGATTGTTTATATATGTCTGAATTGTGTCGTTTTTGCTTATTTTGAATTAAATTTAACAAAAAAATTAGACTAAAAAGCAATTAAAAGTAATAGAGAGAAAGAAGAAGAGGTCAAACAGAAAACAGTGTGTAGTGTAACGAAAAAAGAAAGAAAAAAAACGAGAAAAACCATCAAATAACCTCTCACACACGAATTTGTCTGTCGCGTTCTGGGGTGTGGTGCGTTGCCTCTTCTCTCCTACAGACGCTGCCGCAGTTGAAGAAGAAGATTTGTCGGCCACTATTTCGCCTCGAGATCCGGCGTCACCGTCCCAATCAGCGGTCAAGGCAGGCACTTACGTCATCATCGGCGTTATCGTGGCCGTTCTCATATTTATCGCCTTGGTCATCGACGTCTCCTGCTACTTTGTCAACAAAAGAGGTAAATACAATACTTTTTTTTTCTTCTTTTTGTTTTGTTCCAGCTCCACTAGTTAATCATTACACGGTGGTGTGAACGAACTCTTCGCCGACGGGAATGTGACGTCATTTTTGTTATGTTGTAACAACAGTTGTTACGACGACTAGTCGACTACTATTCCTCTGTGTGTGTGTGTCGACTGTTGAGAGCTGTCGACTCATTTTTCGTTGTTGCTTTTCCTCGAGCGAGTTGCATGTCATTACGGGACCAGACATCATCAATTTTCGTCTTTGGGTTCGCTCGACTTTTTCCCCTTACTTCCATTTTTATGGCGCACGCTATAATAAAAAAGGAAAAAAATGCCGCCGCGTCCAGGGAATTTTGTCGTCGAGTAATAAAGAAACAACAGCAGAGTTTGTCGGGTTCTCTATTATTTATTTTTTTTTTTGTATGTGAGGTCGTTTTGGAATGTCCCCATCATTCACAAAATGAAAGCACTCGCTCTACTCAGTAATTACGTCCTTTTTCGGGAAAGTGGTCGAGAAAAAATGTTTTGAACCCACCAGACCAAAACAATTTAATGGGAAATATATAAAGAAAACCTAATTGTTGTCCCAGTGTTGTTGGTGGGTAAGAAGTCTTGTTTGATTCAAGAGGCGCCATCTAACGCTCGCTATCGCAACTGCTTATTCACAAATTTGTAATTTTTTTCCATTTTCTCCTTTAGGTTTGACTTACATGATTTGCAGCCGATCAGGTCGAAATAAGAGCAACGGCCGTAGCAGTAGCAACAAAAATGCAGCGCTCATGGAAGGAGGCAAAGAGGAGCACAAGTAAGTCAACCCCCGCTTTCTTAATTTTGATCGACTTTTTAAAAAAATTCGTTTCGTTTGTCGACGTTTACATGTAGTTTTTGTTTTTAACAATCTCCTTAAAAAGTAAAATAAATCAATAAAATATTTGTAAAAATTCTTGGGGTGGTGACTGGTCGTGTATACTATTAATTGTTATCCGTATTGTCTTTCGTAGCCATTTAATTCCTATTTCTTGTAGATCTCTTTAATGTATTTTGTATGTTTTTCTCTTTCATCTTTGTCTCTGTCTGTGTCTGCCCTGTTTCTGTACAAATCCGTTCGCGTCTCAGTGACGAAAAAACGCCGCTGAGAGAAGTGACGGTCGAGTTCCAGGATGCCTGCCGCGAAACACCCTGTGCAGAACAGCAACAGCAGCAACAACAGACGACCCAAGTCGATCAACCTAGTCCCGCTTTGATCAAGTATTATTTCTTTCTTCCATTAACCCCAGTCTTCGTCGTGAACGCTTTTTCATTCGTATCGTCATTTGCGGTGTTGGATTTCCTTTGGGTGGTTGTGGGAAACTTGAATTTTTTGATCCGCTTCAGATGTCTTTAGTCTCTGTAGTTTGTTTACGGCTTCTTGTTTCGTTTGATTTATTAGTCAGTTGGGTTTTATTTTTACTAGATTTATTACAGTATTTCATTTATTTTGCATATTTATTTTTGATTTTACCCTCTGCATTTCTCGCATGCTCGCGCCGTCATATCGTTTTTCCATTTCCGGTAGAGCTCTGCGTTTCGCTGGTGATAGACTGCACAAAAGCCCAGTAACTTCTCGCTGGCCGACTAACAGTCCTAGTAACGCCGGTTTGTTGGCAACAGACGATCGGTCAACTGGAAGAGGACCGACTAGTCGGGAGCCCGTCCAGCCATTAAACAGACGATTTGAGCCTCTTCATTCCGACATTTAAAAGCCGAAACACATTTCTTCTTTTCTTCTTCTCCTTTTTATTTTCTTCTTTTCATCTTCTTAACATAAAAAAAAAAAAAAACTCATTCCACACACGCAAAACAACCGCATGCTCTTGTTTTCTGACATCTGGGAGTCACATCATCATATTCTTCTTTATAAAGCGTCTTCTGTACTGACGTATGAACCTACTACTTTACGCATCCCATATTTTCTTTATCAAGAATTTTACGCCAAGAGAGAGTAACTAACACTTTTTTTTTAAATTGACATCTTTATTAGTGACGACCAGAAGGAGTTGATCAAGGATGACGTGACAGACATCAACAACGGTCTCAAGAAGAGCGCGTCCAAGTCCAGTGTGGCCAAAGACTCACCAGTTTAGCGCGTGTTAAACATCCGCCCGTAGTAGTACTTTTTTTTTTGGTTGTGTCATCATTTAAAAGAAAGAAAGAAAATTAATTCTATATACCAATCAGCTCTTTGTCTGCCACCGTGAAAGAAAAACAAAACAAACAAACAAGAAAGTTAAAGAAATGAAACCATTACTCTCTAGCTATCCATTGCTCTCTTATCTGTATGTCATGTCTCGGTTGATTTGCATTCCCCGATTTTAATGATATCATATGTGCAGTTTATTATGTCCTTGCCATTTGAATGATGTCCTCCCCCCATTAACCTTCCCCGCTGATGGTGCATTTGATACTTGTGTGCTCTCTTGATTTTTAATCTATTTTTTCGATTTATCATCCGGACCAAAGCGCCACTTTAAATCTTTTTCTTTAAAAAAAAAAAAAACGAAATATGGCAAGATTTAGTAAACTGTCTTCATATTGCAGTGATTTGCTCATCAATTCATGTAGCTCTCTGCCTCCTTCATTGGAACAAAGTATTCGGTTTTTCGTAGTAATTTGGTTTGAAAAATATCTCATTATTCTTTACACAGAACTTTTGAAAGTCACATCACTCCCCCATGATTTCGTTCAATCCAGAATTTTTATGAAGAAAAACAAACAAAGAAACAATTCACGCTGTACGCCTGTATGCTCTCTCTATTTTGTTTTGTTGCTTAATGAATCGTCGTTCATATCTTGTGACTTGTGTGCGTATCTTTGAAAAAAAATCAAGCGCGTATCAAATTTTCAATACAGAGACAATTGAAAAATAAATTGTATTCGAATTGTGCGTTGTAGTTTTTAGTACATGTTGCATGTTGGCGTTCGTCCGATCAAACAGATCACTTCTACTAGTAGCTACTAGCTGCGAACGTAATTTTTAATTATTGACATTTTATTGTTTAACCAGCATCTGAAGAAGAGCGCATATCAAATATCCACCCGTGATTGTTTGTTTGAATCATTTAACAATTTTGAAACATTAATTCGTTATGTACTCTTTGTTAAAGAGTTACGGTCAATAGGGTCAACAGTTTTAAATACCCCGCTAGCGTTTTTAGGTAGTGGCACCTAGTAGAGTAATTTCGTACTGCCTTCTAATATCTCACCGAATCCGCGATTTCGTCTGCTTCCCCCTTGGACGGTCGATCGTCGATGGTTAATGACTGATGACTGAATCTGACTGACTGATATAGGATTATTATTATGGTAGTCGAAGCATGGTCGAAGCATGGTCGAAGCATGGTATGGTCGAAGTCTAGTAGTCTACTAATCGTGCTATGGTGAGTTTGCTGTTTGGTCTAACTAAATCAGGTAATTTAAGAATTTTTTAATAATATGTTCTATGATTGACTTAATCTTCTGAATGTCTGTTTATTTTCGAAGTATTTTCAATATTTTCTTTTAACCTCTATCACCTATTCATAATTGTAATCATGGTATAAGAGTTTTATACCTTGATTGTAATGTTTCATTGTCACAAGTCACAACCGGTCAGAACTCGGAACTAAAGAATTTAGTTTGGGCTATTTTTTTACATCTTGCTTTTTAATTTTCATTGCATTGGCACTGTTAACTATTATCAAATTTTTGTTGGTGACCCATTTGGGATATTTGCTTCCTAATTTTGAATTAATTTCAATTCTATCTCAGGAAAGTTCCAATGAAAGATTGTGCAACATCATGAAAAAGGAATGGAGGAAGGAGGAGACACAGGAGACAGGACATTTGTGGAAGTATTGACTAATTTAAAAACAAATATCAAATCTTATTTTTGTATTTAAAGATTAAGAATCCTGATCTTGTCAAAATATTTAATGCAGTGTAATTATTAACTAATTAGTAAAGAAGCCTGAATGGCGATCTTCAAGTCAGTACTAGCCCACTCACTCAAGGCGTAATTGAATAAGAAAATGTTTTGAATTCAAAATGTCCAATTCAATTTTACAACTGTTTCCTGACGAGGAAAGACGTCTGTTAGAAGTTCTTGCATTATACGTCGAGTTAGACCAGGTTGAACTTAGGAAAAATATTTCCCATTCAAAATGTTCTTTGAAAATATCTAGCCACCCCAAACTTTCTAAGATGAAATAGTGCTTCTTGTTATATTTTAATCATTGGGAATACCTTATAAGTTATAACAGTTCAAATCGTGCATATTCTATTTCGACATTCCGAGAATTGCTGCTTAGCCCATGACCCAACCATGAGTACGTCAGATTTGAAGTCACATTACTGGTCACATTATTTCCATAATACTTCTCAAGCAGTAATTCATTTGTTTATCTTATGTATGGTTTTCAGATTGTGTCTAAAG
Organism: Daphnia galeata; assembly: GCA_030770115.1. NCBI lineage: Eukaryota > Metazoa > Arthropoda > Branchiopoda > Diplostraca > Daphniidae > Daphnia > Daphnia galeata. The sequence goes on from CM061121.1 coordinate 1,167,231, forward strand.
ATTATGCCAGAGTATAACTTAATTTTTTTGTTTTTCAAGCTTTTAAATAGTTTGTCTTTTGTCGTATTGTCATTTTCAATTCCCCCCTGAACATTTTATTTTTATCAAAGGGTAAAGTAATCTGGAATGTTTAATGTTTTCATAGCTTTTCACATGACATTAATTTGTTTTCATTTTTCACAGAGCATATCAGCCATCAGCTTGCTGAATTTTTTACTTACTTGAAGAACCAAGCTGTTTTGTTCTTTAATAAATTCATTTCTGCAAGAACAGAATTTTACGGATACAGCCAACATGTATATATAGGATTTGGTATGAGTATTTATGAAGCATTTAAGTGCCTTTCAAAGCCCCTTCTAATTTTTTAAATGTCAGGTACCAACAGTGGTGCTGAAAATAAGGAAATCACTGCAACCTGTGCTGCCTGTTAAATCCTCATTTGAGAACTCAATTCACACATGGACATCCTCATCAATGCCAATGCTGTGCCAAAGCTGGTAGAGTTTCTCTTTCATGTCAACAAGTAAGCTAAATGTTTGATTGTTTTCCTGTTTTATATTAACCATGCTTTTGTAATTTTAGCACTAATGTGCAATTTGAATTTGCATGGGGTTCTCACCAACATTGCATCATGCATGTCTGACCAGACCAAAGCTGGTGTGAGTGCTGGAACTGTAGATGGATTCATTTAATCATATTCAACACTTGGGTAAATTAGATTGATTTCTTTATTGAATATTGTGAAAATTTGATAACTCTTTTTGATGTCATTGTTAGGCAATTTTGTACGTAACGTTATTTGGACATCTGGGTTGTTGCAAGAATCCTCCCGTGTGGCAGCTTTTTCCCGCTCACATTTTTGTCATCGTCGATTTCTGCATCAGCTTCTGCAAACTGTGAAGCAGTGAGCGTTTACTTGTCAGATATAATTTTATAGTATTGTCGACTCGTATGTTAACATTTTCATCAACCGTAAAAAATTTTTCCGCGTTAATTCATAATTTGTATTATAAATTATATTAAATTCGTTCGACCAGTGCTCTCCCAACCACCTGCTGATCACAGTGGAAGAATGACCAATCACGGGCACATGTACTCAAGGGGAAACGGGGCCACAGAAAAAGGGGGCCCAAATATGCACACCACACTTTAAAAATATATGGAATTTAGTCGACGCCAGTCTTGTTTGTTATTGGTCCGGTTCCTTCCGTTTAGTTCCATTAGATGCGACTTTGTTGAGACCGGGGTTGACAGTGGTTAAGAGAAACTGAAGAGAAGAGCAAAAATCCCTCCAAATTCTCGTTTTACTGGAACACTCCACTCTGTAAATCAAAGGTAACAATATTTTAATACTAAAAACCAGTATTTGAATCGCAAATATAAAGATGAAAATCCAATACCTCTTTATTTTTGAAAAGTATGGGAATTAAAGCAACACTATGGGTATCAATGAGTTAAACCAGGAAACATCCTGAAAAAGAATAAACATTTAAAAAATTTAAGACTCTTTTGTAGTGTCAGATAAATGACACAATAAAAGTTGAAGATTTGCAATTGTAACTTGATAGCCTACGTCCTTTTCGATGTTCCTTATTAGACACTTAGACAGAAATCACAGAATTTTTTTCCATAAATAAATTCTGATGCTACCTAAAGATGCAAAAGCAAAATTAATAAATAATCACATCAAAATTACCTAATGAATTATGTTCCTAAAAGAGAAAACCCTGATCTTGGTGAAATTGGATTAGCACAAGCAAATAAAAAAAATAAACGTTTAATCGTCTTTTTTTTTAAACTTGCACGTATTTATATGCAAAGGAATCTATGGAAACTCGCAACCTATCGGGAATGCCATCAAATTCGATTATACGATTTGAAAAATATCTTCTACATTAGCACCGACAAAAGTCTCCTTTTTTAAACAATGAACTTTCATCGATTAATTCCTCACAAAACAAAAATTTTTCTACCAATAATGGCGCATTGTCTAACAGAGCCGGTAAGGCTAATCTTGTAATGGGGTGCTAATCTTTTTATGTTCATGTAGGTTGCAACTAGTCACATCTTCCCGTTTATTACCGAAAGCACTAAAAAAGGCTCAAGCTTTTAATTAAAGATATGTGGCTACTTGGGATAAAACCAGTGAGGTTTTTTGCACGAATTCAGAAGATGGAATGAGTCAAGTTATGTCAATGAATAGGACTGGAGAACTTTCTATATAAAGATGGAATCAATTACATAAACAGAACATTCAAATAATGACACTAAATAAACCTTTTCAATGGGGATAAGACCGACAACATTCAAAAAAATATTGACCTATACTAAAATTAAGAGAAAAAAAAATAAAAAATATCTCAAATTTAAAGTACGCTTCAAAAAAATTTATTTTAAGAGTTATTAAGCTCTAAAGTTACGATCACGTGACTTCCCTCAAAAACGGAGGAGGCGGCTTAAAAGTCACGTGATCTAACGGCATTAGCGGTGGTTCATTTACAACCAATAGAAATGGATCACGTGAGCCAAGAAACAAATGGCGTACGTCACATTCAAAACTTTTTCTGCGCCATTATTTATTCTCAAACTTCCTCAAGAATAGATGTTTCATCGTCTCTTGAACGGATTTATTAAAGCAAAAAAATTGTGTGTGATGATTTTGAAGATAAATCTATAATATTGTGGATCTTAATATTTTGTTTTACATGAAAAAAATGAAAACATACCTGAATGCAACTTATCACTTAACATACTTAAAACGACTTGAATAATCGGATAGCGACAATACTGTGGATACATCACATATTTATCACATACACATCTCACATTAAAACTAAATCATTGTTTACTTTTTTAAATTGCAAGATATTGAAACTTGAAAGGCATGACAACAAATTCGTCTGCTTCATCGAAAAGCTTTCCGAACACAAAGGATCAAGCATAAAAAAATGTTTAGTTCGGGTATAGGCCACAGCGGTGCGCATTGGAGTAAGCTGCGCACCGCTTTTGGCATGTCAGTCACGTGATCTTTTCCTATAGGTTTGGAAATTGGACCACCGCTAATGCTCTAAAGTCACGTGACTTTAGGCCCCTCCTGCGTTTTTAAGGAAAGTCACGTGATCGAAACTTTAAAGCTTAATAACTTCGAAAATAAATTTTTCCGAAGCACACATTAAATTCGAGATATTTTTTATTTTTTTTTCTCTTAATTTTAGTATAGGTCATTATTTTTTTGAATTTTATCGGTCTTATCCCCATTGCTATAAAGGAGAGTCTTTAAGCTGGTGTTAACAAGCTGTAACACAAGGCAACATCACTTTAGTCCAGACAGTTCCTGAACCGTTAACTTTAATAATAAGCTTATAAGTGAAATAACAATGTTTTATGACGGCAAGTCTTCATTTTGCTTAAGATAAAATTTTTATCTTAAGCAAAATGGTGTGGGTGGCATGAGATGTTGTAATTTACCAGATATGCATAAATATTGCCAAAACAAATTCAGAAAAGCTAAAATTAGGCCTTAAAGTATTCTGATGTGACAGTTACCCATGAAGAAGTCGACTTTGTCCTTTTGGCATGCTTTTGGCACGACGGATTGTCTGAGTGACTTGAACCGTTTCGAGTCATGCTTGAGGAGAGTAAACTGGTGACATTAATCGAACACAATCACAGAGTAAATATACACGTTCAAGAGATGAATAAAATACGATTGTGTTTTGAATGGTCAGAATATTATAACTAATGTATCGCAAACTGTAACAGTTGAACCATTAACATTTTTAAAGAGCTTGAAACACTACTAGAAACAGGGGACGGAAAGTAGTCAGTAGTGACGTAATGATGTCAATTTTCGATACCTAACATATCTATTTTTCAGTATATCGATATTTGCTAATATATCATATAAATTTTTACTATAACGCCATCTGTTTTTCATTTAAAAAGGCAGGCTTTCCGAACGAGACAAGATTTCTCATGAAAATAAAAATATCAAGTTTGTAAAAAATTATAAATGTGTCAAAATGTTGTTTTTCTGATGCCAAAAATAGCGATATATATAATATAAGTAATATCGGCCACGATTTTCTTGTATCTAAAAAAATCGAATATCGATATCACTAGCCGCTCAGAGTACAAAACGAAACCTCAAATTAACTTAATTACCAGACCGGGAAGCATGCTGGAAGGCGCTTGAAATGATGCGGTGATCGTGAAATTTACCTTGTCATTTTACTGCTACTTCTTTTCCTTTAAATTTGTCCTTATCTTCGTCCGCTGACTTATAATAGACAGCCGAATTTGGCCTTCACCAGAATCATCATCCGAATAACTATAATGGATAAATTTAAAGTATAATTCGGGACAAATTTTTCTTTGATATTTTTTTCCAAATTTAAAGAAATCGCGGGGAAAATTACTGATATAAAAGGTTCAACATTTTTTATTGGAAAGATGGAACAATCATTATTTGGTTGAAAAAGAAATCAATCACTACTTCTGGTTTTTCAAGTTCTGTTAATTGTTGATATTTTAATAAAAGGACAGACACGAAGAATTTAATAGTCGGGTTTATCTAAATAGAAAAAATTTGAAAATAATGAAGTTTGCTTATTTAGAGAGATGTTTCAAATAAAATACTCTTAGTCAGGGGTGGAGATGGCCGAGATGGGGAAGAATGAGGATAACTTTCTGTTTCTCGTACGTTTCCATCTAAGAATTCAAGAAGCGATTCGGAAATTGATTGATTTGAGGTCAGAAGCGATGGATCCGTTCTTGATAATTCTTCCTTCAAATCTTGTTCTGGTTCTGGCTCTTCAAAGACCTGTATTTCACGGTTCATTAAATATTTTTTGAAAGGTGATGACAAATGCCCTGTGCTTTCCTGGATAAGAGCACATCCCGAAAGGATCGAATTTTCCGAGTCGTCAGTCAGGCTAATGTCAGAATCGTCTTCTACGCCCGAGTTCTCTTTGTCAGATGATGATGAACATGTTGGTTCTTCAACCGCTTTGATGGTTTCATGGACGGATGGCGGAGGTTGAATCAGATTCATGTTGGCTAACTGTAGAGAGTCCGAGTTTGGTACAAGATCGTCGGCGGGCTCGTCTATTGGAGAGAATGTAAAGACCGGCTTTCGGCAACGTGGAGTCATGATGGAATCCCTCACGTAAAAAGGGAACCGCTGAGCAGATTGAGTCAATGGAGAAATAACCTGATCTTGATGGATATTACTCTCTTTTGTCAAATCTGAATGTAATGTCGACAATGGATTGCACGCGACGATGCGAGGTTTGGTAAATGCAGGATGTCGAATGTAATCTGATGATGTGGGAGTGGATTCAAGCAAGTTCCGGCGACTGTTGACGTGATAAAGTCGACTGGACTTTAAGCTAGGCGATTTGCATTCGTCACTCTAAATAGAAAAAAAAATACGATAGGCTTAATTTGAATAGATTGTACTGTATAAAATTTATAATTACTGAAATGAGTGAATCCGGAAGAGGAGGTGAAGTTTCACCGGAATAACAAAGCGCATGAGCACGGCTAGAGGATTTTGAGCGCCTTCTCTTTGGAGTCACTCCAGTTCCGTTGAAAAGGTGTTTCTATGAAGAGAGACAGAGACGCTTAATTACATTATGTTTTGATGTGATTTGGAATCAACCGAATCACAATTTAATAATTCATTCATAATACAGGCACTGATGTTTTAAGCTGTTTATCTCTCTTTTTTATTTTTATTCAAGCTTACTTTCTCTTCACATAGAGATAAGACAGCTTAGAGCATCTGTAACCTATAATTATCAACTACATACAAATTTCGCGATGCAACTTACTCGTATCGACTGTGACAAATTTTTACAATTCTTGGCACATGCGTCACTGAGACTCGAATTCAATATCACCTTAGGTGTTCCACAACCGTTTTCTTTGTTGAATTTATGCACCCATTTTTTCTTGATCTCTGATTCTGGTTGGGACTGAACATAAGCGTACAATTCAGCTAAGGCTGCTTCAGTCGGATCAAGTCCAACCTCTGCTACAACTTTGGCAGTCATTTCTCTGATCATTTAAAATTTAAAATATGTCAAGGAAAAAAGTGGCAAGATTAAAATTTAACGAACCTGTCTACAAAGGTAATAGTGGTTTTAACGGGCGGAGTAGATGATGTACTGGAAGAATCTTCTTCGTTGTCACGTTTGAAATGTAGGCGAACATCCGATACAAATTCAGGAGGTAAATCGAATAACACTTGTGTACTTTCGATCATGAATGAAACTATATTAGCTAGAGACGAAGCATTTGTTGTCAAATCTTCTGCCGACATCTTAAAAAATGTTTTTGTCATTGAAAATTTTTGGAGATTGATGAAAAATATTTAACATACTTTTCGTGGGCACAAGATGTGCGGTGCAAGTACGATTCCGAGATTCATAGCAGTCATTTTATTGATATCTTCATTTAAAGACACTTGGTGCAACATTTGCAGGAGACGGCGAAGAATTGCTGCATTTTCGTTTTGGCAGAAGGAGAACAAGCAATTGACAGCCTCTAATCTGTCTTTCCTGATGATTCAATTCTGAAGTAATAAAAAGTCAGTGTATATCTTTTATAAAATAAAATTCAAATAAAATATTTCATACTAGCAAGACAGCAATGAAAAGGATAATAACTCTCTATCAACAATGGCTCCGGCATTTCAGCCAACAAATTTTTCAGTACAGTGGCAACTTCATGCACAGAATATGCATTTGATTCAAGGAGTTCTGTAATTTCCTGAACATCTTTTTCCTTTACAAGATTCATTAGTTCTTGCTGTTGTTTCACTTTTCCATTTCTTCTAAACAGACCTTCTTGAACTAAACCTGAAAAATCCCAACACACCACAGCAATAAGTAAGCAAAATAAACTTCTGGAAAAAGAGAAATTCAGTTTTTATACTAGATGGTTTCGATAAATAATCTACAAGTTGGTTAATCTGTGAAGCATATTTTATTCCATCCCTGCTGCATGCCTGCTTTGGTATTCGTGTTCTTTTGTTGCTTGAGATGGACTTATTCTTTTCAGATGCTTTACTTGGGGTCAAACAGTCCACTCTGTAGGATTAAAAATGTTCTTTAAATGTAATTAATAAAATACAAATAAATCTTACTCATCAGTTGACTGATCCAGACAAAATGAAAGATGCATCTTGACAAGAGATGTAAACTGATCTGGAAATTCATTTCTCAACTTATTCACCAAGGCTTCGTCGGAATCCATTTTTTTAAAATCGTAATTCTTTTGGAAAATATAACTGATTTCACAATTGATAGTTAGTTGACTTAGCTCAACTTAACTTGAAAAACAGTTGAAAATCAGACATTGTTTGTTAACAGTACATGAAGTTTTAAGGCCGTTTAACACACACCTTTCCTTTTCCTACCGTTGTCAAAAAAGTTTGAATTCTAAAGGCGACGTTGCCAAGTAGTTATTGAATCAGACCAGCTGCCAAAAAAATCCAAAATTCCAGATTTATTCTTTTCTTGCCTTTCTTGGCCTTGCCGTACAAAATTTTGATAAATTTGATATTCTTTGAGAATGAGAAATAGTATCAAGTTTAAACCAAATAATCAATGTATTTCTTTTTATAGATCTCATCTACAATTTCCGTTTCGCAATTTTAGCGACATAGGTACTGACGTACTGTTCATTGTTTACAATCGCAAAGAAAACCAACAAGGATCTAAATTTTTGTTTATCGTCATTACATAGCATGATATATTCATGACGAAAAGAAAAGAGGGAAAAACCACAGCATGTTTTTGCCTTGCAAAGTGCACTACTGATTCAATATCTTCCCCCCGGGCGTCCAATCATGATGACTTGGCACGTCATGATGATCTGAACGTCTCTTTCCTGACGCAACCACCGACGATACATGTAAACATTTACCATTGATATACATATATACATAGCTGATGTATATGTCCGTATCAATGCTTATGGTAAAGCTATAGTGTAAACAATATATACCAATAAAAAAAGCTGATACAGTTATATATAACCAAATTAGACCGGCAACCTCAGGACTTTCTTCACGAGCTATTTGATGATTTAATTCGTCCCCGCATCCAAGGCAAATGAAATCTTTGTTTGTTTCTTTCTTTTCTTCATTTCTTTCGTTCTTTTTCCGGTTTTAGTTCCATCATGATGATTTTAATTCCATCCAGATAACGACTACGATCAATTTTTCTTCTAATTTTGCATTTTTTAGATTTCGTCTAAACCTCCAGACGGCTCACCGGCTTTGACTCGTTCTAAAACTCGGTTGACAAAATCGGTTGAATGGCCAGCAATTTTCACTTCTGCATTAATAATCAAAAGACAATTTAAAAATGTTGATGTCTGATTTTACTAATATCTACTTGTAAGAGTTTTGGCGATTCTTTCCAACCGAGCCGAGGCATCCTGGCCCTGTTGCGGAGTAGCGGAGGGATTTTGAGCCACGATCATGACATCATATTTAGCAGTAATCATGAGTTTTGTTTGAGATATAGCTGCCATTAGTTTCCCTGCAAATATTAGTAAGCGTTTAAAAATAACCCTCAGAGTAAATATTTAAATTTGGTAATTACGATGTTCCTGTTCCAATCCGTATAGTTTTACTTTGTTTGCTTCATGCTGCGCCTTTTTCTTCAAGCGGCATGCTCTGTAATACCAGGGAAATATATTTGTTGAATGCTTTTTGTTTTAAAATATTTAAGAGAAAAACAGCAAACCTAGATGCAAGTTTATTCTTTTCCTTTCTTGATTTTGGCCGAACAGCCATGGGTAGCTCACTAACGGGCGTCATGTCATTGATAAGCCGATTGAGTTTGTCCAGTTCACGGCCAATGCTGTGAAGTTTGCGAGGATTTGGTGTCAAGTCGTTGCCATCTCCTCGCCTGGCTTTCCCACTATTAAAAACAACGATATTAGGCATAACAACGATAATTTTATTCTCTAATGATTTCGAACCTGTGTTTGATTCCATCGACAGAGCAGTACGGACTAAAAACGGGGTCTTGAACCTTGTTCAAAACATGTGGATCGACCGTCTCTGGAGCCAGGCTGATTTTGTGTCCTTTTGGGCCTTTGGCTTGAACGTTGTACTGCCAAAAGAATCGTTCTTTCTTTCCAGACGAAGAACCGGCATGGGCTTCACCTCGACCTTCTTCGTCACTGCCTCCCGAATCTGATGTTGAAAAAGGAGATTGTTGTGGTACGGAATGGCAGCTGCAGCTGGGCCAAAATTAGTGAAAATACCTGAATCGGAGTCGTCGAAATCTTCGTAATGATCCGAATCATCTTCCGAATCGAATCCTTCATCGTGAGAAAAATCAAAGGAACCAGGACTCAGTATGCCAACTTGGTTTTGACAAAAATAGCATAACGTTAATTTCAACCAAAATACTGGACAAGTGAGCGGTGGAGGAAATCCAAAGACGCTTGTGCAACACTTGTTTCAAATTGCACATACCGGTAGAAATGGAAGAGGCGGAGCCGTGAACTTCTTCCACTAAAGAACTGGTAGAAAAGAGCCGATTGCGAGGCTCTCGCCGTTGCCAGGTGCTTGATTCGCCAGGTGCCACGTTTCCACCAAGAATCGAAGGACCAGGCGCCGAACTAGAAAGCCTAGCAAGGAGTAAAGGATTGGTTGCAGCCAAGTTGGGTCTAGGGATGCTTTGGCCGCCTCCTCCTGAGGAAGAAGATCCGCTATTTGAAGTCCTTTGACGAGCTCCTCCCGAATATGTTGGACGCTGGGTAGTTGGCGATGGAGAATGGCTTCCTCCTAATTACCAAAACGATGTAGATTATTTATTTCTCAGAGATGATTTTTAAAAATTGAACGAACCTGTAGCGTTAGGAGAAGGTAGCCGTCCAGGTGAACGAATGGACAGTAGTTCTTGGAGAGCACTATTGTTGGTACTCTTTTGAGGAGGGGATGTCGGGTAAGGAGGAGGTGGTTTGACTCGACCACCTTCTTCGGTACGTCGTGTCAATTTGGACAGGGTGACGTGGCCAAAATTGGCTGGAAGGCTAGCAGATAGCGGGCTAGTGACGGTTGAAGAACTCATTCCAGCATTATTCTCCACGCCAGTTAATGAGAAAGGTGTTCCAGGATTGGGAAATGGCATGTCAACCGACGGTAACTGCTCTAAATCGAAACCCATCTGAGACGTACCCAACTGTGAGTAATCGTCTTCGTTTGCCATTCCGGACATGGCATTTCGGGTCTATTTTTAAATAAAAAGAATGTTTATTAGTTATTTGTCTCTTATTATTGATTGTATCGTCTTTTTACTCTGTGTAATTCAAAATGGGACAGACTAGGCGAAGCGGAGAAAGCAGCGTTTAATTCCGCCATCCGGAATCGATCCGCGCCCACATTCTGCAAGGGAAAAGGATCGATGAATTCACACCAAGTACTTAAGAAACTAAAATGGTTAGAAATTTTTTACATCTGCTCCGTTGAATGGTTTGGTATACCTCCCCGTCATTTGTGTTGGCATGACAAAATCGTCAAAATTGAAATCCGTCAACAAGGACTCGTCATTGGCATTCAGTTCAGCCAAAGTTGGACCTTGAATCAAATCAGCTTTGTCCACCTGGAAGATGTCATCCTCCTCCATTGGGAACATGGAAATAGCCTATATCAGTTTTTGTAGTGAAAATGAAAAAAAAAAAAAAAAAAAGGAAAATCAGTTAAGGAGGAGCATACATACTTTCATCGTCTCCAAGTCCGTCTCTAGATCAGTTAGCTCCTCTTTAATAGACACGGAGAGTGTCGGATTACTAACAGAATTGAGATGTTGGTGATGATTGCTGGTGCCAGATAGGAAAAAGTTTCTCAAATCAGGACCCATGAAAACCGATTGGCCCTGGGCTGGTGTGTTGAAGGGCGTAACGGGAAACGGGACGCTGTTCATAGTCCGTTGCATTTGAGATGAACCTCCCCACATACCTCCCGCGGGACTGCTGCTATTTCCCACTTCTTGCTTGATAGATGGATAACCCAGCATCCCAACGCCTCCATTTCGATTTGGTATAGGCAAACCGATTGGAGAGTGGACATATCTGAAAACAAGAAAATACAAAAATTAGCTATTAAGTTTCTTTAAGTATTACATTTTATAATTTATACCTGTCATCTTGATCAAATTCTGGTTCTTCTTTAATAGGTGTATGTACCAACGAGGTCTGCATATCGTTACTACAGTCACCAGACATAAGTATGTCATCCAAATCAAAAAGTACAGATGGGTCAAAGATGCCACCTCCTACCATCGTCGGCGGTCCATTGCCCATTCCCCCTCTCGGGGCCGTCGTCATTGTATTTCTTTAATATTTTACCTTTACGTAATACAATCCTTTTGATACAAAAAACAAACGGATAAAAATTACCATTATTTTCATGATGCGATTGACATAAGAAATTCAATTGTGCTATTAATCAAATAAAAGGCCAACGGATTGTAAAAAACGTCAGACTTCCTGAGCTAAAAAAAAAATAATCGATAAGATCGATGGTGCAAGGCATTGGGAAATTCCTCAATCGCGGAAGGGCATGGAACGTGAGATGCGCGCGCACGTTGTTGTTGGTGTTATTGCGTAAACGAATTGGAACCTTGACAGCTTTCGGGTACTACTCACACGATGCAAGGGCGTTCCATTTCAAAGCATTTCTTTCTCACCCTCTCTGCCGTGGCAATCGAGTTTATTTAAAATTCTAGACATATTCATCGTCAGATTTACTAAACCTTAATAGAGCCTTCTCCCGCCTTACCTAGTACAATATGGAATTATTTAATGTAATGAAATATCGGGATTGTTGTGGGCGTGGCTAAAGAGATTTACACACGCGCGTGGGAAACCTTTTCGCTTTAGTCAAAAAAATTCTTTAAAAAGTCTTCGCGTGCAATTTGTGTACAAGTTCATTGTTGATTTGAAATGCTCTAAGCAAGCCATGAATCCCGTCATAGTCAAGGTTGAGAAGGTGGAGCTCTTTATTGAACAATCAATGGGGGATGTCGTGAAAAAGAACCACAGATATATGCGTACGTATGAGTATACACATGGATAGAAATGGCAATGTGGAAAAATAAATTTTCAAAATAGAAAGTCCTTGGAGCCTTGAGCGGGCCAAAGCCCTCGCTCAAGGTCGTGCAGCCAAGTTGTTTACTAACCCCCCTCCTTCTTCTCGTGCACGAAGAGGAATGGAAAGGCAACAAAAACAAATCAAAATGGCCGCGGGACTGACTGTGCCATTTCGGCCCCCAAACAAATGTTGTTTTTTTTCTTGCTGCAAGTTCAGGGGAATCGAAAACGATAACAAGTTATGCTTCCCATGTTGGGTCTTGTAAACGAAGAAAAACGCAAACACAATTGTTACGTAACGAATAAATTGATATTGCTTTTCCCGCCAAAAAAAAAACAAATTTCATTGAAACAAACTGGTTCGAACCAGTTTGCCTTCGTCCACACTTTACTGCTGCCTCAAACCCGCGTGAGCATGGCTACTCCCGATAAGGTCCCCCCTTTCCTCCCAAACATTCCCTCCCTGCAACCCCCCCCCCCCCCCCTCCTTCTCTCATGCCACAATATTTTCACAAAGTTTTCTCTCAATTTTTACCTGGTTGATCGAAGTCGACGTGTCGAAATCCAACTGCACTATCGTTGCAAATATCACTTTCTGAAACTCACTTTGTCACGTTGATGTTGCGAATGTTTGTTAAGACTGTTTAGAGTTTTGTTTTGATCGAGCCAGTGCAACACATGGCTCCGCTTTTGCCCACACAACCTTCCTCCACTGAGCGATCTTTTGGTCTTTCTGTTTTGATCGAGGCCTTCTCCACACTCCCGCAAGGCTGTGACGTCACGTGGCCTCTTTCAACCAATCCCAAGCCATGTTATGACTCTCTACGGAACTAACCAATGGCAGCCATTGTTCCTCCATTGTTGCCTTTTTCTATTTCTTATTATTAATTTCTTTATAAATCATGGCTTTATTCATTTTTCATAACAACTGTGAACTTTAAATTTCCAACGTTATTTTTAAAAAAATAACATATGGCTACAAATATACTGAAATTGTTAGTGAAGTGAGTTCCCTTTTCCTTTCGAGTTTCGACCCACCCACCAGCTCGATTTCGATCGAAGTTTCTCTTCGACTCCCAAGTCCCAAGAACGAGTTTCTTATCTTGGCGGAAGCCAACACGGATAGAGAAATTAGAAACTCTTATGAAAATAACTCTCGACTTAATAGATTTGAACTATTCTACCACATTAGGGAATATAATTTTCATCCGATTTGCTCGCACTGTTATGTAGGCTACGATCTGGCTACGATTCGTACGGTACTCAAGATCAAGGCAGCAAAATTGTAAACAAACAAATTTTATCTATTCTGTTCACCTCAGCCATGTATACCAACCAAAGTGTTTTACTAATATTCAATAATCTTGTTTTACTAGTATTCTTTTACCACTTACAAGTGCTCTTGTGTACAATTTTCGAAATGGAAGGAAACTCATTCTTTACACAGTAAGGCCAGGTCAATATTGTTCCTTTATAGCCTATTCCATCCGATTCAAATAGATTAATTCTTTGAGAGTATCACGTGGTTTATCCAATAGTACCAAGCAGCTATATTCCTCCAACACGGTCTATTAACCCGAAACGCTGCGATAAATACTTTCGAATCGTGGCAATTTAATTGATTTACCCCTCTGCGCTCTGACGTTTTCCCAGTTCAATTGAAAGGAAAGATGGACTTTATGCGATCCAGCGATAGATATGATGCGGAGGACTCAAAAATCCCGAAGTCATCAAATGAAACCCGATTAGGTCACACAACTTGTTTTTTTTCTGGCACCAAGTTTGATGATTTCTTGCGTCATAGTAATCAACTGTCTAGCCGTTGTTGATATATTTAAGAGAAACGTACAATCTTAAAAGGGAAGCCATGCGTCGTGAATGGCGACAAATTCGATTAGGGTCTAGTAAACAACCAGACAACGACGTTTTTTTTGGTAATACCTGGAACGAGATCGAGTTAGTGTAAAATAACAACATCTGAAGATTGATTTCCTTTGCACGTGGATGGTTCTTGGTCGCTCGGCGCGTCCGTGAAACATGTAATTACTGAATTAATTATGTTACAAGAGTGGGTATACAGACTCCCCGAGAGCTGTATAAATTCTTATCGCGACAGGTGATGAATAGGCAAGGCACACAAAAGAGCTTTAAGCAAAGTTTTTAAAAACTAGAAGATCAACTTATAAAAGTGAATATCGATTTTAGATAGCAATGAAAAATTAATTATTCTGAAATGGATAACGGCGTCGCGTGGGACTTTCTTCACTTAGCATTGGATCCTAATTTATTAATGAGCTCGTCACACAAAGTGGTTAGCTCTTCATTCTCTTTGGATTTTTGTTCCAGACTTTGCTCGACCGACGCCAGTCTCATCTCAGTTTTCTTGAGCTGAGCCTTCACCCGAGAACTCTCGCCTTCAAGATTGCGCTTCAAGTTCTCCATTTCTTGTTGAGCTCTGAAATGAAAACAAAGAAATCCGTTACCACTTTAAAGTGGGAAAAAACGAGATCACTAGATTAACATACCCCTCGAGTTTCTGAGCGGCATGCAGCTTCAGCGTCTCGTATTTGTGTTGTTCCTGTTGCAATCTTTCCTGGTAGGCCGCTAGAGCCTTTTTTAAAGCTTCTTCGTTCTTATGCAAATTTTCGGCTGCAGTACGATTACGCTCGTACATGCGGTGAAATTCGCTAAAAGCACGTTCCACTTCTTTTACATCTTCGATCGCCTGATCCCTCTCCTTAATCGTGTTTTGAAGGGTGGTCTCCATGCTGGCCTTTTCCCGCTCCTTTTCAGCAATCAATTGAGATATTGTCTTCTCATATTCACCGACAATTTGTCTGTAAAATTAAATCATTTATTATTTAAGCTGTATAATATACAATAGATGAACTCGGGTACCTCATTTGGGCTTGGGCTTCAACAGTGGCCTCAAATTTAATCTTCACATCTTGGATCTCATTTTCTTTCATTAGAATTTCTCTTTCCTTTTGAAGTAATTTGTCTTGGAACAACAACTCCTGTAACTTCAACGCCTCCTTGTGTTCATTAAGACTAAGTACATCCCCAGCCACATTTCGACTGGACATTAGGCACTCAGGTGGATTTGCCTTTTCAACCGATTCCGTTTTTTCCACTTTGGGCGCACTTGAAGAATGTGGTGGGCTAAAGAGGAATAAACTTTCTCCAGCAGATTTACGGGCGGCAGTTTCTTCAGCAAGAATTGTTTCATCTCCTTATGTCAACAAATATCCAAATAAAGATTAAAGATGCCGTTTAATTTGTTATTTTTAACAGATAAAAACGTACCGGCATCGGATGAGCGGGATGGGAACATACTAGGCCTTCCAGTAACCAATGGATCAAACTTGACAAAAAGTGATTGCCTAGCCAAAGCAATATCGTGCGTAGCACCACCATGCTGCATGAGAAAATCTAGCTCTGAGGGATCGTGAAAGACTTCCTGTGCAGGTCGGAATTCTTCCTGGTCACTACCATCGTTTGACAATCTTTCACTGACTGAATCAGGTTTCGGTGACTCCGATTGAGGAATGCTTTCGATCACAGTGTCGTTGGCTTCAGTGTTATCCTAAAAAAGGTAAAGATAACATTAAACAACTGGCAGTTAATTGAGGCACAGTATAAATTGCTTACAACATGGTTGGGGGAGGTCATGGTATCAGCAGTTTGTGTTCTTGGACTACCATCCCTAGTTGGTGAGGCTCCTAATTTCTTTTTGGGTTTGAAAGGATCCTCGTTCGGATCGAAAGCGAACTCAACTTCGAAGGCATCCGATTTGACAACATTAGCTGCTGGTCGGGCGACTCGGGGACGGATTGGTTTTCGTACAACAGGTCCTTTCTTTGTAGGACTTGTTCCAGCAGGTTTCTCTGATTTGGAATCCGACGATGGTTGCTCGTCAGTTGGTTCAGCTACGTTATCGCTCGTCATGCTTTCCTTCATTGTGGTCTCTTGAGATCCTGGACAAAATTTATCAATTGGATGTGTTTTAGTATACAAACAAATTGACTATGGTCTTACCTTTGCCAACAGTGGCGACAGGTGACGCGTTTTCCAAGTCTTCCAATTTGTCCAGGAAGCTCAAATCGTAACCCTTTTTAGGTACAATCAACGGTGTTTCCTCCAAGGCTTCTCGCCCAGGGTCAGAGTGTAGTGAAATGTCTGCTGGTTTCTCTTCCACGATAGTTTTGTCTTGTGTGGACACTTCACTCACTTCAGACACTAAATGATACAAATCGTTAAACACAAACAAGATACTAGGACTGCTTAAAATACCTTGCGATGTCAGGGGAATGACAGAAGTTTCTTGTTCGGTGTCCAATTGATGAGAAGTCGTGTCAACAGACTCGTCTACTTCCACCTGTTGATCATCAACTGGGGTAGCAGGGACGGTTTCGGTATTAACTATATAACACATACAAAATTTTAATATAGAAATCTGAAAAAAAAACAGTAGCAATAGAAACAGGCAATAGATTGTTAATGAATATAAACACATGTGTGTTTCGTGGGAATTCTTGCATATCAATTCGACCTCACCACAATGCTAGCCGTCCTTGAGTGGTAATAAGATATGGTAATGAAAGAATGCCGTTGGCATATTACCCTGACTGTATTTCCTTCAGAAAATAGATTCCAGCCAGTGGCCACAGACTTCTAATTGGTATAGGTAGTACGGGAAAAAAAATGAAGATCAATTACCTGTGGAAGCAGGTAAGTTGGTAATCGGGGTCGAGAGCTGAGGGAGAAGTTTAGCTTGACTGATGGATGGAGTGGCGTTCTCCAAGTCATCAAACCTATCCAAAAAGCTGAGGTCGTAACCTTTTTTTGGTACAATTGGCTTTTCTTCGGGTAAACTTGTTGGTTTGACTGCAGTCGTCTCGGTGTCTTGCAATGGGAGTTCTGGTGAATCGTCTACAGTTACTGTAGATGTTTGGGATTCTTCACCAGTGGCTTCACAGACTTCAGCGGGACAACTTTTGTCAGCTACGTTCAAAACTGTTTGTTCAGCGGTGGAAGAGAAAGTCGAATCACCTTCAACTGGAACCGTGTCAACTTCACTGCTACTGATATCTACCGACTCTAAGGTTTCTGCCTTCTCGATGGTAGCAGTTGGTTGTTCTTCAACGGATGGAATTATTTCTTCTTTGTTAGTCGTAACGCTAAACTCTTGAATGATAACCGGCTCCTTGTTGTCTGAAACTGCTTCCTTTTCAACAATTGAAACACTTTGCTCTTCCTCGACTGGAACTGAATCTTTTTCTACTACTAGAACAGGTTCTCCTTCGGTGACAGAGATAATTTCTGATTCGAGAAGTGGAACCGTCTCCTCTACGACCGAAATGTTGTCTTTTTTGACGACTGGAACAGTTTCCTCGTCGACAGCACAACCGAGTTCTTTCTCAACGTCAACTGATACTGCCTCTTCTACGACCGGAACAATTTCTTCTTTTAAGTCCGAAGCGATTTCTCCAGAAACAATTTCTTTTTCTACAGCTGGAACAATTTCTTCCTCTGTAGATGGAACAGTTTCTTGTTCTACAACTGGAACTGGTTGTTCCTCTGCAACTGGAACTGTTTCTTCGACAGTTGGCACTATTTCTTTATCTTCTAGAACTCGATCAATTTCTACTACAGATGACACTATTGCTTCTTCTTCTACAGCTGGAACAATTTCTTCTTTGTAACTTTCAACTTCCTCGTCCTCTTCATCAATAACTTGATGTTTTTGATCCTCGACGATTGATGATGAATTATCTGGATCACAAATGAAATTTTTGGCCCTGGAATGAGCTTTCAAATCAGCAAATGAGCTATGCTCTGGCTGATCAAGAAATGAAGCAAATTCAGAGTCGTCTTGATTGGTAGAAAACGTCTCGCGTGACAGATAATACGTCCCGTGTTGCGTCTGCAGGAAGGATGTCTTCTTCCTCGTGTATTGAAGAAGAAACAGTTTCATTCACAGCAACGACTGGAGTACTTTCTTCCTCACTGAGAGGAAAAGTTGTGTTCAAAGTTGGCGTAGCAGGTGAATTTTTAGATTGCACTTGCTTCGAGAGCATCAAACGTTCAAATTGATTAATCAGATCAACATCAACTTCATTCGACGGATTGTTTGGTGTCACTGCTGCAAGTGTATCGGCTTCAGAATCTACACCAGAGACATCTACGTCAGATCCGGACGAAGGAGAAAAGGGTTGCGAAGTCCTGGCAGGAAATTTAGCTATAGCTCTCAATGAATCCGTTTCTTCCTGAGGTACCACGTTCACTGTAGGATTATGGGGCAAACTTTCCGGTGCTGAATCTACAGTTGGCAACGAATAGTCTTTAATACTAGCATCAACAGTGACATCACCAACTGCAAGGACGTGTGACGAATCGAAATCTAAATGCCAGCCAGGAGCGTCAATCGGTGTAGACGCGTCAAAGGCTGTCGAAGGATTGACAGTCGAATCCAGATAAAGTGTATCTAAAATAGAAATAAAATATGACTATCACAGTATTAATATATTTCTATTATGTGACATACCGTGCAATTGCGGTTGTTCATCAGCGCTTTCGTATTCGTCCGATTCAGAGACAGCATCAGTTGGAGGCCCCGATATGGCAACGTTGGGTACCAAATCAGGCAAAAAGAGTTTCTGTTTTTTCAAATGTAGCGAATTCGGTGCTTTAAAAAATTTCTTTCTTCGGCTCAGGTTCCTTAAAGTTATCTTCGACGACTTTATCAGCTAGATCCTCAACGAAGCCACGGGCCAAATTGCAGTGGGTCTCATGATCATAACGGGTGATGACGGCTGTCCGTTCAGACCAAGCCTCTGCATCCACGTCCACGGCAACTGCTTCGCATTTCTCTTCTTCGGTAGTCCCCGAACCCTGCGTGATATAAAATGAAATGACTTTTCGTTCGTGATAAGAAGAAACAAGAAAGATAACAAAAAGCGGTTTCGTCTTATTCAGTCTGATCACGTCCCTTAGCCCCAAGGCCAAAAGACGGCCAGCTGCAATAGTTAGTGGCGGACGATTACTGTCTACTCTAAAACTCTTTCCCCTTCTTCATGGATCTGTTGTTTTTAACGCTTTAGTTCTCCAAAAATAGGCAAACAAATGAACGCTTCCAGGCACGTTCATTCCTAACATTCCTTCTGATCTTAAAGCAAATTCAATACATAGCAACGGTATTGAAACAACGCAATATTCATTGGCCTTCTTCGTTGGCCTGACACTTGAAGGGCTGCTCGAAAACGCTCTCAACCGGATCCCAAAAAGTTCATGGTGCAACAACATTAAAAAAGTCCACAGACAACACCCAAATAACACTGAATACCTGAAGCCATTTGCGGACGAAATTCATCGTTTTGACAACGCACTGATTTTGGACGTTTTCAATTTCCAAAGAGAGAATATAACTTCACAACTAGAGCAAATATTAGTTATCCGACACTACAGATCATCCTTGACAACAGCATCACTCGTCGTCTGTTCTTGAGATTGTCACTCCCGGCTGTGAAACGGGATGAGAATGTACCACACTACTAGTTTTAGTCTAACAAATTTTTACCCTCGAGGACCTTTACCATGAACCCCCCTTGATCCCAAGTTCCCATTGAAAACGAACACCAGATAGACAATGGCGACACCGGGTGTTCGTTATTACAACTACGTCAACCCTTTTTTTGTGTCAAATCGGACTCGCCCAATTCATACACACAATAGAACGACGATTTTAATTACTATTACTTCCAAATTTGAATAGATTAGCCGAATATATTCTTAAAATAAAACAACAATTTCGAAAACCAATGAACGCCCTTACCCATAGTATGTTGCCCATAGTGCGGTTTACGACTCTGTTGAATAGTGGCTCTGCCACACCGGAAATCCAAAATATCCATCCGTACAGCCGGAAATTGTTTTAAGACTAAAAATATCCTAACTAACACAAAGCTCAGGAGGCAAAATATTCTACACTTGATACTCTGTTGAGCAGAATACCTCCTGTCATTCGGCTGCTGCACGAAATCTGCGTTTCTCTTTAAAGAAACAACGGCGGCACGGCGCAGACTCGGCGGTACTGATCAATAACCCAAAATAATTTTTTTTTTAAGATCATTGTTTACCAGTTTTTACCTTCATCAAATCATCATTCCAAAATTAGGAATTTCTACATCAGTGTACATTTCCCAAACAGAATTACATGAGAAATGTCTAGTTTTTTCCTTGCCTTTTCAACTAGAATTTGACAGTTATAAACAATCACATTTTGATATTAATTATTGTATACAAGAAATCCGATATAATTAATTAAATTCCTTAATTTCCCGTAGGACCAGAAGAGGTTTTGGTGAACATAGTGTAGTAAAACTATCTGGTAAAACGCCAGTTCGCCCTACTGCAATGACGTCATACTTTCAGGTTTTTTGTCAATGTTTCGTCTAAAAAATAGAATACTTGTAAGTGCAAAAGATAAAAGCTTACTCACCCAATGATCTTGAATGACTTCAGTGAATCAAATGTGATAAATTAGAAAAATGAACTGTGAAAAGTCGACAGACAAAAACACGAGTTGTAACGTAAACACACGCCTACCAACCACTTTCACCTCTCCAAACAAGTCCCGAAGTCATCGGCGTGAGTAGCGCCACCGCTATTTCATTGGGCAATAACCAGTAAACTATCTTTTCTTTTCAACTTTAAAGACGCGCCTGATTCTACTACTTTGAAAAAAGCAGTCCTCAACTTATAACACAAGAGAAATCTTGAAATAATGTTTTAATTAGCACCATTAAAACGAATGAAGAAAGTGGGAATACCACTATAAATCAATAATGGAATTACAAGTACCCATTTATCCTAGTAGTCTATTCATTTTCCCTTTTGTTCTTAAAACAGTTGTTTGTAAAAAAATCTAGTGATCACATGATTAATTTAATTATCAAAAGAAAGAAACTTACCAACTCGTTCATGATTTTTGTTTCACAAACTGATGCTTTCAAAGTGTTGACATCAGTCAAGACAGATCTGACAGCTCCAGGGCTGGCACAAACGGTGCTTTCCGTTTTAATTGCTGTCTGAATTGAAGGCGGTAAATTTTCATCTCCAATTTCCATGATGGATGGCGTGGTCGATGATTGTGTTGATAGTTTGGTACGAAAGGTTGATTTAATAGTTTTGGACTTGTTCTTTTTTTCCTAATAAAATTGCAATCATTTACTTTAAAAAGGTTGGTCAAGAAAAAATGTGAACTTAAATATTACTGAGAAGACTAAAATGAAATAGTTGCCACGGCCGTGTCAACGACAGAGATGACAGGCAAAAATATAATACCTTTTTTATCTCTTCACGAGAACCAGTTTAATTTAAAACTTATCAACAACATTGCCAGTTTGTAAAACACCAACTTTGAGAAAGCTTGCATAACATAAATCAAGCTTGTTTCGTCCTCAACAGAGGGCCAGTCGGCCAGTGTGGTAGACCGGTAGAGCCTCTAGCGTGCATCAACACAACATTTTGAAAAACTGGTGAAAGACGATTCAGGAAGTGTAACAGGAAAAGAGGGTTTAGCTATTGCGATTATCGAAATTGGGATTTTTTAAAGAACGGAATCAACGGATTGATGGGAAATTGGGAATGTGAAGCGACGAACGATAATGCGGGGTCGCACGCGTAATTGATAAATCCAGTCATTCTACCTTTATGTGACCAACAAACGGTCTCATAACTCTTTAATAACGTGCCTTTTATTTGAAATTTGTCACAAAAAGAAGACAAGTAAAACAACTGATCGGTTTTTTTCCGGTGTTGAAATTCAACATCTTCCCTAACATCATTATTTAACAGCTTAGATGTCGGAGTTAAGATTCAAAATTCTACATTTTATTAATTCTTTATTTAGTGATAGCTGTTGTATTTTCATCGCGATATAGCCATTCGCCAACAAACGATTTTGTGCGATCGCTTCGCTAAAACCACTTCGCTTAGACCACTATATCCAAGCTGGATTCCCTTGTTAAAGTAGCGATGTCATTTTCCACAAATGCATGCAATAATGGCGAATTATTTTTTAAATATTTAATTAAACATTGCAGTACACTTTCGAATTATACTTCCTCTGTTTTTAGGATGTGGAATTTTGAGTAGCTATAGATATTTGAACCACAATTTCCTGAGCAATAAACAAAATAAATTTCATGTGGGCCACACTAACAAACCGTCCACACCACATTAATATTTCATAAGCGATTAAAAAATAGATAAGAAAAAAACTAAAATTGTTTTATGTTTCAAGTAAAAAACTTAAAATATGATTAGCATGCTATGTGAAAGCGTCATTTGAATTTGAAAATTTGTAGAGCGCAGTCGACAATTTAATATGGTAATCAACATCCAAATTTTGGCTTTACTAGCCATCGCCTTTTGCTTCATACCCCAGAGTCAAGCATCACCGCTCGCCCTGCGTGAAGATGCGACCGACGGAGAGAAAACCGACCGAGAATTCGAAGATGCTTTCGAAGCAGCAGTAGAAGAAGAAGTGGCACGAGAGTTTCAATCCGAAAATGCCTATGAAGCTCGTGATTTCGACGATGTCGAAGAAGAAGCTCGAACTTTACAGGACCAATCGTCTTATCTTGACGCCCTCCAAGAGGAGGATGTAGGAAAGGAAACTGATCGACAATTCGAAGATGCCTTCGATAAAGCATTAAAGGAAGAAGTGGCGCGAAATTTTGAAGACGAGGAAATGGATGTCAGAGTAAGTCTTACTTTTCATTGACTAAAAAACATGTTTTGAACCTGTATACTATCTCTTTTTTTTTTAGCAGGAAGATGATCAATTAGAGGATCAGGAAATGATTTCTGCGGAATTTGATATTACGCCATCGAACTTTTCACAGTCTGAAGATGATCAATTAGAGGAACAGGAACTGATTTCTGCCAATTTTGATATTACGCCACCAAAATTTTCTAAGGATGACCAACAGTCAGAATATGAACGTCAAATTCCCACTGATAATAATATTACGCCACTAGAAAAAGAGGTATCTGATGTTAAACCCAGGACAACCGAACCACTGCGATTAAGCAAACTGATCATTAGACCTATGTTAACTAAACGTTGCCAAGGACAAAATAATTTTTCCCTGAAACATTGCGCGAAATATCTCTCCTGCGGCACGACTATGTTTCGAGGAGCTATCCGGACTTGTGAATCTGGACAGCTTTTTGACGCTGTTCTCAAGAAATGCAATGACTCAGACAAAGTAGATTGCAAGATCAGTACTTAATTTTGAATTGTATCCAGAAAAAAAAAGTATAGAGGTTAATGTCTCTTATCTTACTGTTCACTTCCAATTTTCAATACTTCTTAATCAACTTCTCCTGCGATTTCATCCTATAAGTAACTGTCAAAAATCTTATCGATTTGAATAAAAATCTTTCTGCATTCGTGGCCAACTTTCAGCAATAATAATTAACTTTAAACCAATGGCTTTAATAATATAAGGGATAATAACAAGTGAAAATTACACGAAAAGTATGGAATGACTGGGGAAGAGTGTAGAAAATAGTATAAATGAAATTCTACAATTTTTAACAGCTGGAAATAGTATCGACATCCAAAATGTTCCATTCGTCTATGAGCTGTTGGCCGCTAGGTCCACCGAAACCAGCCCATTCTTTGGCTTCGGACTGCCATCCAGAATCATAGAGAAGCCGAGCATATTGACAATAAATACCATGCTGGAAAAAAAAAAATAGTTGAAACAAGTTTAGATTTATAGTTTTACATTTAAATGGTTGGAATACGAACCATGAAATCTAATTGTGTTGTATCGTTTGCTTGGTGTAAGCCATTTTCTTCAGCGGTACGCAGCAGCAAAGCGGCAGCATCGTGCATTTGTTGCTGGACCAGAAGTTCGGCTGCCTTGTGCCACGCCCCAACCGCGATTAGGACCAACGTAGCCGCAAACTTCTGTCGACAGTTATTCAAATGAGCAGCCCAACGCCTCCAGATCTCTGTGGCTTCAGCTACTTCTGATTGAGCTTCACCAACTCTTTCCTTGTCCTTCATGAGAAGCAATTTAGCAACACGTGCCGAATCTTCCCATAAGTGGTTAGCTTGGAGATAACGACACGCATCAGGCACTTGTCCATTGAGAATCAGAATTTCAACACCTTGCCAAATATGACCAGACGCTATCAAATGAGTAGCTACAAGCTTCAATGTGCTGTGAGCGTTTCCATGACATCCGGCCGGTTGTAATATAGCAGCAAGACAAGCAAGCAAATGGTTGCTGTAGAAATGGCCATGTTCCGGCTCAGTGTTCAGTAATAAAGCAATCGCTTTATCCTTATCGTTGAGCAAAAGATGATCGCGTGTCAGCTGGCGTGTATGTTCGTAAGCTCGTGGTTTAGATTGGTAGAGAGCTGCTCGCTCCGTCGCCATTTGGCGGTAGGTTGAAGAATCGCAAAGTAAATCGTAAACAGTATCCAGGGGTGTGGCACATTCCTTTCCAGAGTGGAAACGTAGATAATAAGAGGCAACAGTCCATAACTCAGCCTGTGGTTGATCGCCGCAAAGTAGAGCGGCTCGAAAGCACTGATCAGGAATTCCAGATTTAGCTGACGGGATGTGGTTAGAAATGTAATTTAAGATTAAATCTTTGCTTGGATTTGTGCACTTGCTTGAAGCAGAGAGATTCAACTGAACGCTAGTCTTTACGGCTTGAAAAGCAGATCGAGGCATCAACAAAGGACAAGGAACTCGATCTTGTGCATATTCTCCCATGGATGAACTGCACTGCTGTAGAGAGATATCAAAAACTCGAATGGATCCATCGGAGCATGCCAGCAGTGGTCGATCAGAAGCCGACCATTCTGCATCCAAAATTGATAAATAATCGCGGTAAGGAGAATTTCTCCATTGTCCTAAGCGTTCGCTTTCTAAATACAATGATGAATACTATAATCAATTGGAAAAAATGTATCAGAATTAAAATGTTTACCTTTGACGTCCCAGATGTCAAGACCGTCCATGTGGAGTACGAGCAGCTTCATATTATTCTTCCCGGGAGCAAATCGCAATTTCCGAATTGGGCTTTTGGAATGGGGTAGTGGACGAAAATGACGTGTCCGCCATTCCCAAACAGCGACACCTCCTTCAGCATCACCAAGGGCCATCCATTCACTCTTCCATGCCATAGACACGATTCCATTCAAAGTGTTCTGAAACATAACCCGATGCTATTAAACCGAATAGAATTAATCAAGATAAATTAAATACCGGTGGTGATAGTCGAGCACCATCTTTGACTACACTTCCATCGACAGTCAAGTGATAGAGATTACCGTCAGGATCGGCGAAGACAAAAAAACTCCTTGACGCTTAAACCCGTCAATAAAGTGACACCTAATTATAATAAATTTTAGCTAAATGTCAAAACCCACAAATACAAAAGAATTTTACTAGAGTCTGAATCTTCGGCTAAAGATTTTTTCACGTGTCGTTGAAGATGGGAAGGCAACCATTCGAGACTAGTGATTGTAGGAAACCGTTTTGGTAGTGTTCGGATCAAGGTCAAGTGACGCAAATCCCAGAGTTCAGGAGGCGCCTCTTTGAACACGACCATAAAATATTGTTTCAACGGCGAAACACGAAGAAGTTCTATGGGCGATTCTTCCCCTCGATCAGCTCGGACTGAAACCACTCTGCCAGTATGAACGTTAGTCAAAATGATCTCGTTACGCACCCATCCACCTATAGCAGCTGGGGGTGATTGGGCGTAACTGAGAAATTCGTCCATCTGAACCCATTCAATTCCTATTTTAAAAAAGAGTTAATGACAATGAGAAAAAATAAAAATACACTAGATAAAAATAATTTGTACCTTTGACAGCATAATTGTGAACAGCAAGTTCTTTCTTGATCAGTCCAGAAGATACATCACAAATTTGGATAGTACCGTTGGCACACCCTACCGCTACTAGTGGTTGATAATACTGCCAGTTTTTTACCGTAAGTGGTGGACACATCTTCATTACGCATTGGTTGGAGGAGGGTGGAAAGCCAGATAAAGACGTTAACAATCCAGAGAGAGAGAATTTAAGTGACAGTTTACTATTGCAGTTCGTCCACAATGGAGGCATTATTTCAGCCAGACATCCTTGTTGTTTCATGGCATTCGAGCTGTAAAAGTCAAGTCAGTTATTTAAATGTGAACATCGATAACCAATAATAAAGAAAGCAAAAACCTTAAATCATAGAAGTAAAGCCTTCCGTCAGAGAGGAGAAGAACTGTACGGGATTCAAGAAGTGGATGTAGAGCAGCTCCCATAATTTTATTGCTTTTTGTCAGTCGAATGCTGTCTGTCTGGGATCGCTGTTCGTAGTGTAACTCAACATCTAATTCGGGAGCATTCCATGGAGAATGTGAAGGGGTTGCAGCTTCGTTTGATTGCACAATTCCTCTTCGAATGCGACCACTCAAGGAACCCGATTCGTGCACGCAGATCAACACATCCCGTTGTCGGCACAGCAATAACTGCTGTAGTGGGGAATAGCTTCGATCCGTTGAAAGTAAAACAGCTACTGTGTGATGTATACGTAAGTCTACCAGTAGGATTTCTCTGGCATAGACCAGACATATGATGTGGCGCAAACTTCGATGAAAACTGAGTTGCAGACATTCATTAAGTGAAGTCATGCCCTGCTCTTCTGGACGAGGAGCAGATTCGCCTACAATGATATCTCGCATCAGTTTACGAAGTCGATCCCGAGAGCGATCAGAAGAACTTAATGGCATCGGCACACTCGGTGTGCTAGGGGTGGTGGCAGCTTTTGGTGACGAAATGTAAAACTTTCGACCATTACTGGAAGGGGCTTTGAACAATGAAAAATCCTCGACCAAAAGGATGCAATCAGGACATAAAACTATAAAATAAACATGGGGGAATTCAGCATATGTTAAATAATTTGAAGAGCTATTAGCTTGGAAAAGTTACATGCTAGTCTTGTTGAATCAAAGGGATCAAAATCAATTGCTAGGATTTGTTCAGCATACATTTTCTTCCATAATTTTGCCCCTGTGGTTACATCCCAAATCACAAATGAATATGGGGGATGGATCGCCATCAAATATTTCTCACTGTTGTCGAAATGTTGAGCCCACATTATATCTGTAGATGACAATAAATAAATGCAATTTTCTAGCATATACTATATATTATATTTTAAAATTACCTTGTATTGATTTATTTCCATCACTTAAAAAGTGTAAAGCTACACCAGTAATTACATCCCAAATAATTATCACTCCAGAAGCATCAGCAGATGCCAGGATCATTGGATGACATGGAGAATTATTAGTTGAAGTGCTTAAAGCAATAGTCCCTGCTGGATTTTTACCAGGCCACTTAACCTTTTTTTAAGAAAGAAGATTAATAAATAATGAATTTACTAATACTGTGGATATGTAATAAAAAACCTTGACGACTGCTGCTTTGTGTTTGTCTAGAGTTTGAACAACTTGCAGTTGAACAGTATCAACTATTACCACTGTGTGGTTTGAACCATAAGCCAAAAGACTTGTAGAACTCCTAGTATATTACAAATAAGTGATTTTGAATAACATTCTCCTTTATTTTCTCAGATCAAGAAACATAATGAACTGCTATTTACCAATCTATGGCTCCTTTGTTTTTTAGAGAACAACCAGCTATAAAACTTCGAGGCAATATCCGAGGATAGTTTACATCTCGTTGAGAGGTTTCCTCCATTGTTAGATAATATGCCAATATCTAATTTAAAACTTGCTGGGCATATTTTTTTACTCAGATTGATAACAGCTTGTTAATGAACGGCAAAGGGAAAAATATTAATGAATTTGACTGCGTACAAATTATCAGAAATTTATAAAATACTATTCAACAGAACAACTATGAAACTTTGACCAACTTTGACGTCTCACTCTGACAGTTTGTACCTGGAAGCAGACGATGTTGTTAAACGTATATGCGGAGAGGGGGCTAGTGGCTGGCTTAGCGCCATCCGCTAAAGCGCCTAGTTTGTTTGGAAAAATTAAAAATATGATTAACTAAGAATGCAAATATTTAAAAAAAATTTGATAATTTCGATAAAAATGTATAGACTTGTAAGTAACTTGTAAGAAATTATAACGTAGATGAGAAACTAAAAAGTACAAACTACACAACGGTGTATGGCAAAAACAGTCGTCTGCATACCCCTGTCTCAATTTCTCGCTGCATTACAAATATTACATAGCCTAATTGAAAATTGAATTATTACATTTGTTGTTAAAGAGTAAATTTAATTAATTAAAAATTTCAGTTTGTTTTTAGAACAATTAGTAGCTACAATGTCTAACTCACATCTCTTTCTACAATCTGGATTCATTCGTACACCTTTACAGAACGGACTGGGGAGGTATATTCCTCAACTTCAAAGAATTACGCTCAAGTTCTGTAAAAATCAAGGTGGAAGTCGCGGTGTTCGGTACTTTACTTTGCATTCATTAATAATCTAGAGTATTTGTTAAATATTTTTTAAACTCAAAGAGATTTTATTGAATCTGATTTGATGGACTTTGCAAAAAACAATCCTGGAACAGTAGTTTATTTGAAACCAAGAAGACATCGCTCCCCTTGTATGGTGGCAGAATACTGTGAGTACTTTTTCTTTACTGAAAGAATGTTGTTTAATGGTTTTGAGACTAATATTATATAATTGGTTTTCAGTAAATGGAGAACGTGAATATTTGAGCTGCCATGAATTCAGTAGAGATGAAGTTCATAAATGGCTCAGCTACATGTGCACAAGATCAGGAATCCCTGTAATGAGGTTCAGGAAGTATCAACATACTGATTATCCATCTATTCAGGGTGTTTGGAATCCTTTTACCCATCAAGCACCTGAGATTAATTTGGCACAATACCCTCATGTAAAAAACTTTATTACATTTAAATTACAAGAAATTTTTGTTAACTCAAATGAAATTTATTTTAGGACATTCTATCTAAGCCTGCTAACCAAGGACCAACAGCAACTGAGCAACTAATTGAAATTTTCAAGAAAACTCAAATTAAAGATCCAGTTAAGCCTGAGCATTAGACAGTATCCCATTATCCTTAGCCAAATCAATACAGTTTAAATAGAAACCTGTCAATTATCTTTATTTTTTCATGTTTAAGATTTAAGATCACAAATCATAATCATGTGAAATAAGCAATTGTGTATAATTCAACTATGTACACCAGTTGTAGCTGAAGCCAATTGCTGAGCAGTGATTTCATTTTCCCACTGTTTCATGTGGTCAGTATTCAATACTTTTGAAACTAAAGCCTCAAGTTCTGAACTATGAAATTCTTCTGTGCTCAGTTTTTTCAAGTTGATGGGAGTTGATGATGGACCCGGCACAGCAGGTAGAAAAGCAAGAAGCGACGGATCATATTGTGTATGCAACTCCAGTGGTGTTCTAAGAAGGCATTGATTATGTTAGCTTCGTGTAAAAAAGAGCGACAGAAACAGCTACGTTAATAATACGACATACTTGCGAGTCAATTCCATCGATAAACGCCCCGTTGCCAGTAGTAGGACTTTTGAGGAGAATGTGTCGTGCAAATTTGCCCACAACTGGATGATAGTGCCTCACTAGTGAATGGAGTTCCCAAAGAGCTGTACTGCCCGCATTGCAATGTTCGGGTTCCTCCAATTCTGCCAGGAAAGTTCCGCTGCCGGAAGTAGTATCAAGATCCAACAGCATGTCTGTTTGTTTATGGGTCTGCGTGGGAAAAAAAAAATGTTTTTTTTTTTTCTGAATCTTTATGGAAATACAGTAATAAAAAAATGCTTACGCTCATTAGAAGGCGGACCATACTAAGCAGACTTATGCTACTATTATGCTGGACTTGAAGAGCTAGAGTGGATACTCGCTTTGTAAAAGCCAAAACTCTGTGGATTGAAACCTTCTTCCTTCGTTTAACAAGCATATTTTCCAGACAATCGAGTGCGATCGGTACGTCAGAATTCGACGGCCCTGCATTTAAAGACAAAGTTTATGAAAAAAAACTAATCGAGATAATTTGAATAAATTTTACGTACCAGCAGTAAGATTAAAGATAACTTTGTACAAGTGAGAATAAAAATGAATGGGATCGATGTTAAGGGCTTCTCCTTGACCCGAGAGCATAATGAGCACTACTTGGATGGCGTACAAACACTGACGATAATCGAGCTGGTCGTTGGCAATGAGGTTATTGAAAACTTCAACCAAGTCGGTAAAGAAGTCCACGTTGATCGTATGTGCGAACCTACGTAAAGAAAAAGAATTGCAAAAGAATTCAAATAGGTCAAATAACAGAAGAAATACACATACTTTGCCAATCCCTGAAGCACGACACCCATTAAACCAGATTTCGGAGCCATTTTGAGGATGCGGAAGTAGATTGGTGAATACCAATTTGACGGTTTCTGTTTGGTATTTTGTTTTACTTCCTTTACTATGTTCTGCTCTTGCAATGACAATTTCTTTCTCCAAACGCTCAATCTTCTTTCTTCGGCGTCGCTCGTTCTTTGACATTATGAGAATTTTTTCTTTTCGAGTCAAAGTTTTATACCTACTTATTTCTTCCTCCTTTTCGCGATCTAAGTTAATATCTTTGATGCGCAAAGTTATAAGGATGTCAAGGCAATCAGGTGGAATCTGGTGATGTCGCTTGTTTTTAATGAGGTGATTGACTTGTCGAACGGCGTGCAGAGAAATTTCACCTTTCTTGTCGTCTTTAAACAGTTTCTTGAATGCTGAACAAATCAAAAAAGCGCACATCATCCATTTTGTGAGCAGTAAACGGAATTAAAGCGTGAACAATGTTCTTGGCAAAATTGAAGTGCGGCATAGACACCAACAGGTCGCTCATACACTTCAAAGCAAATATTGCAACTCTCTTGGTTGACTCATCAGGTGTTTTTTTCTTTTTCATTTCTTTCAATGGAGAAATAGTTTCCTCTAGTTTCTTAAGGAACATCTGGTAGTATTTCAGTAGACGTTGCTCGTTCCCGTAAACTTCTCTGGTAGCTTTCTTCAGTCTTTCTCCTGGCTTAGAAGTTGCCTTGATTTCAAATCCAGGTGCCAAATCCTTGAAGAGTTCCACAAGACTAGCAGATATCAGTTTGAAACCAGTAATGAAAATATCTGGAGTGAGTGTGTTGTATAGTTTCAACACGGCACTGATATGTTCCATTCGCTCATCAGGGTTTTCCAAAATATTGCTTGATGAAGAACCAATCAGGGCTTTTAGGTCTTCAAGTTTCTGTCTACGCCTTGCATACATTTCTGCCATGCTCTTAGGGGCCTCTTCTTCTTCTTCTTTAGCATCTTCATCTTCACCATCTTTGTCTTCCTCATCAGAAGATTGGTAGTCAACTTCAATGGACTGTTCAACAATGCCTTGCTTGGTCTTGATTGGAAGGAGGTGTCGTGTTTTCTTCTTTGTCAACTCCTTGTTGAAACAGCTCCTCATTGTAATCTTCTTCAACTGTCTCTCCACTGTCAGCTTCCAATTTTCTTTTCTTGGCCAATTTGCCATTTTGTTGGATATTCGAAGCCTTTTCCTTGAAGAAACTGACATCTTCTTCATCCATCATGTCCATCATTTCATCGGCATCAAAGTCATCTTGAACAATTTCATCGTTTTTTGGAATAGTTTTGGCATTATTCAAACCCTTTTTCTTTCTTGACCCTGGAATAGAAGTTACGGATTTTTTATTGTTAGTGTGTTGATTTGGCCGGCTGTTGTTTGGTTGGGTTTTATCTCCAAATTGAGTTTTAGGTTTAACAATTGGTTGGCGAACTCTGGCTCCCGGCTTGTAAGATTTTTTGTTTTTCATGTGGCTTGCTCTTTTCGTTTTACTAACAACCATCGTTTTTTTGGCACCTTTTTTCGCCATTTTTAGCTACTTGATGATGACAAACTTTGAAAATTTTAAACTTATATTCAATACACAAATGTAGAATTGAATTTCAAGTTTTCAACCAACTAGTCAAGACAGACGTCTTTCAGAAAACTACCACGTGAGGTTTTCATCGTAGTGTACTAAACTATCGCTAGAGTTCGCTGAATTTTTGAAAACATTGAATAAAGAAATGAATTTTTTTTTTTAAATGAATCCTTATAAAAATGCTTTCGCTTTGTATTTGATAAGAATAAAAGCAAGCTAGTATCGGCAAATTAATCGATAATACATTTTTTAAGACGCTTCACAAATTTAATCAGTACAACCACGGTACAACAACTAGGATGAAAAATTAACATTCTTCGCCCTCGTCTTCGTCTTTGTATCCACCTTCCTCATCCATTTCAGTAAAAACCGTTCTCATCATCTTCAATAATATCCTCCTGGTCGTCCTCATAGCCACCCTTTTCTTCCTTAAACTCACGTTCTTCTTCACTTCGTTCAAAAATGTTTTCATCCTCTACATCTTCAACAGCGTTATCTTCTTGGTCATCTTCATAACCTCCTTCTTCATCCTTAAACTCCTGTTCTTCTTCAGCCCGTTCTGCGATATTCAACGCTAATTCCGTTGATTCTGGCTGATTATTACACCTTGATAACTTCTGTTCCAGCAATGTTGGTCGTTTTCAAATCCACCACAGATTCAGATTCAATGTCTGGTAGTTTTATCAAGGTCACTTGAGACATTTGTTTCTTTTGGGGACTTGCATCGGAAATGTTTTTTTTCGTTGTCAGTTCCACAGCAAATAAAAGTTGCGTCCTCCTTTCTTTCCATGTTTTAAAATATAACGCAATTCAATTGCAAAAAACACTCTATAATTACACGTATTACAACACTAGTTAGGTAAGTAACATTAGAATATTTCATCAGGATCCTTCGTCTTGTAGCAACTGTCATACAACTGATTCGTCGTAGCAACGAACTAAAAAATCTTGAAAAGTTACGACTTGGCGACGTTCAATCAATAGTAAATAAAAATACGATGAATATTATCAATTAAAATCAGCTGATGATTAGTTTATAATTACTAGGGTTTCATTCCTCCGTTAATCTCAAAGGATTACATATTATTATTATTCGTGCATTGAATCGAAATTTCCGCTTTTTTATCAGGTGTAGACACTTTTCACCGCTAGATGGCTTTCACACAATTTGATGAACGAAGCGCTAACGAGCGCTAGCCATTCCCATGGCTAACAATAAGTTGGCAAAGAGAAAAAAAAAAGCTAATTAAGGACGACATTAACAGCGACGATGACTGAACCATCTGGCGCCTAGCCATCAGCGCTAAAATCAACACGAAAAAAAAAAGGAAATCTGTTTGTCATTTACACTGATGGAATTTTTTTTTTACTCCAACGAAGAAAACAGGCTGATGATGACATTTTCCAAAAGAGTGTGGGTATCATACCCGCACTAGCTGCTGCATGGTGGTTTTTTAAAATTTTATTTGATGTTGAAGACACGCGATTCTATCCAATCTTTTTTCGGCATGAGGAATTTACCAACTGGTAAGAAAGAAAGGTCGGAACCGCTACACATCGTCGGTAGAGCAGAGAATGACGCAAAGGAGAGAGGGTCCGAGTGAAAATTAAATCTCCATCGTCGTTAGTTAGTGTTTGGTAACTCCTGTAAGGATTCCTCCTTTGAAATCTACGGTCGTTAGCCTCCTCTTTTTCTGTCGTGATTTTTTTTTTTCGTTTCATGTCACGCGGGCTTCCACCCCCTTTAACATTTTTTTGAACAGCAGTTTTAACGATCTAACTGCTGTGTCTTTATTTTGTCTATCGACTGATTGGATTACGTGAACGGTGTCGAAAGGTTCTTCATCGATGTGCTGACTATAAGATTTAATGCGGAGAATAAGAATATCATACACAACGTAATAAAAACCACATAGAATGAAACAAGCGTTACCGGAGCGAAGAGAGCCAGTCACGTTATCCCCCCCCCCTCAAATGGCGGGTCACGCGATGCTGTACAGCGTTACTCGAAACCCACCCACCCTGGCGTCTTCTGCTGCTTCTTGTTGTGAAGTTGATTAGCTTTTAACATTCCCATGTGTGTGTGTGTGTGTGTGGGGAATAGCTTCCTAGCCGAATCAAATATCTCTTCTCAGAAAATATAAGAAAATAGTTTTGAAATTAAAAGGAAAAAAAAGGGGAGGGCTAAACCACAAATGAGTCACACAGACAATAATAATGACGTCATTTGAGAATCTTCTTTTGTTTTCCAATTGACGTTGTTGGGTTTTTTTTTTGTTCTTTCTGGTGGAAATCTTCTTGTTGAATCCACAGACTGTGTCACGACGCACGCGTTTCCAACCCCCCCCCCCGTGAATTACGGCGCCATCACGTGAAAGTCTACGAGACCTCTATCACGATTAGTAACATTTATTTTTCTCTTATACGATCAATTTTGTTTTGTGTTTTTTTTTTCCTGGTTCCCATGCTGCAAATGCTGTTGCTTTCATTAGCGAAGCTCTTATAGTTATTGACGTTTACCAATCAACGACGTTGAAAATAACGATTAGATCTCTTGAACCTTTTAACATTCTTCCCGCATCATTTAGATCAGCAGTTTTCCATATTATTATGAAATGAAGATTCGTGAGTGCACACTATAGAAACTCGTTGGCTATTTTTTGTGTCATCCAGACACATTCTATGTGGGATTTTAAAGAAATTTCTTAGTACATAGAATGTGATATTAGTAAATACGTACACATAAAAAAAAGGGAGGGAGGGTAGATGAAACCAGTTTTTCTTTCTCATCCTCTGTTTTTCAGATTGACAAGCAAGACGGGAGATATAACCTTATCCTCTAAACATACCATGATGGTGGTTTTCAAAACTTTTTGGTGCTGTGTGGCTAAGGGAGAAAGTTATTTTATCAGAGATGGCGCATTCTTTGTCCCGTCACACCTGGATAACAATCAAGGGGTTTGAAGTCATATATATATATTGTATAAGTTTAACGGTATGTGTGTGTTTTGACATTTCTCCATCAGGAGTATAGTAGCCAACGCTACAAAAGAGCTATAAGGCAGTTTGACTCATTCCATCATTTTCTAAGCTGCGCTCATCATCATGGCAAAGAACATTTTTCTCAAATTACAGGGCTTTGCTGGCCCTTTTTTTCCCTAGTACGTATATGCGTAATCATCATATCACAATAGTAAAGTGGCTTTAGATGGATGGACGGACATTGTTTGGGTGCTTTCCGTGTGTTTACTACTATATAGTCTCTCTTATTTATACTCTCTAAAAGGTCTCTAGGAGAAGCTGAAAGAATTAGTTATTTGATACGTCAGTTGAGGAAAACAGCGCAGAACTTTCTTCTTCTTGTGGTGCAGCATGAAAACCAATAACAAGGGCGAGAGCGGAATAAACCCCCTCGGCAACAACAACAACATTCGTCTCAAATATCTTTTTCAACCGAATTGTTATTTCACATTTAATTTTTTTTTTTTTTTTTACATTAAATGGCCTACTGCCGTCATAATCCATTCACGTGTCAAAAAGTCGGTTATTATTAAATTCACATTTTTAGCTTTTTAAAGCCACTTGAATAAAGGCATGTTATATATTTCTCCGCAGGGTTGAAAAGGAAATACTTGTGTGTGTGTGTGTGTTACGTGTTGTTCAGATGAAGAAAGCATTCGAGTTCAAGGCCATAGTATCGTATGTTATTCAACTGTATATGAAGAGAAAAACTGGTTAAACTTATAATATTGTGTAGGGCTACATATTGTATATCAATTCAGAACGCGAAAGAAGCTTTGCCTGCTGATACCCGTCGTTGCTGACTTGCTGTGTGTGCAATCGTGTTTTTCGTTGTCAGAATAGAGTCGACATATTTTATTATTACGAGATGGAGAGCTCGTGCGAGAAACGCGAAAGTTTCCAAAAAACGAAGCCGCGTTTCTCCCCCCCCCACAAAAAAAAAAGAATTTAAAAAAAAAAAGTTGTCTTGCATTTTATTTTTCGCTTGGGGTTTTAGTTTTTATCACCTGAAGGCTATTTACTGTGCAGAGATAAGATTTAAAAAAAAGAGTGGCACACACGGGGTGATATGCTGGTTCGCTTTTATTGTTTACCTTTTTCTTTCCGAAGCGAAAAGTTTTGTCATTTTACAACCGTCGCACGGCAGCCATAGAGTTGTCAAGGGAATAAGACGAAATATCCGGTACCAGCAACTCATTTGGTTCGTCGTCAAGTTTCGAAAGTCCATTGAACAAGCACGTCGGTCCAAAGGTTCCAGCAGTCCATCACTCTCTGTGCTCCGGCCCCCCCCCTATATATCTCTCTAGTATAGCTCCTATATGTTTGGGTGCTGACCGATATTATTGTAGAGTCGGAGGTTATTTCCGAAAGAGCTCGTGCCAAATAACCCAACAAAAAACAACAAACCCTACACAGCTCAGCAGTTAAAAACGATTTTCCATCGTTGTAGTGTGTAGCGCGTTGACGGCTCCAAACTGCTTTCATGTGTGCAGTGTAGATAAGCCCTGCCACTATATACACGAGGCCCTTGAAAAAGAAAAAACGTTCGTTTGCTGCTGCTTCTGCTGTACATCAAATCTAAATCCATAAATTTCTTGTTCCTACTTTTTC
Source organism: Daphnia galeata (assembly GCA_030770115.1). Classification (NCBI taxonomy): domain Eukaryota; kingdom Metazoa; phylum Arthropoda; class Branchiopoda; order Diplostraca; family Daphniidae; genus Daphnia; species Daphnia galeata. The sequence goes on from CM061121.1 coordinate 1,204,006, forward strand.
GAGTGGCTTTTTCCACCCTACTGTAATCAGCTTTCTTGTAATGCCAGCAGTCATTGCTCTCTGACTGTTTCCAACAAATTTATGAAGCGCTTTTAATTTATAGTAAAAGGATATGTTATCGTTTTTAGGAATCAACAGTTTTCATTTTAAAAAAAAGGAAATTTTACTATTTTTTCTTTTTTTAAAAAAAGAAGCTTCATGATGATGAAGAAGTTGTATCAAAAAGGAGGAAACTGCCTGCGGTCGTTTTTAGAAAATGTAAATTTATGACTATAGACGAATTTTCAAAAGAGGGGCCTATCCAACTGCGAGGGCTTCCACGATGGCTACTCTACCTGACGTCAGTATTATAAGCCCAGCAATTTGCCAGACGATCGAGCACTGTGTGTATATCTATTTATTATAAACGATCTTTTTTCAATGTCCACAGTGATGGACGACACATACCTGCGCGTTGGAATGTCTAGTACGTACTACAAACTACATACAATTGGACTGTATGCGTGTAACGTTTCTCTATTGATTGTACAGTGAAATTGGGCGTGGGTTCTTTGATTCTTTAGGTCTTCACTCCCAGTCTGAAATCATTTACACACAGCACAGCAAACACAAAGAGAGAGAAAAAGTCATTCATTTCAATCTAGGCTTCTGCCCATATATAAATTCGAATGTTATTTATATTAGAATGCGTTAGGGCACAGCCCCAACAGCCATTGACGACAATATATCTCCAAAAGGGGGCGCGGTCTTTATATACATTATTATTTTTTCTATTTTACGGTGTTATCAATACTGCGATGATAAATAAATGAATAAAGAAGGAATTTGGTGATTTTCATTCAATAAGAAAAATTTCAGGTTTAAAGCGGTCGTGAAAACTAGACATTTTTTTTTTTTTTTTTGCCGGAAGCTTGTTACTTTTGATTGGTTAAATATTTTAACGAATTCTATTCGATTATTGGAAATGAGTGCTGTATAATGACTGTTGCAATTCCTTTGTAGACCTTTCCCCCAACAGGTAGGGTTTTTTTTTTGTTTCTTGTTTCAACATCCGGTGGTATGCGCAGCACCTACCAAATAAGGTTCTTTTGTTTCCGGGGGCCGAACCAGCGGCCATCTTTCTTTTTTTTTTTAAAAGTAAAATGCGGTCATGAAAGAAAGAAAAAGAGTTATGGTGTCTCAAGTGGCACGGGCTTCAAAGAAAAACATGTTTTGGTGACTAATATTTTACTCAATTTTCTGTCTATATATCTTTTGGTTTGTTCTTAAAGACAAGAAAAAAATGTTCAAGTATTTTTTTTTTTTTTATTTTCAATTCAAGAATGACGTCATGCAACGGGTTGACCGGAAACGGGTTGCACCACTCGGCCGCCCGCCCCCATAACACACGACTTTTTTTTTTATCATTTTCGACACGATTTCTCTCTGATTCACCATCGAAATGTTTCCGGTTCATCCCGCGTACACAAACCATTTGGCAACTTTGTGTGTGATTGAATAAATTGAGCGTGTAAAAGTCATTTTAATTTTTTCGCAAACAATGCGATTTATTCGTTCAAAAACAACGGCGGTGAATAATTAATTATACGAAAGTTTCTATATCGAATGTTCACCTGGATGAAACGCAGAGAGAGAGAGATCAGCATCACGCAGTTCATTAACTAAATGCATTTTGGTGTCATCTATACCCTCCCAACAGTTGGGGGGGGGCCATCATCATCAGTATAATAAAAAAACAAAAACCAGTAGCCAAAATGGAATCCCAATCGCTTTGATGGCCGTCACGACGACCATCTTCTACACACACACATACAGCCAATGTGCATGCACTTGGGCAATCCTGATTATTCATCGTTTTAGAAAGGGGGATGTGTTTCGCGTGACTTGCTGTTGTTGTTGAAAATAAAGAAGCCGTAACGGACAAAAAGAGTCGAATTCGAGTCGATGTGAGAAAATACACGTCAGCAAATTGATGCCGCTAGATGGCTAATGTATAATGCCCTCTGGCGTCCGCCATTGAATTTTTCGTCGGCGCCAGCCCACTTCTTTTTGCCTTTGGTTCAGTTCCAAGTTGAGAGCAGCCAGAGATCGGTCGTGTGTGCGTGTCGGTCTCTCCAACATCAATATCGAGAGAGAGAAAAATACCTTTTTTTTTTTGGCAAACAAACGAGAGAAAAACTTTTTGAATTTTTAAAAGGAGGGGGGTGTGATTTTCGTCTACCCCATTGAACATCGCGTTTGCGGATTATCTCTGGTTATCGCCATCTTTTTTTTTTCCTTTCCGCGTGGGATACTTGTGCGGCCTATAACAGTGTGGTGTGTGTGTCTGTGTAACCAGTTGGGATTATTTGGACTGGTCGACGAGTTTTTCTTTTTTTAGTGGTGGTTTTGTTGTCTACCTGTACAAAATAGAAGAAGGCCGGCGGGCGTTCGATTCCATCCAGGCGCAACAGGTAAATGAAAGAAGAAGAAGGCTGGTGTTGTTTTATTTTCATATAGAGAAGGTCATATCGTTTTTTTTTTGTTGTTAATCGAGAAAAAAAAAAGTTTTTTTTTTTTTCGTGGGTGAGACAAGACAGACATGGGCGAATCAAAAAGCCAATTAGAGAGGATGACGTCACGATGGCGAAAATGTGAGCTGTCGCCATGCAACAGGTGGGCGAAATCGGTGTGGGTTGGAAAACTCGGTCCATTGGGCATACACAAAATTTTGTTGTATTTCTTTTCTTAACGGATTTTATTTGTACCGCGTGTGTGTATCGTATGCAAGTCACGCTGCTGTGGCTACCTGGGCGACGCCGTTCGTTATTTCTCTTGAAAAGGAACCGTGACGGAATGGCTGTCACATACTCGAAACATTTGGAAAAATATACCCAAAGATACGAGTCGGAAAATGTTGTTAAAACTATTTGTGTGTGTGTGTGTGTGTGTGTTGTATTTGAAGGCCTGGTACATATAAATTTTACTGATTTTTCGTCTTTTTCTTCTTTTGAAATTAGATATGAGGCCGTTATCATCATCGACCGGACCGTCTGGCGCGGATTATTGAGCCATCCTTAACAACATTCGTCCAGTGTTGCATATATGAGTGGGTGAACGTGTGTAAACTGTAAAACTCGAGAATATCTTTAGACTATCAACGAAGCGGGCCGAATTATCGTGATCGTGATTATTATCGTTTTGACATATGAAGAAAATGCGTTGTTGTTCAGTGACGACGGTGGCGCTGCTGCTGCTGATGTTTATCACCAACGTCTTGACCGGTAAAACAAAATTTTATCTTTTATTTCTTTTCAGGTGTTCTTAGTTGGGTCGACCTCGTACGACCCAGGAAAAAAAAAAATATATTATCCGAACAAAGTTTTCTATAGAATTTGTGAGCTAGAGTCTCTAGGGCTGTCACACACTAGGAGAAGGTTTGGATAACGCATCCAGACACGTAGAAGAAGAGAAAAAGAGTTTGTCATAGGCCTTTTGGTTGTATGTGTGTGTCCCCTTTTTTTCTCCTTTTATTCTTGTCTTATTTACTAGAAGAAGAAGTACGTACACTCCACCTTTTCTCGGTCTACCACCTGCGTACCTCGAGGCTATGCTGTTGGCTGGTCAAACGGGAAAGAAAAAACATGTCCACATGAACCAAAAAAGTAAACCCTTGGGGCAACAGATTGAATTCCAAAAAATGAGGAATCGGCAAAGAATTAAAAAAAAAAAAAATTGGTCCTTTTGATCGCGCGGTTTTTTCTATCTCTGTGGTATGTGTGTGTACACACACACGACGAGAAAAAAGAAATGTTTCAAAACATGGCCGTTATTTTTTTTTTCGTTTCTTCTTGAAACCTAGTAAAAGAAAAAGTTGAAGAAACAAAAGAAGAATAGGGCGCCACAGGTAGTCAGTCTAGTCTCCGACCCTCTTTTTACTTTGAAACTTCGCCCCAGGCGACCTCCATTCGTCTTGCTACCTTTCAGGTAAAATTCTCTCAAGGGGTGAGACTCGAAAGTCTTGGCGTGCACCGCCATCTTGGCTTCACCTCGGCGAACATATGATAATGAACTCCTTTTTCTTTTCTTTTTTTTTCGTCTGAATTTCAATCCGTGATTTCTTTCGTCGTGAAAAACAAGAAAGGGATGACACAAAAGGAAAAGAAGAGTTTGCACAGGTGTGTACTGTAATTCTCTTCGTCCTCCTTTTATTTGAGGGGGAGAGAAACTTTTTCAGTTGGTAGAATTTTTCGGCATCCGGTGATGCGTTGTTTTTGTTTTTCATTTCATTTTATGGAGTTTTGTACAGTCGGTCCTATGTTTATCCAACCCCCTCGTTCAAACATGATGCGGGACAAACCCTTCCGGCCATTGTTTCTCCCTTGGCTCCTCAGTTCGGCCAACAAGATGGCGTGTGTGTTATTCGGAAGCGATAAGCTGTTGTGACTTTGGAGTTGTTGCCATGACGACCTTGAATTTTGAATGTAGGGACGTCCAGTCCTGACACGCAATCTTAACATTATCGGCGGGACTAAAATTTTCTTTTTCATCGGTCAAAATAAAAAAATAGAGAGAACTAGACGACGGGTTGTATATTTTAGTTGGCGAGTTGAAATATGATTTTTTTACTATTTTTCGACCGCTTTTGTGTGTGTGTGTGTTAAAATGTTGGCGGCTGTAACTGGATCCCGAGTCCAGATGGCAGTCGTAGTCGTACGGCTTTTTATTTTTCTTTCCCTTATGTTTTTTTAATGACTCGTCGAAAAATCTTTTTTTATTTTCTTCCACCGCCGTATATTTCACCCCTCATAGTAAAAACATTCGAAAAAAAAAAAACGGGAGGGTTGTTTTTGCTCCTCTTGTGGGTGCCGGTCAACTGGTTAAAATAGACCCCCGCTTGAATGGCTTCACGCCCCCTTCTAAACGATCCTTATGGCTGTTGTGTAGTTGTGTTGACCTCATTCGTCAGGGCCAGTAGCAAGTTCTCCTTTTTCACACACAAACCACTAGATTTTCTTTCCCTCTTGTACTGTACGATAGAAGAGGGTAGTAGATTTCCTTTTCAATATTTTGTGTAAAAGGAACTACTACTAGTAATAGTAGTAGTAGTAGTAGTTCCGAGTTCATTGGCATTTGACCGAAGATAATGTGATTATTTCCCCGTGTAATATGTTTGCGAGTCAACCAGCTGTTGTTGGACTATTGTAGTAGGTGTTGTAAAGGGGACATAGTACAACTCATCACTGCTGCTGCTGTTGTTGTTGTTGTAAAGAAAAGTTGAAGTGTTTTTATTTTTCCCTGCCCGTCTGCTTATTTTTGGAAGAGGATGCTGATGGGAGTTATCCTCTCAATCCATCATCGACTTGATTAAAGAATTTTATTTTTTTTTAAACAAAAAAGGAACTCCCCTGTTTTCTATTTTTCCTGGGTTGGTTCATTGAGAAAATTACCGGTGTGCCATCTCCGTTTCCTCTAACGGGGGAATATCTTCTTCTTCTCTTTGTAATAAAAACGGAAAAAAATAGCAGGAAAAGTGGTCGACGTTCATCTAACAGTCCTCCTTCCCACGCCACTTTTTGTTGAAGCCGTAGGCTTTTCTTCTTCTATACGGCATTTCGTGATGAACTCATTGGGGTTGACCCCTTTTTTACTTTCATTTTCCTAATGGAATCACACTTGTACTATAGTATGTAGACATAAAAGGAATGTTTATCGGGTTGTTATATTTTGTCGTCGCCAATGTTATTTTGTTGTTTTTTTTAATTGTATCGACGTTCCCACCATAAGCGGATGGAGAGAGACTGGAGCGTAATTCCGGCAATCTATCCGAGTGGAACTCTCTTTTTTTGGGGGGGGGACTATAACAATTTAAATAGGGCCCTATTAATTATGAGATGCCCGTTTTATTTATTTCATTTTGTTTAACAGATGTGTTGAGTGAGTCACACCACGTGACGACACGACAAGCGACGGGTAGCGGACGGAATAACCGCGTGACGGACGGTACTTTTTCAACTCCCAGTCAACAAGAACTGGAGCGTAGCGCATCTCCTGTAAGTTATTATTCTTGATTATGAAAGACATTTTCATTTTGTTGATTGTTTATGTTTGATTTTCATTCTTTTTAGCGGTCGAACGCCAATAAACGTGTCTACGTTGAAAACAAGTACAGGCCCGTATTCTATCAATGCGGATCTGCAACTTTAGAAGAAGGGAAACAGCCGGAACGGTCGTCTCGACTGTCAGAGCGTACGACAATGATACTGATTCAGCTGGCGAGATATTTTTCACCATCTTGCGTGCTGGTTCGGAAAAAGAATTTGAAGTTGATCCCGTTAACGGAACAATCCGTAGCAGCAAGGTATAAAAAAAAACGGAAGAATTTAATTTTTTTTTTAAAGGAATCGCAAAATTGTCACGATTTCTGTTTTGTGTGTGCGCTAAAAAAATTTCAATCAGAAAATGTTATTTTTTTCATAGTCGTTCGATCGAGACGAGCCGGCACGAGAGAAAATCGCTTACGTCACAGTCAAAGCCACAGACAGAGGCACTCCTCCGCTGGAGGCCATTTGTACTTTCAACGTGACTATTGGCGATATTAACGATAATGCGCCCATGGTATGTTTTCAAATGAACATTTTGATACGGTTGTTTTTAAATGAATTTGTAATTTTCAATTATGTGTTGTTGTCGACAGTTTGACAAATCGGCCTATGATGAATCGGTTCCGCGCGATTTGGAACTCAACAAACTGGTCATGCGCATCGCCGCCACTGATGTTGACGCCGGTGAAAACGCCCACATATCTTATGGATGGGATATGGGTTCAGGACCCGATTCCGAGTACTTTGACCTCGACAAATCCACTGGAGCTATTCACCTGAAAAAGAAAATCACGGTATAATCCAATCCATTCTCGTTTTTTTTTACGCAGTCATTACATTTTCCTTATTTAATTTTTCTCTTTCGTGCAGCAAAACGAGGGTTATAAATTTGCGTTGATGGCCGTCGCTCGTGACAACGGCACTGAACCAACGAGCTCCCGAGTTCGAGTCATGATCAACGTGGCCTCCTCTAAAATCAAACCGCCTTACTTTTCGACTATCCCAGAATCGGTCAGTTTGCCCGAGAACTACACTTCGTACAAGACGGCGATCGCCACGCTAGAAGCTCATTCCAATATCGCAGCACCGGATCTTTATTTCGAGTTGGTCAAAGGCCAAACAGAGCAGACCAATAGCGACGAAACATTCCGAATCAACGAGCTGGGCAATTCGGTCAATATTCACGCTGCCAAGGCTCTGGATTACGAAAAAGTCACGCAATACATTTTAACCGTTCGCGTCAAGAACGAAGCTGGTGTAGCCGCAGAAACTGTCCTCACTGTCAACATCGAAGACGTCAATGACGAAATTCCCACTTTTATGGCTGTAGATGGCGGCAGTGTCTTGGAAAATTCAGTAGCCAACACCTTCGTTCTCAAAGTCCAGGCCACCGACAGAGATGCCACTTACCCAAATAACTGGGTGAGATATGAACTGCGTGATTTTAAGGATAAATTCGAAATCGACCGCAACACTGGCGACATCCGCACCAAAGTCAAATTGGACCGTGAAGAACGCAAATCTTATCCGTTGACTGTAGTGGCCTACGATGGCAAAGAATCTGCTCTTACATTGGACGGATTACCCAATCAGAGCGCTAAGCGATTCCAGATCGAAGTGGCCGACGTCAACGATAACGCACCATTCTTCCCTCAATCGGAATACTTTGCCGAGATTGCTGAAAATGCCGACATTGGCGCCAAAGTGAGCGAATTAACGGCTCTTGACAATGATACCGAATCGCAATTGACTTACGACATTGTCAGCGGAAATGCTGGTTTGGTCTTCTCCATTGAAGCCCAAACGGGATTACTTAAAGTTCAACAGCCACTCGACTACGAGACCACAAAGAGTTACGATTTGATTGTTGAAGTGGACGACGGGAAACAGAAGGCAACAACCAAAATTAATGTCAAGATCATCAACGTTAACGACAACAAGCCTCAGTTTAGAAATAGCAATCCTGAGCAAATAAACGGCATAGTGGAAAACACGGTCCCACTTGGTCCAATCGTTCGTGTCAATGCTACTGATCCTGATTACGATCTGCAAACAAATGAAGGACCTATGAAAATCACATACACTCTTAGTGGCTCTCATGCTGATTCGTTCCAGATCAATCAGTTGGGAGAATTGTCGATCGTCAAACCGTTGGATCGTGATTTACCTGCCGGTCGTAGAGATTGGTCCGTTTTCGTCGTGGCTCAAGATGAATTGGATGGTGTCCGATTGGAAAACACGCTGGAGGTAGTGGTTGTTTTGGACGATGTCAACGATAACGCTCCGTTTCTCGAACAGACTCGTGTTGTATGGCGTGAAAATCAACCACCAGGTCGCATTGTCGTTTTAAGCGCTACCGACTACGACGAACCCAAAAATGGTCCTCCTTTTAACATGAAAATGGCCGATGTAGCCGAAGATATCGTCAAAAGATCCTTTCGTATTGAAGGTTCTCCAACTTCTTCGTGGTCTTTGATGGCCACAAGAACGTTCGATCGTGAAGAACGCAAAGAATACGCCGTACCGATCATTATTAGTGACAGCGGTCAACCCACATCCTTGACGGCCACATCGACTCTAACTGTGGTGATTGGTGATGAAAACGATAATCCAATGTCGGACGGTTCTAGTTCAATTTTGGTTTATAACTATCGCAACTCCTTGCCCGATACGGAAATTGGTCGGGTCTTTGTGCAGGATGCCGATGATTGGGTGAGTCCGTTATTTGACCGTTTGTTGTTTTGTAGTAAATAAAAATTACTAACTTTTTTCTTTCGACACTTGATAGGATTTACCGGATAAAACCTTTGCCTGGTCGACTACCGCTACACCGCCTCCGTATTTCACAGTCACGGCTTTGGGTGGATACATCACGTTGAGAGCCCGCACACCACCCGGCGAATACCCACTCAAATTCCACGTAACCGACAATATCCGTCAAGAGGAAGCTGACGCGACTGTAATCGTCACGGTCCAAGAGATTACTGAAGAGGCGGTGCGACGTTCCGGTTCGATCCGCCTCAGTGGCATTGGTCAGGAAGAATTCATTAAAGACTCACCCAGCAAGAAAGACCTGCTGCGTCAAAAGGTGGCTGAATATGTTGGAGCCAAAGAAGAGAATGTCGATGTCTTCACGGTCATAAGCAGCTCGCCAACGCGTAACCACAGCGTCGATGTTCGTTACTCTGCCCACGGCTCACCTTATTACGATCCAATCAAACTGAACGGATTGACGGCCACTCATCAAGACGAATTGGAACGTTTACTTGATGCTGAAGTTCTCATGTTTGGTATTGACGAGTGTTTATATGAGAAGAACTCGATCTGCTCAGAAGGCAGTTGTTCAAATCGGTTGCAAATCGCTGACCAACCTTACAAGGTAGCAACCAATACTTCTACGTTTGTTGGTGTTGACGCTCGTATTGTTCCAGAATGCGTCTGCTTGGCCGATGAGTATCTTTCTTCTTCTTCTTGTTTGGCTACATCTTGTCTGAATGGCGGGACATGCACTGGAGATTCTGCTCAACCTTGTCGCTGCCCTGACGGATTTCAGGGTCCTCGATGTGAAGGTTTGGATGTTTCGTTTGGTGGAACTGGCTGGGCTTGGTATGATCCTCTTCCCACATGCGCTTCCGGATTTCTCTCCCTTACTGTGATCGCCCAAACGGGTAATGGACTCATTCTCTATGCTGGACCGACAGCCGTACCACCTGACACGTCCGTGTCTGATTTCTTGGCCGTTGAACTCCGAGAAGGTTCTCCAGTTCTTTACTTGGACCTTGGCTCGGGTACCAAACGCTTGGAATTACCGGATCGTTCACGTAACTTGGTGGATGGCAAAGCTCATGACTTGGAAATCAGTTGGAATCAGAGATCCGTCCAGATGCGACTGGGTCAGTGTAGTGATGGCCAGCCCTATTGCTCTGCCTCTTCCAGTTTGGTTGGATCAAACGAATACCTCAACGTCAACGGACCTCTTCAAGTAGGAGGCATCACTGCTGATCTCCAGAAACTCCGACTCGCTCTCAAATGGGACTATATTCCCACAGATATCGGCTATTCCGGCTGTATTCAAAATTTGACTTTTAATGGACTAACGTACAACCTCTACGATCCTGGATTTTTTAAGAATGCCACACCATCTTGTGCCGGTGTTGTCTTACCCGTCCAGACGGGGGCTTTCGGCTGGGAATTGATCATTGCTATACTTGTTAGCCTTTTAGTCCTGATGATTCTCATCTTGGTGTTTGTGGCCTACCGGCGACGAAACCGCAAGGACAAGCCCAAAGATTTCCACGACGATATTCGCGAAAATATTATTAATTATTCGGACGAAGGTGGCGGTGAAGGAGACATGACCGGCTACGACTTATCCGTCTTGCGGATGACTCCTGACGGCAAACCGCTCATTGGCCGCAGTGATGACTACGGAAAATTGCTCAAGGTAATAAATAACATTTCAATTGGATTATTTATTATTCACGTTATTCATTTCTTTTTTCAAGGATGAAGATTTGAGACCGAAACGAGCAGCTCCTGGCCAAGTGCCAGACATTAGCCAATTTTTGGATGACAACAAAGGGCGCGTTGATCGCGATCCTGATGGCCTGGCCTATGACGATTTGCGTCACTACGCTTACGAAGGCGACGGCAATTCTATGGGTTCCCTTTCATCTTTGGCTTCTGGTTCGTTTGACAGCTGTTCAATATGTAGTAATTTACAGGAAATTTAATGTTGATGATTTTGTTTGTTTGTAGGAACGGACGATGGAGATTTAGATTTCGAATGTTTATCGGACTTTGGTCCACGTTTTAAGAAGCTTGCCGATATGTACGGCGATCATTCGAGCGAAAGTGAAGATGGCGAAGACGGACAACAAGGCGGCCAATCGGGGAGCGAGTCTTGGTGCTGATTTCTACTTTAATTTAAAAAAAGAGCTTAACAAGGCGACTTTTTTTTTCATCCCCAAATTCCAGTCTCTTTTATTAAAAAATTAAAAAAAGAAAAAAGAATCAATTCAATGACAAAATGAGTTACAATCCAACAAGAGAGGACCAAACACTGCCTGGCAGTCACAAAAAGCGGATGCTATCCAAGTTTGTTTGTTTTTTTACTTTATTTGGTGCGTTGTACAAGACGTTGTGTGATCTCACAGCTCGTATGTTGGCACTGTTGTTGGATTTTGTTGTTTGTCCGGACGGATGTGACCATTTTGATGTACATCCGTAATGACCACCAATCACCCCTTTTCTCTGTCTCTCCCTCGAAAGAAAGTCTTTCTTGAATTATGACTTGTATAGAATTTCTAAATGCGTCTGGAACAAAGAGTTTAATTGATTTGTGTCTCCCATTCGAGAGAGGAAAAAAAATAATTACATTTTCGAGTTATATAGTAGCCTGTATCTTAATACAGCTAGTCATCTGATTGGTACACCGCGCTGATTGCTGCCCTTCCACACACAATTCTCCTCCCAATTTTGTAATACAGAATGATTTGTTTTCTTTCTCGAGCAAATGCCAATGTTTGTGTCTGTCGCCATTTCATTTTGATAATTCTTTTTGATTGAAATGTTTTCACTGTCTTTAACCAATTGATTCGTTTTGTTATCTTTACACAAGTTTTTTCACACACAAACACAATCAGAGATGCCGTTGAGTGCCTTTCACCTGCACATCGTTTTGTACTCGCGCATTTTGTTCGTGAAACACAAACAAATCCACTTGAAATTGTCTAGCGTTATAAGCCAATTTTCCATGTATCTATATATGCGAAGCAATTGCAAAAATGAAATAAAACCGTGGTGATGAACATTTCGACTTTTTCTTTTTGTTTTACCGTTCGACGACCTTTTTATCAAGTAAAAGGCGTGCAATTTAAGTGGGTCAAAAGACTTGACGACCAAGGGGGGAAAGTCAAACTTTCATTTATGTCGTGGGTTGTTCAAAAGACTCAAAAACCGATTCTTCAAAATATCAAAAAAACTAGTCGAGATAACATTTTCATACGAAGCTTCCGTCGATTCAGTCGCCTTCCGCCAATTCACCAAAAAAAAAGTGTCTTCCACCCTCGTCCAAAACAAAAATTGTTTGCAATTCTCTTGTTCAGCTTCAACGGACGTGACCAGTGAATGTAATTTTTATTATTTTTTTATTTCTATCAGAAAAATTTGTGCCGGTAAATTTGTAAATCATCGCTCTTCTGTGAATCCTAAACTCGGACGCGCGCGCGTCAGCAGTAGTAGTATAGAGTAGCAAGTAAAACCATCAGGATTTCCCGTCGGACGACCAGCAGAATGAGTTGTATCCGCCTCTCAACATTCGTATAAAAAGAAGCGAGTCACATATGGTTTCCCGCTCATTGCTGCATTAGAGATTCAGTGAGTGACCGTCAGAAAGGTGAACACACACAAAACACAACGCGCTCTCGAAACTGGAAAACGGAATCTAAAAGTGTTAAAGGGCCTTTGTGCTTTTTTGCCTGCTGACAGGGGGCTTAAGAGAAATGGAGGGAAAGGACGCAGTCGTGATCGTGTGGTTGCTATTGTTGGTACTCGCTAGCAACCGGGTGAAAGGAACTTGGAGCCAATTTTATCATTTGCGTGGTCGACTCATCTTTCAAGAAGAATTCGACACTTTGAACACATCACGATGGCAACACATAATCACCGCCTGGAGGGGAGGTAACAACGAATTTGAATACTACACCAACCGCCCTGAAAATAGGTAATTTCTCATTTTCACTCGACACATTCAAAATAATATGTAGAAGAGAAACGAAATCATTTTAAAAGTTATGCGGTTTTCAAGTTATGTTCGCGATGGAGTCTTGCATATTAGGCCCACCCTGACAGCAGACCGATTCGGTGAGGACTTCCTTTATAATGGAACCCTAGATCTGTGGCCGGAAGGGTGCAACATCAACTACAACGGCGGATGTGTCGCGTACGTACGCGGAATTTTTGTTGTTTTTTTTTTTTTACATTTTGTTTTTTATTATTTGTTTATTTCTATTATTCATGTGCACGCCTCGACTATACGGTTGTCTCTTTATCATCATTTATCATCGCTCATCAGAACGTCCGACGAAGACATCATCAACCCTATTCAATCGGCCCGGATGCGCACTATTAACTCGTTCAGCTTTACTTACGGCACGGTCGAGATACGCGCTAAAATGCCCCGTGGCGATTGGATTTGGCCTGGTATACATTTTCTATTCGTTTATTTTTATTTTTTGTTTATGTTTTTGCGATTGTTTATTTTATTTTTTTTTCACCAAAACGAAGCTATGTGGATGATGCCAACTGAAAATCGTTTCGGTCCATGGCCACGCTCTGGCGAAATCGATATTGTAGAAATTCGAGCAAACAACGATTTCACGTGTCGAAATAAGCAGATGGGAAACACCCTGATGGGCTCAACTCTTCATTTTGGTAACGTTTTGTGTTTTATTCATTCCCAAATGGTAAAATTCTCATTATGAGAAATTATTAATGTATTATCTAGGAACGGACGGGCAGCACAATATTTGGCGACCAACTCACTATGAAGCGTACATGTCTTTCACATTTGAAACTAATTACTGGGTTTATTGTTAATTTTTGTTTGATGGATAATTCTTTTAGGGTTTTGGAAGAAGGGGATTTCGCGTCAGATTTCCATGTTTTTGGACTTCAGCGTCTTCCACAGTCGATTCGCTTTTACGTGGATGGGATTTTGATTGGTGAAATTACTCCGCCGGACGGAGGTTTCTGGGAGGTAGGCCAATTGGATCGAGACCCTGGTGGACCCAATATTTGGGCCAATGGCACAACCATGACGCCCTTTGACTATCCGGTAAATTTTCAAATTGTTATTTGCTTTTAGGTATCTAAGTACTTGCTCTATTTTGAATTGACGAGCTACTCAGTTTACAACCTCTTAATAGTATACGTTTCTTTGTTCGAACCCTTTTATATTAAAAAACAATTCAAATAGAGCCAATAGAAAAAGAAAGTTAAAAAAATAGAACAAAAAGAAAGTCAAACTTTATGGTCAATTTAACGGGATTTTAGTGTAATTGATTTAAAATAGAATTTTGTTTGAGTACAGTAACTAATTGAGCAGACGAAGTGGCCGAGTGGTTAAGGCGACAGACTGCTAATCTGTTGTGCTCTGCACGCGTGAGTTCGAATCTCATCTTCGTCGAGACTTTTTAATCATAATAATTAATTATCTTGTTTCTATTATTATGTTTTTGTATGTAAAAGTGGAAAAAGTCACAAGAAATAATTTTACAGTTAATAAATTTTGCGGAATACCGTTAGAACTTGTCAAGCAGCAGGCGCTTGAAGCCACTTGGCATTTGCTTTAACTGTTTTATCACATTTCACAAACACAACGTTTGGTGGGATATTTATAATTAAACTTTAAACTAATATTTTGAATTTAAAATTCAGTTCCATTTCATTCTCAATGTGGCAGTTGGAGGAAACTTTTTTCCAGACGGATGCGTTAACCATCAATTTCCAAAGCCATGGTAATATTCCTTTCACTGCACTTTCACACCAAAAGCAATTTTAACCAAGACAAATTTTGGTGAACTAAACTGACATAAATAGGTCGACGAAGATAAAGCAGCAAATGCTTCCATTTTGGGAGAAACGACACGAATGGCTACCGACTTGGAACCTCCAACATGATGGTGCCAGTAACGCGCTCCAAGTGGATTACATACGTGTTTACGAATACGATCCGAATGATACTGTCGACTGGTACTGGTATCAGAGAGGATTGGCCAGTAATTCCCTTGTTGATTCACAACGTTTGAATGTTTAATTTTCTTTATAAGAAGATTACAAATTTCCCCCAAAACATATCTCGGCAATGTGATTTCCATCACGTTCCTTTGCTAGTACAAATACAATTATTGAACCAGCATCACAATTTTAGTGGTTCTTTTTCGTGAACATTTTTCATGAATTTTTCCACTGGCAAAATGTACTTTTGAAATTGCAATCACAATTATATTTTTTTTAAATTTAGAAGACTATTGAACTTTATAGCGAATTTGAAGGCCAAAAGGTGTTGAACGATGCGATTTCTGTATTTTCTTAACAAAATGTGGTTATTTGATTGACGTACGCAACTAATCAGCGGGTAATCAAAATCATTTTGCGCAAAAGTCGACTATAATAACAAGCCTGTCGCCACCACCTGTCGCTTTCAGTGGACAACGTATTACAATTTCATTGCACCTGGGGATACTTGTATGCTTGTATTGTCAGAAACAAAATGGTATTAGTCTTTAAATGTTTTTTTTTTTAAATCCGCATTATGAGGGGCGAGGCGAGTTACCTATTCAACCTTGGTCATTGGAATATTCCTTCGTCCTTGACTCAACCTCGCAATAATATTGACAGTTACGTCTCTCTAATTAAATCCTATAGAATAAAGTGTAGGTAGATTAAATACTCTTTTACATTTATCCCTTACACATCGGGATGAAATCAATTGCTCCTGTTTTTCTATTTTTAGTGTCCCGCATTCCGTTACCCGCATCTAATGAATCTCTAATTGATGTGAAAACAGACAATTCTCCCATATTTTAATGAATGGTTATCTGTTTGCATTCAATCACGAAGGAGGAGACGTTTGACTTGTGCTTGTGCGACTGAAATGATTACAAATCCTTATTAAAAACTATGAAATTATTTAAAATATATTCCAACTTCCGTGATGGGTTTGTCGTCAATATAAACTCGCCAAAGATTCAGTCAACTTTCGCACACTCAACTGAACGTTTCAAAAGTGATTTGTCAATTCACCTCCGGTTGTTAGCACTACTCAACTAGCGTCGGACGAAACCGGTAAGCGAACTTTCTGTATTCAATCAATCTATTGATGTTAAATGAATTAGTAAAAGAGAATCCGTTTTCCGATTTTTCCGGAAAGCCAATCGTGCACAAACTTTCTAATATTTATTTATGAAGAAATATGTATCATCCGAATTTCTCATCAAATGCGGATTGATATATTCGGTAAGCATCACACAACAGGAACTGGGGGGGGAGGGGCATGAGAGTTGGAATTTCCAAAAGGTGACCCACGTCTACAATTAATGCCAGTTGGCAAACAATAACCTACGGCTAGTCAACGTAGTTATTTTTCTTTTCGTATCGCAATAATTGAACTATTTCTGTCAGGAGACGGGTTTCAGGAAATGAAGGGAAAAGTTGTTCTATCGGTGGTAGCAGTCGTCTTGTCATTTGTCTCAAAAGCAACGGGTAACTTCGACCAATTCTATCAATTACGAGGCCGGCTCATTTTTCAAGAGGAATTCAACACTTTAAATAAGTCAAGGTGGCAGCATCTCATCACTGCCTGGAGAGGAGGTAACAACGAATTTGAATACTACACCGACCGCCCTGAAAACAGGTTCAACAATGTTTCATTCGGTTTATGATGTACAATCAAAGTTAATGTAAATTCAATCTTAAATCTAGTTATGTACGCGATGGAGTTTTGCATATTCGACCCACCCTGACAGCTGATCGTTTCGGCGAAGACTTTTTGTATAATGGGACTCTGGATATGTGGAAAGAAGGGTGCAATGTCAACTACAACGGCGGATGTGTCGCGTATGCATGACAATTTTAACAAAATTATTTATTGGCCTTTGTGACTTATTCCTTTACTTCTATCAGGACGTCAAAAGAAGACATCATCAATCCGATTCAATCGGCACGGATACGCACAATCAACTCTTTCAGCTTTACTTACGGCACGGTCGAGATACGCGCTAAAATGCCCCGTGGCGATTGGATTTGGCCTGGTATGTGTCTAAATCAGATACATAATGTGCAATAACTAATAAAGCTTCTTTTAAGCCATGTGGATGATGCCAACGGAAAACCGTTATGGTCCCTGGCCAAGATCCGGTGAAATTGATATTGTCGAAATTCGCGCAAATGAAAACTTGATTTGTGAAGATCGGCATATGGGAAACAAATTGATGGGCTCTACACTTCATTTTGGTATATTTAGTTAAAAAGTTGAATTTAAAAAATAAACAATTCTAATTGTTTATCTGTACATTTTGTGCATAATAACAGGTACTGACTCGAAACACAATATCTGGCGCCCAACTCATTATGAAGCGTAAGTTACATTGCCTTGAAATTTTACTTCAAGATTCTATGCTTAATTATTACAAATTCATTTTTAAAATAATTAATTAGGATTCTAGAAGAAGGCGATTTCTCATCAGATTTCCATATCTATGGATTACAACGGCTGCCGCGATCCATGCGTTTCTTTATTGATGGAATTTTAATCGGCGAAGTAAATCCACCGACCGGAGGGTTCTGGGAGTTGGGGCAGCTGGATCGAGATCCGGGTGGACCCAACATTTGGGGCAATGGTAGTCCCATGACGCCGTTCGACGAACCGGTTGGTGCATTCATTTCTCTTTCGAATATTGATGGAAATCCTTTTCGTTAATTTGACTGTGATTTCTTTATGTTCCGCACTATTTATCTAACTGGTTTATAACATTTCTTTTTTTTTTCTTGGAACTATAGTTTCATTTCATTTTGAACGTGGCAGTAGGCGGCAACTTCTTTCCTGATGGATGCACCAACAAACCGTTTCCAAAGCCATGGTAAGAATAGGCTAGTCACTATAATAATTTCAATCTAAGGGAAGTTAACTATCGGATCGATTATGCATAGGTCCTCCAAGAAAAAGGAGCAAATGCGTCCGTTTTGGGAGAAACGGCACGAATGGCTTCCAACATGGAACAAACTCCGGAGAGGCGAGGAAGTAAGTAACGCCCTTCAAGTGGATTACATCCGTGTTTACGAATATGCCCCAACTAATTACATGCCTGTTTATGATACAACTGATTGGCACTGGTATTTGTGGGGCTTGGGCAGAAATCCATATTTTGGTTAAACGACTTGTGGATCAGTTCAAACGTTTACCCATTTTTAAAATCTCCCTACGTTTGATGCTCCTCTAGATAATTCTCTATCCAACATATACATTTCATTTCATTAGCGAATCCTTTTCTTATGGACTAGTTAAAAAAAAAACACAATCAAATTGGTGCTTATCTACAGTGTTTAAGTTGGTCTCTGGTGTTTACGTTTTATTTTCCATCTCAACCTCAGTTTTACTGTTAAAAGGGTTTTACATTGTGTGTGAGTGTCGATAAATACATTCACGTGTACACTATTACTCAATGTCAAATGCTAACGCCATCAAAATGAGTCTTAATATAAAAAGCAGCTTATAATTTTGAAAAAAGGAAGAAGAAAGAGAAAGGAAATAGGGGCAAATTAAGTTCTTATATAGGAAAAAGTTTGGAAAAATGACAGGTGAAGGCGGGTGAAGGGAACGGTACAAGAAAACATTTTTCTTTGAGTAACGCCCACCAAATGGCGAAAAGGGGTAAGGTAACGGCTAGAGGACTGATTGACAGTCAAATCTAGAAATCCTTAAAAAAAAAAGGATATACTTGGGTTTATCTATCATTCAAAAAGTTCAATCTCCTTTTTGTGTCGCTACAGTGCATTAAAAAAAATTCCATGTAAACCGTATAACATAACACTCGTCACGAACAATGACGCGGTACGTACTCACGAATTTGCTAAACAAACACAACTCGTTCTTTGTCACGATCATCCCAATTTCACCGATACAGCAAGTTTTTTTTTTTTTAATGAGTGGTTAGAAATTTTGTGTGTGCTTAAGTTCAATTGTTTCTTAAAATATTTTTATTTGACATTCATATAAAATTTATTCCACTCTTAATAGGTAAATGTAGCGAAAGTAAAAGCCACTCGTTTGGCAATTTTTTGGTGGTCATTAGGTGCTGTAATTTGACCGTGAAGGGCACACCTGTTTTCGCAAGTGTCGAAACCTTTTTACAATAGTAAAATGCTGACGCCCTTGTAATTTCTGTATCCAAATTTGCGCAACAGAAAAAGCTGACATCGACAAAAGAATGAAAAGATGAAAATTTTGAAGGTGGGGTTTGATTTTTATAAAAAAAAAAGTTGCTCCCCCTCCCTTGAATTTAACTCATTTACCCCTTTGTGACCTGTGGATAGTTTAGTATTTCTCCCCCCTGCTTTGAACACACAGTTAGTGCGAATTCAGTTCAGTCTTCAGTGTTTGAGTGACTGAGGTTGAGTGTGGACGTGAGTGCTAAGAGTGTATGGATTGACACGATTTAACAGGATAAATATATGAACAAGTTAACTGTGATTAGAGATGTGATGGCGTGACTGGAAGACCTTCAATGTCAACATGGAATTCTATAAACTGCAAGTACTTTCTGGCGAAATCTGGGTTCATCGCTTTTCAAGTAAGTCTATTCTGTCTATTATCAAACGAATACTTATTGTGAGAATAGTGGTCACGTGTAATTAACAAGCGATCAATTTGGTGGAACGAAATGTTTTTTTAAAATAAAGGCTTGGTTAATTGGTTTTCATTAAAGAGAGTAGGATAAAGATAAAAGGATTAGCTTACATTTGGGACATGCACATTATACAGCAATTACTTTTCATCTGTTATTCAAATGTGCAAGGTTCTGTGGTAATTGGGCATTTTGTTTTGAAATGAAAAATGTCACCTTTTGATACTTAAGCTTAGTCTTATACACAACTTCTTTGTAAAAAAACACTCGCTAATTGATACGTTGCCATTCCAAATTGATCTATAACTCAGTATAGATTTTTTGGTTCCAACATAAGCGTGTATTAGTCGCAGCCCCTTTTAATTGTGAGTATATAGGCAATATGCATGTAGAAGACTACGTATATGAAAGAGAATTGTCATAAGAAGGCAGATGGCTCCAGGTATGAAAGGTTATATAATAATTTCTGATAGCAAGTCATTTTAGCTATGAGATTGAAACATTGGTCCCGACTGTTGTTGTTGAAGTCCACTTGTTGTCTGGCTGAAGAGTGTGACAGTCTAAGGCTTCATCTTTGTTTCGGGATTTTGCTCTTAACGACGGAAGCATTTTGCTTGCAGCACTGAGGCAGAGGAAGAAAAGTAACTCAAAAACACTGATGAAACTGAGGCCTAAACCTAATCCCAAAAGTCCACCCGCAGCAGCTGTCGAAAAATCGAAACCGATTAAATTTAATTGTTATTCTTATAGATTGATTCGTATTAGATACACAATAGGCTTACAAATAAAGTCTTCGATGCCGAATCGGATATCGGTTTTATATCGCACGCCAGTTTTATCTTTATAGTAGATGTGAAGCACCGCGACGTTTGATCTGTGGAAATAAGAGACGTTCTTATTGAAGCAGTTACGTAATATTTTGTTGAAGATAGTACTTGAAATATTCGTTGCTATCTGAATTTGAGCTGAGATTTCGCCCAGCTACCAGACGTTTGAAGGTGCGTGTTAAATTGAATCCGCGTCCGGGAAAAGACGCATACGATATTTCAGGATCGTACCACACATCTGTGCAAGGAGGCAAACAGTGGCAAATCTTATCCTCGTTTTGCCTTACGTTCTCTATCAAATAAATGCAACTGTTTTTGTTCCTTTACGATATTATGAATTTAGCATTTAATACCGTAAACATCAGAGATGCAAGAATATGAATCCAAGTCGCACAGCTTTGTTCCTTTGTCGGCTAATGTAAAGCAAAGAGGATTAGTTTTTCATTGCAGTCTTTGTTTGTTATTGTTTACCAACCTTTGAAAAAATAAGGTCTACATTTGCAACGCTCTTGCATTAGTTGTGTGGCACACTCGATAGTGCAAGCTGATCGACTATAACGTGGGAAATATTTTAACTGTCGTTCGCCTTCTACTTGGCATTGACGCCGAGCTGGCGTTACATCTTTTGCCACTTCTTCCGTGTTGAATGTTGTTATTCCTTTGACTCCAACGAATCTAACGAATCAAATTTGTGTCATTGAAATCCTTACACGTTTTAAAAAACTATACGAACGTTTCAGAGCCAGGGCCAAGAACGAATCCACGATCAGCAACATCTGCAAATTCTTCTGATGTGTGGATCAATACCTGTTGATCAATTCATAAAGTTGTTTGTTATGCATGTTTTTAATGATGACGCACGCATATAAATAAGGAATTTTACCTTAAAGCCATCAAATTTACCGTTGGTCACACTGTAATCTTCTATGTCGGCATCAATCACTAGAGCGAGTCCCATCCGGTATCCGTTCCCACTCACCCGAAGCGGTTCGTGAACGCTGAATTAAAACAAAATAACTTCTGTTTATTCTTGTCTTATTAGCCAGGCTCATCTTCACACTTACGTAGACTCTATATTTAATTCTGAATCGTTGTATTTCGCTCCGTTGAACGTGCAACAAATTCCATCGTCCGTGGGAAGAAAGGAAAAGTACTCGAAACATGGTGTTGGAACACCGAGCCAGATACAGTCCATGATCATGTCTCGACAGGATGGTGCTGACTGTTAAAAGCGAGTAAATCGAAAACTTTATAAAAGCTGCTCGTATACTTGAACTGGAAGACAATGTTGGGTTACTTTTTTAAGGACGTCGAACAAGTCCGCGGATGAAATGTTTAGCGTCCGATAAAATTCGCTTAAATTTTCTAACTCTTTTTCGTTCTTTATCGCCCTGTCGAGTTTCGTCATGTACCTCAAGGTCTGTTGCATTTTATCATAAGTGATGTTCTTATATCTTTATAAAAAAAAGATTGCAAGCGAATAAATTAAGAAAGCAGCCTCGGATGAAACGTGAGTGTATAAAGGAATGATCGAATACGACCTTGGGTCCTCCATGACTTGAAGAAGTTTTTTCTTGGAAACTTTATTGACATTGCATATGGTTACTCCGGGAAACGGAATATTTTTAAGCGGATAGCGGTTAGAATCGAGTGACATGAGGACGGGAGAATCTTCCCATTTTCGCCACATCTGCCAGCAATAATAGCCAGAAAAGAAAATTCCAGCCAGAAACACTAGAATCCACATGACTCTGTAAAAAGCATAGGAAACTTATTATAACGGTGCAGTTTGATTTTAATTTTACTATTTTAAATCAGTCGGGGAAAAGTACCTTTTTAACCAGTGGCTTCCTTCTTCCGCAATGTATTTCAATCCATGGAGTGAAGTAGAGTCGCAAAATAGTTTGAAATAATTGCCACCATTTTGGCACGCCTTTATTGGGCTCTGAGCAGAGATCTTTCGGGACGACATTATTGACTTTCTCACAGGGACACTGTTGACTGTCGACTGAAAGCATTTTACCGCACAGCTGAGAACATAGCGTAAAAGTCCGTGACTACGTAGTATATACACACACACACACCGTTTGTTGTTCATCGTTTTACCAGAGGCGCATTTCCTTCAGAAAGATTTTTATGACTTTGGTGCGTCCTTTTCCTTCATCCCCTTTTTTCAAATACCAAAATCACGCAGCCTATTATTTAGCCTCGCTTCTTGGTGCGGGTTAAAAGGTCTGGTCGTATGATTCGTTGAAGGGCAAATTCTAGTCGAGGATTCATCATGTTCAATACCTTCTGCTTCTTTTAAAGTCTGGCCCCCATATCTGGCGTCTTGAAGTGTCTTGAAGGTGAGACATGGGTTAATAGCTTGCAGCACGTGGCTTTAAGCTGCAGGTGTTGCAATGGTGCATATTTCTCTTCAGTTGCGCAATGTGCCGCATCATCTTTTACGACGACCTTTACAGGAAGAAACGCATATTCTTATACAATAGAGCCATTATTAATGTCACCTTTCGTTAACATTGAACTCTCAAAAAAGACTTGAGGCGATCCTTATTCCAGATAATTCTATAAGTAGGTTAATTAAGCTCTGAGAGAACTATAGCGAATGTAGAAAAGAATCCCTTTTGTTTGTGAGTAATTTAAATTGTTTCTTATGCTTACTGTGTTGTTGCTGTGAGTGCACGCTCGTGAACGAAAACACCTGGACCACCCTAAGCGTTAACCAACGATACTATGGATATGGATTTTTGCCATGTCTTGCATTTTCGTTACAATGTAAACGGAGGTTTTAAATAGCTTCTTCTTCAGTGAGTTAAATGGCAAGACACTGGCCGCCAAATTG
This sequence comes from Daphnia galeata, assembly GCA_030770115.1. Lineage (NCBI taxonomy): Eukaryota > Metazoa > Arthropoda > Branchiopoda > Diplostraca > Daphniidae > Daphnia > Daphnia galeata. The sequence continues at coordinate 1,227,167 of CM061121.1, forward strand.
ACGTAGCTGTTTATTTCAAACTGAAATAATATAATTAATATCAATCGCGTTTTTTTTTGTTTAGGCTAATACTTAAAATATTAATTAATTAAAATATATCGAGGTTTGAAAAAAAAACTGTTGAATCCACTTTGAATTATTGAAGCCAAGTCGATTATCTAACAGACTTGTGGTTAAGAAATTCGTTGGAAATGCTCATGCCTCAGGATGAGCATGCTCCATTGCCCTTGTTCCAGGTTGTATAGAGTTTTAGACATACGGTAAAAATTTAAACGCAAGCTTTGATATTGGTTTAGTACCTTCTTAAAATACGATTTAAAATATTTGTTGGTTTTGTAATAACACGTATTGTACAATTGAAGACCATCTGTTTATTCTGGTTTCATGACGTTAATATGTTATGTACCACCCCTAAAATTTTCCCGATCTTATTTTAGAGCAAAATAACCCGCGTGTGGTTTTGATTTGATCCGATATAAAAGTACAATTTTATTACGAAACGTTTAGCGCAATTGCGACGAAGCTGACTTTCTTCGAGTGACGCACGGAGATGATTAGAAAGATAACACATGCACTTTTCCTTTGTTATCCGTTGTCTGTACCTGATGTATCACTTGAGCGTGACAAAGTAATAAAATAAATATGAAAATGTAGCGTGGATACAGTTGTATGAATAAAAATGAATCGCTCGTTTTTTATGCAAGCAATCTAACCAGAATTGTGTTTCAAGTTCTAAAAATCTATACATGGGTGTGGTTTAACTATGTAATTGATTTGTCATTACTAGTCTAAATCACTTAGCGACAGTAGTGAAACACATCCGGGTTAGTGAACTTGACATATCATCAGTATCAATTTGTATGCAAATAAGCGATTCCTATTCATGTAGAATATATGATGTCCCTTTACCACCGGGTAAAGGGTAAAAGATATTAAACATTCATGAGCTGTACAGGTGTTGAACGATTAGATCAACCCACGCAAGTATAGGTATACAGCGCTTTTGAACTAAGAAATGATTATGAACTCTGGAATCATACGATTTATGAGAAACCCACATGCACATTGGGCTTTTTATTTTTGTATCAGATTATACTGATTGTAATCGAAAGTAACTTCCGTCTTCTCCGCGTTTTATAAGTCTCCGACTAGTGCGTTCACTCAACAATATTATCTAGCACGTTGACGAGTACAGTACGCAATTGTCCTGTGAATTTGTTAGCTCGCAAAGTTTCTCTATTTGGTATGATGGAGAGATTGGTCTTCCTCTCTTTTTTTATCGTCGTGACAAACGCTTCTTTAGAGGTACACCCAAGGAGATTGAATTTCTAAACGACTTTTATTCAGTAACATTTATTATTGCTTCTCTACTTTTTGGCAAATTTTAGGTTGATATTAATTCATTGGAAAAGCAAAGCACTGGTTCAAACGTCCTCATAGGCAAGAGAAACAGCGCATTATTATTGGCGCATAACATAGTTTAATGGATTCATATTGTTTAATGTATTTTCAATGAATCACTTTTCAGATACAACTCCTGTTTGTTATGGAGAGTTAGGATGTCTCTCTTTGAACCAGTCCTGGTACAATTCAGTGCATAGACCAATTAATTTGATGCCAATGGCTAGGGATCGAATCAATGTTCATTTCAGATTATTCACTCGAGAGAAACCAACGCAAGTGAGAAATAATTTATTTTTCTTGATAGAAAAATCTAGCAATAACTATAACTGCACATGGACGTTCTTTCATACGTAGGGTTTGCTCATTTCTGCGAAAAATACGACTGAAATAACTGCCGCTACATTCAAAACATCTCGTCCGACAAAATTTTATTCCCACGGTTATCTTGCAACTGCGTACGAAGATCGTATTAAAGTAAGGATAGATTCAAGCATTCTCTGCTCTGTTCAGTCAGATTGACTTTGTTTTTAAATTTCAGACGCTAGTGGCAAGATTATTGGAAAACGGCGATTATAATGTCGTTGTTGTCCATTGGGGAGCTGGAGCGTACACTACCTATGGCCAAGCAGTTGCAAACACTCGCCTCGTTGGGTTGGAAATCGCTTACCTTGTCAACACTATGATAGTATGTGCACCAGCAGATATGTCTTGAGTGGTTTTTCATTTCCGTGTTTGCTTGAAATTAAATGATCTTAGAAGAAACTCGGTGCGAAGGCATCCGACTTCCATTTAATTGGGCACAGCTTGGGAGCTCACATAGCTGGATACGCAGGAGAAAAAATTGCGAATCTTGGCCGTATTTCAGGTTGTGTTTACATTTTTAAAAATCTTTAGTCGAATACTATTGAAATCGAATTTCCAAAGGTTTGGATCCTGCCGGACCATATTTTCGGAATATGCCTTCCTTTGTCCGTTTGGATCCGTCAGACGCTCAGTTTGTTGAAGCCATTCATACTGATGGCGGTACCTTGGGTAAAACGAGAAACCTTGATACCATGAATTATTTTTTTCTTTTTAAACAAGTCTCATCTGTTGTGTCTCAAAGGCTTTGGACTTTCAGAGCCTGTTGGTCACCTAGACTTTTATCCTAATGGAGGAAAAGGACAGCCTGGCTGTGAGCCATACCCTGTTAACTTTATGGCTAGCATATCTGCTCTGGCTGCTGCCAATACCACTCTGACGGATATCGTCGCTTGCAACCACATGCGAGTCATTTATTTGTACAGTGACTCACTTTCAGCACGTAGTAACTGTCAGTCTGTAGCCTATGAATGTTCTGACAATGACTCTTTCAACAAAGTAACTTATTATCCTTAAACCACATGTGGACTTTTTTTTTTACCACCCCTTTCTATTTTATGATCGGAAAAACAAGGGATCCTGTATTTCTTGTGGATCAGACAACACTAAATGTTCGCCGTTCGGATTACAATCTTCCAGTTATCCGAATCTCTCCCGGAGAAATGTTAAATTATTTTTTAATACCGGCTCCAATGTTCCTTATTGCCGTAAGATAGGCATCTTTTTATTTTCAATTGATTAATTATAATTGTCATCACGATTTGTCTCCAGGAATGCATTACGCAGTTAACGTAAGCTTGGCTAAGCCACAGGACGCTAAAAGTACAGTAAATGGAAAAATAGGATTATCTGTTGGTGGAGACAGAGGTGCCGTGTCAAACGTCCAACTGACACAGTCAAAGTATAAAGAATTTCGATAATATTGTTGAACAGGTGTGGAAAAGCACTCAAACATTTGAATTCTTGTGTTGCTTTTCAGCCCTGGTGCAAAACTAGAACCTGGAAAGAATTATCAATACCTGTTTTCCATGGGAACTAATGTTGGCACGGTAAAGAAGGTGAATCTCCGCTGGGATTATATAGTTAATCCGTTAGATGCTTCAACTTCGTGTAGTGCACTTTGCAACAAAAAGCTTTACGTTAACAGCGTCACTATTTCATGCCTCAACAGCTACCCAGAAACGTATGAATGTTTCGAAACCTTCATCGCAATTCTTTTGATTGTTAAAGTTGTTGTTTCAATTCTAATTTAGAAAAAGAATCGCCAACACTTTTAAAGCCTGTCCATCATCTAGTCCTGGAATTATCGGATCTGGTTCCAGCTTCGATTTTTCCGTCGGTGGTTCTTGCGCAAAGTAAAAAAGAAAAACACTTACGGTGAAACACGGTTAACGTGTGCGGATGTGTAGGATCTCAAGTTTTTTTGGAATTTTGGTTGCGGGATGGTTGGGTTGATGCAATCATTAAACTTATTGTGGATTATAATTGGGAACTTATCTTAAAATGCCTTTATCGCCAATTTAATTGTTGAATGTTGAATGAGAGCAATCAAAAATGAATTTGAACGTTTTACGCATCTAGGTGCATGTTCCGTTCAAATATATTATTTGAAATTTCAATAAATATTATTTTGACGACAAGATTCTTTTAAAAAATTGTATTTCTCGAATCGCATGCTGCACTAAAAAAATAGATTTCAATAAATTAGAGACGATGCAATGCATGGAATATGAGACATTTTTGCAGGAAAAGTATAGCACGGTAGCATGTTTCCTTTTCTAATACGGCGCAAATTTTCTAATCCAGAGAAATCTCGACCATTTTGACATTTTCTTGCTTTCTTATAGCCTCGTCGAGCTGCGAATCGGAAAGGTTCAATGTAGAAGAATTTGGTGAGTTACTTGAGGAAGTCAGCGATCTATTGTCTTTGTCCGAACGATAAGAAAGAGGGAGGGGGTCTTCCATCGAATTTTCATTCGACCTTTCCTGTGAGGCTGATAATACAGGGACGTAGCATCTAAAGAATAAATAGTACAGCAACTCGATAACACCAACGAAGCTCAAGCCCAAGCCCAGGCTTAGAATTCCGCCCACAGCCGCTATGGGAAACCAAAATTTAAAAAATGTATGCTGGGTAATACATTTTGTTAAATAATTTAAATTTCAAGCCTTATTACAAATAAAGTCCTCGATGCCGTAGTGAATGTCGGTCTTGTATAGGAAACTTGTTTTCTCTTTGTAATAAACGTGTAGCACTGCCACGTTTGACCTAGAATTAACGGAATGTGTTTTCATTGACGTGACCACAGTGACCTATTAACAAACTCTTCGAATTTCACAGATTGCCATACTGGTTTTTTTTTAAAACCAGGTTTGCTTCACTAATTTTTAATTGAAACAAAAGATAAAGCCTAGTTATTATATTTACTTGAAATACTGGATATCAGGCTTTAGATTAAGTTTTTCTGCCAAACGGGTGAAGGTGCGGGATGAATTGAAGCCACGTCCCGGGAAGCCAGCTTGAGAGATTTCCGGTTCATACCACTGGTCAGTGCACTGGGGCAAACAACCACATGTATTTATTCCGTTCCGCCGCATGTCCTCTTTTTTTAATTAAATCCACGTTCATTTTTTTTTATTGATTAATGACGAGCACGTAAAATTGTCGTACCATAAACATCGGAGATGCAGGAATATTTCCCCAGATCACATAGTGGAACCGATGCTTCAGCTTGATGAGGTTAAATGTAAACAACAACAGAAAATAGTTAAAATTCTTCTAAAAGGTGTTCGTTTAAGCAAAAGCTAGAGGTTGTATCTATTTCTGTAGTAAAAGTTTCACCAATCAGGTGCCAATCAGCAATTTAAGGAAATAGTTTTACAGTAAAACGATTAAAGTTTGCTTAAATTGCTGTTAAGTTTTACAACCTCGGAAGAAGTAAGGCCGACAGCTACAGCGCTGCTGCATTTGGCGTGCGGTGCATTCAGCGACGCAGGCGGACTGGCTATACCGGGTGAAGTAATTCAATTTCATTTCCCCATCAACAACACAGTGACGCTTCTTTTGTGGCACTGTAGATACCGCCTGATTGGTGATGACAGACGAAATTGCTTTGAGGCCAGCAAAACTAACACCCGAAAAACAATAGTGATAGAAATGTTCAAGTAAAGTGTTACGCGCTAAATATAAGTTATAGTGATATAGTACGTTTCGGTTCCAACACCCAACACAAAGCCTCGATCAGATATATCCGGAAAATTTTCATCAGTGTCAGCCAGTACCTGTAACAATTAAACGTTATCATAAACCATAAGAATTTCCCCTGAAACATGTTGTTTTAGCGTCGATTACCTTAAAGCCGTCGAACTTGCCGTTGGTTACGCTGTAATCAGTTACATTGGCATCCAGTACTAAAGTGAGACCCATTCTGTGTCCGTTTCCATTTATTTGTAAGGGTTGGTAATTTCTGATAAATGTCGCACTTTATTAGCTGCGAGCTCAATCAATCCTGCAATTATAGAGTAAGAGAACTACCTGGATTGGATTCCTAATAGTTGGTCGCTATAATAAGCTCCGTTGAAAGTGCAACAAATTCCGTCATCAGTGGGACGAAAGGATAAATAATCACTGCATTTATCCGGAACCCCTTGCCAAATGCAGTCTATTACCAAATCTCGGCAATTGGGAGCAGTCTAGATTTGAATTAATTCTTATTATTGCAGCTAGTACCGCATTTAAACAAGCACATGTATTATACCCTTTTGAGTAACTCAAACAAGTCTACTGCTGTTATGTTCTCCGTTTTGTAGAAGCGATTCAACAGTTCCAAATCTTGTTCTTTGTTAATGGCTCGATCTAATTTCGTCATGTATCTTAATGTCCTTTGAATGGTAGAGTACGAAACATTCTTGTATCTTTTGGTGAAAAACGATTAAATCGATTCTATTTTAAACTTGTACGTATTTATCAATTTGGATTATATTAAATACCTTGGATCGGAGAGCGCAAAGCGTAATCTTTTCTCTGATACTTTGTTGACGCTGCAGATGGTCACAGCCGGAAATGGATTGTCATTCAATAGGGATCGGGGGGAGTCGAGCGATGTAAAAACGGGCGAGTTTTCATACTTGAGCCAGATTCTCCAACAGAAAAAGGAAGTGAAGAGTATTCCACACAAACAAACGAAAATCCACATGATTCTGTTGCAGGGAAAACTTGAATCGATTAAAAGAATTGATTGACGGAGGCCTATAACTTACGTATGTGCATCCCCACCACCAATGTCATACAAATCCAAGAAAAATCACTAACCGTTCAAACCAAGAAACCCCATCTTGAGTAATAAATTTCAGTCCATGAATCGATGAGTTATTAGAGAAGTGCTTGAAAAAACGACCGCTAATTCGATAGCGCATTTTGTTCCGAGTTTCTGATTTATCCGGGAAATCCAACATCTTCTTGTGACTCGCGACTGTCGACTGTTTGTTTTTAAATGGAAAGAAATCTGCAGAAACAGCAGTATACAGCTGGCTGTCGTCCTGTTGTTGCTCATCTTCTTGATGGTAGAAATACCAGTTTAAAAAGAAACTTGTTTTACTCTTTTCAGCCCGAGTAATATAGCCTAAATAATAGCAAAAAAAAAAAAAAAAAAGAATCTGTCATGTCATTTACACGAATTTTATGACACGCTAATATTTATATTTGCTATTATTTATGTTATTCAGAACTTGACTGTTTTAACTTGTTAAAAAGAAAACCGTACAAACATATTTTTATATGCTTGTTTAATTATGCCCCTATGTTATGGTTAGTTGCTATGGTGCTAATAGATTCATTCATAACTAGGTAAAGAGAAATAAGTCTTTTAAAACCTGTTAGTTCACTGGGTTACCAAAGATTCGGTGACTGTCATGGTTGATGTGCAAGGTGCATACTGTAAGTTACTTCTTAGGGGACATTCACATAGCATCGATAACCACAAATTAGTTATTTACAGTTCTAATCAAGTTGCAGTCTACAAGTTTTGAAAAAAATTCGGTCTCGTTTGATGGTTTCCGCACAACTCCGGCTTATTTTTTTCTCAGATAACTCGTTCCAGTTTACCCAATTAAATTTCGTCGTTGTTACAAACAAGATTGTATTAAGTTACTCACTGTAACATTTTGATCTCGGAGATGACAAACTAGACAATGGAAAAGGTGAAAAGAATCTTTTAACGCAATGAACATTTTTCTATTCTCATCTAATATTACAAAGCAGGGAATACGCTGTGAACGTCCTTTTCTCTTTCAGCACCTTCTAATAATTCAAACGTGCACGTCGTTTTTGGAATGTTCTGAAGCCATTCGAAGGCATAACTTTCCCTTGGCGATAGAGGTAATGTAAAATGAAAACAGAAATGGGAGTTCCTCGATTCTTCCGCCAATGTATGCTTTCACTTCATATGTTCCTTTAGGAAATGACGGAATCTACATTGAGTAAGATATTTTATAAGAAAATTCCTCTTGTATTTTGTTTTTGTTCTGCATTTACAAAACAAGATATTTACATTACTCGACAGGTTTCATTTAGAGTTTTTAATTAAAAATCTGGAAATTCTTGAAAACCTTCAATATTTTAAAACTCGAGACTTTATTTGAGAAGGTAAATTAACTGAACCACGGCGAACTAGTTGCGAGTGCCCATCCAGGCTGAGGAACCAGATGTTTGAGGACGACGGATTTATTGTTGGTGATGATGGTGGACTTATTTTCCTGTATTTGCTTGATGTTCGGAAGGAATGCTGCGGCACAATTGTCTCATCTTGAGGTTCCCTCTGCGTCGACCAGTTCGAACGTAGCCACAAAAAGATGCGCCGATAGAAAAGGAAGTAGAATAATTCAATAACGCTGATGAAGCTTATACCTAGACCGAGACCCAGAAGTCCACCCATTGCAGCTACATATGAAAATATGATAAATTTCATTGATTAGACATCAGTAGTTGAATTATTAATTCTCTAATTTGAGAGATTTTAAAGAAATATTTTTTTTTTCTAATAAATTATGTAACAAGAAAAAGTATTACAAATAAAGTCTTCAATTCCATAGCGAATGTCCGTTCTGTAGCGCATCCCTGTTTTTTCCTTATAATAAACGTGAAGCATCGCTACGTTGGACCTGCGTCAGATAAATAAAATTTCTTAATTGTAATTTTGGGGATCTTTATCTTTTTCTTTGTTTCCGCTGAATGGGTAAAACAAATATATGTATTGGGAAGAAGTGAGGTAGACTTGCTTCAAATATTCTTTTGTTTCGGATCCGGGACTGAGATTATGCCTGGCTACAATTCGTTTAAAAGTGCGTGTTCGGTTAAAACCTCGACCGGGAAATGATGCGTAGGAAATTTCTGGTTCGTACCAAGTGTCCGTACAGGGAGGCAAACATTCACAGACTTCTCCGCAGACGTCTCCGCGTTTATGAATGCTTTCTTTTAAGGAAAAAGGTTAATATTTCAGTCAATAAAGAATCTAAAATATTGAGTCCCTACCATACACTTCAGCTATGCAACCGTACGACTTGATTTCGCACAACTGTGTCTGGTTATCCCCTGCAACAAAAGTTTCGTCAGATCCACAAGTTCATTTCTTCACGTTTCGAGCATGCGAAAATCAATTTATTGAGTTATTGACACGATTGCGATAAGAAACAGAGTGCCAGTTTGTATTCGATTGAATATGTAAAGCCGACAAAACATGTACGGTACCTTTGAAGTAAAATGGACGACAATGGCAGCGTTCTTCCATTAGCTGCGTATCACATTCGACAGAACAAGCCGATCGACTGTAACGCTGAAAATATTTGAGTTTCTTTTCGCCCTCAACATGACACTGACGTATTGATGGTGATATTTCTTTGGCAACCTCTTCGGAGTAGAAAGAAGTGGTTGCTTTGACTCCAACGAATCTGTTAAAGAAAAAAATGCGACATCAACATAATGACAAGACAGCTCATATTTTATTTAATATTGGTAAAATAAATTATTACGTTTCTGTTCCTAGACCCATCACGAATCCTCTATATGCACAATATACAAAACAAATTTAGTAAAATTTGATATTTAAAAAACTGTACTGCAAAAAACATCTGAATTTGCCTATGGGCTACGTCAGGAAATTCTTCCGGCGAATGTACCAACACCTAAATTATTACACGCAAACTCTTAGTACGATGAAGTTATAAAGCCATGGTTAATTTTGAACCAGTTATAATTTAAGGTAGACATTTTCAGATTTGCGTTACCTTGAAGCCATCGAACTTGCCATTAGTAACGCTGCAGTCATCCAAATTGGCATCGAGAACTAGGGATAAACCCATCCGGTATCCATTGCCATTCACTTTCAAGGGCTCATGCCCTCTTTTTTTTTTTAATAAAAAAAATTTAATATAATTTTGGATTATACAGTTTGGATGTTTATCTTAACTACTTCATTACTTGGCTTTGAGGTCTAATATGGTGTCGAAATATTGTCCACCGTTAAATGTGCAACACATTCCGTCGTCAGTAGGCAAGAAAGAGAAGTATTGCATGCATGGTTCTGAAAGCCCTAACCAACTGCAGTCCAGAACCAAGTCTTCACAAGCTGGCGCAGTCTTTTTTTTAATTTTGTATTTTAAATATTATATTAAAAAATATGGCAAATTTTGTTTACATACCCTTTTCAAGATCTTGAATAAATCAAGAGCAGTGATGTTGCGCGCATCATAGTATCGGCTCAGCTTTAGTAGTTCTTCCTCGTTGTTGAATGCTCTATCCAATTTCGTCATATATCTCAGTGTTGATTGCAGTATAGCGTAAGAAACAGTTGTAAACCTGTTTTATACCATCAAATAGTTTTTTTTTTAAATTTCTCCCTAAAGCCATCAACTAATTATCAGTATCTATTAAATATTATTCTTAATTTTTACTTGGGGTTGTCTAATATTGTGCGACTAAGTTTTCTTTCCGAGACTTTATTGACATTGCAAATTGTGACAGCTGGAAACAGGACATTCTTTAACGGGTAGAGATGAGTTTCGACAGATGTAAGTAAGGGAGACTGCTCCCATTTTTGCCACATTTGTAAACAGAAATACCCCGAGAAACAAATCCCAGAGAGAAACACCAGGCTCCAAATAACTCTTCGCGCGACCGCACATTAAAAAAACAAATTATTAGTCAACTTTAATTGAAATGAGTTAGAACAGTCCAAATAATTCAGTACCGTTCAAAGAACATACTCCCATCTTCGAAAATGTGTTTAAGGCCGTGAATTGAGGTATTTTCACAAAACTCTTGCAAAATCCGTTGGTTTCTTTCGGAAGATCTTTTGTTGATTCTTGTTCTCAGACGAGGCATGTTGTAACCACTGCAGAAGACACCAAAGCAGCTGTGACACTGATTTGTACAAAGGCAATCTAATTCTTTATTAAGTCAACGTACGCTCTCTGTTTCTCTACTCCTAACTTGTGTTTCTGCACTCTCATCTAAAGCATAGCTAGCTCTAGCATATACATTTGTTCGGAAAACTGGGCTTGGGTTTAAAAGAACGCAACTTTCTCTGAGCATTCAGTCCAATGCTGGAGAAAAAAAAACAAGTTTTATTACTTGATGACCTGATGATCAGAGCAAACTTTCTCTGATTGCGCACAGAGTTTCCCTTAAACTATAAATATATATTTGAAGTGATTGATTACGTCTCTCTAATTAATTATACGCCTTGGACTTTTACAAGTGGATTGTCATTCGATAATAAGATAAATGTAGAATCGTATACTGTATACTTGTACAGTGTACCCTGTAATTAATAACCTATATGGTCAAAACCGGTAGTTTGTTACTTTTTAAATATTTACTTTGAAGTTACTTTTTGAATAGGTGGATTGCAACATAATGAATGTTGGTTTACAGGTTGGTATTCATAAATCCAGAACTGTAGCCTGTATGGAGATATACACCTATTCCATCCCTTTTCCGTCAGATTAGCTATTAGAAAGAAACGAAAGGAAAAAAAAGGAAGACAAAAAAACAGAAAAGGGGAGGCTCTTGGCGAACGCATTACGCAATGCAAGGAAATTTCAAATTTATCGTTTGAATGTACCACTTCTTGGTTCGGGAAGACCCTCCTGCACGACAGAGCTTCGAGCAACAGTTTTCGCCATAGGATAATGCGTGCCTGGCTTTGTCTGATACAATTACAGAAGAGTAGTCCTGAAATTATTAGCAGCCTCAAGGCGGTCACTTTTCAAAATTAAATTAAATTGAGAATTATTAACTGTAGGATAAACTTGAAGACAAAAAGCTAGTTTTCTATTGATAAATTTATTTAAACTATTAACGATAAATTTATTAATATTTGCTGAGTTGTTTCTGCAAATGCGGAGGTAAATTAAGTGAATAACGACGAGTAAGGGGGACTGGGTGATTCAAAGTAGGAGATGAAATGGTCGAGACGGTTGAAGTCAATGTGGTCGAAGACGGCCAGATGATATTATTGTTTTGGGCTGCATCAAAGGAAACCGGGTCACGGCCCTTTCTTTCCTCCTTTGAATTTCTGCTAAAGATGCGTGTCATCCGTATGGAAAGGCGTAACCATTTGACGCGCTGCCATAAAAACAGTCGTCGGAAGAATACGTAATAAAGGATTTCAATGACGCTGATAAAGCTCATGCCTAGGCCAAGGCCTAAAAGTCCTCCTATTGAAGCTAAAACATGTGCAGAGCAAAATTGACGAATTATAGTGGCATTCAATTATTTTCAATACATTTATCCCTCTTGGCTTTTCAAAAGAATAAAGCAAAGAGACAAATTCTTACAGATGAAATCTGCTGCTCCGAATCGAATATCTGTTCTGTAACGCATTCCCGTCTTTTCCTTATAGTAAACGTGAAGCATCGCTACATTGGACCTAAATTAAATTAGAAAAGGGAATGAAAGTTATGAATCTTCTTATACAATCATCAGATAACTACAGGGTAATCGCATATTGGAAGTGAAATACCATATACGACTCACTTTAAATATTCCCTTATATCCATGCCAGGGCTGATTTTGTGCTTTCTTTCTATTCTTTTATAAGTACTTGTTCGATTGAATCCACGTCCGGGGAATGATGCGTATGAAATTTCCGGTTCATACCAGGTATCCGAACATGGAGGCAAGCAATCACAGTACTCGTCTCCGCGCGAACGAATTTCTTCTGTTATCCAAGGAGACAAGAGTCAAGTGAATGTCATCATACATAAATAACTGTTCAAATTCTTACCGAATACTTTGGAAATACATTTGTACGACTTCATTTCACAAAAGCTTGTTTCATTATCACCTAGAAAATATTATGATTATCACTTTGACAAAAAAAATGTGTGTTGCTTTCGATTTCCCTGCTGGGTTCTTTAACTTTATTTAATATTTATGGATATAATTTGCAGAACTTTTTTTTCTAAGAGGATTTTCAATTTTCTACACTCCAGTAACTGACAAAAAGGTCAAGTAATTTCAGTTACCTTTAAAGAAATATGGGCGGCATTCGCATCGTTCTTGCATGAGAAGAGTATCACATTCTTGAATTACATGTCAAATTATAGTTCCGGTTATAAATGAATAAAAATTTGGATATAAACAGGTTGAAACATATCATACCAATATGACAAGCTGATCGACTGTAATACTCGAAATATTTGAGATTCTTTTCGCCTTCCATCAGACACTGGCGTTTCTTTAGTGAAACCTCTTTGGCTACTTCTTCCGTGTAAAAAGAGGTAGTTACTTTGACTCCGACAAAGCTTATAAAGACGTGTCATATCATTTGATAAAGAATTGACGAGAAAAATACATTATTTCTACTATTTACGTTTCGGTACCAAGACCAAGCACAAACCCCCTGTCAGCGACGTCTGGAAATTCCTCGGGCGAATGCACCAGCACCTAAATATTAATACATGTCAATAGTGATTAAATCAACAATTTGAATTAAATGCGACTATACTTTGAAACCATCAAATTTTCCGTTGATTACGCTGAAGTCTCGTAATTTCGCATCAATTACTAGAGTCAAACCCATTCTATATCCGTTACCGTTAACTTTCAACGGTTCGTGTGTAATATTTGAACTACGGAAGTCATGTTAAAGGATATTTTTTCATCTTATCGATGCGCTATAACTATTAAAGTCAAATAAGAAATAATTACCTAGATTCGATTCCTAGCATCGAGTCTAAATATTTTGCTCCGTTGAATGTGCAGCACATTCCATCATCAGTGGGTAAAAAAGAGAAATATTCCATACATGGTTCTGGAGATTCCAGCCATTTACAGTCAAGCATCATGTCTGAGCAAGCTGGTGCAGCCTAAAAGAAAAAATGATGCACACTCCTGATTGATTGAATGATTGCCGTTTAAGCAGTTTAAATTGTTGGCGGCACTTTTTTTGGTAGTTACCTTCTTCAAGATTTCAAATAAGTCGGTCGCGGAGATATTTCTCGCTTGATACTGTTGACTCATCTCCAACAGCTTCTCTTGGTTTTCTTCCTCGTTATATTCATCAAAAGCTCTATCCAGTTTAGTCATAAATCTCAGCGTCGATTGCAATTTGGTATAGGAAACGTTTTTAAATCTTGGCAAAAGTCGTTTAGCGAAATGATGCCCAATTAACAGAAAAGAGTTAAAATCATTGGCTTACTTTGGATTGGCTAATATCGCTTCATAGAGCTTACTTTCAGAGACTTTATTGACATTGCAAATTGTAACGGCCGGAAATGGGACGTTTTTTAACGGATACAATTGGGTTTCAACGGACGTAAGTATAGGTGACTGTTCCCACTTTTGCCAAACTTGCACGCAAAAGTAAATGGAAAAACAAACGCCGGATAGAAACACCAAAATCCATACAACTCTTTAATCAAATGATGAATCATTCAGGCGTTGGTGAAATTGAAAATTAAAAAAATATTCAGCGGCAACAAACAAACCCGTGGTCATTCCATACCTTTCAAACATTAAACTGCCATCTTCGTAGACATGCTTAAGCCCATGGATAGAACTAGATTCACAGAAATGTTGTAAAATCCGTTTGTGCGTTCGTAGAGCCCTCACTTTTTCCCTGCGAGACATGTTTAACGTAAGCAGCAAAGTTAAGCACCGTGTCACTGATGCAATTTGCTAGGTCTCTTTCCACTTTGAAGATTGTTCTGCATCTGTTCTCTCCTATTCATCAGGTTGGCTTTTATAAAATGTTCTAAATTTTTTTGATTATTAATGAGGGCACCACTTTCTCTTTTCGTCATAGAAAATTACATAAAAAAACAAAAGTTCTTTAAAACCTAACGACCAACTGATCAAAGCTTTCTCTGTATATAAATCAAAAGACTAAATGAACATTGCGCATTGACCTTATGCAGTGCACTCGATGGGAATCTCTTTATCACGTTCAAATAATATTTTGAGAAACTAAACAATTTCAAAGAACCGATTTCTGTTTTCGTACGTGTTCAAACAATTATTCGTATTTTTTTTTTTAAAATCATAAAACACTTTATCGCATGGGAAGAGGTAGTAACTAGCATTCTGGTTTTCGTCTAATGCTTGTTTGAGATCCTTTTTTTCACAGCCACCAGAAGCTGCGCGACTAGTTTTACTTTAAGTGGTGTAATTAGCTAATACGAATGGCCATGTACTAAATCTTTACCCTTTAATTATGCCCTCTCTGAGGTTCCCACCAAGCAAGTCTAATCCCAGATATCCGCAAGTCCTCGATAAAGAACATGCTAGTGCACTTAATAAAAATTCTAAAATGTAACTCTAGATTTCGAGAACATACTCAAGTAAAGTTATGTCGTGCTGTTTTTCCATTACTGTATGCATATTGGATTTCCCTTTTGATATTTTAATTTCATTGAAAATGATGGAAAATCTCATTATTATTTATAATGCATGCATCGCTATGGTAAACTGTTGATGAATAGTAAGCGCGGTATAGCCCGCAGCAAGTAGAGTATCGAATTTTTTCAAATAGTTATTTGATGCCCAAACTCTTCTTAAAACAGTGACAATCCTTAACCTACTCTAGCCTAGAAATGATTTCTCGTTAATTTGTGTGTGTTTATTCAAGCTCTAGTTACACACCGTATTCATTTAAAAAGATATATTTGATAAAACACGAACAGTGATTATAGGTTAGGTTTGAGTGAATTCAGAAGCATTGCCTTTTTGTCATAATCACTAAGCCACTCACTAAGCCAACAAAAGCCAGTGGCTGTTTGCTATTGTGTGTGACGGCCTTTTGATTATTATAATTATTGGCTTTCATTTTCATCCGTCATGTCTTCAGTGGATTGGATTGTTTTTTTTACTAGCATCAATGCCAACTGCCTAGTCATCAATATTTATAAAGTCTTGCCTGCAAATCAGCAGGTAAATTAAGTGAACCACGACGAACTAGATTATTGTTGCGTCCATCCAGACTCGATTCCGCCGTCATGATAGATGATGTTAATGTTATACAGGACGGCCAGACGTTTTTCACTTCGCTCGTTTCAGTTTGACAATTAGATGGTTTTTGGATTGCTTGATCTGGAGCAGTACGATGACGAACAAAAAAACGCCGAGCGCAGAAAAAGTAGAGTAATTCAATGACGCTGATGAAACTCATGCCTAGACCGAGGCCCAAAAGTCCACCCATCGCAGCTAAAAAAAGAAAAGAACGGTTAGAACTTTAATTCAGCACTTAATATTGGATTACGTTAAATTTCACTTATTCTGCTCGTTACTCTTTGGAAAGGTGGAAACTAGCTATAAAACATAACAAATTGCGCTGGTCAAAACAGATCTGATTAACTATTCTTTGCTGTGAACGTAACATTTCTTTTCGAAACTGTTGCTGCATAAGGAATGTATAATTACAGATAAAGTCCTCAATGCCGAAACGGATGTCAGTCCTGTAGCGCATTCCGGTTTTTTCTTTGTAGTAAACATGAAGAATTGCCACATTCGACCTACATAATAAATAAGCAAATAGAAAACAAAGAAAGCAGTTTGACAAGAATATTTTTTCCACGTTTCTGGAAAAGTATCATATGTTACTCTTGAAAGGAAAGCTCTCAGACTTACTTGAAGTATTCGGTGCCATCCGTACCACTGCTAAGATTTCGCTTGTTTACAAGACGTTTGAAGGTGCGCGTTAGGTTGAATCCGTGACCAGGGAAGGAAGCGTATGATATCTCCGGTTCGTAGCGAGTGTCCGAACAAGGCGGCAAACAATCGCAGGTTTTATCTCCTTGCGAACGAACTTTCTCTGCAATAAGCATTTTATTTAAAAATTATTTCGCATTAAAGCAAATGAGATTGTTACCATAAACCTCGGAGATACATGTGTAAGACGTCATTTCACATAAACGAGAGTTATTATCCCCTGTAAAGATATTAAGTTGTTTTTCAAATCTAATCTCGAATAGGGTAGAAATTGTATTGTCCATACCTCTGAAAAAATACGGTCGACATTTGCAGTCTTTCTGCATGATACGTGTGCTGCAGTCAACAAAACAAGCTGATCGACTATAACGTTGAAAATATGTTAGTTCTTTTTCACCTTCCACTAAACATTGGCGTTTATTTGGCGTCACTTCTCTAGCGACGTCTTCGGTATTGAAAGATGTTGTTCCTTTGACTGCGACGAACCTATAACAGACGGCAGTAAATACAGCAGAGGATAAGGATAAGCGTTTAAGGAATGAAGATTATTTCACGTTTCAGTTCCAGGTCCTATCACAAGAGCTCTATCAGAAATATCAGCAAACTCTTCTGGCGCATGCACTAAAATCTGCACAAAAATTCAAAAAAGAAATTTTACATTTGATTCTCACTTTCTAAAATTTGTTTTTAACAGGTACCACTTACTTTGAAACCATCAAATTTTCCCGTTGTGACGCTGTAGTCTTCAACGTTGGCATCGATTACTAAATTCAAACCCATCCTGTAACCATTGCCATTCACGCGCAAAGGTTCGCTTGCACTATTCGAAAAGGAACGAAAATCTGTTAAGGTAGGACGGACTTATTGCTTACAAGTTCGCTGTGTTTACCCGGACTCAATGCCTAGCACCGAGTCAAAGTATTTGCCGCCATTAAATGTGCAGCACATGCCATCGTCAGTGGGTAAGAAAGAGAAATATTCCATGCACGGATACGTGAGTCCCAGCCAATTACAATCCATGACAATGTCTGAACAAGAGGGCGCTGTCTGGATAATGGTTGTCAGGTCAAACGGGTCGAATAATGTTAAGTTCAAGCTTTCACTCACCTCTTCCAAAATTTTGAATAAATCGAGAGCGGAGATATTTCGTGATTTATAGAACTCATCAAGTTCTTTGAGTTCTTTTTCATTGTCAATAGCGCGGTCTAATTTTGTCATGTATCTTAGTGTTAGTTGCATTTTAGAATAGGAAACATTTGCGTATCTATATATTTTTACAATGAAAAATTTGTTGTTGTCAGCGATGTTGTGAGAACTTTTGAAACTACGCCGACCTACTACTCACTTTGGGTGTTCCATTGCCTCCTGCAGTTTCCTTCTAGAAACCTTGTTGACATTACAGATCGTAACGGCCGGAAAGAAAATGTTATTTAGCGGATACAGTTGAGTTTCCACGGAAGTAAGTACGGGAGATTCTACCCATTTGTGCCACATTTGCACACAAAAGTAACTGGAGAAAGAAACGCCAGATAGGAACACCAGCAACCATATAAATCTACACGCATCGTAAAATTGCAGAATGAGCGGATTGAAAAACAATGTAACAAAAATTATTTTTACAATTTTAAAAAATCTCCATACCTTTCAAAAAAGATACTTCCGTCTTCAAAAATATATTTCAGTCCATGAATTGATGTATTTTCACAAAACTGTTTTACAATCCACTTGTTGTCACTATTTTGACATGTTTTTTTATCATCTGTTGTATTCTCACGAGACATGATGCAACGATGAACCAGCAGAACCCTATACCTCGTCACACTAAACTTTTCTTCTTTTCAATACCTGGCGCCCTTTCTCGAAATTCTATCGTTTTAATATTCAAGGCGCGCCCTAGGTTGACACCAGCAGCAAAACAATCGAATATCTAAACCGGTTAAAAAGCTTTTCTTTTGTCGCGACACGACTTTCCCCTGTTGAAGTTTGGAAACAAAACAGAATTATGAGCCCTATAATGCTGTTATACTCGCATTAGTAGTAAAGAATCTGTTAAGGTGCATTCACACCAAGCGTAATTCTGCTTTGCTTAGTGTTAGATAGTGTGGCATAGCCTAAGGAAAGAAGAGGGGAGACGAAAGAAATCGGAGGAGAAACTACACACTTTGAGAAGCTCCGCCTTACCCCAGCATCCCAGAAGAAGAAGGGCGGAGCTTCTCAAAGTTTGTACGTTTCCCCTCCGATTTCTTTCGTCTCCCCTCTTCTTTCCTTAGGCTATGCCACACTATCTAACACTATGCTAAGCTGAATTACGCTTGGTGTGAATGCACCTTTAGTCAGCCCTTCTGTTCGTCTTTTGTCTATTTTCATACCATATGCGTTCAGAACACCTGCGTATGTTTTCAGCTGTTTGCTTGATACATCATTTTCAGTCAAAATATGCTTAAGTGTAATAAAAAATGTATGTCATTTAAAAATACTGAATGTAAAAAGAGTCCGTAGTTACCTGAAAAATTTCTCTATCATTAGATTACAACTGCAACGTAAAAGCTATTGACCCAAAGATAATCACGCACAGATACTTTTACTTGAAAACCGTATCTTAAAAAAGAACAGTGAAAGTTCTTAGTTCAATTGAGGTTGTTTATCCGTGTCTCGGGGAATTTCCCTTGGAATTTCCCAGTTGGTTTCTTTATATCTAGAACTGCGGAATTAAACGCTCATGTTAAGATGACTTTCAAGTTTTTGTGAATGTGTATCAAATTTACAGAAATGATGACGTCTTGTAAATGAGACAGCAAGAGCACAATCTGTGTATTGACTACTGAAAACAAAGAAAAGACTTAGTAAATATGAAAGGGTCGCTTTCCTTGAAATGGGGTCGTTCAAAATAATACGCGTTCGATAAAAAAATTGAATCTGAGCGGTAAGATACTGTGAAGAAAGATTCAAGCGATAATCAGGGGATAATTTGTGTCCCTTTTGACGATTGGCGAATTGATTTACACACCAGGGTTAGCTTTAATTCCCTTTCTATAAAAAGAAATAAGATTTCATTCAACCAAACCAAAAAAGTCGTCAATTTTTAGAAAGTGGTATCTGCAATTGACTAAATTAAATTAAGTGAACCACACGACCAACTAATTAAGTGCGTCCATAAAGATTTGATTATGTGATGGTTCTTACCGATGGTAAAGTTGAACAAGGCCAGTTATCCATTTCCGTTGACTGAGGAGGAGACGGTGTTTGGATTGCTTGATCTGGAGCAATACGTTTCCGCAAAAAAAAGTGACGAACGCAGAAAAAGTAGAGTAATTCAATAACGCTGATGAAACTCATGCCTAGACCAAGGCCCAAAAGTCCACCCATTGCAGCTAATAATTTTAAAAAGTAATCGAGAATATTAAGCATCAGTGAAAACAAATGCGAAAAAGATAAATTTTAGTATTGACTCAAAATTGTTACAAATGAAATCTTCAACTCCGAAACGGATATCAGTTCTGTAGCGCATTTCTGTCTTTTCTTTGTAATAGACGTGAAGCATTGCCACATTCGACCTAAAATTGATCAAATTTGTTTAAATTTTCTACATAGGTCGACTGTAGACATATGAGTAAACACTTTTGAAAATTGCGCTTATTGCATTTCCCCTTAAACGAAAATGAAACATGAAATCGTAAAAATAACTCACCTGAAATAATCAGTGCCGTCTGCACCAGAACTTAGATTTCGTATTTCTACAAGGCGTTTGAACGTACGCGTAAGATTAAATCCGCCTCCAGGGAAGGAAGCGTATGATATCTCCGGTTCGTAGCGAGTGTCTGAGCATGGTGGCAAACAATCACAAATTTCATCCCCACGTGAACGAACATCCTCTTTAACGAATATTTTGAAAAAATTCAAACAAAATGATAAGCATTTACTCATTTACATTTATTGTGTAATGAGTCACAGCAGTGAGCAAACCTACCGTAAACGTTGGAAATGCATGTGTACGACGTCAGTTGACACAAATGTGACTTACTATCCCCTGGAAAGTAAAAAATAAAAGAAAAGTTCAACTTCGTATGGCATGGCAGAATGAGGATACGTGTTGTAGAAAAAAGTTTACCTTTGAAAAAATACGGTCGACATTTGCAGTCTTTCTGCATGATACGTGTGCCGCAGTCGACAAAACAAGCTGACCGGCTGTAATGCTCGAAGTAGGCCAGGTCTTTTTCACCTTCAACCAGACACTGGCGCTTCTTTGGCGTCACCTTCTCGGCAACTTCCTCGGTATTGAAAGAAGTGGTTCCTTTGACAGCAACAAACCTAAAAATGTTCAAGCGATATAGTTTTTTTCGAAAAGAGAATATGAATTCCAGGCTTTATACGTTTCCGTCCCCGGTCCTAGAACGAAGCCTCTGTCTGCGACGTCTGGAAACTAAAAGTTCTTTTTAGGAAATAGACTTTAACTTTGAAAAACTTAATCACTCACTTCTTCTGATGCATGAATTAAAACCTGAATAACAAATTTTCAATGTAGCTTAAATTCATTTTCAAAATTAATTGATCTATTTTCAATACTTTGAAACCATCAAATTTCCCCGTTGTGACACTATAGTCTTCAACGTTGGTATCGATCACTAAATTTAAACCCATCCGGTATCCGTTACCATTGACCCGCAAAGGTTTATGCTCACTTTTAAAAATCGTATTAGTATAAGATTCGTTTTTTTTTAAACGGTGTTTTTTTTTTACCTTGATTCAATGCCTAGAAGCGAGTCGAAATATCTGCCACTGTTAAATGTGCAACACATGCCGTCGTCAGTGGGTAAAAAAGAGAAATATTCCATGCAAGGTTCTGTGAGTCCCAGCCAGTTACAATCCATGACAATGTCGGAACAAGAGGGTGACGTCTGTGTTATAGTTTTCAGGTTAATTGTTGATCGTATCTCTTTCAAATACATAACTAAGGCCCATTCATTGCGTAAAATATTGCTGCAATACCAGCGCAAACAAATCTTTTCTGATCATTCAAAGCAAAAGGAATGAACTTTTTCTTTCACGTCATGCACATAGTCTTGTTATCCTTGTCACTTATTATTTTGCAGCATTGATGTTTATGTAAGGGACTGACATAGTAGTGTAAAGAGAGTATACACTTACTTTTACCAAAATGTTGAACAAATCGATTGCTGTAATATTCTGCGACTCGTAAAATTGATCTAGCTCTTTCAGTTCTTTTTCATTATCAATAGCGCGGTCTAATTTTGTCATGTATCTTAGCGTCAACTGCATTGTCGAGTAAGAAACATTCTTGTACCTGGAAAGTTTTTAATTTAATAGGTGACATATAAGCCTTCGACTTTCTTACTCCAACGTGTTTACTTTGGGTCGTTCATTGCTTTTATTAGCTTTCTTCTAGAAACTTTGTTGACATTGCAGATCGTAACAGCCGGGAATGAAGAGTTATTGATAGGATATAGTTGAGATTCGACGGAAGTAAGAACGGGCGACTCTTCCCATTTTAGCCACATTTGCACACAGAAATAAGTCGAGAAAACGATTCCGGCTAAAAATACAAGTATCCACACTATTCTATTTAGTCATAAAACCCAAAATAATTACAAATATAAATTAAAATTAAATACTACAAATCAAATTACACCAACAAACTAGTCAAGCTATGGAATACCTTTCAATCAGTAGACTTCCTTCTTCGAAAATATATTTTAATCCGTGAATTGAAGTATTGTCACAAAAATGTTTTAGAATCCATTTGTAATTCGAGTGTGATTTTTGGTTTGTTCGAGACATGTTAAGTGATAAACCAACACAATTCCTTAACTGGTGAGACTGACATTTTCTTTACCGCAGGAGCCCCTCGTTGGCTTAAAACTCTCTACCTTATTAATATTCTTTAATAGTATTGCACGCCTTTATTATAGAATCGTGAAGTTTCCCGAGCGTTTTACGACACGAAATTACCCAATACCACCAAAAGGGTTCTTTGGCAATAATTAAGACTTTTCCTTGTTTAGAAATTTTAAGGAAACAAGACAAAGCACAGACCAAAGTTGAAAGCCAAATTAATTAGTTGAAAAGCTGTGATTAATTAAATTTCAAGTTAGGTTCATAATATTAACGGTGAAATGTTTTCTTAACTGAGATTTTATTATAAGTGGACCGCAATATCAAGCTTCTTATAAGCTTAACCTACGTGATTCAAGTAACCAAATTTTTAATAAATCTAAAGCAAACAATCAACCCTTTGTAAAAGTATCACCATGGTTGTATTTTATGAGTAGTACTAACCGTAAACTCATTTCCCCTTGAACCTGCAAGGTAGTAATGGTAGCATATTTAATTATTTATATATGTTGATAAATGATAATGATATACCTTCATAACAATTTTAAAAGGAGGCAATCACCCTTAAACCCAATTTTTGGAAACCAGAATCAACTATTAGTTTCTTTACAGGCGGATTAACAGAACATGCAAAATTAAGGGGAGAACATTGAAGAAGACACAAGCGAATGGCGGTTTTCTTCGTATACACTCTTGGCATAGTTAATTTCTTGCGTCACTCGTTTGGCAAGCGATTCGGAATCGCAGCGAACTTGCGGCCGTCGGGCTCCAAGTGGACTCTCCGGTTCCAGGAGCAAGTTCAACTCGACATAGAAATGTGCCGTGCTCTGTGTGCCATAGTCTTTAATGACTACAGCTTTACTACTTTGTAGTTCCGACAAATGAATGTCAAGAACGACTTCCTTGTTGGGGCTATTCATGCTGAATACTCGGACGTGTTCGCTCGAAATCAGCATGTGTAAACTGTCTGGTAAACTCCCAAGCGCTTCGTAGGCAATGAAAGTTTCCTGACCAGGTAAAACATTTTGATAAGAGAATTTAATTAGACTTATTTTATAACTGAGAGTCGTACCTGATAGAGGTCGCGATTCAGCTGAAAGAGAAATTCTTGTCCGCGCCCCTGTTTCTCCGAGTAACGGGGAAGTATACCTCCGGGTCCGATAACTAAGCGAGGGGGACGAATTCTTTTAGGAATTTCCTTAGATGAACTGCGACTCGAATCACGAACAGCCGAGGCAGCTCCTGTAGCCAAATCCAGCACTCCAACTGCTGGCTTGGTTACTGTTCCCACTAATCCTTTGCCGAACCCAGTGAAAAGCCCACCAATTCCTTCGTTGGAGACACCTGTGATAAATACGAATCATAAATAATTATTTTCTGTTAAAATGTGGAAAACAGGAAGAAACAACTAACCCTCATAAGTTTGAGTGAAAATAGACGTCATTCCGCCAAGGATTCCGAAGCCAAAACCTTTTAAGCCGGCCACTAAATGGTCAGAACTTTGCCCCGTGTGTTTCAAAAGACGTTGTCGAACTTCTTCGTGTCTTTCATCCATCGTAACCCGGCCCAACCCATCAGAAAGCGATCCCGTGACTTTGGCAGCAGAATTAGATAATCCAAAAGTTACATTTTGAACGAGAGCACCCACATTCCCTTCATTTATGAATCCTGAAACTCCTTCGGTAACATCGTTCACGAAACCCAATGGATTGCCGAGGAAATCGGTCGATCCAAGGATCCTAGCAGCTTGCGATTTCAGTTCGTCCTAAATGCATACGAAAAGTTTTACAAAATGTTTCAAGTTCAGGTAGCACACACAAAACTAGTAAATAGTCTAACCTTGTAGTGTTTGACAACTGAATCAATAATTAATTGTGCCGTTTCAAAAGGATGTGATCGAATAAATGGGTGAAGTTCTATGTTAGCATCTTCGAATTTGATTAAAGTCAAACCGAGTTTCCGTTTAATAGCCTTCAGTTCAGGTGTTAACTTGCTAGAAGTATGAACACTCAGGCGCACCTAGAATGAAAATTTAATTGAACATGGTTTTATTTTTAAAATAAGCTGATGCATTACCTGTTCCAACACTAATTTCAACAAGCCAAAGTAGTATCGTTTAGCGTCGATGGAAGTGGCGGCGTTAAGGGATCTTTGGGATTCGTAATCACTCTCATCTACTCGCTCCAACTCCAAATCTGACTGATTGAAACCAGCGAAGGCCAAAAGCTTGAATAGTTGACTCTCTTCAATGTTGATAGTCAGGTTCTTGAAAGTAACGATTAAATGCTTGAAAATGTCAGCGTTGAGACGCCCAGTCATTTGCCGATGAAAGATTAAACGAAGAGCAGGTATATTCTTAGATTCATCATGGCTGGCCGTAGGTGAGACATAGACAACCACCGGGCAATTTGGATCTTGTAGACTGTTGTCTATTTGAATAGACTGGACGCTAGCGTCCACGCTCAGCATTCCGTCTCCAGTGATTAGTTCAAGGGAAATTTTGGACAATCGACAATAGGCTAACTCCTCCGGAGGTGAATGATTGACAATACTGATACCCAGACCTCCTTTGAAATTCATTTCCACCTTCGTTTCCTTGTTGTTGGGTTTGTCCCCATCGGGAGAGGTGGCGACTGAGCCTTCATTCGTAGGGTAATGTGATGGCTTGTTGAGAAAATCGGTAATTTGAAGCACTCTGGTCGGGCCGTCCATGATAGTCTTTACACTTAAGCAACCAGAACCGGGCCGAAGCCGCTGCCAATGAATCGCCTGCTCAGCCGGAATGCCACTAGGCAGCCGATAGTAAGTCACGGACTGAGCCGGTCCCAAAACAACGTCATTCCCTAAGCGCAAAATCCGTTCATGGTTAAAAGGTTAAGGAATTGCACGTATACAGAATAACAGGTACTAGTTACATAAGGGTTAGCTAGCTAGAAGCCTAGAAAGGCTCAATTGAACAAAGTTAAAGTAAATACACATTAAACAAGCCCATGCGAGGCATGATGATTTAAATTCTACGTACACATTCTCCAGGTGTTATAGGGGAGGCCTGAGAAATATTTATAGAACCATCATTTCGATGTCATGAAAGTAACTTTGGCAAGGTAAAAATTTTTAAAATTGTTCTGTTTGCAATACCTTGGCGGACACCGTAAAATCCATCCTTGGCTTGAACGAAAACGTTGTTATGGCCACAGCAGAGGCGACCGTCATCCGTAAAACGCCAAGTTTGAGTTAATTGACGGCGAGGATCTGGCTTTCTCAGCATGAGATGTACGTACTCGCTTGGCTGGAGGGCTGGTCCGGCAATATCTAACACAAGTATTCGCGATGGATCGATCTATTCAAAAAGAAACCAGGTCATAAATAATTTTTTTTTATTATGCTTTATACATGTTTTACTTGAGGATTCGATGGATCTCGTGGAGGGCTGCTTCCTTCGTGTTGTAACATTCCGCTTCCAGTCATTCGCCAAAGCTGAGAACGTTTTCCCGTTTCTTTGCCGCTCAGTACGACACGAGTGCCTTCCGGCACGTCCAGGACTAGTTCAACGTTATTCGGATCAAGTGCATTGCCAGTCGACATGTCATCACCGTTAAAGGTAACTGTAAGGCAGACATAAATGAAATTTTCATAGGTCAGTTGACTTCCTTCTTTTAGTGTTGTCATGTCATAGGAGGCAGAAGCCCCTCCCGGAGCAACGATATTAAGATGGGCAGGTTTTGTAGGTTCATCAAAAACGTATGGCATCGAACTGTTTGGACGGACCTTGGATTGATTGAAAAAAAGATAAAAATTAAGTATGTCGTAAATTATGCCATGTTTTTTATCTAACGCTAAATGTTGACTTTACCATCGTGTGCAAATAAGCCTCTGGAACATCTCTTTGGTGGAAAACAATGGGAACTTGGGCCAAATTGTCGATTCTGAGAGGTGGAGGAAAGCCGGTGGCGTCGCTGAAAACAACACAATAAGTACACTCCTGTTGAAATATCTCGACGCGAAGAAAATGGGCCCGACTTTCACTGTCACGGATGTTGATGTGAAATGAGCTGATGTTCCGGATGGCGAATCCACCAGACCAATGACAATTTTTCACGTCCAACAAGCGAACGCAAAGTAATTGATCCTTGTCTAAACGAGGCCAATGAAAAGGGAGATGACAACCAGGAACTAAGTTCAAATACGTCGATTGAGCCCCAGGATCAGTAAAGGTGGTAGCGAAATAGGCTTGGGATACCTAGTTGATAATTTAATTGTAGTACCTTTTTAAAAATTTTCATTTCTATTAATTATTACCTCCAACATCCAACTCGATTGGTTGTAAAGCTGATAACATGGTGCTAAAGTAACAATCTGAGTGTCTCGATATCGACCACGACCTGAACGTATAGAAATTCCGACCAAGTAAACCAATTCCGGCCGACCGTCTCGAGGTGACACTATAAAATTGCGAACTCGAACTCCCTTCTGTAGAGGGAAGTGTTGACACCAGTGAGGTTTACATCCAATGTGCAAGCCAGTTCCAATACGTGCCGTTAATGTGGTGCTTGCTTCTCTATCCGTAAAAGAGAAAAGCATTGGGGACAAAGAACGAGCCATTTCGTGCTCATCAAATTGCCCTATAATGATAAATAACAATAACAATAATGCAAACAAATAACCTCTAACATTAATCATTAAATAGGTTCAAACCTGCTGCATCTTGCTGGACACCCTCTTGTCGGAAAATTAGAGGAATTCCAGCTTTATTGACCAACCAGTAAGGAGCCGAAATGGATAACTTTATTGACCCAGCAGCTTTGGAACTGACTTTCACCTAATACACAATGTAATTTTTAGTCCAACATAGCTACACATTTTCTTATAAGAAAATTGTACCTGGAGGAGCAGTAATCGATTGGCACTATCATAGAGCCGCAGCCGAGTACTAAAATTATGAGGAGACGACCCAATAACTAAGTCGCTTGAATGGACAAAGTTTTCAGTGCGGAAGGCGATTTGGAAGCCAGCGGAGACGTTTACAGTGTGGATCGATGTGGATTTGCCCGGTTTTATAATACCACTTTGACCGACAGCTTTAAGCTCCCAGAGCAGTTCATACGGGAGTAAGTTGACGACAACCAGCGGACTCAAAAGCGAAATTGTATGAGCTGGCTGTATAGTATATTCTATATCATCGGAATTTCTGTGAAATCAATAAACAAATTGTAAAAGTATTACCTAAATTGTAAATTATTGAAGGAAAGAAAAATTACATTTTGTCCGGAGGGAAATTTTCCCGAAGGATTTTGACAGCAAAACGGTATGTCAAATCTTGGTTGCTAATAACCGGATTGCACTGTCTTATATTTGCTGTTAATTGACTCGGATGAACATGCCATTCGATCGGGTCTTTGCAGAAACTAAAAATATGAGGCAGTTTCTCTGCCATTGGACGTACAAATATCTAGAAAACATCAAAAGACGAAATTTAATCAAAATAACACCGACTTTGCTATGTTCGTAATTACCTGAGACATTAAGTATGTCATAGGGATGGGATAAGTGGTGCACGGTGGCACACGGACAGTTTTGCTAGGATGAACGCTGAAAGCAGGCGGTTCTAACCGTAATTCAACAGTCTCTTCTAAATTGTTGGTCACCTGTAAAGCTGAACGAATAGTAACCAGACGACGGGCCGATCCTTCCAAAGTGACGGCAATAACAACTAAGATGCGTTCAAGTTCTCGTTCGATAGCAACTGTGTTTCGTTTACTTGGCGAACTGTGCACCTGTTTTATGGAAAGTTATTCGATTATTAAGAGAAACTCATTAAATTAAACCTGATTTACCGTTGCATATCGGAAGTACACTCCAACTCGATCAACCGAAACCGTACCAAGTTCCATCCAACCGTCCAATTCGATTGCCAGCTGATGAGTTTGCATCTCGTGACTGTCATGGTGTCGTAATTTTCCTCTATTTTCGAAACTAAAGGCGACAACATCACCGGCGTCACAGTTTATCCAACGTGAGTTTTTGGAAGCCGTCGTCGGAACAGCATCTGCCAGTAGACTTGCCGTCAGAGTTCGAAACTTAAGTTTGGAGCCGGTTGCATTGTGTAAGGCGAAAGGCACAAACGGTGAACGTTGACGAACCACATTGGCACCATCCGGCTGACTAGATATCTCCTTGCCATTTGGGCCATAGTAGTCTTCCATCCAGTTCATTTTGACTGTTCCAACGAGCTCAAGCAAAGCTCGGGTGCAGGTGACATTGACTACATCTTCAGTGGCAAAGGAAATTGAAGGACGTTGTCGACTAGCTATTGAACCATAAAAAGGCAGACAATCCCACCGTACATGGCATTTAAACGGTTCGACGAATGGTTCCCAGCCGCTCAGGACACGATTATAATAATCGATAGCAAATTGACAGTTAATGCTACCCTCGCCGGTCATTTGGATAGTGTCGATTGACTGACGAAGGAGCAGTTGAGATGTTGTGACTTCTACCAGAGGCAAATCGGCATCGCGGCAGTCATCGATAACGCACAGACTAATACAGCCAGTTCTAACTTCAATGCCACGGATTTTGATTTCAGCCATTTCCAGTTGCTGCTGCCCAACTGAAGCCGAAGCGTTCTGAGTTAACCAGAGTGCAGCTTCCTCCAAATTGTCATTGCAGACTCGCAAAGCTAGTTTACAATCTTCCGTAGAGAACCCGAGAGCTTTCAACTTCTTTACTTCATTAATGATAGTCGACTCGGGATTAGAAGTAGAACGAGCTTGACGTGGTAGACTATCAAGGATCCTCAAGAAAAGTTTCATGTCATTGTACGAAAGACGAAGGATTATTTGCTGCGCTTGAATTTCGAGTATCTGCTGCAACTCAGAGCTAGTAGCGTCCATAATGCCTTTGACGTCCGTGGCGCTTGATTTGCCTACTATCTCTATGCTGATAGTGGCCGGATCCACAATGGATAGGGCAGTCTCCTCTTCAAGGTTTAGCTGGCTTGAAAATATTTCAACCCGGTTCAACTGACAAGAAAGCGGTTTACTTTGAATCTGTGGTCTATAGGTCAGCAAAGCCGTTCCTTTCAGAATAACTGCAGACGAATCGTTGATTGAAGTGTCTTCAATAATGACTACTTCTGAGTCTGAAATGTTGATTTTAAATTCAACTGGTAATCTATGGGTCTCCACAAGAGCAGCTCGTTTGCTAATCACTCCTGTCGAAACGATAATCGGACTGGGCTTCGAAGTCGAAATCCATTTTGCAGGAGTTTGTAGAACATCATTTTCTTCCGAATTCCTCCTAGACAAAGAAACAAAAACATTAAATCGTAA
The DNA here is from genome assembly GCA_030770115.1 of Daphnia galeata. Taxonomy (NCBI): domain Eukaryota; kingdom Metazoa; phylum Arthropoda; class Branchiopoda; order Diplostraca; family Daphniidae; genus Daphnia; species Daphnia galeata. Next base: position 1,256,819 of record CM061121.1, read on the forward strand.
TCAATTTGTGGTCATATAATTATGATGTTTACCGATCATCCTTGATAGTTCCTTGATATTCTTCGGGATTTTGTAGGAGGAATTCTCGGAAAAGTGCCCACCAATCGAGTACAGCTAACAATCTCATGTTGTTAAGGACAATGGTGAATCGAGTAAAATCTTCAGTTGACCGAAAATGAACTTCAGCTTGAAGAGAACCTTCCCGACGGGCTTTTGTCACAGGTTCCAGAATTTGGGTGAAGACATTTCGTTTCATGGTTGGCTGGGTTGCGAACACTGAATCGTACCGGGTGTCCCGAACAACAACTTGCTGTGATACGAGATCGATATCTTTCGATCCATCACTATTGCTTTCGTAAACAAGTCGCGAATCGATGAATTTAATGGTTGAAAATGGGCCAATTCTTGAGTGCTTCATTTCCAGAACGACATTCACTAAATCAATCTGCAGTTTAAGTTTCGTCCACATTGGCGGCTTGGAGTCATCAGCAGGTGACTGCATTGGACTGGGCGGTGGTGGCTGGCCTGAAGTGATTAAATCCATGGGTTCGCCAAGATTGAATACGAGCAGACCTCGCACTAATTTGTACTGGTGTTCGTCGACAGAACACTCAACGGTGGACAGCAATCCACAAAGATTCATGTCAGGAATCGGGCGGCCTAAATGTGAATCTAAGTTGCGACGAATTTCCACCTTCATTTCACAAGTGTCTTTGAGAAGAGATTGGCCACTTCGTCGGATCAAATAAGAACCAAGAATCAAATCGCCAACTTGCGAACGATTGGCTTTTTGGCGCTGACCCGTACACAGGTCCATATTGGATAGTTCCAATTGTATAATGTCGACTAAAACAGCTTCTGGATCGGTGGATACAGGCACAATTGGCAAACCTTTTACCCCGGTTTTACGAGATTTATTTACGGTTGGCGTACAAACTGATCCATTTGACATCATGAAATTGTTGCTGACAGATATTCTGCCAAGATCAATGACCAGCAAATGTTCCGAAGTAGAACAAACTGGGACGAGGATGACAGGCGAACCGGCCTCGACGTTTAACAAAATGCGTGTACCATGTCGCCAAGGTTTCTGTGAAACATTGGTGGTGGTGTTCTGTCCAGTTGTGCTGAAACTTGCAGCTACTTGACGAAGTTTCTGGAATTGTTCGAGCAATGAAAAGCACTCGGTGTAGAATCGTTGAGTGTGAACGTACAGAACGGAGGCCATGTTAAGATTTAGTCGGATGTCATAATCACGAGCAAGATGAGGATCATCGGCACTGAAACAAAAGAACTGAAAATCCAGGGCTTCGTTTCCCGAAGTGATGAATCTTTCACGATACATTCGCCCAGCTGATGTCAAATCTTGAACGGTAATACTTCCCAGCTTTCCAGTGACGTCCAAATTGCCTCGCATCGACGCCATCTCCCATGACAAGTTAGAAATCGTAGCTTCTGCCACTTCATAGTCCTTCCGGTTAAGAAGCAAATTAAAAGAACGAACTTCAACCTCCCAGCGCGAGTTGATTGTACTGGCATTCGCCACTTTTGACCAATCCTGGTAGCCGGGAGAAGAAACAGCAATTGTTTTCTTCTGATGCTGTTGTCCTGTTTTGGCTGCACCGAAAAAGTCGAGCACCATCACCCATGATTCCAGATTGACGATCATATCGAGAGCGTTAAAATTTATTTCAATAAAACGATGTGTACTGAAATTGAAAAACAGATTTTTTATCAATTAATCATATGAAATCATTCCAAGTTTTTACCTGTTGTATTTTAGGGCGAAATCTGGGCTATCCGGGTCAACGAGAAGAATTTTTATAAATACCAAATTGTTGTCGCCAACCCCAGATCGCGTGAAACGCTGATGATACATCATTGATGGGGATGACGGTGGAGTACTAGGACACTTCTTAACCGGTTTCTTTTGTGGGGGTTTCGGTTTATTGTTTGGTTTCCAGTGGGATTGGTCTAGTTCCAATCTAGCAGGCAAAGAGCGTGCTCCAGGGGCGTAGAGACCTTGCACGCGTAAATCAGGACAAGAAGATGACATGAAGGAACTCAAATTAGGTCTTCCGGCCACTCTTTCTGATTGACGATCATTGGACGCAACCATCCGTCTGTATTTGGAATCCTCGTTCATCATTAGGTCTTCTAAGATGAGGGATTTCAAAGAAGTTTGCACTGTGGCGGAATAGGTGCAGCTTTGTTCATAAGCAACCAAGAAGTCTTCAAAGGAAAGACTGACGAGAGCCCGATCAGAGTTGTCCAGCAATTCCATGGAAAATCTCGGTAGCTGGAACTTGAAGTTCAGGACGAGTTCCCGCTGTTTAACTCGCGGAGATGGTCGATTCTTCGTTGTGAAATCGGGTCCAGATTCATAGCTGTTCGTCGCGTCAACTTTGCTCCAGTTGAGATTATCCAGTGATTGGATAATCTGTTGGTACTGAGCTTTTGAAAGTGAAACTTGTAGTGGAGACACAACACAACCATGAACTTGAAAGACATCACAGACTTCGCGTTTTGGATAGAAATCAGAGAGTTGAAAAAGGAAAGGATCTGCATCACTCAGAATGGGTCGATCAGTAATACGATGAAGAGAAAATCTCAATAGTGTGTCGTGCAAGATGGGCCGACCATGAGGACTAGCGCAACTATAAAGCTCTTGAGCAGTAACGCGTAAAAAGGACAACGGTCCCGAGTAAAAATGACTAAAGGAACTTTTCCATTTTTCATCAACATTCAGCGAGTACAGACTCATATCACGAACTTCAACTTCAAAATGTTCCTTGGGCGTTCCTCCAGAAAGCTCTTCGGATAAATGGGAGGGAATTTCAGGCTCCACTTTTTTGTCATTTGTTATTTCTATTTGCCCTAAATGTGCAACTAATACTTGAGGACTCTTGGCAGACCTGGGGAGAACCAAAATAGGACTCTCGAGCAAAGCGCTGAAACGGACCCGTGATGGTAAGGATGGTTGTTGCTCCTCATCAGTAGCCTCTTTCATGGCGTTCAGACTAAGACCTTCAGTCATAGAGTTGGAATTACTCATGTAAATGCTTTGAGCAAAGCCCTCAGTTCCTCGATGCAGCAGATCAACAGCCATTTCAGCCGCTGTTAACTTTAGCGACATGGCCATATTAGAAACGGACTGTTTAAATTCGCTAACACAAGCAGTTACTTCTGCGAGAAAATGAACCGAATGACTATAACACAAAGAGGCCATTCGAACCTCCAGGCTCAAATCGGGACCTTCTTCATTGGAGATTTGCAACCCTGGTTGGAGAAATTTAAAGCTGAACGCTTTGACTTCGTTTTTTATCTTTGGTTGTTTCGTAGAGTCCTTGGCTCACCAGCATGTAAAGGTTTTGATGTTGCTCGACCAGTGGATCATGGCCTACACTAACGACTCGTTGATGCTTCTGCCCTTCCGGAGTCAAGTCCACCACTTGAAGTCCACCAAGAGATCCTTGAACGATTATGTCTGAAGATAAATTGGCATTAATGCGAGCCTCGGTGACGGTTAGCGTGGCCACTTTTCGGCCAACCAGCATTTCGTCCTTGACAGCTGAACGAAGCAAGAGTACTGTGAGCCGATGAAAATCGAAGGTAATTTCCGTGCTGACGTCTGGAACAAGAGTAAAAGGTGGGAATCGCGACTGGCTCATAGAAGGTAGTTCTGTGGACAAATTTGAATCATCAAGACTGGGTGGCACCCTCTTTTTGGGCATAATGCGCTGGAAAAAGCTTGCCAATTCAACAACGGTATCCTGGTTGGCTATAACGTCCAGAGAATTGAAGTGAACCTTAACCACTTGAATGCGGCCTTCAGGTTTGCCATCGATCCAAGTGGGTTCTATGGTCACAATGTCTATCAAAATCAGTGCTTCTGATTTTAAAGCTGACGTTACCATTCGACGACGAACAGCTGGAGGGGATAGACCATCTTTACGCCAAGAAGGATCCGTTTGCAAGGAGGTTAGTGCTTGGGCTAGTGAAACAGGTGATGTTGCTCGTTGTCCTTTTAGAGATGAAGGATCTGGTGATGATGGAGAGACGGGCGAAGTCGGTTCACTTTCTTTCAAGCTTCCACTCATACTGTCCATGCTCACATGTTTGTGACTGGCAATCAATAGCTCGTAGTCGGAACCCAAAGACTGCATGGCGTCAACTAGCAATAAGCTATGGACGGCAAGATGGATAGAACTATCCATTGGTCGCATAGAGTAGCTGGCAAGAACTCCACCAACTTGCAATTCAGCCACACTTCGTCCTCTTGATTGAACCTCAACTGAAAGTTGCTCAATGTTAAACTGTGCCATAAACCAATGTTCCTCCGACTTTTCCAATCCGTCTGAACTATCGTCTAACTCGGCCGCTTCATCTTCTTCGGAGGCCGTTTCATAAACGGGAGGAGGCGGAACGCTGGAACGGAATTGCTTGGAAACGGAGACAAGAGCGTGAATCTTTGGCTCGTTGATATGAGCCACAAGATGAGGAAGTGATGCTGTTAAAGACAAGAAAGGTTTTTTCTAAACCGGGCAATATACGTCCATACTTTTCCACGTGAATCAAAATAGAAAATCTGTCTAGAAGATGAAGAGCAGAGGTGCCCTTTAAATGTGCTTGCTTCCAGTTATCTTTAACACGACACACGAGTAGCTGTAGATCTGAAAAGTGGACGTTGTATTTATCCGATAAGTCGTCTTTGCTGCTGTTCATAAAGCTACTGGTGTCAATTACTTCGTCCACTGGAGTCGTTATAGCTGTTTCGTTCGGAGGTGTCGAACAAGGAGTGACGTATTCTTCTTCTTCATCGTCTTCGTTCCCGTTGGTGGTGGTTGAAGCCAATTCAGCAGCAATGCAATTGACATCAGTGCGTGTCACGTGAAAATGACCAAAATCGACGATCAGAAGAAGGGAATCACGATTGACAACCGATTCTGGAATAAGAATATGTGGAGCAGAAATGTTAATCAGCAAATCCCACGACTGTTGGTCAGATGGCAAATTTAAGGTAGGAGGTGCTAAGGTCTGTGTTAGTCTCTCTTTAGTCTTTTGCTTGACGGCTTCAAAGCCAGATCGAGCTGCCTGGCGCAGTCGCTGGCCAAGTAAGGATCGCTCTTCAGAAACGTTGTGAGGCACAGAAAACAACTCGATGATCTTTTGAAAAAGATGATGATTATAAACACATTCAATGGCCAAAGAAGTAATTTTCAATCGATGATTCCAATCGCTAGCTGGCGGACGTTTTTCATAAACCTTGAAAAGTAATATAAATATAAACGCAATTAATTGTTATTATTATTACTTTTTTATAAGTATGAATAGTGACTTACGAAATCAAAGAGAGGTGCTTCATCTTGTAAAACGTTCAGGTTCGGACTTGATGGACTGTTACGAAAGAAAGGGATATTGAATGCGGGAAGGAGAGAACCCATTCCGGTGGATGGCTTGAAAGGCCTTGCATCTTTTCTTTGCGGACAAACGATATCAGGGAAACAAGTTCCTTTAGTCGAACAATCACGAACCCACACATTTCCCAAACTAAGATGGAATTTATGCGATTTCAGTCTAGGTCGGGATTCCCAATCTTGAACAACGTTGTCGAATTCTATTTCGAGGAGGGTACTCCAAGACTGGCCAGTTTCAGTCCTATGGCAAGTTGAAAGGCGGATCAAGCCTTGTTTCAATGTTGAACTCAACTGGAGTGGGAGAATATCTCGCTGTCGGACCGTGTTGTCTCTCATAGCATCTTCAAACGTTTCAAGGATCTCATGTTCCACTCGATCTTCGTTGGCTGACTGGGCATTCCCATTGGTTTCGTCATCAACTGCCCACCACGACGAAAACCATCGTTGAAATAAAGAGGAATTTGTGGCGGAGGTGCAAGCTTCGGATAAAACCGAGTCGCTTTTCGATTGAGACTTGGAAATCTGCTGCATAGCAATTGATCTCAAGACTTGTAGTTCTTTAAGATCAAGTTCTGATTCGATCCTTTCCCGATGCAACTTGGATTCTGCCGTTACTCCAATCGGGTTAAGCAGGTGGTCTTTAAAGGAACGGACATATAGAATGATTTCTTTTGCGCGATTAAGAGCAAATGGCCAATTTCGACTTTGATTTCTTTTCCGAATTTCAGCCATAACACACTGTCCTGCAAACCTCCATTGACGTCGAGGATGAAATTCGACTTCACTGTCTACTCGCCATCTGCGGTACTGGAGACCGCGAGACAACATTTCAAGAGACCTGCAACATTGAACTAGCTGGTGATACTGGACATCTCGAATTTCAACGTTGACTCGATCTAGCTGGAAGTCGCAGGCAATACGAGGTTGATTTAGAGATCGCAGAGGTTTGGCGCTGCAGTTTCGCTTCAAGTGTGCGTATCCACTAACGGGTGCCAACAGAAACTCATTTCGTTCTACTGAACAAGGTTGCATCAGCTTGTTAGAGAGAACATCAAGTGGCAGATCCGCGAAGAGCTCAGTGTTTGTGTCCCAATACACAGCTAATCCATCAAGTTCCAGTAATTTATACATAATCTCTTGAGTGGTGGCGGACATGAATTTTGGTATCCAATTTTCATCACATGTCTGAGCGGTAAGCGAGTCAACACGAATCCCACATGCAAATACTTTCCCTGGGCAGGATATGGCATCTTCATATCTGTTGATATGTATAATTAATAATAATAATTAATAATATTGTTAATTGTATAGTTTGTATATGTATGTATATATCATACCTGATATGTATGTCTTTGATTTTTAACTAAAATAATAATAAAAGAGATTATTATCATCACTCATGACTATTTTAAATTTGCAGTAGTTTACCTGAATGTTTTGAACAATATTGGTCACCAGGCTTGCTCCATAAGTCAACCAAGATGAATAGGTAAGTGAATATAGAGAAGATGATGGTAATCCTTGAGGGTCATTTTCTGATCTCCATTCTGCTTCTATCAAATCAAGAGCAGCCATTTTACGTTCAAGGGCAGCATTTTCTTCAGATTCCTCATTGTAGGGCTAAACAAACAAAAATTGAATAGTTGGCAAGATCAGGGATTAGATTCAAGAATTTTCAACTATACCTCAGTTTTGTCTTTAGGTCCAGCAACCAAGTACAACTGTTCAAAGGATATCACCCATGGTTCACTCCTTATTTTTCTTAGTGGAATCTGGAAACATATTTTCCCAACAAACCCAGCATGAATTTGAAGTGGTAGGCCAAGTTGATCTAGAATGTCCCGTTTCAGTGGAACATTTTCGAGTTCGACCTCACCTGTAGCAAGTTTAAAATTGTAAAGTCAGAAATGCATGTACACTACATTTTTCTTACCTTGCAAAAGTGCAACAGAGAGCTGATCAGTATTCAAGTTTTCCAGATACCTTCCTAAATAGTTGTTGCAAAACCAAGCAACTAGCCTTTCCAACATTTTTGCTACACTTGATATGTGTGTGACTAGTGATCCATCATTTAAAAACTTTTCTTTAAAGACTGGGGAGAAATTTTGTAAATTGTTAATTTATTCAATTTCCTTTACTAGAAAAACCCGTGATCGAGAGTTAACGAACAATGTTGAGAAAAAGTAAACAAGAAAAGTAGCAGACGATGCAAAGCTGATGTCGATAAAAAGGGAAGCCCTTTCTTGATTTCTTTCGAGCCTCTCAGCCACTCAGCCAGTCAGCCTCAGCCTGCATGCTGCATTCCTGCAAGCTGCAAGAAATCTGAAGAAATTAACCAAGACACTTTTTCTTATTTATCAGTTTCTAATATTAATGGGTCTCCGGTCTCCCTCCTGATATCTAGCATTACAAATCGAATGCCTATTTATGTATCGATATGGCGAATCGATAACGTTATTCAACCGCGTTATACAAATAGAAAGAGAAAAGAAAACATAAAAAAAGAACAGCAATGAATACAGCATTGATCAGGTTAATCAACAAATTTTCTGGATCATGTTGCCAAGTAAGGTGTAGCCTACCATCCACTGTTCACAGGGAGTCGCAAGATTAACATCTTTAAATTGTAGTTGATTAAGTTGAACTTAACTAAATGTAAGTGAGCTTCCAGGCTTTTAAAGCCCTTCTTCATCTCCTTGGGTTTGGCCGTCCAGCCCGTCCTACAACGCCTCATTTTTCCTCTTCCCTTTGCCATATACACATTACACAATAGCGGGAGGGTTAACTGGGAGCTCACACATATTCTTCCAACTAAGTTAAACAGCAATATTATAATATATTTAGACCGTTTCGACGATGAAAAAGTGTTCTTCGATTCTATTTTTCTATATCTGTTCAACCAGGTTCAACGATAAAGATAAGTTGTTGAATTTATCTTTATGAGACGGCGACTAGTAGGCTATAGTCGAAAGAATTGTGATGTCATTGATAAAAATATAATAATACTTAACAATTATTTATTTCCAATTTCTTTGGTAAACAATAAATTTTAATTGAATTAATGTATCCCATCACCTCATAAGCGGGTTATCAGAATTCCGTTATATCTATTATCTATCATTTCGTGAATAGAATGTATGTGCGTTGCGTGGGCGCGTTATCTTTGGGAAAAGACAGGGAATGTCAACCGAAATTGGACTTTGGATGTTTTCACAGACGTCAGAAGAACGGACAGACGTACAGACAGGAGAAGTGGTCCTTTTTCGTCAGAGATTTCTGATCTTCTAAGAAATCTGCAAAAAATTGAAATTCAAAAAGTTTTTATTTCAAAATAAAATTGATTGATTGGATCACAAAATTGCTGACATTGATCAACTTACGTTGCTTAAAGTTGATTGCTTTCTATAGCAGCTAGAATCAGTTGGACCACGGCCCTCCCTATTGGTCGTTTTTGAATTTAGGTTGACATTTTCTTGATTTGCTATGTGAACTCGATGTCAGAGTGGCTTCTTCTTGCGAGCTTTTTTCGTCTTGATGGTTGGATGGGCGAATATTTGGTGCGTAGTTTCTTATTTCTTGTTCAGCTGCATCTACTATCACCGTCTCCGTTGTCCCTTTAACTATTCTAGTAAAGAGCTCTGGAAGCGGAAGAATCCTTACAAATTTTCCAAAAACTAATTGAATTCTTCGCGCTGCCATTTTTGCTGAAAGAAACAAGAGAAAAGGTCTTGGAATTACCATTAAAAATATTACTGTCTTGTCAAGTGACAGTACCAATACAAGTAGTCTATTTTACAGGCATTTAAAATAGGATTGCCAGTCGCAGTACGACACTGACTTTCAATAACCACGTCTCAAAGTTCGCTCAAGCAAACAAAGCGGCGAAAAATAGTTTTGCGGTTGCATTTCTTGTGGTTTGTTTTGGTTATTAATCCAACTCGGACGTCATTGCTGTCTTATCATTGGTTTTCCAATACATCTAATCTATTTCTTTTAAATCACATCACCTTAAGTCAAAGTAAATTGTTTAAACAACAGCACGTATTATGTGTAAATCAGCACGCATGTAATCCAACACATTCGCAACATCCAGCATCCTTGGATGGCTAAAAACTGCTGTCTATAAGTAGTAAATGGACGCCATATTATCTGTGCCAAGTGTGCCATTGTGCCGCAAAATGTGCCGGGACACAAAATGTCCGTCATCTTTATCTGATGACTAATAAAGCAACGTGGAGAAAAAAGTAGAGAAGCCAGCATTTTACCAAGATATTTGATGAACACTTTAAGGGATCGTATTGGTGAAATGGAAATTAAATATCAAATAAATATACTATTGAGCGCAATCTAACAATTCGAGTTGAAAGTGACATCCGTTGCTTATCATTTTAATTTACTCACAAGACACTCCAGAACAAAAGCATGAACGTAGCATGTAATTTTAAATTTTAGACATTCAGTAAAATTTGCATAAACTTTAATTACCTTTAATCAGAAGCACGGAGCGATGTAATCAGCGTCGTTTCCAAGAGAGGTTTACTGGAAGAATGAAAATTTTCATCATGTGACGCATTCGCCCAGCCAGCGGGTTTTGTAAAATGTTCTATACAGTCTGCCATCCGGCCGGTGCGCCGATCGGCGCATTATTGCGTAAAATTGTAGCATCCCAAAAACATTATTTTAGTTTTCTGGTAAGGTATTTGTGTCTGCTTTTGAAATAAATCATAACGTTAGGTCACCATATCTGCTAGTTTACCTGTTGGTTGGTATAAGCCTGCTGTAATAGGTAGTAACTTTCCGTGGTTCGAATCCCGGCCTGGTCACTTTTTCTAAAGCCCTAAAATATCGGTGATTATAATTCACGATTTGCGAGACGGTAAACCACGTCTCGATTTTCGGAGACTATGGTATCCATTTTTTGGTTCCCGATTTCCGAGGACTAGACGTCTCGAAAACCGCGAGGTATTTTTAACAGTGTTTATACCCCTTTTTAAAAACAATTTTTCCAAAGAGACCAAAGACTACCCTTTTTGCCTTTTGAGCTGGGGAAATTTCCAAAAATGTTGAGACAGCTGAACTGCCCACCCCCTTGGTGTAGCACCTCATTTCGCGTCCCCTCTAGAACACCACCTCAAACTTTGATTTCTTTTGAACGTCCACGCATGTGAATCAAGCAATCAAGTGACGGCAAAAGGAGACACAGTTGTTATTTTGAAAAAAGACGGGACGATTTTTTTTGTAGGGGACAGGGTATGAGGTAAACGGTCCTATCAAGCCAGGTGAAGCTCCGCCCCACAGGAGCTAAAGCCGCCAGCAATGGGAGGAGCTTTCCAAATGGAATATTCTGTGCTCTCTGTTGAACCAACCCGGAGAAAACTCCAACCCACCAATCAACCTTTGTCAGTCAGGCACTATCGTTGAAAACCAAATGGTCTTCCATCGCAACCTGATGTTTGCGGCTGCGCATAGTATATTTTATGCTACATTCATTTACAGTATCCTGCAAAAAAATCCGAACGCGATAGTTTATTTTTCTAACATCTAGTGAGGGAAAAATAAACTATCGCGTTCGGATTTGTTTGCAGGATACTGTACATTATTTACTTGTAATTTTTTTTATTTATTTAACTGGGCGCAACTCTTGACAGAGTACTGCCCGAGATGAAATAATGAAGAATTCACTTGTCATCTTTTTTATTCTTTAGCTGGCCCTGTCCTGACAATTGACTTGAAAAAATGAGGTTGCAAATCAGGATCAAAGTCAGATTCTTCTGTGTCTCTCTTCGGCTGCATTTGACAGTCTCTAGAGGAGAAATGAATACGGCTGTGGAATTTCTACGCGATTTCTCCTCCAATGAAAATGCAATTGCCGAATCTTTTGCTTTCGAGCTGTTACTCGTCGCAAGCCGCTAATAAGTAAACTTTTATTTATGGAGTCTCATAAGGTTTCGTAAGTAACGAAGTGATTTATTCCGTCTTATTGATTCTTTCATCACTAAAATGAAGTTGTATTTGTACTTTGCAGATTAGCCAGAAAGACGGCATTTCACATTCCTAGATGAAGAAGAAAACAGAACGAGGAAATGCGCATCACAAGAATGAACATTGAAGATGCCGGAAGATGCCTTAATAAATCTTTAGCAAAATACACACAATCCAAACGACTATAACAACAATTTGTGTTTACAATACGCGTTCATTTGTATCTTTTTTGCCACTGAAAAATATTTTGCAAACTGAAGAGGATAATATTTGGCCTTTTGAATGGGTTACATCAGAAAAACCTGGTGCGCGGTAGAATAAGCTGAAGGAAAGGGGAAGCAAAATGGGACGATGGTTGAAAGCTTAGAAAGCAAATGAAAAAAGAATAACGCGAAGGAGAAAATCCTGGCGGCAGACCGCTGGCTGGAATGACTGGGACAGCTGGGAATGGAAACGGATGGAGAGCAAAGTATCGATATTAGACACCCACAAATGCTGACGTTTCGAGTTTTCGACACTTGCTCATGGGGCTGGTTCTTTATCGCGTTTAGTAACTTTAGTTGAGGCGCGGTTGCAGCGGCTGTAGCAAGGAACCAGACTAATATTCTGGAAAAATGTAGCTAAATTCAATTCAATGTTACAAAGTTTAAGTTTTATATAGTGGGTGGTGATAGTGTTGTCTCTAGTGCGGCATTGCTTGTTGTATGGCCATGTACGAACGTGAGTGAGATTTTTTTTATTCATTCCCGATTTCATTCTATTTGGTCCGACATGCGTATTTAATTCAGCGGTAGTTGCAAAAACTGAGAATAACTAAAATTGGATATTTAAGATAATTGAATATTTCATAAGAATGTTTTTCTTGAACTTTTGCGTGATAAGCGGGAAAAAATGGCGCTGGATTTTAAAGGGAGCAGCAGAGCAGCTGGCTAGATTTTTAAGCGCAGATTTTCTAAGAAATCGATCATTAACTCATACTTTCTACTTATACATTGACTAATACTTTGTGTGGACCCATGGATTGAGTAAAAAAGAAAATTGATCAACCAAAAAAATAATTTACGATCATTACACTTTTTGTTTGTTTTAGTTCACCATCGATTTCTTTAAAAGAAAAAAAACATTTTCCTTTTTTTAAAATAATTTTTTAAAATGGGCAGATCCTGCATGTGTGTGTGTGTGTTAAAAGGTCAAATCAAAGTCAGTGACACGGTGGCAACCCTGATTATTTATTTATACCATATAACGGAATTGCTGCCAGGCATCATGGCAAAATTTGACTTCTCAAATTTCCTCCCCCTCTCTACGAATTATATTTTAATTTTTCCAGTATTTAGGCCTTATTGACTAAAACATTCTCCGTATTATTTCTGGCAATGTGTCAAATTGTTTACATTTTCATTGCTATAAATCTTTTTACCCTTCTAGAAACTTGATCTCTTTAGTCATTAGTTATAAGAAACTGACATAAAGGAGGGGAAAGATCAGTATACGTACTAACTATTGAATTTTATATGAAATATAGGCGCGATGTTTAAAGTTTTTTTGAAATTGTTTATTAAACTATGTGAAGTATAATTCGATTAGATTAAATAATTTGTGTAAATCGAATTTCTTCTGTTTTCAAAATACATGTTACGAAGAATACTGAATATTTTCTGTGGTCAATCTACATCAGTCAATATTCTGTGGTGAATCTATACAATTACATACAAAAAAGGTTAATTAAATTTCGCAAACTTCGCCTAAAAAGAAATTGAGTATTATAGCAAAGAGACTTACGCAAGCATTATTCTCTGCGTTTAAAAGAACGCATCCAGGCTAATACAGCCTCCACCAATGATCTATTTTTTTCTTTATCGTCATCTGGCGGATGATAAAGACGTCGTACTTCTTCTTCTATTACTGCCGTAGTAAAAGCAGTTATAATAAAGCGTCCTGAGGCTGCGAGAAATCTGATTATAGGCCTACGGCTCATTTTAACCTAGACCCGTACAAAAGATTAATTGATTATTCAATTATACAGCACATGTATAAATCGACTAAAAACTAATTTGGAAATAAGTCAAGTACGCGCCCTTAATCAAAACAAACCAATAAGTCTGTCATAACCGATTATGTAACAATCGATTAGTTGATAGATTAGTTAACTCGAGTTAACTTAGTGTTAGTTGATCGATTAATTGATCGAGTAGTTGATAGGCGCTGTGCAACACCTATTTGTTTGGTTGCAGAACCGTGCAGAACCTCCCTGCACTGCCCGACCCCTTGTGCTACACTCTACTGTAGTCAGTTGCATTTTTCTACAGTCAGCAATACTGTCACAGAAGGCGAAGGAAAAAAGAGCTGCCGGTCGTTTTCGGTTCTCTTGTTCTACATCGTCTCCTTTTGGGTGGGATAGATCTGAATCTGAATCTGAAATTCACTTCCCAATGAAAAGGAAAAGTATTTTTGTAATTTTCTTTACACTGTGTACACACACGCATATACACAATGTCTGGCAGAAAGCTTGACGTCTCCGATATTTTGAAATACGATCATCCCTGCCGACCCCGACCCCGACGGTTTCTCTTGTACTATACTTCTTCTTCTTGTGAGTGGGATAGATACCACTTGCCAAGGGAAAGAAAAAGCTCAGAAATAAAGTATTTTTGTAATTTTATTTACATTATGTACACACACACAGATTCTGGCTAACTGACTGCAAGTTCGTCGATGATATTTTGATATGCGATTTGCCCACACAAACAAATTCATGAATTTGTTTGTGTGGACAAATTCATGAATTTGTTTGTGTGGGCAAATGTGGGCATTACTTATCTTTTGAATAACGTAACACGAGTCCGAGCCGTCACGCGTGCGCTGGCTCACATGTCAATCGGCCCACTGGCAATCGCATGGGGCGACCAATGAAATAGAATACTCGAAAGAATAGCGTGCCTGCGCACGGCAGTAGCGATACTGACAACCATCCTTGAACAATTATGGCTGGCCACACTGTCAAAATGTCGACAAATTTAGGACGGGATCGTATTACACAGGAAGAGATGAAGGGGTAAATGGAATTCCAAATGACGCAACACACTCTCATTCTTCTGGGTGCTTCGAAGGTACTCCGAACTCGTAGCGAAATGAAGAGTGCCTCGAATTCGAAGGGGTTATGCTTCGAAGCTCGAGGATGCTTGTTCGAGTAACCGTCTACGAGCCTTCGAAGGATCCGTTCGAATCCGTTCGAATACCTTCTTCGAGTACCCACATAAGGTTACTCGTAGACGGGTCTACGAAAGACCGATTTCACCAGCTGCCCATATAGCACAGGCCTTATTTACACAGGAAATCCCCAAATAAAATTCAGTTCAATATTAAATGATTTAAAGTACACCAAAACACCAATGGTTCGATCAATTCAATTGTATATTTGACAAATAAGAAGTTGTACAAACAATAAACTTAACTAGAGTAAATTTTGGCATAATAGGTCGAATCGTTCAGGTAGAAATACAATGAACATTAAAATTTTAAAGTACAAAGTATCTGTCCAGAAAACTCCCCTAGAACATCAGCAGGTTTGAAGCCATTGGATAAAGCCTGTAATATAAAGTATAAGACAGACCAATTAATGGCTTATAGAACAACAAAACATTTAAATTAGAATATTACCAAATTGATTTCAGTGTAAGATTTTTGACAGGAATTGGAGACTTTCTTGCATTGGTTTCACATCAACACAGATCAAACCTCCAAGATATAAAATATGAAACTCCATGGCATAAAACCTGTAATATAAAGTATAAGACCAATTAATGGCTTAGAACAACAAAACATTTAAATTAGAATATTACCAAATTGAATGGGAGACATCGGTTTCACTTGACACAGATCAAACCTCCAAGATAACCAGGTCTGCTGCCAGCAATTAAACTATAATCAATAAACATAAACAATTAGACAACAATAAATGAATAATTGAAACTACATTAGAATTAAAATATTACCAAATTGAATGGGAGACTTTCTTGCATAGAAGCACATCGGTTTCACTTGACACAAATCAAACCTCCAAGATATAACCAGGGCTGCTGCCAGCAATCCAACTATAATCAATAAACAAACAATTAAACAACAATAAATAAATAATTGAAACAACATTATCACTTGTTGTCTATGGCTGTAATTTCACTAGCTGACTTTCTTGCATAGAAGCACATCGGTTTCACTTGACTGGACTGGACCGGACTTGACTGGACTTCATATTTAAAAATGAAACTCCATGGCATAAAACCTGTAATTTAAAGTATAAAACCAATTAATGGCTTAGAACAACAGAACATTTAAATTAGAATATTACCAAATTGAATGGGAGACTTTCTTGCATAGAAGCACATCGGTTTCACTTGACACAGATCAAACCTCCAAGATACCCAGGGCTGCTGCTAGCAATTCAACTATAATCAATAAACACAAACAATTAAACAACAATAAATGAATAATTGAAACTACATTATTACTTGTTGTCTATATGGCTGTAATTTCACTATAGCGAACTGACTTCACATAATTTCACTAGGTAAAATCTATTACCCCCTGGATTCCGGGGGGTAATAGCCATTTAGTCTATTACCCCCTGCCGCCAGAGGGCCACCATATAAAGCATAGGCAATGAAATGACAGCAAATTTGTAGTCTGCTTGCCACATTCCATACACCACACACTCTCTTATTGTAAGTAAAGTTTTTAAAAAATAAATTAACTGAATAGAATTGAATTTTATTAATTTGAAGTGTATTGCCATGACAGGGAGACATAGTTATTTTCTCTAAAGTAAGTTCTGTCAAGTAAGTTCTCCAAGTTCTCTCAAGTAAGTTCTCTCAAGTAAGTTTTTTCTCTCAAGTAAGTGTACTGTAAATTATTCTTGGATAGTTATGGAATGGCCATTGCACTGTTGCATTGTATTGCACTGTTTGTCTTCCGTGCCAGGAAGAATGATTGTGGAGATTGGTCAACTTGAGCTCAACTACACTGAAACAGTAGCAAGAGTTTTACATAATAATGATAATACTGCGACTTATTTTCTTTTCAATGTTAGTTGCCTGTGATTGTGGAGATTGGTCAGATTAGCTCAACTAAAACTCTTGTTACCGTTTCAGTGCAGTTGAGCTAATCTGACCAATCTCCACAATCACAGGCAACTAACATTGAAAAGAAAATAAGTCGCAGTATTATCATTATTATGTAAAACTCTTGTTACCGTTTCAGTGTAGTTGAGCTCAAGTTGACCAATCTCCACAATCATTCTTCCTGGCACGGAAGACAAACAGTGCAATACAATGGCCATCTCTGCATTCACAATCTTTCACATCACTGAGTCCACAAACATGGCAATGCAATGGCCATTCCATAACTATCCAAGAATAATTTACAGTACACTTACTTGAGATAAAAAACTTACTTGAGAGAACTTACTTGAGAGAACTTAGAGAACTTACTTGACAGAACTAACGAGAGAAATAAACTCTGTCTCCCTGCCAGAGAAGCAAACATGGCAGAAGCAATACACTTCAAATTAATAAAATTCAATTCCATTCAGTTACTTTATTTTTAAAACTTTACTTACAATAAGAGTGTGTGTGGAAAGCAGACTACAAATAGCTAGCCTTTCAGCTGTCATTTCATTGCCTATGCTTTATATGGTGGCCCTCTGGCGGCAGGGGGTAATAGACTAAATGGCTATTACCCCCCGGAATCCAGGGGGTAATAGGGATGACCATTTCACTACAACAAAAAACTGACAACACTTTTTACGTGGGGTGAGAAAGAGAAGTATGACACACAGCAAATTTTTCGAACATTTCAATTAACTTATAGTTGTTTCTCTTTCTCTTCTCAAATTATTCCTTTATTCAGTGACCGAAACACAAGGAAACGTAACTTAATGTAAATATCCATCACTCACTGTATTGGGCTTGGTGACGCTTGGCTTGGTATAAAACAGTGTTGTCATATTTGCGGATTGGAAAAATAAAGCAATCAATTCTACGGATATTGAGGGCTGAAAACTGAAACTTTTAATTTGTATTGCTACCATCTTGATGAAATCAATCGTCAAAAATATAATAAAACAAATAAGACAAGAAAACAGAGTAAACATTGTATAGAAATGAAGAAAAAAACTAATAATGTTGGCCAATGGCAATGGGAAATACGTTTACAAGTTTTGAATTTTCCGTCATTGGCAAATTGAGTATTCTAACACAAAACATGCCAATTTCATGTTTTTTGGTTTTCGAACCTAAGTCATTTACTGTTTCAACGTCATCATTATAAAACTGGATTCTAAGGGCATGGGGATATTTGGAAAACAAAGAATGAGTTTTAAAGAAAAGACTGTCTCTGTCAGACCTAATGAACTCATCATCAGAAGGTGCCTCTGAAAAATTCAAACGTCTAAAAGCATCATTCTGAAACAAGACAGTCAATCTGTTCTTTAAAGACATGTACTGAAAAGTGTTAGAAATATTTCTGAACCTAATCACGCCGTTTTTAATCCCTGTTCGCAATGAAGAATTAACAAAACATTCTTCTAGTTCAATAAGGTTGAAATTTTTCACAAAATATGTAGTCCTCTTTTTTTGCGAATTTAAAGAACCTAGAATATCAATGGCATCATGAAAACTGGAGTCAACTTTCAAACGCTTTTGGGGTTGCCCTGATTCAATCGAGTTTTGTTTACCTTCGTTCGTTTCCAGTTCACTAAATTCCTCCCTCAGTTTGTCTGTCAAAAAGTCAAGGGCAGCATTACTTACATTATGTTTTGCTTTCAGTTCAAGCATTATACTTGGGCAAGAAAATCTTTAGTTTCTACTATTTTGCTAGTCGACAATGACACAAAGGAAAGGGACTCTGAAGTTAAGGAACCTGAGGGATGGAGGATCATGTAAGTGATGTGATGTTCTTGAACCTGATGCTGCGGAATCAAACAATTTACAAAACCTCAAGTGCTAATTAAAGTCTGAAAAATTTGAAAAAACTTCACAACAGCTATTCTGGGCACACACCAAGTGAGCTTGGGAGGTGCTACTAGTTTTCATGGCATGCACATGACGCAGATGCTTTGTTAAACTGGAATAGCTACCTACAACAATTTGTGAACAACGGAAGCACTTAAAGTTTGTACGAGCTTGGGCCATTGTAAATAGGGAAAGGACTTATCTAACTGACTTATCTAACTTATGACTAAAGCAATGGCAAGCAAAACAAGGATAACGTTAAAACATACTACCTGACAGCTTGCAGCAAGTGGAATTATCAAATCCTTTGGATGTAAGATGTTCACTCAGCTCAGGTGGAGAGCATTTTGAGATGTGGGAAAACTCTAAAGAGTAATCCATTCTTGAATTAAACAAAACAAGCCAGTTATGCTAGAACTTCAATAAATAACAAATTAACGTGTAAGTTACTGAAAGAATATGGAAGACAGAAGAACGATGAGAATCTGGTTGTACGATGAAAAGATTTTTGACGTAACAGTTAATATGACATAAGTCATTGACAGCAGCAGACGATGAAGCCTTCGGTGGCCTTTCAATTCTTAGTAGTCATGCTACGTCTCCGAGAGATGGCCTTCGATGACGTCCATAACTCGAACAGGATATTCGATAATTTCGAACTATTTGGGGTCACCGAATTCGAAGCAAGTCTTCGATAATCGAACTATATGCATCGAAGCCTTTGAAGCATTATAATGCTTCGAAAGATACTCCGAAGCGACCCTCAACTAGCTTCGAGGACCCTCCAGGAATGAGAGTGCACCTCGGACAAGTGTAATGCCATTTAATGGTCTAATTTTTTATTTTAAGCGATTTTAAGCACCACTTGATTGTAATTCACATGTATAGCCGAAATGCTTGTATTGTATAAACTGTGCTTACCGATTGGAAAGGAACTGTGCTCGCGACGTCAACAAATTTTAAATAAACTTGATTCTAAAGATGTGAGGAACACTACTTTTAAATCAAAGTAAATCTATCAATCGCAGCACTTGAGAGATTCAATGAATAATTTTTATTTGAGTATATTTTTAAAAGAGATACTGAAAACCTGTTGTATGGCCAGTATATGAACAACTCTGCACTAGGGCTCGAGAACGACTGAACGAGTGGAGCGACGAAAGAGGATTTCTTGACGGTAAGGAACTACATACCTGGCGGAGGAAAACTAAACAACCATCATCGATGATGTCATCTCGACGCGGAGGACAACTCGCAAGAGGTTCTGATGTTTCACTTTTGTGACGTCAGTAATGTTGTTGTTTTCGAGGGGTTCGCAACTCAAAAGAATCTCGTACACTTGCCCGAGAATCGATTCTGGAATCCCAAATCAGAATCAAGAATCATTGAAAATGACGCCAGAATTCAAAAATGATTCAAGACTAGAAAAAAAGACATTACAATTAAATTATTACGCCAGTATCAACTGGTCATATGGTTTTAAAAATTGACGCCAGAATCTTTAAAATTGACGCCAGAATCTTTGATATTGACGCCAGAATCTTCAAAATTGACGCCAGAATCAGAATCCGATTCTGGCGGCCGAGTTGCGAACCCCTCGGTTGTTTTTTCGGGGTGGAGGGTGACGTTAAAAAAAAAAATACAAACCCAAACAAACCCCATTTCACTCCTTTTTTTCTTTTTGGTTTTAAACAGGTCCTACGATCGCTCGTAAACTGAACAATTTTTCGGCACTGCAAGCAAGGCTTTTCTTTTTAGTTTTATTTATGGAAAATAGATTCTGATATCATGGCAATCTACCTTAAAGTACTGTATAGCTCCTCTCAAAGCTGGATTTGTATAGTTCTGTTTTGTAAATACATTGGCAACACTCGTCATGCGAGTAAGCCCTTTAATAAAAAAAAATCTACCTTAAAGCATGAAGGAGGAATGGAGGAGGAGCTGGTCGGGCAAATTTTTGAAACCATGATAAAATAAAGGATTGTTCTTTTTTCTGCCACTAGAGGAAAAGTGTAGCGAAATAAGTAAAAATCTATTATTTTTGTTCGTTGCCATCGTAACGGATTTGTCATCTGCTAGACTATGAGACCATGAAGGAGGAATGGGTGAAAACAAAAATAAAGCCTAGATTTTTATACAGTGGCAGTCATACAGACACAAAAAATTGTTCAATTTTCAATTGAAATTGAAAATTTTGGTAAATTATTAATTCAACGCCAAATTTTAAATAATAAAATTCCAAAAAAATAATTAAGAGGAAACTTTGTTGTATACACCATATCACCAAATATGAATGTTTTTCGTCAATCCGTATTTGATGAGAATTTATCAGAATTTGCAATAGGGACTTTAAAAAAAAAATATTCTTGGAACTCGAGTTATGTTAGCTTTTTCATCAGCTAACATCAAGCGCTTGTGCGTTTAGCACAGCTGATGAAATTTTGTCGGCAAATAGAAATAAGACAAAACCAAAATATTTGATATGCTTGTGCGTGTTCATTAAACGTAACTCCCATCCCTTCGAAACCGTCTCTGCTTAGGAGCGGCTATATACCATAGGCCTTTAATTATATGAACCTTTAAAGCAGTTGGGAGGCAAGAGCAGAGAAGCAAAATATTTTATGAAGATATTTGAAAGACACTTGAAGGGGTCGTTAGTAATGATGTTATAGGAAAATACGGTCAAACGGGAATAAAACATAAAAGAATAGAGCTCGACGATTCTTCTCGATTTAAAGTGACGTAAGGCCAAATTTACTACCTCAAGCTACAGACAGACATACGAAGAAACAGACATACTACAAATAAAAAAAATCTGCGGAAATTAATTACCTTTAACAGGAACAGGATCAGATGAATATATTCGCAATCCAAAAACAGGTAGTTACTGTTCTATCCAAAGACTGAGTGAACTGATGTAACTGAAGAGCGGTCCACGAGGAAAACCAAGCTCTTGGCCAAGTTCCATTGCTTGTCATTGGTCGGTAGACGGGCTACCTAGCCTGTAGCCCCCCCCCCCACCCGGGAAGTGGGTGTCTGTGTGTGGGAGTGCTACAAAAAGTCACCGCTTGTCATTTGAGCAGACCTATAGGTCTGCTCATATCTCTATCTCGTATACACCAGATTCCACATGCAGGCGAGTCTGAAGGTCGCGCGTGCGCTGGCTCTCGCTGTAGGCAGTCGCATATGGGTCGACCAATGAATTCCATCGATTCAAACCATTCTACCTCGCCTTCACCTACACCGGAGTTGATTTTTTTGGTACATTTAACGTCACAATCTTCCGTCGAAAAGTAAAACGCTGGATTTGCATTTTTACATGCATGTCTTCGAGAGCTGTACATCTGGCTTTCTCCCTCGATCAGGGCTGCCACTTTCAGGGATATTTCCCTTTTTAGGGGGATTTTGGTCCTTTTTTTGAAATCTAGGGGGGAAGATTTGGAAATCTAGTGTCTAGGGTCTGTCTAGGGAGATTTTAAAAATGTTAGGGATTTTTTAAATTTTTTGCCTTAGCTGATTGGATTTCAGGGATTTTATTGCCATTATGGGTGGTGTTTAGAAGATATTGCTTTTCCCGCGTTTTTTTTTAAGAAGACATGTAATGAGAGCCACTAAGTGATCAATCGGGGGAGTGCGGTTTGAGAATTCGTAGAGAAAGGTCCTGTTCAGCGCGCTAGTAATTATTAATCTCATCCCCCTCCTCCTAGTGTTCTCACTTTACGTTGACTCAACTTCTCCCAACATGCCTCAACCCAATGATGTATCCGAGGACATCCAAGATCCTCAAATGTCTACCGAAAGTATGGACTTTGATTTCAGTATTAATAACAAAAGGAAAAGCAGGGAAGTGCATACTCAACGCCCGAATTTTGCAAGCCAATTTAGTCCCCCACCTCTCATCCTACCGGTCATAATCAACCTCATCAGCGAGCCAAAATCATTTAGCCTGTTGAGTTTCTCTGAAAGGCAATTCTTCATTAAAGAGTTAAGCATCGTCACTGGCCCATTCACTCAAGGCATCAAGTGGTCAAGGAACGGTGAGCTTGTTATCTACCCTGTGTCCCGTAAGCAGAAGGATTTGATGTTACGTCTTGACTTTATCAAAGAATTCCAAGTTAAAAGCTCAGTGTCTAAATCTGAATCCGAGTCAAGAGGTATAATCTACAACGTCCCAACAAACAACAGTGAAGAAGATCTCCTCCACCTGTTGGCCGACCAAGGAGTCAAAAGTGTCAAGAGATTCCATAAGACTGCACCAGACAACACGAGATGCCCGCTCACCACAGTGGCTATCACCTTCACCAGCCCTACGCTACCAGCTGAAATAGTGATAGCGCATCAATTATTCAAGGTTAAGAAATACATCCCAAGACCCTTAATCTGCTTTAAATGCTGGAAACTAGGCCACTCAATGCTCGAGTGCCCGAACGTTCACAAATGCAAATCCTGTGCATCAACCCTTGACCCCTCTAATGTCTGCCTAGAACCCTCAAGATGTCCGACCTGTGGTTTGAATGGTCACCCGGCTGCTTCGATGGAGTGCCCGGTCTATGCCAAAAGACAAGACACCATAAAGTTCGCCTATGATAACAATATTTCAATCTCTGAGGCCATTAAAGCATGCAACGACAAGATCGCCCAAAGCCCGAAGAGCCCGCACATAAGTCCTCAGCAACCCACCGAAATTGATAGTCTGAAAAAAGAAGTCGAACGCCTTAGAGAATCGTTAGAACAATTCCGAGTGAAGACAACGGAAGAGCTCAAATCCCTATCGGCCAAAGAAGAAGCTACAGACGTCGAGATCTCCACTATAAAAAGCCAGGTGACTCCGCTCATTTCACTTCCTACCATTGTAGAAGACATCAAAACAAACACGGAAGAGGGTTTCAAATCTACGATTGAAAAACTCAATTTGCTGTTCGATCTGTTCAAGAATAATAATGTTGATGGCCCACCACCAAAGAAGACACCTATTCAGCCAAATATCTCTCAACTTCGTAACACCAGACCCAACTCCCCATCCAAATGAAGAAACGCCCTATCAAGATACTACAGTGGAACGCCAGAGGCCTATTTCGCGCTAAACTTCAAGAATTCAAAGCAAATCTTCACAAACATAATCCTCTTATTGTACTGTTGAGCGAAACCCACTGGAAGGACGATTACACAATTCGTTTCTCTGCCTACAATTACTTTGAATTAAATAGATCAAACATGGGTGGTGGTGTGGCTGTACTGGTGAAAAAAGGTATACAATCAAATGTACTACAGTTACCACGTTTTCCAAACATAGAGGCCATAGGAGTGTCAATTAAAGTAAAAAACAGTGACTTAGACATTATTTCAGTCTATTGTCCCAACGGTAACACATGTTCGTAAATCGAGTCTCTGTTCAACTCATCCACAAATAGTTTAGTCATTGGAGGAGACTTTAACGCTCATTCAAGGTTTTGGGATGATAATCACCCCCCAAACGCCTGTGGTAAAGCCATCTCAGACTTTCTCCTAAATGACAATACTGGATCTCTAAGCACGCCTAAAAATCTCAATACAAGGCCTAGTATCCATGATTTCACAAGCTCAACTATTGATCTCACTTTTACCTCAACAGATCTGGCCCTCCTTACCTCAATTTCCACAGGAAACTACTGGAGCAGTGATCATTTACCAGTCTCACAATTGACATCGATAACCAATCAATGTTCTCGCCGCTTCCAAAATGGAGATTTGATGACGACTTATGGGAAGATTGGAACACGGAGGTTACCGCTCATCTTAACAACAGCAAGTTCTCCGCTATAGAAGATCCTAGAGAAGCCCACCTAAAGTTTACAGAAGCTATCATCATTAGTAGTTCAAAATATTTCAAACACGCACAGAAAAATCTACCTCGTGAAAAATTGAGACCATGGTGGACGAAGGAGTGCAGAATAGCAACTCGCGACGTACGCAAGGCCCACTGCAGATGGAAAGAGTCCCTCCTCCAGATAGACAAGACTAATCTTAACAGACTCGAGGCATTTAAGAAAAAAACCATATTGGCAGCCAAAAACAAGTCATGGTCGGACTTTATCGATAGCCTGGGAGCGCCTAAAAACTCTACTAAATTTTGGAACTTCACCAAAAGCATGGTTAGTGGTGTCCAAGAACCTTCCCTATGCAAGTTCCCCTTGATACATAACGCAGTGACAATTAACTCTTACGAAGATAAAGCCAACCTTTTGCTTGACCAGTTCTGCCCGGTAGAACATCCTCAACTTGAAGAACACGCTTTCGACGCGAAGATTGTGGAAAGCCTTTATGATAACTCCCCCCACCCAGTCAACAGCGAATTCACCACCATTGAAATCAATAATTGTCTCCAGGATCTAAAAAGTAAAGCCATGGGTCCTGATCTTATTCATAACAGAATGTTGAAAAATCTCAATATTACTAATCGTACGGCGCTTACCCACTTAATTAATACTCTATTTATCTCTGGTTTCGTCCCCGAAGTTTGGAAAAGTGCAACAGTAATTCCTCTTCTGAAGCCTGGTAAAGATCCCAGCAAGACAGATTCCTACAGACCTATCTCCTTAACGTCATGCCTAGCCAAAATAATGGAAAAAGCGATCATCAATAGACTGATTTGGTTCCTCGACAATAAAAATATGTTACCTAAATTCCAAACTGGCTTCAGAATACACTGCTCTACACTGGACAACATAATGCACCTTGAATCCCACATCAAGCTAGCTTTCAGCAAAGCCAAAATGTGCACGTCAGTTTTTCTGGATCTGGCAAACGCACACCCCAGTACATGGATCCCGGATCTCACCTTCAAACTAACCAAAATGGATATTAAAGGTACCATGCTTCGGTGGCTCACTAACTTTCTCAACAACAGGAAATTAAAAGTCCGAGTAGGAACGGCGATATCCGACGAAAGAACTATACTCAAAGGTGTCCCCCAAGGATGTGTTTTAAGCCCTTTACTGTTTAACATAATGATGTCAGACTTCCCCCACCCACCAGTTGGTATCCACCTAGGCCTATTTGCAGATGACATCGAGATGCATACCATATCCAAGTCTAAAAAGGAAGCTGCCTTACTTCTCCAACCATACCTCCAGGATATTGAAGATTGGGTGGAGGAATGGAGATTCTCGCTGTCAATTGGTAAATGTGCAGCCCTAACGTTTTCAAGAAAAAGAACACATCTACCTCATCTAAACCTAAAACTAATGGGTAGTATTATAACTGAAGTTAAACATTTTAAATTTCTGGGACTGATCTTTGACTCCAAACTCTCCTGGGATAAACATATTGAAGAAATCAACACATGCCTAATTAGAAGAGGTAACATTCTCAAATCCCTGACGTCAAAGAAAACGTATTTGTCTACGACCTTGCTACTCAGAGTGTACAAAGCACTCATTCGAAGCAAGCTGGACTATGGAGCAGCTGCATTAGTCAACATCCCAAAGTCTAAAATTGAAAAATTGGAAAGAACGCAAAACCAGCTATTAAGAATCATCCTTGGCTGCCTTAAGTCTACACCGAAGGCCCTCCTACATCTGGAAACAAATATCCTACCGGTACACATGAGATGGCAAAACCTAGCAGCCAACTACTTCCTCAAGCTAAGTAATAAGCCTTTCAACCCAGCCTACAAAATAATCAAAAACCTGTATGAATCAAACGCAACGTGGCCAGTTAGAAGTATCCCTGCAAGTATTCCAACCCTTAAATTCGTTGACTCGTTGGACGCCACGAACCTATTCTCCTCCCAAAGCTCCAACAAAGTGACTACTCACCCCATCCCGCCTTGGATACTAATCAAAATTGAAGGAATAAGATTCTTCCCTTTGAGCAAAACGCAAGCACGATTACAACCAACTCTTGCCAAAAAATTATTTACGGAAATACTTGCAACAGAACAACCGAATCACATCTTGGCATATACTGATGGGTCAGTTCTCTCAAATCCAGAATCAGTCGCGTGTGCGGTATACATCCCCAAGCTTAAGATCGAAAAAGCATGGAAACTCACTAAATTTACAAATATCTTCAATGCAGAATTAGCAGCAATCTTACAAACTCTAAAATTATTATACTCACAAGATGAAACAGTGGAGATCGTAATCCTCTCAGACTCAAAATCATCCATTCAAGCAATCATCAACCATAGATGGGAAGCGAGTCCACTAATTTCTGAAATAATTCAACTGATTTACAATTATAGATATGCTGGATGCAATGTAGTACTACAATGGATACCTAGTCACTGTGGCTGCCCTGGAAATGAGACTGCTGATAAGTTGGCATCCGACAGAGCTTCCAGCCTTACTGGTGACACATGGACCAACTCCCTTTAGAAACCAAGAGATCCTGAATGCGTTAAAACAAAAAGCACAACAAGAGTTACTTACGTCGTTCAAAACTACATCTTCAAATTTAGCCATCACAAATAGGATATCCTTTGGCCCACTACAATGGCACCTCCATCCGAACAGAAACATACAAACTGCTTTATTCCGTCTGAGGAGTGGCCACAACAAACTTAATCACTGTGTAGCAAAATGGGACAGTAATGTTTCACCAAACTGCCCACACGGCTGCCCTGAATATGAAAATGCCCAACATGTTATTCTTCACTGCCACCACTTTTTTTAAGCAAGATCCCAATTATTTTCACTACTTTCTGCTAATAACATCCAACCAGAACTACCATCAATCCTTGGTCTCAACGCTACCATCCCTAAACACATACAAGAAAAAATCAAATCAAGTCTCATCGCCTTCATCGCCAATACCGAACTCATCCGCAGAATTTAACTTCGGGCCTCCGGCCCTTCTCGTGTTGTGTTAGCATCAATTGTCCCAGTCTCACTCACGTTTTCTCCAGATTCACGGTGCGTAAGGGCGTCTCTAGGACAGCCCGTCAAACTGTGTCAACCTGGTGTTGCAGACAACACCTTGGCCAGTGCACCTAACCTACAAAAAAAAAAAAAAAAAAAAAAAAGTGATCAATCGGCCAGAATTTTGAATCATTCATGATTCATGAAGAAATTTTTGGACGGGATCGTATCACAGGAAGGGATGAAGGGGTATTTGGAATTCTAAATGACGCAACATTTCGGACAAGTGTAATGTTATTTAATGGTCTAATTTTTCTATAAGCACAACTTAATTGTAATTCACATGCATAGCCGAAATGCTTATATTGTATAAACTGTGCTTACCGATTTTGGAAAGGAACTGTGCTCGCGACGTCAACAAATTAAAAATAAACTTGATTCAAAAGATGTGAGGAACGCTACTTTTAGAAAATTAAAATTTATCTATCAATCGTAGCACTTGATAGATTTCAATAAAAAAATGTAATTTGAGTATATTTAAATTTTAAAGGGATACCGATAGGGATAATTTCTGTTGTATGCCGATTATATGAACAACTCTGCACTAGGGCTCGAGAACGAGTGGAGCGACGAAAGATGATTTCTTGACGGTGGTAGGAACTACTTATACCTGGCGGAGTAAAAATCGTCAATTAGCATAGGCACTCGGGCTCTCTTCATCTCGACGCGGAAGAGAACTCGCAAAGAGGTTCTGATAATTCACTTTTGTGGACGTCAATAATGTTGCTTTTTTGGGGTGGAGGGTGACCTTAAAAAAAGGGGCACCATACAACCCCATTTCACTTTTTTCTCCTTTTTTCTTTTTGGTTTTTAACAGCCTGTGGGTCCTGAGATCAGGCAATCTACCTTAAATAGCATTACAATTAAATCTCGTAACTAATGGTTTCCCAAAAATGTTTTAAGCTTCG
Source organism: Daphnia galeata (assembly GCA_030770115.1). Lineage (NCBI taxonomy): Eukaryota > Metazoa > Arthropoda > Branchiopoda > Diplostraca > Daphniidae > Daphnia > Daphnia galeata. The sequence continues at coordinate 1,285,033 of CM061121.1, forward strand.
AATTCACTTTGACAGAATGTGTGATAGACTAAGCCTAGTAACTCAAAACGTTAGTGCGCAAATAGATCTTGTTTAATTTTTCATTCATCAACCTGGACAATTAAGTTCCTTGACGACTAGTGCGTTGAAGAACGCAATTAAAAGTAAATTTCAGCCAAATACAATAGAAAAGGGTCAGGGAAGAAGATACAGAGACAAATTGATATCAGATGAATTTTTTTTAGAAGACTGGAATCTTATCACGCGGTGTGTACGCGAGGTCATCATCCAACGTGAGAAGAGTCTGAAAACCATAAAAAAACATGCCATCAACGTTTACAGAATAACACATAAATATAATATCTACAAGTATTTAATGAAAATCCGTTACCATGAAAGAGAAGAATAAACTGGCAGCCGACAGGAAATGCCAAATGTCATGATAGTCATAGAAACTGAGTACCGTACACTCTTGATTGAAAATTCGAGATTCGGCAGCTCTTTTCTGTAAAAAAAATCAATCGTTTATGTTAGTGCCAAGAGGAAAAATATTTTCTTAATTCTTATTAACACTTACCCTCCAAGTGATGGCCTTGTTGATGAAAAAATACATTGCAGCACCCCAAGAAACGGAGGCCATGGCAATATAAAAAACCGCTTGACACAAGATTTTCTCGCCATGACGCAATTTCATGATGATGTAGAAAGTGGTGTACAACATCAGATTAGTGATGAAAATTGCCAACATGTAGGAAGCGAAATCTGGAGGGCGTTCCATCAATCCATAAACCGTCAAACCCACGTTAGTCAGAATTCCTATCACCTGCGAAATTAAATGAATTTATCTGATCATATATGTAACAGTTGCATGGAACACATATATATCAAACTGTTAACCTTACCAATAGGAACATTCTATCGACGTACATTGGTCGGAACCACTGTTAATTGTAAAATATTGATTAATTTTAAACCAATAAAATTAAATAACAAAATTATTGTTTACATTCGATGGTCCAGCTTGGAAATCATTCCAAAAAAACCATGTAAATACGTTTGAAAACTCCAAAGTCTGCAATAGAGATATTTGCATTTTTTTAAATTAAAATATTTGAAGATTAACAAATGTATACATACTCAATTTCCATCTGCCCATATAATAAACTTGAGCAGATAACGCCAGACATGCAAGGAGATGCATAGCAGAGAAAATGATCCGAAAACTAAGCGTGTCCTCAAATACTGAGACGACTCCAATTAGAACGACGAAAGCCAGAACGGCAAAAGCTGCATGAGCTTCTGCGTTGATGTCTGGGTGGCGACTTTGGTAGATCTTCAACATACAAAGCATACTGATAACGTACATGAAAGTTGTATCTACAAAAGATATTACAAGGATCGGTAAATTACAAGTTTTCTGCTTTTGAAATATCCTAAACTTTACCAAACTGATAGTTGGCATGGGTGGGGCATATGTGGTAGCAGGCACTTAGAACCCCTTCAACCTTATGAAAAAGAAACATTAGACAACAGTTAAAAGGGGAAAATTAACCCCGACAAAATAAGAATACCATTAAGGCTGTTCCCATAGCGTAGAAGAGGCCGTAATGTTGAGGAATTCCATAATACTGTTAAAAAATAAGAACGACTGAATTTTTGAATACATGAAAGAAAAAAAAAATGAAAGGACAAGATTTTTACCTTTTCTAATCGATCGTGGTTTGCTTGCGCTTGTCGTCTAAGGACGTCTCTGCGCGCAGTGTTGATGATGAAAAGAAGACCCAATAAGACGTAACCGAGATTTGAGTAGACATGGTTGAAATCTGTTAATTCCCCCAGTGGATGGGCGCAGAGAAAGTTGAAATAGCACAGATCCTGGTCACCTGTGTCGTTCAACACCTAAACAGTAAAGACATTAAATAATAATGTCTACATATCTAAAACCAGATCGAAAAAGCTGATTTACTTTTTGATAAATGATGACCAGCTGTAAGACTGGAAGAGCATAAAATACAGCGACCTTTAGGTAAGTAAAATTTCATTATATCTATAGACAGAAATTCACGCAAAAATTGTAATAAAGCTATTACGATCAATAAATTCCACATGTAAAGTTGCGACTTTTTGCCGTGAAACCGTGATCCTTTGTGAGAAAGATCAGCCACGAAAAGAAAAGTTTTGGTCCGAATAACATTTTTATCACTATATGCATCAGGCATTAGATCAATATCTGTCAAGTCCAGAGACGAAGATGAGCGTGAAAGAGGATCTGCTTCTAAATCTCGTGAGGCAGAAGTTGTTGGACCAACGATAGCTTTGGGATTTACAATAAATGAAAAAGTAAATCATATGCATCATAAAGAAAAGAAATCTAATTTTAATTTTAATATATTACGGGTGGAGTGAGTGGACATGGAGCCATAACGTGGAAGTCTGTTCCTTACTTCAAGTAAACTCGGCTCTAGTTCAGCGGGTATAGTACTACAAAGAATAGACAAAAAAAGATAAGAAAAGGCCCGAACATATTATACCAGTGTTCTTATGTGAAATTCATAAAGAAGACTTACTTTCTACAATTGAAGCAAAAGGATACGAAAGCTCCAATATAGAAGACAGCAAATATTCCAAGTACTCCGATAACAGCGGCCATGAAATCAATGTAACTAACCTAGATTCTAAATATTATAGAAATTTACAATAATAAATGTAGATTGGGAATTACCTTTTCATGGATCGTAAAATGGACAGTTTTCATCCTTAGAGGTGGTGGATGGTCTCGCTTGCCCGTACATTCATAGTCGTCAGCTTTAGCGACAAAAACAAAGAAAAATCCGAAGGGAAATCGTTCTCGCTGAAAAGAATACAAACCTAGAAGCTTTAGCATCGCAATTCCTCAATAACGATACTTGAAACATTACTTACGCTTATCGTCATTCCAGTTTTGTTCATAAGGGTTTGCCAGATTCCATCGTACTTTAAATCGTGATCCATATCAAACACAGGGCACTAGAACGACGAGTGTTACCACTATAAAAAACGGTTTTCGATAAAAAGTTTAAAATTTTCTATTACCGTTAGGTTTTGAATAGAGACTGACATGCAGTAGTTATCCTCCGATGTAACTGTAAGTAATACATTTGTTACGCCTTCCGGAAATAAAAACTGATAGTATTTCGGCTCAGAAGCCGTCAATGTCACTGTGTGATTTTCGTTTAATCTGAAAAAAAAAAAAAAAAATGTTTTATTGACGGTAATTAACGTTAGCCCAAATGCGATAAAGGCTTACTCGACAACAAAATTTTCAACAGGAGTAACCGAAGCAACAAAGCTCAAGTTTTTGGGATCTGATGTTGATACGCCAAGGAAAAATTCGTGCTCTACGGTTACATTGCGTTTCAAAGGTTCGGTGCAAAGCTGGCGGCTTACACTGCTGTATTCTTGCCTGATAACACATTATGATAAGTTTAATTGAAAGCACAGGAAATCTGGAAAAACCTTGCAATTTACCATCCACTTGATGTTTCAAGTAAAAGTGGGAGTTGCCATGACAAAACTGCTTTTTGTTGTCGAACAACTACCAAAACAGGGTTTTCTCTAAAAGCAGTTTTGCTAGTTACCTGAACAGATAAGGCTTGATTTTCAGCAATCTAAAATAAATAAGTTTCAAAAATTATAATGGTTGTACTTAAGATAGTAAAGCATTTCTCCCCCCTCCTCAGTAAACAACTTTAATTAAATACATACATTTTGTTTGTATGAATACTGGAAGATGTATTCCAATGTAGAATTGACATTATAACTGTAGTTTGTGTACAGTTTCGCATCTATCACTCTGGTATGCACCTTTTGCTGATATCTGGAAACTGGTGCATCATAACTCAAATCTTTCCTGACAATTGAATGACTATTTCCTGTTTAAAAAAAGTGTTTCACATTGTTTTTTATCAAAACAAAAAGAGGGAAAAATAACCAACGTTTGAAAATATATTTCTCTCTGGCAAGACTGTCGATGTGAAGCGCAGTAAAATACGTTCCCAGCAAAGCAGTAATTAGCGCTGTTACTGAGAGCAACTTTATTTTAGTGGAGGTATCCATTCTAATAATTTCTTCAAAACACCGAACAGCAGTCAATCGAAGATAAGGACCACAAATGAATCATACTACTAGTTAAAACGTCCGATTATGCCTAGGAATACCGAGAAACTGCGAGTGCCTGACTGCCTGTGCAGACTGAAATAACACTGACAGGACTTACGAAAGTTTCACCATCTAACGGTAAGAAAGGCAACCAATAGAGATAATGTAAAAAAAAAATATTTTTTTTTCGAACAGAATCTGATGTGTATTGTTTGTTTGTAGATACAAAAGAGAATATTGAATTCATTTATAAAACTCGTGCTCCGCTTCGTCTTTTTTAATGTTGTTTTTGTATCCCTTTTCAAAGTCTTTCGCCAGAACGATGTAGCGGTTCTCACGAACTGCATGCATACCAGCCTCCTGACAGATTGCGTTAATATCTGCACCAGAAATCTTGTCCGGCCTAGCAACGAAGTCTTCCAGATCTACCTCGTCACTCAAATTCATCTTAGCCGTAATAGTCGCGAAAACCAACCGCTTTTGACGCCGATCAGGCAGTGGGAATTCAATTTTTCGATCCAGACGGCCAGGACGAAGAAGAGCAGGATCCAAAGTATCCGCTCGATTGGTTGCCATAATAACCTGCGAGTTAAATTTAACAAATTAAGAAAAGACAAAGAAAAATCGTAAATGGACAAATATTTACTTTAACATTCGTGGTCTGGTCAAATCCGTCCATCTGGTTCAATAATTCTAACAAAATACGTTGAACTTCTCGATCGGCACCAGTCTGAGCATCAAAACGCTTCGTAGCAATGGCATCGATCTCATCAATAAAAATAATTGCTGGTGAGTTCTCCTTAGCAAGGCGAAAGACATCACGGACCATACGGGGACCTTCACCAAGATATTTTTGAACAAACTCTGATCCTACAACGCGGATGAAGGCAGCTGTTGTATGATGAGCCACTGCTTTAGCCAACATGGTTTTACCACATCCTAAAATTATGAATCATTAAAACCCATTCTACCTTGTACTTGGCATTTTAGTAAATTACCTGGAGGCCCATACATCAAAACACCTCTTGGTGGATCAATACCAATCTGCTTATAAAGCTCAAAATGTGTTAATGGGAGCTCTACAGCTTCTCTCATCTCTTGTTTTTGCATGTCCATTCCACCAATGTCAGCATAAGACACATCAGGCTTCTCATCTTGAAATAATAAACAAAATATTTATTGTATAACATTGCACAACTAAACAAATATATGAAACATACCTGCTCCAAGCATAGAAATAGAAGAATCTGCTTCTGGTGGAAGTACATCAACAAGAGCATTGCTGTGCTTGTGCAGTGCAACACTTGCTGATGGTTTTAAGAGTTCTCTATCAATAGTTGAGAGAATTCTGACAAAGTAATTGGAACCAGTTGTGCTGCCTACAATCCCGGTATTCTGATCAACAGCTTCAAGAAACTGTCCAATAACTAAGGGAACACTCTGAATTCGTTTCACCTCTTCTTGAGCGTGCAGATACTCCTTCTTCAGATTTCTTTGTTCATCTTTGATGTAGGCTTCTTGTACAGTCAAAGACTCTAATTGCATTTGCAATTTCTGCAACACAAAATTGTGATTAAAAACAGAGACAATCATTGTTTGGTACTTTTAATACCTTATATTTGGTGTAAAGATCGTCGATGTCAAGAGCTTCATTGATTGTCGGAATTAGTAAGTTGACGTTCGGTTTGAAATCAGGAATAGATTCTTCCTGTATTACGTTCATATAAACACAAAGGAATGATTCATTTTTTCATGAAAACACGATTGTAAATTTAAACAAATCGAATATTTACCGTTCGCTCGGGTACAACCACACACATATCCTCCATGATGACAGAGGAAATTCAATGGACGAGCAAAAAAAACTAAGAAAGCCGAATTTTATGCTCTGTTGCCAGATCTGCATTCAAGGTTCATGCCGCGCTCCCTAAGGCAAACCGCAATCGGCGCAGTGCGAAGAGGCGTAATTGCGTAAAGTTCAAACAAATGTTCAATTTTAAAAAAACGAATCAAGCAAGTTTAGCCAAATATTATTATGCATTACGCAAAAAAGTATTATTGTTTTTTAACGATCTCGTAGTTTTTTTTTGTCATTTTGAGCTATGATATGACGAGGACTGAGAAATCCTTGGTTTCTTGTTCGGCACTTTCGCTACGATGAATAGGCGCAGGTCTACGTAATTTCAATTAAAAGGAAGCCGGCAATTTGTAGTAAAACTTTGAAAGATTACTACGAAAAAATCGACGTATTTCAAAATCTGATTGAATTGCAGGAATTTTGATTCATATGTATATTTTTTGGTACGAAAATCAGTCTAGAATTTATTTTAAAATATGTCATATCATTGTCGTAAACTGAAACATGAAAAAATCGTCAATCTTATTAATAAAAATTCTGCGAAATAATTACTGATATTATATAAGGCGACATAAATTATTGTAATATAGCTTTTCATCTGTCTTGCAATCTAATTCGGTCACTCGGCAATTTTTTAGGCATTAAAGTAAGACCCAATCTTCATCTAGATGTAGGATTTCGTCACGACGTTTCCCTTCGTTACTTTTCAAAGGCCACGAAGTCAATAATTGATTAAGCGAACCCACAGAGTCCAACACCCATAACTTGTCATCAATGGTAACTGTAGAAATAAAACCCCACAGAAGATGAGTGTAAAAACTGTCAAATTTATAAAAAAATAGAAAATGGTAGTTTACCAGAAATAAATTTGAATGAGCCGGGGATGAGGTCCCAAGTGTTTCCACAATAATTCTGTTGGCTGATGCCACTTCGGCGATAAATGGAACCAGTGTTTGTCAATGCCCAAACGGCACTTTCACTAAATAAAGAGTACACCATTTATTAAAAATAAAAAAAGATGAAAATAAAAAAAAGTTACCTGACAGAGAGTTGAGTAGCTTCGATTCCTTTGACTAAGGTCCACGCAGTGCCGATTGGTAGCTCTCGTGATACACCTTCTCTGACATAGACTTTGCCATTTTTATCTAGTGCCCACACTGCCAGATTAAGAGCTACGTGGATCTATAAAATAATGATCAGTTTAATGTCTTCAATGTATAATTCCCATTTCTTGAATTCTACCTCTTTGAATGCAATGTCAACTTCATCTACTAATATCCAGGCGGGAGCCAGAAAAGTGGGTGGTCCATTGTCACCGGATCGGAAATAGACTTGTCCATTTACATCACAGGCCCAAGCCATTTCTGGACCTAGTGAAACGTGGCATAGCCTATTGTTCGACTGGAATTGAGCAGTTGACAAATGAACCCAGCCGTTGCCAACTGGATTCGAATTTCGCACACGAACGAAGATTTCTCCCCATGTTGTCAGTAGCCAAAGTTGGTTGCCTACTACTGAAAGGTGACGGATGGGGCTATCGGTTGGCAGGGAAACCTGTTCTAATTGATCCTCGCCGTAGAAACAATACAGACAGTGTTTCTCATCCACTAGCCAGACGATGCCCGATTTCTTTTCATCGTTAAAACCACTGGTACTCATCAAACGCCATGATTCAATATTGTTGTAATAACGCCCATCACTCCAGGGAATTTTATCCCAGGCGTATCCTATTTCAGAAATGGAATTACAACTTTTAAAATTTTATTGAGAACGTAAATAAAAAATCTCGTTACCCGACAAGTTTTGAGCAGTCATCAAGACGGATGATCCAATAAGAGCCAAACAAATCCGTGAATCGGTGACGGCAAGTTCGAAACGAGAACTTTGACGTTTGAAAATGGACGAAACGTTGAGCCAATTAGCGCTTTTGAGCTGCAATTCGACTGGTAATACTGAAGGCACCTGCCACCACCGTTTGTCATGGATAGCTCGGTAGAACAGTTGCTCAGACTGATTAAAAACCCACAAATAACGATCAGGACTTAGGGCCATGGTTATTATTTCTCCAGGAGTATCTTGACGCTGCCAACCAACTCCCATAGGAGACTCGTAGTTAACTCTTGATCTGATGTAAAGGGCTCCGTTGTTCAAAAGGATCAAAACAAGGTCGTTGTGACAACGAAGCTGGGAAACGGTCCCTGGAACCTCCACAAGAATCATCTTTCTTGGAGACTTGACGGATCGGTAACTAAGTGATCCGTTTGTGTGTAGCATCCAAATATAATCATCCATGGGGTCGGTTGTATCCTATGTGAACATTGACAATTTAATCAAGTAGAAAAATAAATCAGATGATATTAAATTACCAGCTGAACTATTCCGATGGATGAAATGTAGCTGTCTAGGACAGTCCAGTGCTGAGCAACGGGGCAGTGTGGATTGACGATTAATCCCTGGTAAGCTGTACCTTTATATAGCCGCCAGAGTTGCTGACCGGAAGTGGAAACTGCAATCTGGCTAGCTGGAGTATCGATAGGCAACCAATCCCTGGCCTGAAAAGAAGACTCTGTCGATTGGTAATAAACGGATTTGTGACCGTAGACGATGACGACGTAATGACGACTTGCAGATACACTCGTCACTTTGCGTTTGGCATCTAACGGACATATAAGCCATTCGGTGGACAAGTCATCCTGACAATTGATAAAAAAGTTTGATTTAAAAACTTTAATTAAAAAACGGGTAATGCTATGTATTACCGATGAAACATTTTCATAATCTCCACTGGATACAGCCGTGTGGTTTGGAGTCGATTCGTTGGTGGTTGGCGTCGAAATCGAATAAGGGATGCTCTTGTCGGGGTCTTCATTAGCATAAATACTGTAGATATTATCTTTTGGGTCGTTTTCGATCTCTTCCACAACGGATAAAGAGTCCTCTGCAACTGGGGGTAAGTCTTTGGTTTTTGAATCAAAGGGAAGTGCCACATCTTCTGGCTCTAAAATGTTTTCATCTTCAGTTGGATTTTGTTCGCTTGGGCTGTCGATGACTTGATCTAGATTCAAAAGTTCGGCAAGAAGTTGGTCTTTCCTTTTTAATTCTTTTAGAAATTCATCGGTTGCCACTGGAGAAGAAGAGGCGTTCTCCATCAAAGGATCGACCCCATTCTCGATCATAGATTCAGATGATTCTGGAAACAGCACCGATTCATCAAGAACGTTAAATCTTCGATTGAGCTTCAGTTTTCGTTTTCGACCGATGTATGACCCGTAGACTAATTCTTCTTCGCCAGGACAAATAGATCCTTCCATTGGTGAAGCTTGCCCAGACGAACCGTTTGAAAGTGGAGATTCAAACTGATTAGATTCTGAACGGTTCATTCCTTCCGTATGTGACACTGGTGAAGAACGTTCTATTGATGACGTCGGACTTGGCGTTCGAGTCCGGGGATAGAAATGTGGCTGGATGGGTTTGGGGGGTGCGCATCTGTTGATTGGCACAGTTTTCATTTCACTGAAGAGTGGAGCGAAAGCATTGGACAGCGACTCTATAATGTAAGGGCCCGTGTTTAAAGACGATACGGGCAGTGGCTTGATTTCGACGTCAGAGATTTTGTTGGCCAATTTGCAAATGGTTGACTGAAAGGTTGGCTTGGCTAATGGTAGTTTGTCTCTCCAACCGGAAAGTAAAGACCGGTCAATGTTGGCAGATGGTGGTGAAACCGTGAAGGATTTGTCAGGCCGGTCAGAAATGCGAATCAAAATGCGGTTTTCCAACAAGAGGAATATCTCGTTGTGGAAAATTGTGACGTGTCGAAGAGTTTTGGGATTGAAACGACTAGAACAAAAGACAGACACTTGTCCCGATTCGTCACTCATTTGACCAGTGTCTAAAATGAAAAGGCTCGAGGGACTGTGAGTTAAAACAAAACCATTACTTAGACAATGAACCGGTCCGAAATGTAAGTCCTCCCCGTGGCGATAATCTTCGTGAATGGACAATAAAATGAGTTTAGACCGTGGTTTGGAGAGAGACTCTTTAAATATCAAAGTCTGACGGACGGATCCTTGAATATCAGACAACCACAAACGAGTTCCCGGACGGGAACTGTAAATAACAGTTTCCTTCCCCAAGTAGCCAAAATCAGCTCCGAAAGGCGCCGGATTTTTACGCTCTTGTTGGCCTACTTGGTTTCGTTCCGTCTCGGAAGAACTAATCTCAGCGACCAAAGTCCTTTTCAAAGAGGAAACCAAGACAATATTATTTTCTAGCGGATGGAACCGCAGTTGAATAATGGACGAATTTTCGAGCAAAACTTGTTTGACCGGACAAATGATATTGTGCTCGAATTTGCTGAGGAACACCATGCCTTCTTCATCCCCAGATAAAAGATGTGTTCCACTTCCATCCCAACAGAGAGAAGTAATAGGGGATTTGTGTTCACGATTGAACATTGTGATCTGCACATAAAAATTACCAGATTAATTAACACTAATGAAAAGAATCTCTAAAAGTTCTACTTACTGGATTTGACTGAACAACACTTGTTGAAAATATGGCAACTGTTCCTCCAAGATTGCCAACAGCCAAAATTTCTCCATATTGGCAAAGAGTGATGGCTAAAGCTGTAACTGGTGTGAATTTGTCATCTACACTTTTCCTATTTACATTGTGATTACTGCGACTGAACCAAAACAGAACCCCTGCATTTGAACCCAACACTATGGAATCACAACTGACGGTAACAGAAGTCAAAATCAGGTCTTTGGACACAAATCCTTGATGAAATCGGGGAGGTATCTTTTCAATCAAGTGTGCTAGAGAAACCCACTCCCTGTAGACTGGGAAGTCAATCTGTCGATCTTTATGGTGATTTTCCGAAGCAGCACGTTGTGTAATACCGACTGTTCCACTCATGTTGTCGAGTGACGAGTGTGATGCAGTTCAAAACTGGGGTAAACCATACACTTGCTAAACTTTTTACAGCAGTCGTGAAAATAATCGTTTACAATGAGTCAGTTTTGCGTTTTACCATTGATGAAGGTGGCCTGAATCATGAGTCATTTCATGAGTCTATTTTATGTGAGACTAACGTTCGCACGTATCTGCGATGTAAACACCTGTCAAACAAGGAGTGTAGTCTGCTACGATCGCAGTTTCAACTTTGAGACGGATATCAAATGATTCAAATCTTTGATTTAAAATAATTAACAATGTTTTTTTTCAAATTAATTTGTATAGCTTATCGAAATAAGGTAATTATTGTTTAGCATTTTTCATTAAAAGTAAAATGGTAACTATAAATATGGGCGACATCTGGAGTTCATATCTGATAGTTTGGCGACCTTCTTTTATTATTATTATTATAAGTGAAAAAAAAACGTTGTAAATGCGAAGTGCCCCTTTGTGTGTGAAAAGACTTGAAGGATGGCTTTAATTAATAAAGCAACAAAACCTCCGTCTCTTGATAAACGGAAGGACATGTTAAGGGTTCGAGAAAAAAAAAGGATGAAAAATGGGCGGCGCGTACGACCAACAAGAAAAGGGTCGACATATTCTCTACATTGCTGCTGGGCTACATTTTTCCTCTTCTTGTGTGTTAAATAAAACCGGGTCGCACATGCTCGATGACCCACACAAAGCACTGAGCTGCTAGGGGGTTTCAACATGAAAAATGAGAATAGGGTGGGGGCCGTAACTTCCTCTCTTTTTCATCGTCGAGTGAAACATACCCCCAGTGACTTCCATCCGATCCAGTCGTGTTCAGTTGAACTGCTCTAGTTCTTTCTTTCTTTAGAGTAAATCAAGGTAAAGTTAATTCTTACATTTCTTTTTTTTTTTCAAAAACACACTTTTTGAATTGCTCTGTATTGATTTTGTTTTCAATGTTAGAAGAGGGGGGGGTAATCATGGAACACAATCATTTCTTGGACGATCCTCTTGTCGCCTACAAGGCTGGCCTAGCCGAAGCACTTGGTTGTTTACTCACGGCCGAAGATGAGGGGGAGGAGAGAGGAAGCGATTCCGGTGCTCCTGGTGTTGTCGAGTTGTTGGCTTCCACCCTAAGGCTGCATCTGCGCAAACAGCAGGCTTTCAACGAATACATTCAGAAACAAACATCTGCCCGGCTCGTGGCCGTTAACATTCGTGATAATGACGACGACCTGCCTCAGCAAACTACAACAACTAGTAATACCAACAGCAGCAGCAGCACAGCAATCCAGACTGTGACTGATGATGATGATGAGGACTTGATCCGACGTCGTCAGTTGTTGATCGAGTGCTTTCAGGGCGTCAATCTTCACTACTCGAGTTCCACCATCCAACAGCTCCAAACTCCGCCATCATCGCCTGAACCCAACACGATTCAAGTTGGACCTAGTCTTTGATTTGAATTTCATTTTTTTTTAAACATTTTCTTTTACTGCTGTATTTCTTGCTCTTGTTGTATCCTTGATTGCAATTATGCCTTTTTTTTTAAATTTCGAAAATGATTATGAAAAATGTGTCGTCATCGAGTGTGTTTTCCTAGTCTCTACTGCGCCATCATCTTTGCCATTTTCATATTAAATCGATCGACAAAGTTCTCATTGAAATCGCTTTCAGTATTATTATATAATCAGGAAAATCAAATGAATCGCCATAAAAATGTGGAAGGAGAAAATAAACACAAATGTATTTTTTTTTTTTGTTTGTATTGCCAGTTTGAAAGATTTTATTATAGGTATATAGGTTTCAAAAAATTGACTAGAAAAAGGCTGTCGTTCACGAGAGTTTTGTGTCGAGAGAAAATGGAATTTAAAGGTGCGTGAAAGAGATTGAAAATCACGATAACTTTTTTTTTTTCGATTTGAAAGAAAATTGCACTGGTCGTTGTGTTGAGATGATAATAAATCTGCTACATGAGACATTGCCACAGACTCGTTGAATCATATATCTAAACAGGAAAATAAAAGTCATGGCCGTGAGATATTGGGTTCGATGCTGTTCACGGAATCGGGTGATTGGATGACGGTCCGGCATTGCTAGCGACGTGAACTCGACGGCTATCCAGGTGTTGTTGCAATTGCAGAATAACTGGATGGTCAGCGCCGAGTTTTTCTACTTCCATCAGGTAACGGATAGCTTCTTTACTGCAATACTCGTAACCGGCCAAAGTGGCATCGCCCAGACAAGCAATCTCATCATCATCGGAAGAATCGTCTTGGTCTGAATCGTCGTCTTCGGAATTGTGACTGCTGCAATCGGATTCCGGTGGTGACGGAGGACGATGAATCCGACTAGTCTCCTCTGTTGAATTGAACGGACGCACAACAGCCACGGCTAATGCTGCCGGTGGCCCTTGCTGGCCATCTGGAGCCGGATGAGCTATTCGATGAGGGTTCAACTCCAATTCATGGGCTGCTACCTCTGTTTGGTCATAATATAAAATGATGACTAGAAATATATACAATACAATATCATATATATACTATAAGCAGCTGACTCACAACAGCTGTAAGAAATAATAACAAAAAAGAAGGAGAGAAAATATTGTACCCAAAAGAGATCGAACTCGACGAGCGTCCTGTTGTCCCGAACCTTCGTCTCCTTCCTTGTTTTGTTTGCGTTACAAATCGTAATGAAAAACAAGAAACAAAATTCGATTTGTTTATCAAATCAAACGAGAACGGATAATAAGAGTCGATGACAATTTCTTACTGATAAATGACGTTTGCGACGTTCCACTGCGTTATCCATTTGAATGATTTGAAAGACTGCCACCCAGCAGTGACCACACGATTGAAAAGTTGGCTATAGAGAGCTAAACGTACCGGTAGTATATATTCTGCTGTATGTACACAAATGTCGAGTTCGAGAAATGAATGGCGGCAGCGCAGCAGCAGCAGCTCAATCACATGATTCGTTTACAAATGGACATCACGTACGTTTGCTATTGCTCTAGAACTTCCGGTGCACTGAGACGTACTGCTACTACCACCCCTTATAATACAATATCACTTTGGCCGCACGCGCACGACGAAATCCACTTTTGAAATCCAGTCACTGGAGTACTCGTTAACTATTTGGGAAAACTTTCGAATGATTCCTTAAATTCGACGCTGATTTTTGAAGAAGAGACACTGAAATTGAGTTCCAGTTGGGATCAAACGGCCTGAACTACTGGTTCTCTCTCGACTTTTGTTGTAAGGGGAAAATCGTTTTTAAATTTTTCCCCCTCTAAGACCAGATGGACGAGGGAGTTATAAGGGGGGGGGGGGGGGGGGGCCAGCACCACCAGTACAAGGGAGGACGGCAGGTGTCTCGTGCTGCGCTCGAGGGGAGAGGAGGTATAAATCTCCCCTTCCATCCACCCACACTGAACGTGTAGCCTAAACAAAAAGATATATAGCTCTAACCCTCCCCATTTTTGTGTTGGGATCTTTATTCATCGACACGAGCTGGGCTGCCTTATCGATTCATTCACGTTTTCTATTAATAATATGATAGCGACGACGTCTATATCATCAACTTTGATGCTTTTCAAAATGTGTTATCATTGTAGCTTCTACTATACAGTATTATATTCGGATCCCAACTGTTGAACTGCGACTGAACTTTGGTGCGGGTTGGTCTGATAACGAGCCAAATGGACTGGAAGAGAGGCAGCAAACAGCCATCGGGAGTTAAGCTTATAGTAAACTTTAGCGAATGCTCAGCACCAAAGCAAAAAACTTGGCATCATCCTCTCTATGGCAAGTTCCTCTCAGCAGCACATCGAGAAGTCGTCGGTAGTGTATACACATCGCCACCAGGTTTATAGAAATTGTACTAAATTATTTTGTTGTGTGTATATATCCGCGACCACTATTATAGTCCGTCCGTCTCGATGATGAACCATAATGAGGCCTGGTGGTTTTGCCAGTAAAGGCCAAAGTCCCTCGGTCTTGCGAGAGCGACCAACCTCGGAGCAGCTGCAACTGACGATTGTTCCGTGAGCAAGGGCGGCGTCAAACGAAAAAAGGGGGGGCGACTGTTTTTTTTTTCCTTCATAGTATAATAATAACGAGAAAGAAGAAAAAAACCCCTGGCATTCCGCTGTGGCAGCAGCTGCCCTGCCACGCGTTGCATTTGATTGGAGAGGGGCGTAAAAGGGAAAGACTATAAGCGAAAAATAACAATAAATGTGGAGTTAAAAAAAAAAGGGAAAAATACTATTATAATAGCTCTATAGAAGGGTCAAGCCACCCAATATAGTATAGCTTCTGGGTCTCCTTTATAGACCGCGCGTCGCTTATAGTGCTTTTGATATTTAGATGCGCTACTGTGCTGTGTCTGTGTATTATCCTTTAAACCCTGTAGCCGGAGACACACGGGGCGCGCTCGAGCCTCGCGTCTATAGAAGTCTAGCACGGGTTGCACGACTCACTGAGTTTCAAAAAAAGTCTTTTGTGCGAAGCGAAGTGAATTGTTGGATGGACGTTATCAAAAAGAAACAACAACAAACTCTGTTCTGTTATCTACTACTTTCTTTGGATTTCATCTCTCTAAAAAAAAAGGGAAAAAGTCACTTGCCATTTGGATTTTTTACGGTTTCAACCAGTCGGCAAATACTAAGAATCCCGAGAATTCCTATACTACAACATTATTATTACAAAAGAACATCGTCGTCATCGACCTTGGCTTTTAAAAAATATCAGCACCGGGATCTCTACCATTTGTCTTGACTCAACAGCCGTGAAGTTTATTTCATTTTTTTATTCTAAAAATTGACCGGAGACAATAAAAGGCGATTAACCGAGAACGAAACGAAATTGCCATCAACTTAATCATCATCAACTACTATTTATTGATTTTTCTTATGGATGGGAGATCCTCACCATTATTGAGTTTATCGCCATATATCGTCTGTATATTGTTTACCATAGAAACACTATATTAGGCCATAATGCTGCTGTTGCTTTTGTTTTTGTTTTTTAAATAGAAAACAAAATATGTAGGAATTATGTTGCTGCGTATAGCCTATACTACAACATAACAAGGTAAAATACTGTACATAATAAAATGAAGATAGACTTGCTTTGGCAGCCATTTTGCAGCCGCGGGAGGTATAACAAGGATATCCAATTACCCATCACACAGCCATATAGAGTAGCCTCTACACAGCACAGTGCATATAGATCTAGTCGTCGTCCTAGTATAGTTCAAGTAGAGAGATAGTGTGGACGTGAGTATTTTACGTTGTTGTAGATCCATGTGTGATGACACAGGGGTTGAGTTGATTAAGGTAACGAAAAAAAAAATCAAACAGAGACACGATCACCTTGAAGAGTGCCAAAGCCTCCAACGCATTATATAATGACAACAAAATAATCGTATGCTGTTATATAAAGTGATGATGCGCTGCATCAATATTACAGAGAATTAAGGTCATCGATATGATTTTAAAGAACTTTGAGCAGCACATAATATTGACAAACTACATATGAGAAGATAACCTGTTTAAAGAATCAAACAACATTATGGCTCATCTCTCTTTCACCTTAGACTCGCTCAATTGCATTACATACGTCTAAAGGACGATGATGCCTTGTTGTTCTTGCTACATATCTTGAGCAAAAAGCATTAAACAACAAGCTCGGACGAAACAAGAGATATATTAGACAAATTAAAGTTTGGGTGTGTATTATGCTATACGATTTCCACAGAGACTTTGTTGCTGCTGCTGCTAGCGGATGAAGTGAAAATAGAGGGGAAAAAAACAGATAGCCAGAGAGATGTATTGTTATTAGACTGACGTCATATAGTAGCTATACTGAAACATTGATCCTCTAAATACAGCGAGCCCGTTTCTATACAGCTAGCGGCGCGGCAGCCATGGTATACAGGGTGTGTAATTAAAGGGGATCAACGAAATGATATGGTTTTCTCATCACGAGCTGCGAATAATATCTCTCTCCCTCTTCACATTGAAGAAGACAATATATATATACGTATATATCGCCTCCTTTTCATCAGTATCCGCCCTCAGTTCGTTGTATCTTGGACCGAGTTCTGACGTCATGAAGCATCTGCATAATTCCTGCCTTCTTCTTCCAGTCCGTCACGCAACTCAACTCGGAGAAAGGTCAATCAATATGGAGTGTGTAGAGTAGCCTACTACATGAATAAATGAAATTCTATACTATAGCCTGCAAGCTCTCTCTTATACTATATATAGTATTATAGTCATGGGCCTACGTACACATCCTACACTATAGGTTGAACTATGAAGATATCCTAGTGAACATCAAGCCATATATCACATTGATATTAAATACTACATCGCGTCATTCGTCGCATAATGAACTTAACATTACAATGATTAATATATTCATCTTCATGAATTCATGGCACCTCCTAGCTCCTGTCTGTCTGATGCTTTTACATATAAACAAGAAAAAGTAGGACTAGTAGCTATATGAATGCGAGAGAGTGAGCTAATAGACGTGATGTGTACAACTCTAGACGAATAAGCCAAATCATTGCTGGTTTGCTATCCTCGTACAGTCGGGAAAGGGCCGATCTTTAATCATCGTCCGGCTTGACGAGTTTTTACCGGGCAACAACCATCGAACCACTGATTAAGTTTCTTAGCCGACTTTTGACCTTTATATTTTATATGTGGGTACAGTTCCCTGTTTCACTTAAAAACAAAAACAAAAAACATTCAAAAATTGTATTATAGCGTACGTCTATTATTGCCCGCCAGGGATTGAATTAAAGATCAACATGATTCGTTGACATCATCGTATAGTAGTCATGCATGATCTATCACGATCGCTTATATTCCTTTCCTTTTTGCTGCTAGTTGGAAATTTATGGTTTGGGACCACATCGAGCAAAGCAATAAATCATTCGCGACGTTCCTTACTCCTGCTCTAAATTTACGAGTAGGCCTATACACTATATGTATTGTAAGCGGGAACTTTATAGTGGATGATACCCGTACACACCAAGAAACTAACGTGTACTCCTACTAGGATATTTACAAAGGAAAATAATCGAGGTTGGTATTGCGCCAAAGACAAATCATAAGATTAATGATAATCAGAAGTAGATTGAAAGTCTAGCGCCCGACGACTAACTTGTTAACCTCCTGCGCATACACAAACAAAAAAAAAACCAACCCGAATTATTAGATTTTTAAAAAATTTAAATATTTCATACTCTTACGCATATTGTAGTAGCGACGTACCAAACGACGCAACACAGAGCGGAACTCAAATCAGTTTGGGCGGGTTCGAGCTGTCAAGACCAAAAATAAGCTAAAAAAAAATAAACAGAAAGAAAAGGGTTTTTGTTATAGTAGGTCGGAACATCTGAAATATATAAGGCTCACGATATCCTCTAATTCCTTTAATGGATCTTCCATTATTCGATATTTTTTGTATTGATTTCCTTATTCTCTCATATGATTTTATCCCTCCCTGCCTTTTATTATCTCTTTTATTTACTTTTCTTTTTTCAACGATATTATGATGAGTATTGGGGTTTTTTTATGACCCGTCACCCGTTACTTTTTTTTCCCAAGAAAAAAAATGAAACTCTAACGCCACCTGGCGGCGATAGTTAACAACTGATCTGTCATGCGCAGACAGAGGCAGACGATTCTTGAGTTTTCGTTCGTGAGTGTATGTGCCCACCCCCCACCCATTGCACACACACACGGATGAACACATACACGACCGTAGTTGTCGTGTAGAAAAGATAGAAGAAGGGCGTCTGTATATTTTGCGTGATCAGAGTGGTGACTGGTGAGACTGATCCGAGACTTCGTGCAAAGAAGAAGGTGTCGAATTTCTTCTAGTGTCGTGTTGGACGAAGGCTTTTCAAACTTGGTTGCTTCCTCCCAAAAAAGAGAAGAACAAACCCAAAATCTCCAAGATTCCTCAAATTGCACAAAGGGGTAGGCCTCCTACAGTGATGGCCAATCATGTTTACATCTGTGTCTTGGCTTGTTCAGTTGATCAAACTTTGACACTGGCTGTCTAACTTGAATATCAACGATAGATCCCACAGCATTTGCAGCTTCTCAGGTTGGACGTACACACAAATACTGCTTCAGACCTGATTCTCTTGGTCTCCCCTCCCTGGATGATTCGAATCCTGTTTGAACTCTGGAGGGGGGAAAGTTCCTTGCTGTTTTCTGAATTCAACTCTGGGCAAAAAGAAGAGCCAGCAGTCTTCGTGCTGCCAACTTTCTTTCCACAAATGCCCTGAACGATTCTCCCTCTCTCTCTCTCTCACTGTTGTGTGTGTGTGTGTTATTCGCAGCACTGCAGAACAAACATAGGGGCATCCCTCATTTAGTATCCCTGCCACACAGCCATTGTGCAGGCAGCAGGCCTGTTGGCACGCACATCAACGTCCAAGTGAAAGTGAAAGCGACCTGGTGGTGGCGACGGGAGCCGTTATTCCAATAAATAAAATTGTTTCACTTTCTTTTATTTTTCGTCTTTTTTTTCTTCGGGTTGTTATCTCCGTCGTTTGTTCTAGTGCTGCTATTCCATGCTTCCGTGACGGCGTAAAAATCTGAGAAAAAAAAAACGAAAAAGAAGAAAGAAATCGTAAAAGTTTATTTAAAAAAAGTCAAAAGTCGGTTTTCCGTTTTGTGGTTTCGGAGGAAGGAAAAGAGTCGCGTGAAAAGATTTCGCCGAGAAAACGGCAGTGAGTCGAGGCATTAATCCCGGTCTCCTAGCATCCGCACGGATCCAGGACGGGCCTACGGGTTTTGGGAGCTTTTCGTCTGCCTAGAGCCGGTCACATGATTCCGCAGTGCGGAATTGGTTCTTAAAGAAGCGAAAAAGAAGAAGAAAAAGACCATCAAAGACAAAATAAAATAACGTCAAACAAAAAAAAAAAAAACAAACAAAAAACGGAAAGAGAAATAGAGAGAAATAAAACGACGACCGTAAGACCCGGGCCAAATCTGCGGTCATCGTAATTGCGCGTCAGCTGCATGTTTTTCCAACACGGAGCCGCCATGAAGAGGTTCACATTTAAAGGAGTCTTGGACAATTTCCGGCAATCCGTGAGTCAGCCAACCAAATCTGAGCAGCCGGAGCTGGTCGAAACGCTTAAAACTGAACACTGCCAACTAGCCAGAGTGAGTTGTGTGTCTTTTTATTTTTCAAATATTTCCTTTATGTCGTAGATTTAGATTGAACTCACTTCCCTACGTCCATTTTCTACTATTTGTTGTTGTTGTCGTTATTTGTTACTGTCTTTGGCCAAGTCCGCCTGTCGCTTTTGAAAAAAAAACAAAAAATTCCTATTGCAAACCTCGTCCCATCCGTCTGGTCCTGTATAAAACTTTCCTTCAAGTTTCAGAAGCAAGTGACGATCGCTAGAGCCATGATTGAAGCGATTCATCCAGGCAGCACCATGTCAGTTTTCTTTTTTCGCTGTAGCCTCTTTTTTTTTTCTTCTTTATACTCTAATATTTTCTCCGCTCTGGTTCTCTGTGCGTTTTCGTCTTAGTTTTGTCCCAAGTGTGAGATCAGTTGCGCTGCAAGGCTGAATAATCGATGAGAGGACTAGCCCCTGCCAGAGAGAGTCAAGTCACATCCCCATAAAGAAGAAAGAAAAGATTTTCTCATGTCCGTTTCTATCTTCATCTCTCACTCGTTTGCTACGTTCATTTCTCCCATTCTTTCTTTATTTCTACCCTTTCTTTTTTTGTGTGTGTGTTTAGTTCAACCGATTTCCCGAACTAGAAATTCGACAAGCCAACATTTGGCCCAAGGCCCGTACTTCCCCGTCATTTCCGTTTTACTTTGTGGAACTTTTCATCATCTCTCCTTTCTGTGCTCTAGGAAAGTATGACACAATCGATATCGAAAGGCTACATAGGAAGACCCGTTCTCTTTTTTCCACACACGAGTTTTTGGATAGATCCTGCTCGCTCAGGATTAGGCAAAGCGTCCGGATCCGTTTTCTTTCTTCTTTTTATGTTCCATGTCGATTTCTGTCGATCCAAGATTTTGACGCGCAACTTATCCGCAGAGAGAGAGAGAGAGAGGGTTTTTTTTTCAAAACCGGCTGTGGTGGGTGGAGTGAGGGATTCCCGCCCGTCACGCAATCAGGATTGAAAGAAACCCAGGAGACGGCTGTTGGTCCGCTTGCATTTTTCAATAGACGATCGCGTGATGGCAGCCAAGCGGACCTTGGCGACCCTTGCTGTTACTACAGTACTGCAAGTCCTACCAATCGATTCGAGGCCACAAAACAAAAGGATAAAGGATCAAAAATCTATGTTTGACCTCCGGTAATAGAAATGACAACTTGTGCACAGCGCACACAAGTTTTATACCCACCATTCACACCCCATACTCATCGTAAAAATTCAAGAAAACAAAAAAAAAAAACTCTATGACGACCGCAATTTCGTTTGTAAAGTTACCGTAGATGAAATCATACTGGTTGTTATCGGATGAAGTAGAGGAAGACGCGCTATGGTGTGGAAAGAATTGTAGACGACGTCATTTGAGTAATCGAAAGTGTGTGGGGTCAATTGCTTTTTCTTGCCTTTTCAATCGATTATTAAAACCAAAAACTGGTTTCTTTTTGTTGTGTGCAACCAGAAGGAAATGTTGTTGTTTGTTAAACAATCGTATTCATTTTCCTGCGTTACATCCTGGCAATTTTTGGTTTTTGACCCGGTTTACGTACGGGAAATGAGAATAGTCTCCGGTCGCAAAACAATTCCTTGCCGTCATCCATTTTTGATTTTGTGCTGTAGACAAAGTCTTATTTAAAAGTAAAATAGGCTCGTATTTTCTTCTTTTTTTTACTATTATTTATTATCCCTCGATTCTCATAGGTTTTTGTTTAAAAAAGGATTGACTTTGACAATTTGAAAATAGCACACACACACAAAAAAAAAGGAGAGTAGAGAATTCGATTTTTATTTTTGAGGATTTTCCGTCTCAAAAAATCAGTCGATTCGATAAAGTGTACAGTATAAAAAGAAGGGGGATTTTCCTTCTTTTTAATGGGGAATGAGGATCATCCCGAAAACTCCGTTTCGACGACATCTGTACAGTAAATATTGCACAGAGTTACTTTGTATAGTACGTGTTGGATAGAGCCTTGGGCTACTGTGACAGAGTTGTCTCTTATTTCATCATTTTTCCAGCATTTCTGTTCTTTTTTATCTGCTAACGTGTGTCTTGGCGAAACGACGCCCTATGGCCAAAAAAACACACATATCAAAAACTCTGGCGACAACGACGGCGTTTCTTCTTCTTTTCATCCGCCTCTTTTATTCGGAATCATAACGTTCCGTACGCTCCTCACTCCGCCTGCCAGCGATCCTTATTGATTTCTGCGCGTTCACCATGTCACATGCGCTCATTCGGTTGCTTCTCCGTGTTGTTGTTGTTGACAATGTTGTTTTTGCTCCTCTCTTTTCTTCTCGTACACATTTATCTTTGCTAATAATTTACGATGTATACAAACATTATTCGCAGACGGCCCGTCATGGATTCCCGCATCAACCGACCGCCTTGGCGTACGATCCTATTCAGCGGCTCGTCGCTATTGGAACCAAATCCGGAGCCATTCGAATGTAAGTCTCTTTTGTGCCTTTTTTTTTTTTTTCTTTTTGTTGCTCTTAAAAGAGTTATCACCGTCGTTTTTAGTAGCTATGACTTGATCCGTACTGTTACATACTGTAGAAGCGGGGTATATACTCATTCCAAGAAGTAGAAAAGGCAGCAGACGAGAGAATCGTGAAATCTCTTGTTTTCTTCCTCCTGGGAGAGATTGTCTTGTCCTTCTTGTGTTTCTCATTTGTTCTAGTGAGGAAGATTAATTGATTGACTGTATACGTATACTATGTTGTACGTTTGTTATATTATTATACATTTGTTGTAGCCTCATACTTTTTGATGCGATGAATTAAGCGCATATCGCTTGGTCTAAGTTGTCATCGATCACAGAATTTCTTTTCATTTGACACGAAGACGCGATCAGGTACAAAAAATCACACACACACACACACGATCACTTTTTCTTTAGGTTGATACTATGATATTAGTCAAGCCTTTTCTTCTATTCTACGTGTGACACTTTGTTTTGTCGAGTTCCCTGGATCGATTGAATTTTACCATCTGCTGAATCAGCTTCTTTCGTTGTGTTCCTTTGTTATTTTTTTTTATTTCATTTTTTTTTTGTTTTGTTTCTCTTTTGTATTTATTTATGTGTGCGTATGTGACTTTTGGGCTGAAACGTGTCTAGCAAGTTTCCGGAGCCCTAGAGAGGCAGAGAGAGAGAGCGTGGAGGGGTATCCGTGTCTTGATTTGATCAGGATCACGTCAACTCTGTTCCGTCTTGTCCGTTTCCCTCTCTCTCTCTCTCTCTCTCCATCCTCTTACAAGCAAACTCCTCTCTTGTCGCGACGACACTATCAATCACGTTCTATTGCCTTTTCTATCTTTCACTCTCTCTCACTCTCTGATGATAATAACGAGTCAATCCTTATATAAAATTATGGATTTTTACCCACTCTTGATTTTCCTTTTTCTCCCTCATTTACAATCGTCCAAACACTCGAATCGAAATATTATTTTCAAGAATACTTGGCTCCTTCTCTTTTTCTTCTCTTTGATTTCTTGAAAAAAAAAAGAAGTTGTCTTGTTTTCTTCTTTTCTTTCGATCTATGGCGTCATTGGGGTTGCGTCCTTTTCTTTGTTTTGAAGAAGTTTCCATCTCTCGCTTTCGAGTGGGGAATCATCCGTCCTTCATCTTCTAAGCCTCATGTGTGTGTGTGTGGTGTTCCTTTCTGTGTATGGCCTGTTGCATATCTTTCACTCGACAAGCGACTATAGAGAGAGAAAGAGAGACTAGTTCTCTTAGTGGATCGATACTTGGTCGATCTTTTGTTGTATGCTCCTCCTGGCTCTCTTATGACAAGACTGGCTGGTGATGGGGGTACAATGACAGCCGAGTCGAACGTCTTGTCGTAGCTTCTTCTTCCATGTTGTTGGAGGTTCTTCTTCTTTGTGTGTATCATGCGACAAGTTGCCTGATCGATCCCGCTATAGTGGCAGGAGCGGCAGCAATGAAGAAACAGGAGCATCGAGCACGTCAGTAGAGTTGCTGGTTAGTAGACGAATATAAACGAGGACTTTTGCCTTCAGCTCTTTTGTGAGGTCGGCGGCGGCGGAAGAAGAAGTGCCTCCTGCGGGTCGATAACTCTCTCCTCACGCCGGGCAAAAAAACAGTTTGCGCTCCTGCTCACCTACTATTTCTCTCTCTCTCTTAGATCTTTTTCGTTTCTTCTTCTGTATCCGTCCGAGCCCCTTGTTCGCTAATGCCATTCCGCTACTAATTCTCCGTCGACTTTGACTTGATTCTCTTTTTTCTTCATTATATGCGCCTAACTCCTTTTGTTTCACTCCTGAATCTTGTGCAAAGGCACCAGCAGCTCCTGCTGACAGCTCTTAACATTATTAGGCGTTTACTCCACTCGTCCTGCATAGCCTACTTCACTTCTATTGTTTGAAATCGAACCTGGGAAATTGTTAGGCGACGCCGTTGGCATTGAATCGTAATAACAAACCAACCAACACACACTAGAAGAAAGAAAGAAAAAAACATTCGGGGAGTTTTCTCTCTTATTCTCTTGAAAATTTTGTTTGCTGGTTCCAGAAATTCCGTGTGTAATTGGTCTGGGCTCTGTAATAGGAAAGCTCCTACTACAATCCTACACACTGACGTGAGGATCTATCAAGAGCTTTTGTCAATAGTGAAAAGGGAAGTCTGTGCATAGGCTGCAAGTTTGGAGGTCTATTAGGTTAGTTGTAGTAGTAGTAGTAAGCGGCTTTCGTTACAGATGCTCAAGTTCCTACTACCCTCTGACTGCCCTCAAAAATAAAGGAAATAGGAATTTAGCATATACGAATAACTCGAGCGATTACAAAAGTTTTCCCTTCTTTTTTCTTTCATTTGATTTCGAATATTTTTCAATCATTTTGTGACATTTTGAAGTCAAGTTGGGTATCGTTTGAATGTTCAAGTGGATCCTTCTCCGTGATTTCTTATGTTGAATGTGTGTGTGTCATATAAGAGAAAAGAAACTTGAAGTAACGTGCGTGCGTTTGTTTGCGGGTGTTATCACGCGGCCGCGTGAAAGGAAGAACAGAGAAAGAGGAGTCATGGCTACTTGGCACCGTCGTTCTTTTTTTTCTTCTTTTGTTTGTCTATATACGGACCCCCTCTCTTCTACACACACTCGGGAGCCAGGAGGATACCGATCGATCGAACCGAGCTCCTACACGGGCTCCTATGGTTCCTACTCTCTTTGGAAGCGGTACACTACAACGTTGAGTATATTAAGGAGCGTGCTCCTTCTCTCTCTCCACCAGTCTTTTAGGAGGCCGATAGAAAAACCTCAAAAACAAAAGGAGCAGCAGCAGAGAAGTGGGAATATTATTATCACGGTTTGTATTTATGACGCATAGAGAAAGACGAGTGCAAAAAAGTCGAAATGAAAAAAGAGAGAGAGAGAGACTCTGAGTGACACGCTCGACGCGTAGTATGTACAGTCGACGTGCATTATGGATTCGTTGAGCCGCGGGGGCATGTGTGAGTGAGAGAGAGAAAGTGGAGGAGAGGGCAAGGGCTTTTGTCTTTGACGGGTTCCAGACGTCAATAATTCCAGGAGCTGCTGCTCTTCGCCTTGTTTCGCGTGTTTTAGTGCTTTATCTCTCAATCTCTCTCGTACGTTTACTTTTTGTTTTCCACCAGGCAAGAAAAAAGAAAAAAAAAAGGCGACGACATCAATTACAGAAACAAACAAACAAAAAAAAAGAAGTTAACCAACTGAAAAGTCAAACAATAATGCAGCAGGATATAGCGACGCTTTTGCGTTGCTGAATCAAAGGACAGAGAGAAATAAAGGTACCAGGGATTTGTTGTTGTTTGTAAAAGCTGGTCGACCGGATGTACTTGAGAGACCTAAAGGAGAAATTTAACGAATACGAGAAAACGGAACAAATCACCAAATAAGTGGATGGTCGAGCAGAGAAAGGATGAAACTTTTTATTTAAAAAAAAATAATAAAAAATACGAATTAGAATTGGAGTGTAGCTTTCTCTCCTTTGGGCTCTACTGGAGTGTGATGCTGTCATATTATAGCGACGGTCACAAGATGAAGACGGACGACTTCAGATGTTCGAATATGTTACTAAGTAGTTTGTAAGCACAGGTTGCCATTATATTCGTCGTACGTATTATAATGACATTGGGTTGTTGTTGTTGTTGTCATTTTCTCTCTTTTCAGATGGTCTTTCTTTTCATTTCTGGCGTTTGTTCTTATTTTCCACTTTTTTCTTTTCTTTGTGATGAATAGAAGCAAACAAGCAATCCATCTAAAATGGAGAAAAGAAGAAATCCTTGCGCATTCCGGTCTCTCGTTTTATTGCAGGATCCATCTCTCTCTCTCTGGCTCTTTTCTTGAAGAGTTGGCGTATACAACAGTTAGTAAAAAAGAAGATAGCAATGACTGTACTTTGGCAGTGGGCGTTGCACTCTCTGTCTCTCTATTCTTCTGCTTGGCTGCGCTTCATCATCCATCAGGATGTTTCCCCAATGCGTTTGTTTCTCTCTTCTTTTCGATCAGAATCTCTTATTTTTCCTTATCTCTACTCATTTTTCTTCTTTTTCTTTCTTCTTTTTTTTCTGCTTCCACCCTTTAGTCTCTTTATTTTTCTTTCTTTCTTTCTTTTTTTTTATTACAACTTCCACATATTCCGCAGACACTTTATTACCGCCAGTTCTTCCGCCCTACGCCCAACCCCACCCACCCCCTCAGTCTACATAGGGGAACTAATTCTAAACACTCGAGCCTTTTATTTGTGGAAATAAAGCCGAATAAATATGTTGTTTTGCGCCTTGTGTGATCAAGGGGTCCTCTCCTCCGTCGGTTGAACTCGGAAAGAATTTCTCTTTTGTTTAAACGAGGGGGAACAGCTTGGCAGCTTGTTTTTTTTAGTGGGTTGTTGCATATTTCATTCGTGTGTTTGTGTGTGTCATTTAAGAGTCCGTGTCTATCTGTCTGCCTATGTCAGTTTTGTTTACTAAGCGGTCGCAATCGATCGGCCCCAGTAGTTTAGTATTCGCTCGAATGTGGGAGAATATAAATGTACACAGGCAAGAGTTTCGGTGTCAGAGAAACCCAAGCGAAATTCTGAGTCTGGATGTGCTCTGTCCCTTTGCTGGATCAAAACTCTTTTCGATGCGATGCGAATGAGAAATAAGGATGAATAGAAGGAAACAAGCGGGTGGGGCAAAGAAATAAAAAAAAATAAAGAAAAGAATCCTCACGGAAGATTTGTATCGATTAGGCCGAACGCGGTTCTTTCTTTTTCAAACCCCCAGAAACGAGAGAGAAGAGGGAAAAAGACGACACGTCGACTCTTTTTGTCCCCGGACGGCCATAACGGCAGTCCCTGTTCCCGTCTTTCCATTATCTTTTGACGTGTCTTGTGTGTGGTGCCTTTCTGTGTCTCTATCCCAGTCTGCTGTTCCTCTTTCCCCCTACGGGAGTTACCAACTCTCCTCCCAACTGGCCAGCGATCAAAGTGTGTCGTTCGTGACGCCGTTGTCACCGATCACAATATCTTTGGTGTCTCTTGACCGCACTAATCCCACGCCCAACTCCTCCTAGCGATTCCTTCTTCTTCCAACGACACTGCGCTGTGTATAGCACTTGTACGGTTTATCTCGGCTCCACCTCGATTTCTCGTCTACGGGATATTATGACGAGCTTTTCGAGTGGGTGAGATTGAAAGGACAGGACAGGCCACTCTCTATACTTGTATATATGTACATTTATATAGTGTATAATAATACGTTGCCACGGCTGCCTGAACTAATCAATAGTCGGCCCGTGACGTATTTTTTCTATAGTGTACTTGTGATGATGTGGTGGAAACGACCGTTTTCCCAATTCGTCTTTTTTTCTTCTTTCCAAGAAGAAAAGAAAAAACGACTCGTCTAATGAGACAAACTGCCACAGCTCTGACTCGTCTGTACTCCCCTCCCAAGTTGGAAGGATACGTAGAGAAAGACTTTGCAGGATCATCAAGGAGAACTTGGATCTTGTGTGTCTGTGATGTGTGCGGAAGAAAATCCAAACG
Organism: Daphnia galeata; assembly: GCA_030770115.1. Taxonomy (NCBI): domain Eukaryota; kingdom Metazoa; phylum Arthropoda; class Branchiopoda; order Diplostraca; family Daphniidae; genus Daphnia; species Daphnia galeata. The sequence goes on from CM061121.1 coordinate 1,313,173, forward strand.
TGTCAGGTTCCAGTTGTTTGATTGGTAAATACTGTGTGTATATAACCAGTGCCGGCTCTAATCTCGTTTTCCCAAAAGAAGAACCAATCAAATCAAAAGGGAATGCGATTGTTGACACACACAAGGAGTGAAGACGAATGACAAGAGTGTTGGCCTGTGTTCTCTTGTTTCGCTCAGACTTTCTTTTCCAATGTTCACCCCCATCACTTGCTGGGAAAAATCTCACATCCAGCTGACATTGTTTATCTGTAAGGAAAAGAAGAAAAAATCAAAAGGAAACCAGATTGGAGGAGGAGATATTTGTCCGTTGGCTCGTCACACATCGATCCTTCTGCTTAGAAGTTGGGTCTTAGTCTATAGAGCCACCCAGTAGAGTTTGTATTGAAGGATACACACACATATTTATAGAAAGATACCATGTAACTAGATCCTATCATCGACCATGTTGATTGCAACCAGATCCTATTTTTGTTTGATATATATATTTATATGTAGTCGAATCTGCTCCCTGCCTTTTTGTGTTGTTTCCGTTTTTGTTGCCGTCGTCGTCCTTTTTTGTTGTTTTCTAGTCTTGGATTGGAAGAATAAGATCTGAAAAGGAGGAGAAAGAAAGAAAAGAAAAAAGAAGAAAATTGATGAAGAGAGACGGCCGTGATGTTTGGTGGTCCAGGTCAGTCGGTTCAGTCGCTAGTGTATGGCGGACAACAAGTTAATTGGATCAAGGAATCCTCCTCAATATGACGAGACGAGCCTTTTTGGTACCCGACAAGTCATCATAAAAGAGCCGAATCATGAATCATCAAGCCTTTTGTGTTGCCAAAATGAAAGATCCATCCGTGCGGAAATGACACTATAGATCCAAATGATAATCCATATGTGGCGCACCACTGATCCGTATACATAAAATAAGAAAAACAGTATAAGAAAACAAAGACAGAAAAGGATTCCTGTGCCCTACCCTTTGGCGGATTCGTTTACACCCACAGCGCCGCCAAATATACCGGTGTATAATGCATATATATAGAGAGAGAGAGCCACTGTTATTCAGCGGGTTCTAAACAGCTCCTACATTATAAACAACACACAAGTGCGGTGTAGTATAGTGGTGGTATTAGCGTTGGTTGGGGCATCTACAGGGAAAGGACAGAGAGCTCCCAACTACAACGTACGTGCCACACTCGATCGATATTGATCCATTAGGATATAACGCCACCGACGACTCCTGCTTTTGCTACACTGCACTGGCCTTACCTTGAAGAAAGAGAAAAATACTGCCGACCCGAGTCCCAGATTTTTGTAAAAAAAAAAAAAAAACTCATGGCAAATCCGATTTGTATATAGTCTGACTGTCTGGTTGCTTTTCTTGCTTTTATCCAAAGAATAGAAGAAGAAGAAGAAGAAGAAAAAAAAAATAGAGAAAAATGGTGTTTGTAGTTTATAGTGCACTATATATGAGCTGTATGAGCTGGTTATCTATAAATGGAACATACCAAGTATATACGAGTGTGTATTATCAAAAAAAGGTTACTTGGCCCCCGCCAATGTTGATTCTGTCGAAAGCCGAGGATGTGAAAATCTCTTTTCTGTTAGGTTTCGCGCCCCGTTGATCCAGCAATCGAATTATCACATGGGATTTTCTTGTTATTCCACTGACTGGACGGCTTCACAGTCCAACCGCCAAAAAGCAGAAACTCCGGACCCAAGCGAGTTTCATTTATATATAGGGCCACTGTTATATTATTATTAGTATGTTGTTTGTTGCATCTTCTTTCTGATCAATAATATGCTTTTGCCTTCTTCTTATTTTACCAATTACGTTGGCATCTCGAGCTCTTCTTCTTCGTCGACTTGTAAGAAAAAAAAAACACAGAGAGTTCGTAGCTCCACCAGCAAAATGAGTGGCTGAACTAGAGAGAAAGAAAAGAAATCGGATATATACTACTGAAGTATTGTAGTAGCTTGCATATTGTGTGCTATTGTTGCCGAGTTCAACTCCCTGCGTTCCCATCTCATTATTCTGGCTTTTGATTTCATGACGATTCTCTCCGTCTCAACAAAAGCCAAGCAGCTAAGGGATTCCAACGAGTGGCTCACTTGGCAATGTCTAACATCTTTTCTCTCTCTCTTTCTTTCCTGTTGGGCATCGTTATTATTCAAGAAAATAAAATATACCAGAGAGTATACTTTGCAAAAAAAAAGAAATGAAAATAGAATGTCAAGTTCGTCTTACGTCCCTTTGCCCTCCCATGTTTTATTCTCCATGAGAAAATCCTGTTTTAATAAATGTCGGTTGTTATGATCTTGTTTATTTCAAGATCCTTGTGAATGTCGTTTCTAATTTTTATTCTTAATTGTTGTCATTTTACAGACTTGGGCGACCGGGTGTAAGTGTTCAGGTTCGTCACGATCCTGTCCCAGATCCGTCGACGACCGGAGGCGGTGCTCGAGGTGGTGATGTCACAGGAGCAGTCGCTTCATCAGTCAATGCTGGAGCCGCTGGTGGTGGTGATGTTCCAGGTGGAGGCGTTACCAGGGGAAGCAATGCAGGACTTGCCGCAGGATCTTCTGGAATCAATCATCACTCTGGGACCGGAGTAGGTCCAGGGGGAGCCTCCAATACATCGTCGTCTGGTGGTGGCTCATCCTCCTCTTTAGTGGGTACCGGAGGTGCCACAGGTGGGCACAACGCAGCAGGCAGTTCAGCACCCGGAGCTGCTGGCCAGTCGGGCAATGTTCCATCCAACCACCACGTAAATTTGTCACTTAGAAACATTTCAATTTCGTCAATTATTCAATTGAACCTCATTATTGAAAATAGGCATCCGGTCATCCGCCGCACGGAACATTTTCAACTACCGGACCGGCTGTCATTCAACTCCAGTTTCTTATTAATGAAGGAGCTTTGGTGTCGGCCACATCTGACGACAGTCTCCACTTGTGGAACATCCGTCAAAAGCGGCCGGACATAGTTCACTCTCTAAAGTTCCAGAGAGAAAGGTAAACTAATCTCTGTGTGTATTTACACACACATCTCTTTTTTCTTACAGAGTGCGGATAGTTGATGTTGAAATGCGTATCACCGACGGCCATCTTGCGAAGGAAGTGTACCCCCTTGTAGCACTTTTTCATCCGTCGCGAAATAGAGAAAACAGAAAATACACACGGGAGGACGACAGGATTGCCCCTACGGACTTGTTGACGTCACATTTCCCTCCTTCCCTTTGCTGTCCTCCCCACTTGCGATTGCGTGTCTTTCACGCATGAACACACACCGCGTACAGACAGCACACAAAGTGGACGGCGTAATACTACTACTACGACGACGACGACGACCCATCATGATCATCAGATAAACGGGACATGTATAGTTTAGTCTTTGAACGGGGGACAGACAAAAATTGCAAAGTTTAATTAACAGTTCTTTTTTAAAAGAAGATATTTGCGTAAAAATTGCGTTATCGCAACTATAAATGCTGTTCATCAGTCCCGAATATCGATCCGACGAATTACTTTCCCCCTCTGCTCTCAAAATAAAAGAAGAACAAAACAAAAATTAGGCCGATGTTTTTTCTTTTTTTGCCATTAGCCTCTCTGCACAGAAAAGAAATCGTTTGATGGTGTGGTTCAACAAAGATAAAAGCTTGAGGGGTTTGGATGGTGGTGGTGAATGTAAATTGAACTCGGCGGGGTGGGAGACAGAAAAAGAGAGTGGTGCCAAAGATGATGATTGGCTTTGGTCTTTGCTTTCAAAAGGAAAAGAAGAAGAAGAATTGAGGAAAAGAATTCCATCGACCCTTTATCGTTGCCTGATTCTTCTTGTTAGTCTCTGATGGTTTTTCTAAATTTTCTTTTGATGTTTTTCTGTTTTAAACGTCAACTCTAATGAAAACTCACCTTTGCCTGCGTGATTGCCTGACGTATAGTGTTCAAAGTAAAAGAGAAGAAGAAGGCCAATGGCGCTTTGAAATGCCCAGGAAAAGTTGTCCCGTTCAAACAAGAGTTTGGCTGGCGTAAGTTTTGCAATTGTCAAGTCAACAGTCACGGAATCGATTGACAATCGAATGCCAGTTCAGTTGTTGTTTTAGTTGTCAATAATTCTGCTCGTTGATCTCTCGCTGTCCGTCCACTACGTCCGACACGCACGTAGTCACACAATCCATGTGTTTTGAAAGGTCGATCGTAAGGTCGATTGGCCCCATCGATCAGCCTATCGATTCACATTTTGAACTCTATCGTTCTTGTTTCGTTTGGTTTCTGTTAGGATTACCTGTTTCCACCTGCCGTTCCAGAGCAAGTGGCTGTACGTTGGCACGGAACGCGGCAACGTCCACATTGTCAACATTGAAAGCTTCAGTTTGTCCGGTTACGTCATCAACTGGAACAAAGCCATCGAATTGTAAGTTGTTGCTTTCCTATTCTTTTCCTACCCCTCACCATGTTGGCCGTCGTTGAAAAAGAAACCCCGTCATCACTGTCGACAATAATCTCTTTTGTTTTCATCGTTTTTCTTCAAGTTGAGTGGTAAGCGGTCTAATAATTTGTTACCAACCTAAGCGATTCAACCCAATTGAAACACGATTGGCCAAACATAATTTATAAGTGAAACAAACTCACCACAAACATGAGAGAAATTGATTTTCACCTGCCAACTTTTATTGAGCCGACGGTGTGGTTTGCTGCAACGGTTAAAAAGTAAACAATGATAAGAAAGAAACGGCCTTTTCGATTCCAGTTTTGCCCAGTTCAGTACTATATGAACCACACACTGTATATAATATAAAATATACATAACTGTAAACTGCGGATTGAACCGCCGGTCGTCACGTTGGCCGCCGCCATGACGGTAAAAAAAAAAAAAGGAAGAGGGGTGAGCAAAAGAGAGAAGAACCACCACCACCACCACCACCTCAATAGATTCGCCTTATTGATTTTCCCGGTGCCTCCAGTTCGTTGCCGCTGTTTCTATCGTCATGGCAGCTTTAGGAGAGACCCAGTCTGACGAGTCGCACGGATAGCCTCCTCCTTCAGCTGAGGAGGGCCAAAGTAACTTTTTACGTCGTAAAAAGAGGAAAAAGAAATGCAGAAAGACAAGAGGCTCGAGACTTTTAAGAATGTTACCTACATCAGCTGGATCATATTCTCCTCTCGTCTTTTTCTTTTAATATCTTCTTGATCAAGTTTCTTTTTCTTTTGGCTCGTCGCTTTTATTTGAAAAATAAAACCCGCGTCTTATCGTGAGTGCGCGAGAAACCACCTTCTTTTTTATTGGAGCATTTCAATGGGCGGTGTGTGCCATGTATTCGCATGTATCGTCGTACAGTCGTTGGTTGGTTCTTCTTTTTCGATGGTAGAAGACGAAAGTTGCACCTCCTTTGATGTCGTTTGTTTCATTTCATTCGCATCATTCTCTTCTTCTTCTTTGCTCAATGCGCTATTGCCGTTCCGATCGAAGGGACCCAGCCGGGCGACGTGCCGACGATGCGCCAATGGGGCGTTTTCGATGATTGAGATTTGACATGTCAGTTCTCCCCCCCTCTTCTTTAGACTATTTCCCATCTCCGTTTTCTTTTTCTCTATGTTATGTCGCGTTTTTCTGCATTCATTTTGTTGCCTAGTGCACTAAAGCATGATGGTGATAACCTTCTTTTTTTTTGTTGCTGTTTTCTTTTTAAAAATTTTATTCCGAGAAAGTGAGGAGTTGATACTACATCCGGGTTTGATCACTAAAAGAGAGGAAACTGTCGGTCATAATTTACATTTTTCTTTTATTTTCTATTTGTGTATTTCCATCAGGCGAGATGGTCTGACGTTGTAATTTTTATTTATTTTTTGTTGACTGGCCCGACATCGACCGTCCAGCAACGAGCTATAACGGCAATAAATGGCGCAAGTCCTTAGGGAGGGTGTTACTGGGGCTGGTTGGCTGGCAGGATCAGTGCCAACAGCAACGTACGCCATCATGTCGATGAATAATGATCGATCTGGGCTAATGGATCGAGTCGACATCCTCTCTCTCTTTTTTTTCTTTCTTTCTTTTCTCTCTACCACCTCTGGATAGACTCTTGGGAACGGCGGGCGGGCGACGGACCGTCTTCTCTACTACGTACCAAAGATTCGACGCAGAGAAAAAGAAAAATGCGGCCATGGAAGAAAGACGGAATACATCCATTTCGGGACTGTTGAGGCTTGTGGGATTCTTTTTTAGCAATTCAATCTTAGGATCCCAAAGACCGTGCGCCATCAATTCTCTCAACCCATTTGACTCCCGCCTTCTGTCTCGTTCTCCCTCGTAAGAGTCTCGCCCGTAAAAAAACAAGAAAGTGAATTCCCATTTAAACACCTGGCCTTATTGGCATCCGTTTCAGATCCCATTTCATTATGAGAAACTCTGCCCACCACCAGCTTCTAATATTCACTATATTCCACAGACTGCCCTTGCTCCCCTATATACTTTGCCATGTACGCTGGACAGATAGATCCAATTGGTCCTGATTGGATCGACTAGGAAGGAAGAAAAAAAAGGGAAAAAGACTGGAACTTGATTAACTCATTCCCAGGACTGTGTTTCCAATTGCTTTTCTCTCTTCTCGCTCGCTCCTCAACTTGTGTGTGGGTGCTGTGTGTCTACCGTTCAAGGCTTTTTCGTCCACTCGACTAATTCGATTCTTATTTGCTTTCTTTTTTGTCTTTTCTCTCCTTTTTTTTTTGAAATATGTAATTCTGGGACGCGTCTAGATCCTGCAAGACTCATCCAGGCCCCGTCATTCACCTTAGCGACTGTCCTACAGATCCTAGCAAGGTAAAAAGAAAAATAATAACAAAATGAAATTACATTTTCTAAGTAAAAGATTCGGGTTGCCATGTTTATTCATTGGAGAACTTCACGGGCCTTGCCTTTTCTCCTGACCGCATCACTCAACTGATTACTTTATGTACCTACACTAGCGAATGAGAGAAGCTGTGGAGAGATTGTCAATGTCAACATACAGGCAACTGGTTGTCGTTGCCTAAAATTTGGGTTCCCTCCGGTTCCCTCTATCCGCTTCCATCCTGGCGCAATTCATTTCAATTCCGTCATCTGACTTGTTTCCAATTGGACTTTTTTTTCCCTCAATGCCTTGCCCAAAGTGATGGAAGGATATTTCGTACCTCGTCTTCTCCATTTTGTGTTTCGGTTAAAAGTCCCTGGGATTTTCGTCGACTTTTTGGGATAGGCCTTCCTGTTCGCCATTTTCAAGAAACCTCTTACAGTTACTATAATTTATTTTTCGATTTCAATCTCTTTTGGAAAATTGGAAAAAAATAAGCCTTTCAGGGGGTAGAAAAAATAGAAGTGAATAAATAGTTTGATGGTTGTCCAAATCCATCAACTGAAAATCTCCAAGTCTTTGAAGTTCATTCTAATACTTTTTCTTTTTTTTTCATCTCGCTTCCATTTTTTTGTTATTCTCTCCGGACCCTTCTTCTTAAATCTTTTTTTTTGCTTATCTTTGACGTCACTCACTATCGTCACCGACCCTTTAACTTTGCCATTCGGATGTTGAAGAACCACCGAAGAGCGAAAGGGAAGAAAGTCGGATGAGGATGACAAGAAGACGAAGAAGGATAACCCGAGTTTTATAGCTCGCCTATCTTTTTTTTTTCTCTCTCTCTTTCGGGATGGTTTATTTTTTCTTCCTTTTGGTTCGTTAAAATCCGGAAGAGAATCCTAGCCATTAAGATGAAGCCGTCCTTTCTCTCAATCTTGTTTCTTTTTTCTTTACCCTAAAAAGACTCAATTTTTTGCGGAGTGTGTGCATGCGTGAATGCCATTCTTGTTCACGCAGGGGCGAGCCATTGTTCCACCATCTCTGGGATGTTTTATCGATTTGCCTATAGCTCCCTTGATCCATCGTTATATAATTCCAACTGCCATTGTCCTCTACTTCTACATCTTGACCTTCTTTTGTGCAGCGTCGCCTTATTGTGTCTGTGCACTATAGAGAGAGAACTTCATTAATCACAGACACAAGAAGAAGAAGAAGAGAGTAGAGTCGATTCGACTGGACTAGAAATACGTTCCTCTCTTTCTCAACTGCCCAGTCGGTCGCTGGTATGAGCACCGGTGAGTTCTCTTAATAGAACAGGGGGAAGGAAAAGAAGGATGACAATGACTTTCTCTTACGAGTCTATTCCGTCGTAAATGGATCAGTCCATAATCGGTCATATGGTGTCTCCTACGTCGTCAATTTCTTTTTTGACGTTTCCCCAATTGTTTTCATCTAGACATGAATTACTTGGTCTTTTATTTTCTCAATTTTGTGTGTGTGTGTGTTGTTCGTTCAACCGTGGATTCATTTGTTTTTCTACCTGATTAATTGTCGACGGTAGCTGCTGATGGGATTCGAGTCTGGTCTGGTCGTCTTGTGGGACCTTCGAACCAAAGTAGCCGATTCACGTTTCATTGCCAGCGAACCCCTTCGCTCCGTTTCGTGGCTTTCCGATGGCAAGCAGTTGATTAGCGCTCACACTGACGGATCGCTCTACACGTGGAACTCAAGAGCTGGGCCAAGGCCGGCTCCCGTTTCCATCATGTACCCTCACGGTAGGTCCTCCGCCCTTTCTCCATTCGGCGCTACCGTGACACCATAATTTGATAATGCCCTATGTGTGTTTGTGTTATTTGTCCAGCCAAAGGAGGTCGAGAAGGAAAACCCGAATGCAAAGCCATCCAGAAAGTCGAATGGAAATCATCGACCAGCGGGTAAAATTTAAAAAACAAAAAAAAACAACAAAAAGAAAGACATTTTCATATTTGAATGATCCGGATTTTCCGGTTTCATACACTGAAACCCTATTTACGTTGTCCAGGGACTCCTTTGTCATTTTTTCGGGCGGTTTACCACAAGACCGGCCCGGCCGATCGTCCAGCATCACAGTGATTCACGGTCGCAATACCACAGTATTGGAAATGGAACACAACGTTGTCGATTTTGTCGCTCTGTGTGACACTCCCTGGACCAGTGGTTCGTTTTTAAGCTTTTGATAAAGAAAGAAATGCAATTTTGTTTGAACTTGCGATGTAAATTGTAAATTGTTTTTTTGTTTTTTTCTCATCTGTAGCAGAAGAACAAGATCCACATGCCATTATAGTCCTGCTTCAAAATGATCTAGTCATTGTAGACTTGCTGACTCCGGGTTTCCCTTGTTTCGAAAATCCATATCCGATGGATATTCACGAGTCGGCCGTCACCTGCTGTCTCTACATGGCCGATTGCCCCGGCGATTTGATTCCGGCTCTCTACTCGGTCGGCGCCCAAGGACACACGGGTTTCAGTAAACGGGAATGGCCCATCAATGGCGGCCAATGGGGATCTCTTGCCCCTAGCTACGCCGAAATCATTGTCACTGGACACGTCGACGGAACGGTCAAATTCTGGGATACGTCTTCTCTATCGCTTCAGGTCCTTTATCGATTGAAGACCAGCAAAGTCTTTGAAAAATCGCGTTCCAAAACCCTGCGGCCGGACGGCGAAGTTACCACTGCCGTCCTAGTTGGCACCGAGCCCGGCAAACAGCACTTGGCCATCAAACAGTTAGCTATTTGTCCGGAAAACAGGCTTCTGGCTATAGCCGGAGCTTCTGGGCATGTTGCCCTCTTCAAATTCAGGCGCCAAGAAGCCAGTCTCGAAACGACTGTAAGGATCTAATAAACAACATGAGCAATAACTAGAAAATAAGCGAAGAGCTAAGTCAACTGTAATAAAACTCTGATTTTGTTCTTTTTGCATTTTCAAAGGTTTTGGGTGTGCCGCTCTTTTTTGATAGCACAGAAGAGCCTCAGGGTTCGCCCTCTTTTGGTCCAGGAGCGGCCAATCTGGAATTTTGTCCGAGAAAAGTCAGTGTTTTTCCATCAATCATAATCAATGGCGTTCAATATTGACAAAACTTCTTTCTCTCTCTCTCCCTCCCAACCTTATTCCTTGTCGTTTTGTCCCGCGTGTGTGTGTTTGCGGTGTGTGTGTTCAGGAACAACCGAATCCTTTGAGTGTTAGAGGAGGCGTCTACCGACGCCCTCCAGGCTTCCAAGTCGATTTGGTCTGTCTCAGCTCATGGATGGATGGAGAAGCGCCAGGATCCATTACCGCCCTCTCTGTCAACTCGGCTTACGGCTTGTACATAATCCATTATTTCTCTTTTCCTTCTTTTATTATGTTTTACGTTATGTTTACGAAAATTGAATTATCAAATGATTCCATCATCGAAAAATACAAAGTCTTTTGTATCGGGGATGCTATCCACAGAATGGCTTACGGCAACGACGGCGGACTTGTCCTAATTGACATCATCCAGAAATCGGTTCTTCTCAGCATGGCTTCGGTGGATCTTTACAGTTCGGCCGATCCTTACACGCGACTGCCGCGCTCGCCCAAGAGACCCACCGACAGCTCCAACAGCCGAGCCGCGGATCTTGATGACAATTCTGTCCGTTCACCTTCTTGCGATCAGGTAAAATGTGTGTCAAGGACGACGAGGGATCCGCAAGGATCGTCTTCGCGGTGCTGTACTCTAAATTAGATTATAAGATGGAAGCCGAGTGGGAAGGGGGTTTTATTAGTCGTTGACTTTTGTCTGGGGGTATAGGAATCAAATAATAATGATATGACAAAAAAGATGATGGTAAAAGTTAATCAGAATTATGTACACCCACGACAATCCCGATGATTAGAACGAAGTTGTGGAGAACAGCGTCGATGAAATAGACACAATCAAAAATGAATGTCTGGAAACGGAAGTGGACCGTGCCGTCGAAGTTTTGGCGGACGATGAACAAAATCAACCGGAAGCGAGTGCGACAACCGAAGAAGAAGGCAAAACGGAAAATGGCGTACGCCAAAGGAAGAAAAAGAACTTCAACTTAAAGAAACAACTGTCTAAGGCCGATACGAAATTGCGCGATCTCTTCGCTCCCGTCAGCCGGAGAGGATCAGGCGCCAGTAGTGGAACAGGAGGAGGAGTATCTGTATCGGGAACTGGAGGTCTTGTTTCACCTCATTTGCCCGATTCGAAGCCAGTCTCGCCACAGGAAGAGGAGCCAGCATTCCATTTCCCTGAGCCGGTCAACTGTAATGCAGCTCTTCCTCCCTTGCCGCCACTTCTGGCAACCGATCCGGTCGATAGTGTTGCCCCGAGGACCAATCAAGAGATTCCGTTACTATTCGACTCGGACGGCAATCCCATCCGTCCTCCGCGTCGTTTGAAAAAATCTCTCAGTGCCGCAGCTGCCACTCAACAAAAAGCGGTCAGCAATCGCGATTCCGGATGGAAGAGAACCTGGTACTCTAGCGATTCCGATTCAGCCACCGTCGCGGCTACAACGTCGCAAACTCCGATGCAAGTCTTGGATCTGCGTTTCGATCCGACCGACGAATGCTGCCACACGGGATTTTTGGACAGCCTTGTCAGGAAATTTAGTAAGATCCTTGATCCTCCTTGACCCTTGCAGTTGTTTTCTACCTCAACCCCCCTCACTCTTCAGGACATCACTTGAAGAAAAAAAAACTTGTTTTGTCTTTGACGCTTTAATCACGTACTACTTCTGGTGGTTTGGCTTCCGGCTTTTTACGGGTGACGGTCAACAACAAAAAATTAATCCGCTTCTCCTTTTTTATTTTTGTATTATAACTAAATCATTAGAAACTAATACCCAAAACTTTAGTATGGATTTGAATTCCCCCTTTGTATATTTGTGTTTACTACTTGTCAAATTTGTTCTTGGGTGCGTGTGTTGAAATGTCCCGCTACGTTGGTTGCTAGTCGCTACGGTAGTTTCCTTTTCAAAATGTGGTTTCCAATGAAGGAAAAGAGAACACACACCGCATTAGAGAGAACGAATTAGGTTTGGGTTTTCATTTAGAGATGATGATGGTAATAAGAAGCCATAGAAAAAGAAAAAGAAACAAACAAACAAAAACAAAAACAAAAACAAAACGTGGCTATTTAACAGAGTCGGAACGGATCGTGCACTTCTCCGACTTCGGCAGCGGGTAACTACCGGGGCAGTCGAGCCGGACTCGAAGGCTCGTCAGTTGTAGCGCACCGGAGCGGCGGTGATCCTATCAGCAGTAGCGGCAACCCTGGTGGTGGTGGTGGTCCTTCGTCTTCTTCTTCTAGTACCGGTGGCGTCGGAGGGAGCGGAATGGTTTCAACGGGTCGCACCACCCGACCGGAATGCGTCCGCCGGTCTAAGTCTCAAGGTACAGGTTCGCATCACAGCTACCGTGATCGCTTGGTGCGGAAAATGGCCTTCAATTCCTCTTGCCCGGCTAACGCTAAAGAGGAGGAGGTTGGCAATGTGACTAGTATCATTTATGGCGCTCCTCCTCACTTTCAATGGGGGTTTGAATCAGTGGATCATTTCTGCGGACACAACAACGGCAAGTTGCTGGATCACGGAGGCAGGGACGAGCCTACCCAGCAGCAGCCGGCCACTCGCCGCAGCCTGCTCCTGCTACATCACCGACACCAATCGGCCAACTACACCAGTTTTGGTACTAACGTCACCTAAGCACACACATACACACATATATATCATATATATACTACTATTACACATTTTTTATATCAAAAACAAAAGAAAACAAAAAAAAAACAAACTTGAAAAACACTTTCTCTTGGACATTTCTCTATTTCTCTTTGAACTACTTTTCATCACTAAAATCATTAACAAAAACCAATTTTCATTATTCCAATTTTTTTTTTCATTTCATCAGATCTTTTTTTTTTCAGTTTTTTTCCCTTCCCAACAGGAACACTACTTGAAAACACACACACACATTTTACTTTTAGTTTTTTCTGTTTTTTATATTAAAAAAAAAAATTAAAATCACTTATTCAGTTGTTCACCGGTAATTTCACACACTTAACAGTTGGTCATTATTTTTCCTCTCTCTCTCTCTCTCTCCAAAAAGCTCTCTTTGTGAGTACTTGATCACTGTCACCAAATTTCGATCCCCTTAAAAACAAATAACATCGTCGTACACTCTATTACTATCTCTCTCTCTCTCTCTCAATCTTTTTTCTCTGGCCTATTTTTTGCTGGCCATTTTTGTCGTTGGTCGTCCGAGCCCCTCCCTTGGCCTTCCTATACATAAATCACCTTGTCTTTGATATCATTCCATAAGAATCGGAAGAGAAAAACAAAAACAAGCAAACAAATCAAAAATCCAATTGCTGCAGTCCAGTGTTGTTGGTGATGAATTTTGTCATAAATGGACCCCACCACCCCGTTCCCCCCACCTTTGCACGTACTCGCAGCACTGACCCCCCTGCTCCACCCACTTGCCCCCCTTTTTGTTTTTTATCGTTCTTTTTTTCTTTTCTTTTTTTCACAATCCATATTCCACACATACATTTAGCCTATCCCCTGCCACGTAATGCATGGGCCGCCCGTCAGGTTCATCCGATTTCAAAATTGATTTGGCAGTGTTATTACTACTACTACAACAAGAATAGCGACAAAAAAGCAGGGCAAATTTCTTTAGTTCTTGATTTATTTATCTTTTGTTGAGTTGGAAGACAAATCTGATTTCGTTCTTTTATTCGATGTGAAATGCGTTTTTTGAAATCGATCAAAAGAAACGCGACGAGAATTTTCTACAGCGGCAACAAGAGAATTTTCCCATCATTTCAAGAGAGAAAGAGAAAAAAAATCAAAACATCAAGAATGAAAAATCGATCTTTTTTATTTAAAAAAGAAAAAAAAAAAACTTAAACATGGGTGACGCTACTGCCTCAAACTGCGTGTCATATATGAAATACCAATCCTGTACATTTGTACATATATATACACACTGACATAGTATTCGTATTTATTCTTTTCGGGTTTACCCAAGTGGCACGCCTACGTCCTTTTTTCTGCATTGGGGCTCATTTCCATCACAGATTTAGGGTGTTTGTTTATTTATTTTTTCATACCGCTTCTACTATATATATATTCTTCCGCTCCTTTTTCTTCTGTACTCGTTTTTATTTATTTACTCGCTCAAGCTTTTTAAAAAAATGAAAACAGAGTTTTATTTTCTTTTTCGATTTTATTGTCACGAACCTTTTTATTTTCTTTCTTTATTTCTTAAAAAAAAAAAAAGGATTCTATACCGGATGTTCTGACTGTTGTTGGCGGCTTTATTTCTCTGTACATCTTATAGCTATATAGCCCCTCTATTTACATAACATATTATATCGTTCGGATTTTTTGTAGATTTTTTGCTCTTTTTTTCTCTGTCCTTTTGCTTGGGATATATTCTTAATAAATTTTCGTTTAGAAGATGGAAATAATCAATATGGAAATGAGCACCAATTATGGCGGGATAAAGTAGCGGGTAGAAAAGTATACATCGTATAGCTGAAAGCTTTCTCAGTCATTTTCTTTTATCACGTGAAATCGCTCAAAACATATTTGCCTTGCTCCCATAGTTATAGAAACCTGTCAAAATCTAAACCGACTCTCGTATCTATTATGGTCGAGTAATGCTTATACATTGAATCAAAACCTTGACACCGCACTGATATCCTCGCATTTGGAATGGGCTACCAGCTTTGTGGCTGCATGCTGTGATGATCATTGTTTTTTCTCATTTTCAGCCAGTGATTGCCGTTTTGTTCTGTTGAAATTGATTTCTCGTTTTGTTTGGTTATTCCTTTCTTGACGTGTGTGTACGTACGTCCTTCATTTCTCATCCGTGTTCTTTATTGCCGTTCTCTTACTGTTGTGTAAACCAATGGATTTTCCTTTCTTTCTATCTATCCTTCTGTCTTTTCTCTTTACCAAAACAAAAATTTCTATCTTCTTCGTCTTCTTACTGTGTGTGACGTCGCAGAAATATCACGAACTTGCGGTTTCATTTTAGACAAATCGGACACGGCGTTCACGCGTTCCAGAAGTTCCAGCACTTCCAGTTTGGAGAATCATCCGAACGAGGCCGTCACCACACTTACTTTCGCCGACACTTTGGCCCGCAAATTAGGTCTTTCATTTTCATTATCTTTTTTTTTTGTTTCGATTGTGTCACTTAACAAATAATCCTCAATACCAGACACGGCCGTTTCGGCTTCATTGTGGGTCGGTACCAGCCAGGGTTCCGTTTTGGTGATCGTGATCAATTTGGCCGCACCGGGAGAACCTCGCCTTACTCAACCGGTTATGGTTTCGCCTAGTGGTCTGTTGTTGTCTAAACAAAAAGAAAGTGAACACATTTTTTTTTAAACGATTTACGTTGATGAAATAGGGAGCATCTTCCGAGTCAAAGGCTCCATGCTTTCCGTGGCTTTTATTGAACCCTCTGGCAGCCTCATCTCGAACCCGAGTGAACCGTGGCGGGACGAGACCAAAGAGGCTCGCGATCAACCGTCGCGCACCGGCGCTGCAGGCGGCGTTGGAAACGACGCTCTTTCTAGCGACGACCAATACACGGTGATGGTCTCGGAGAAACAAGCGCGTGTGGTCTCGCTACCATCACAGACGTGTCTCTATCGCGTCAACCTGGCGCCGGCTGAAGGCGCCTTCGCTGTAACAGCCAACGTCGTTAGTCTTAAAGGTGCGCCCTCCCCATTGTTCTCTTATCCGTTTTTTTTTCTTTTCTCCCTTATCAGGGAATTTTTGAAACGATTCTTTTGTTGTTGTTCGGTAGATGGTCCGTGTTTGGCAACGTTCTTATCCAATGGTCATATCCAAGTTTTCAGCTTGCCCAGCCTTCGACCGCTTATGGATGTTGAATTCACTCCGTTGGTTGAGCTAAAGTATCTCACATTTCTCTGATTTGTCTATTTGTCTACTCGTTCATCTTCGGAATTCTATTTTTTTTAAATTCAGTTTCCAAACGAGTCGACAGAATTTGGTGGATCCCATGGTAAACATTTGGGCCCAACAGCAAATGTCCGTCAACGAGGATTCCGTCAAGTCAGTCAATTTATTTTCAAAATCATTAGATATTGAATCTCCTTCCTAAAAGGTTATTTTTCTCGAATGACAGGATCGCTAGAAACTTTCGTTTCACATCACACGGTCACGGCATGTACTTGTGCTCTCCTTCAGAAATTGAAAAGTTTACCATCTCTTCGGCGTTTTCGTAATTATTTCTTTGATGATTTTCGCCCTTTAGTTTTTTTTTTTTCAATTCAGTGAATTCGTCATTTGGCTTTTTAGATCGACTCTCGGGGATTTAATGGGCGAAATGTTCATGCCGTGTGAAATGCCCGAGCCACCCAAAGAAGGTTTCTTCAAAGGTCTTTTCGGTGGAGGTGTCCGTCCACTGGACCGAGAAGAACTCTGTAAGTCTCAGATGAAATTCATCCTCGTTTTCCATCTCAAAGTCATTTCATTTCTTTCGGTTTCTTTTTAATTGAATTTATTTTTTTTCAGTTGGTGAGTCAACGGGTAAAGCCGGTCGGGGCGTTGCCCGCCACATCCCGGGACCAGCCGCTAACTTGGAGACATTGACTTACAAGGCCGGCAGCGTAGCAGCCGAGGTGCAGAAGACGCGTCAAGCGCTCAACGAGCGTGGCGACAAGCTGGGCATGCTGGAAGATCGCACTCAAAGAATGGCCAACGAGGCCGAAAACTTTTCGAATGCAGCCCATCAGTTAATGGTTCGCTGTCGTGAAAGAAAATGGTATCAATTGTAATTTGCCCAGAGAAAGAATTATGAAAGGCGTTGGCCAAGAAAACGAAGGCGACAAATCACGGCTCGTATAAACGGACATCTTCATCGCACACGGTCATTTCTCTGCTAAGCTGGATGATGTAATACTTTTTGGGTTGTTTTTCTTTCCATCTTTTTCTCTCTACCTCTTTCGCTTTCTATAAAAATCCCCTCGAAATGCGTTTTTTTTTTTCGTGTGTGCGGTAAAAGAAAATGAAGATGAATTCATTTGCAATTTTTGGAAAAAGTATCTTTAAGGAACAAAATCAACAAACTGATGCTTCTGTTCTGTAATCGCCAAGGTTTGAGATGCGATAACAATCCGCTTTTTCCCGCTCGTGAAACTTCTTTGATCCGGGTTTCCCTTCCTCCCCCCTTTTGTGGAAACTAACGCGATATTACCACGTAATCACACCTTAACTCTTAATAATACAGGATTTTGAAGGAAGAAAAAAAAAAGATGACAACAAACATAAAACAAAATAGCATCCCGATTTTCGTTCACTTTTCTTTTTCTCTCTCTCACCTTCAAGCAAAAATGATGAGTACTTCTTCCAATGCAAATGTGGCGATAGTTACTTTATTTGTTATGTTGTTGTTCCGGTTTCCATTCTAAACATTAAGGAGGTGGAATTAAACTGGAAGAAAAAAAATTCTATTTATACATATAGATTTTAGATGACATGATACGTTATTCCCCTCCTCCCCCATATATATCGATTTGTTAGAGAGAAAAGGAAGACAAAAAAAAAAGAAGAAAACAAAAAAATTTGATTCTTACCAAAAAAAAAAGGAAAAGTAAACAAATTTCTTTGATTCCATCGGCACAATAACCTTCCATTCGTTGACTGATATAATATAAATATATATTACATGCTCGTGTGTTGTATTTAGGCAAGTCCCTCCTTTTTGGCTATCCTCCCACCCTCCCATTCATTACTGGCGTGCATAGAAAATGTACGAAATCCATTAGAAGTTTTCGTTTTTCGTTGGTTGGTTAGTTACTGGATTTTTTTTGGGTTTTCTCAGCCAAGCGCTGGATGGTGGAAAAGCAACACTTTATTGGAATCGTGTATACTCTTGTTGTTGTTTGTTGGTTTATTTGTTTTTTGTTTTTTTTCTACCCCTTGATTTGTTTACGTTCCTCTCCTAAATGCCCATAACTCGGTTAACCTCCTCCCATTTGTTGGCACACGCTCGGGAGTTCATATTGGAAGTACTTTTTTTGGCGCTAGTCTCTACTCTCTCTTTCTTTAAAACTCTCTTCTTCTCTACATCAATACGATCGGCCATGGAGAGTGGATCGCATTGTTGTTGTCTCTTTCCTTTCCGACATTCTCTGTCTCTCTCTCTCTCCTCCTTTACTGCTGTCACACCAGAGACTTAATTGAATGTAGCAGGTCAAAACTGATGGGTTGTTCAAATTTTTCCTTGTTTCTAGAAACTTTATAGCGTGTTTAATAAAACGGAGAAAAATCATCATCATCATCATCGCTAATCATTAACACAGCAGCACTAACTCACAAAGGCAAAGACAAATTTGATTTCTTCCTCTTTGACGATCAATCCAAGGCAATCGAGGCGCTCTTTTTTAAAAAAGATTGGATGCAGCACGCGATTAACAATAAAAAAAAGCTTATCGCACGCAACATAGAGATACTATTATTATGAAAAGGGGATTATTTTGCATTTGAACGTGACCCGCTTATTTTGGCTTGGTTGTGCATTGGGGGATGACTTTTTTATAATTTATGAAAATGATTGAAATATTCAAAGAGATGTGTTAATTCAAAGAAGAAATGAGGTAGAGGGACACTAATTCAGGAGTAACAAAGATAACAAAAAAAAAATGAAATGAATTGAACCTTGGTAAAAATACAACGTATCTCTCCTTATACAAGCTCGTAAGTTAACGACAATATAAACGGAAAAAGTCAATTAACACGAACGAATTCGGCTGATGTACGGCTCCATGGAATCGAGCCTGGGCCTCTTGCTGACGCTCACGGTTAGGTGCTCAAAGATTTCTTGCAACTCTGAGGTGATTTCGCTATTATCTGGCTCGCACTCGGCGCTCAAGTTGTGCAATTGAAATTGGTGGATCAATCCATCCGAATCGGCGAGTTCTTCATCCATCACTCCAGGACGTTTCCGTTTGGCTGCCAGTCTCTTGGCGTTGGTCACATTGGAATCACGTCTCACCACACTTCGTTGTCTGACAGCCACTCTCAAAGGATTGGGGCATTCATTGTTGTTCGTTGTGACGTCTTCAGACGGTTGATGGAAAACCTTCCTGAGACGCGTCAACGCTTTCTTGAAGTGCCGCTGAATGCGAACCATTCGGCCAGGTCGTTCAGATGATGTTGCTGCCTCTGCTGACACGGTAGGTTGGACAATGATTTCTTCCACTGTGTCGGACGACGTGCTCTTTCGTCTAGTGATTTCCGCACTGAGATTCAGCCACAATTCATCGTGGATAGAAAGTGGTTGGATGACGGACTGAGTCGGGTTGAAGTCAACTTTTTTTTTCGGCAAACCAATCAGTGGCAAGTAACCTGAAATATTTTTTTAAAAATATTCATAATATAATTTACTCTTCTCTTCCTATATGTACTGTATTTGAATTAATTCATCATTCGCATACAGTCGTGGCTATAATAGAGCTCTTATCTTTGTTTACCCAGCTTCGATCTATTGTTGGATTTTGTCTTTTATTATCTTATCAGAGTTATTACAAAATCTCCAACAAAGTTAGCAGGTGACGCAAGTGAAATTTCCAGATCACTAAAAGTAAAATGATTCACAAAACAAAGCTTTAGAAAAACCTTTTTTACATGAGAAAAAAACTCGTGTTAAAAGACTATTAGTGTAAAGATATCATTATTTCAGTTATTTAAGAAAAATCAATATTGCTTCGAAAATAGTATGTAACGTGTCAAATGATTTTGTCGACTCACGATGTTTACTTAAGAATTTTGCCAAGCCTAAAAGCTACTCACTAATGAACTGTCACGAAAAGAATGCACCGACAGATAAAGCAAATTGAATTGCAATGTCAGCGTCTTTATGAGTCAATGCATAGGACACAATGGACACATACCACTCCGTAGATCAATAAAAGGCACTTATTTACTTGTGGTTCCTGTTGAAATGGCGGCCAATCGGTTATCGTCAATGTCCAATTTCAGTACAGAAGAGTTTGTTGTTGCCGTCTCTTTATATGCTCGTCGCGATCTCGGAGAGAGCACCGACCTCGATTCAGTCGCCATGTTGAAGTTCTGGCTGTTAATTACTTGGATTTCCATACCACGGTTTCTGTCAAACAACCCAGATGATGGAACACTATTTGTAGTAACTAACAACTATGCAACGCGTACGCATTGGAATAATGCCGTTCCAAGAATGATGAAAAAGATGAGCGCCAAAGTCTCTTGTTATCGTGTTTCACGCCTCCAGGGTCTTTAATAACGTAACATCTTTAAAGCGCGTAGGAGTTATTTTTTAAAAAATGCCCTATAGCCATCAGCTCACGAATATGGAACTCTACCCTATACGGTCAGACTATAATATGCGATGGCAACGCTTTGTGGCTACTAGGTGTGTTGATTCGCACCTAGCACCGTTATCTCATTGCTTCTGATTCGATATACAGAGAGGTAATAATAGAGAATAAATTTTTTATATCATTCACTTTTACAAAATGTGAGCAATAAATTTATCAGATGTTTACACGGATATATTTTCGTGAGAGATTGTTGCGCAACACAGTGTTGGTTTTCAACTAATAACTAATAAGCGCGGTCAATATTTTTCTCTTTTCACTAACACGTTAATATGTTGATTAATATTACGGGACTTTTCTAAAACTTCCAATGGTAATATTTATCGTGTGGTTTCGTAGCCTTGAATTCTTGGTGAGTATAGCAATATTTTAACAAGCGATGTTACAGAAGACAGCACGGCGCATTTTTAATGACTTATAAAGTATCCAATCAGCGATCATGCACGTCTATGTGAAAACCGCAAATAATAATAATGTTATTTTATACAGGATAAAAATAGACTTATTAAGTAGGAAACCATAATCGAATTATTGATCTCCAATTCGCCAGTGAACCATATCTAGAATGAAAAGCGCATGCATCAACGAATGAGAACCATGTTTTTTTTAAAATATAGCATTTTGAGTAAACAGCAAACATCAAATTACATAAGTAATCGATATTGTTTGAACCCAGTCGACCCATAATATGTCAGTCGCCAACGTTTGTTAATAGAATTCAACGTTAAGTAATCTTGAAAAAGAATTTGAAGTTGGTATAAATCCCAAACGAATAGGATAGAGTAAGTCATCGAGATGAACAGGAATATCTTTTTGGGAAAGTTAAATTTATTAATTATTTATAAAAAAAATTTAAAATAAGCGCAAAATTGAATTTTGCTGAGTCTGCGCTTAGTAGGTTGTTGTTTTAGCGGCCGAGCGAACTGCTCGATCGGTCAACTCATCGCTCCTGCTGTGCAAAACAAGTAGCTAGTTGTAATAGCAGACGCCAGCTGGCTGGTAAAAAAACAAAACAAAGGCCGATGACCTTCAGTATTGAAAATTTGAAAGTCTGTAGTAATGTGACGTTATTTAGAGTTGGCATTATATTTTTAGTGCCATTTTTGGCTTCTTTGCAACTCAAACATTCCCATGGCTTCCCGAATGAGAGCTTTCTAACGTCGAAATGTCGTTGCTGTCGCGCATAGTTTTCATAGTGCCTCTGGTATGTTTCATTTCAGTCGGGGTTTTAGTGCCGTTCATCTCGTTTCGCCGCCCTTTGCCTCTATCGACACCGACGGTCGCTTTTGCCTTATCAAACCTTGTGTGGTTAGGGAGATAATCGACCGATCGTATTTTCGTCAGCAGTCGAGTGGTTAAAGAATGATAGTAGGGCAGATTTGGAATTCAGTTTCTAACAAAACCGTTTATCTCATCACCTAAAGCTTTGAGTACGATTAAATATTTGTCACTATTTTATTTTACTAAACCTAAAAATTTTATTTATTCTACTACAGAACCTCAATTACAGAAGAAATGGATGTACCCAAGCAGAGGAATAAGGTTCTAACCAAAGTGAGCTTTGAAAGTTCAGAAAGCTTTGAAAGTTCTTCTGCTTCAGACGATGAGCTTGATTCCACCTTCAATAAATATTCCTGCACACCTCCTAGCCGGCAGAACATTAAAGGAATGCAGAAAAGAAGAGAGCTAAGGATTCTGAACTCACCCAAATTATCACTGGAGAAAACAGAAAAAGACAAGAAGGAAAAATCTGCATCAACAACACATAAGTGGCAGCAAAGAGAGACAAGCAAACAACGAGGTTCTGAAAGAAGAATGAAATGGATTACATCTTCCAGTAATGTAGGAACCTCAAGTACTGGAGAAACAATGGCAATGATAGATGGCTATGCCAGTGAAGATGAAGCAAATTCTGATGTGAATACTCCAAGTAACCAGGGAATTAAGGTAAAATAAGGTCTGAGTGCTTTTCATAAACTTAAGAAATTATAATTTTTTCCTTTTCATTTGAAATCAAGGTTGAAAGCCGAAATCGTTTCATGAGCTTGTGTTCCCGCTTGATTAAATTGCCGCGCAAAGTGAAAAGAACAGATTCTCTTCAACAGAGCAAGCAGATCATATCATGCCAGAATCGAACAGAATTTCAAAATTATTTTACCGATCTTATGAAATCTTCAGGGAATATAGAAAAAATTAATAATCACGAAAACCAAGAGAAGAGTGAAGAAGAACTTTTGTGGCAGAGTGAATTAAAAGGTATACCTTTACAATATATATCGTAGATCGAAACTGTTCAATAACTTGATGACTTTCATTTTGGATGACGCTGGGGTATTCACAGATCTTTTATGGTTGGAGCTACAAGCCTGGATATCTGACAGAACCCCACAAGAACAAGACAGCTATCTTTATGTTCAACGAAAGAAAATTCCAGATATCTTATCCAGAATAATGGAGTACCGGTTCGAGCCTTATTACGCTCCTTCCTCAGAGTGTTTGCAGTTCAACGGAGCTTCATCGCTTCACGAAGCAGTAAAGCCCGTTATTCTCATCCTAGTTTAACACTGTTTTATTAGTTTTCTTAAATTATCACTACATATTACTTTCGTGTAGCTGGGATGCTCTGGATGTTTGGACGCGTTCTGTGAGATGTGTTCTCTCAACCAAAGCAAAGCCTTATACGAAATTTCGACGCTACTAAAAGAGCTGGAAAACGTGGAAGAACTATACCCTTCTGGTCGCGCTCTGGGCCTTGATTATCCGCTTTACAGTAGCACAGAGTTTAATGATCGGATCAAAGCAATCGTATGTTGGTACAACGTGACTTGTTTGCTGCAACTGAAAATCGATATTATCGGTCACATGCTAGTATCTCTTGGCTCTAAAGGGCTTCCCTGGCCCACATGGCCGCCTTGGCCAATCAACAATGGTATGTACCAGGCTTCATCTTGCTGCAACATTTTCGCACTATAAAGCCTTTTTTCTAATTACTTCCTGTTCTTTTAGAAGAACACGACATTGAAGAAATCAATACTGAAATGGGAAAAGACAATCCAGAGTTAAATAGTTATACATCAATCAGTTCTGATATGCAAAGCCCACCGATAATTTTAACTAAAAAGAAAGTGCTCAAAAGAGAAAAATCACGTGTTCAATTCTTTATTGAAAATGATTCACCAACCGCCAATCGTCCAAACGACCGCCAACGAATGGAGGACAGCCCAACGGAATCCTGGAAGAGCGAATATTCTGGAACTGATTTGCGTCAGTCACAATGACTTTTACCATAATAACTTTTTATCAATTGATCGAAAAATGCTTTATTTTTACAGCTGAAGCCGACGCTGAGTTAAAGCACACATTCGTTACGGAACCTCATCTTCAAACAGAAGAGGAAAATGTGAATCGTTCCAAACCAGAGACTTTGCGCCTAGACAGCTATGGCACAACATCAGAATCTGATCTAGAATGCTGCAGATCTGGAGGTTTAGAAACCCCAGATGGCCGTTTGCTCTACCGGCATTACATCGAAAGAGCTTTAAAAAATAAAGGATTGCGAAAAATGCTCCGGTATAGTAGTTCTCTCTCTCTTTTTTTAATTTTGAAAATATCTTTGCTTTAATTACAGCGTGTATAATATCTTTTCAGTTGGATTGTCATCATCCACCGTGTTGGTATGGTGAGGGCGAAAGAATCGCTGTTGAAACCAGATCATTACAAGGGAAGTAGTTGTTCGTCATCGCCTTACTTGTATGAAGATTCGGAACAATTGGGTGGTGATTGCCGGCCGAATACACCGGAACTCACAGAACTCCGTCGTTACGGAGCTTGGTCTGTAGAGATCCAGTCTTTGAAATTGCCTCAGTACCGAACGCTTTACCTCTTCCTTTGTCGAATGCCAATGGATGTAATCAGGGAATCTCTTTGCATTCGCTTGGAGCAGAAACCAGCAGAACCGTCCGCTCTCAGTATTCGCCAATTGATGCAAGAATTTAAGGTATTCTTTTGAAACATTAAACCGTTAAACGTCTGACATTCTTGCGGTAATTACAGGAAGGATTAAAAGTCGGAGTAATTTGTAAGCAAAAGTATCGCAGAGATGTGCATTCCGTTGTACCCACTGATTTCGATGTGACGCTTCATAGTGCCCTTGAAAAGGAATTTAATGAGATACTCAAATTAACGTTAAGTGTGAGTTTCTCAAAAACTTTTGAAAAAGTTACGCGTTACTAACACTAACAATAAATCTGCATTTTTTTGCTTTAGGCTTATCTAGATTATTTAAAGCGATGGGTGTGCATGGGATCGCCCACTAGTTCAATACAGAAAAATATTTTAGAGTCAGAATGGAATTTTACACGATCAGTGTGTTCGGAAATTCCCGGCGGCGAGATGCTGGCTGGAAATGCTTTTTGTGCAATAGCTTCATCTATGTTAAGTTCAACTGGCAGATATCTTCGCGAGGGAATCAATCGACGGATGGAATTTCATTCAGACACTAGTGGGTCTGAGACTGAAGAACGATCAGAAAAGTATGAAATTGATTGTCTTAATTCGAATTGATTTATGGAAATCTGTTCATTTTTATAATCATTGTTTAGGGATATGGCATTAACTATACTTCGGCGAATTCAGCGAGTGCTATCAGAAGCTCGGGATCAGTGCCTAAAAGCAGTTTCTGTTACGAAAATGATTCGAAGAGATTTAGAAGTAGCCGCGGAGTTCGATATCAGTGTGCCGATTCCGGAGCTCCTCCATCGACTCACAGTTACCGGCCATATACTTGTCGTTTTACCGCACAATGACAATTATGTGGTTTTTGTTCCAAGTATGTACAACTTCTTAGGATCCCCAGTTTCGAGGATTTAAGATATTTATTGCATAGGATTTAAAATTACTTGTAAGTTCGGTAGCTATTTTATATTTTATTTTTAGAAAGTCTACGAAGTCATAGAGAGTACTTACACTGTCTCCTGGATCTTTCCTCTCGTTCGGAGCCCATTCCACCGTGCAACGACAGCAAAGAGGAATCAGTTCCGAATTATTCCCAAAGCAGCGAAGACGATGCAGGTATTTGATCTTCGTGTTAAACGACCGAAAACAACATACCACGAATGACGATGATTTATTGTTTTATTAGAAAACGAGGGCTACATGATACTACTTCAAACGCAAACCGGTGATGGGGAAACTATCGAAACTCTATGGAAGGGTGAAACAGTTCGGATTCGTGTATGCTTGCATTAATGCTTTCTAGACGATTGAATATTTAAATTCTAATTTATATTTTTAGACACTCAGAGACGATGCAATCCTCCGTTCTCACGTACAACGTGAAGTTTTGCTGTTAATCGTTTTCAACGCCATTCATCTTTCATCCAGACGTCGTGAAGTGCAAGAGGCCCTTGGTCCAGGTCTTGAGTTACGGTACGAAAACAGACCGTCTAACTATGTGGTTGCTGAATCTCTTCTTCAGCTTAAGGTACATCTTTAGTAGAAAACATTTCACCGGATTAATGTTTGTATTTTCAAAATGTTACTATAGAATGAGGTGATATGTTTAAGCCAAACCATCATTGAATCAATCGAAGAGGTGGTGAATAAGTGTAGTGTCCAACATCTAAACGTACATCTCTTAGACCCGCTGGAACAGACTCCTCTGATAAGCCGGTGGAAAGAGGTGGTTCGCCATTGCTTCAAATTGGGCTTCGAATTCAATAAAGACGTACTACGTCTCGTTTCTGGCAAGCCTAACGTAGAGCTAGCTCTCAACGTAGTCAAACTTGCCAATCTGTGGATGAACTTTACCGTAAAATATAGCGAACGCGGTCGTGGTCTCAAACCGAAATGGGCTACTCAGGTATTACAAACAATTGAGTGTTCGTGAAAATAACCTTAATCTTTTATTATACTTAAAAAAGGGATTAGAATTTCTCGTTACGGCCTGCGAGTCGGACATAACTTGCCATCTCCCCGACGAAGAATTTTGCAAAATGAAAGAGTCAATAAGTCAATGTGTTCATCACATCATTGGATCACTAGATCAAAGTTCCAAATTGCAATCTTCTTCCCCAGCCGTCCGCCGATTTTCCAAAAATTCTAGTAAGTTCTTTCAGAACCAGGCAACCTTAATACAATAACCTTTTTCCTTCTTTATTTTTTAGTGACCACCTTTCCAAGCAGTTTATCAGCAGAAATGCTTTCTCCTTTGTTAAGTCCAATGTCTTCAAGAAAGCCGTCTCTACAGCTAACTAAAGATGAACTATCAAGTTCATTTTCGCTACCTACACTACCTCGCAGGGATTCTGGTATTCAATTTTTAGATTGCGGTAGATTAGCGAATATCATCTCCAATCCAAGTCGCAATTAATTTTTTAGCAGGAGATATTTTGCCATGGAAGGATCGTGTTTGCCGTTCCGTGCTTTTAATTGAATCGCAGCGTGATGCTACATTAGAGGAGGCTACATTAATTGGTCGAGTAGCCCGTCAAACCAAAGAAGCGAAATGGCACATTCGGCTCAAGAGCGTTCAGTTTTCTTGGCAACGTGGAGTTAAAATAGGTAAGCCTCTCAAATTATAAACGTATATCCATTGAAATATGGCCTGACATATCAGGTACTGGTGCGTTTGTGTATTATAATGTCAAAATGGGTTTCCCAGTTGGGTTCTTATAAGTCAGAAGACCAGGAAGAATAGTCGTCTCACGTTGTCCACCTGGACCAGCCGGTTGGCAGTTAGTTGTAAAGCTTCTGTCTCTGTGTCCGATATGTATATCTATTTTTCAATTATTCCATTTCTTTTTTCTTCTTTGGCTTCTGGCCTTGCTGATTTGGTAACTTCGGACCGAAAGTTGGTCGTCCCTGGTTACCAGGTGGAGCCGGCACTTGTGGAGATCGAGGTTTCACTGTAGTTCCGCCAGGCTGTACACCGAGTCCAACAGCATTGAAAAAGGGCCGAATCATCATTTTTGACTTCATTAAAGAGTATTGCGGTCCCTGGTAATCGTACCAGTACATCCCCTTGTATTCAAATTCTTGAGGAACGGGGCCGTTCAGATACTGCCCGTTTAAGTTGCTGTAAAAAAGAGATTTTCAATTACGAATTTTTACTCTTGTATAAGACTAAAAGTACCTTGTATCACATCCTCGATACCACCAACCTCCAGTGTGATCACGGGCACAATTACCGTCCAACCATTGATCTTGATCGTTGTCTGCGGTAGAGAATTTCATCGATGTATGATACGAAAGGGAATCGCCCGCGTCACCTTCGTACGTTCCCAATAGACGAATGTCGTAACCCTCAGCATCAGACCCAATAGCAAAGGCAGTGTAGTGGGCTGTGGCTTGATTCAGACCGAAATCTGTAAGTTCTATTAAGAGCTCGTAGACCTGAAAGAAACTGTAAATGAAATGAACAGATTCACGAAGTTCACAAGTTATTTAAAAATAGTCTCACTCCTTGATTGGTTATCATGTGGATTTTCTCGAGACCCAGCCAGAACTCAGTGGCCAAATTACCAAATCCTTGTTTATAATCAGTCCAGCCTCGTAGAAAGTTCATTGAACCATCAAAACGATTTTGAATAACCTGTTAGAAAAACAAACATTGAGTGGACTTTTCCGCCAGATTTTATTAATAAATTGCGCTGAGCCTATGATCATACCGTCCATCCTCCTCCGCGAGTTTCCATGTCACATTGAACAAAAAAAGGTGCAGAAGAAGACAAAGGTTGAATCCGCTGAATTCCTGACATTAGGTGGCGCCCACCTTTATTAAGCGCATCATGGCAATCGCGCGGTAAATTTGGTCGTTCTGTGGAGAGGTTAAAAAAGGCTTGGTGTTCGGCAAAAATAATAATTTTTAAAACACAGTTAAGTTTACCGGAAGGGCAAGCTCCAGGTTGTATAAAATGGGAAAGAGTCCTGGCCGGTGTGGAATCCTGGCTTTTGAGTGCAGTAATTCCACGATGTAGATCTTGTTTTGTAGCGAAATCGTCGCTGCGTTTTTCGACGATTCTAATAGAATTTAACTGGCGTCAGTCGCTTTTGTCTCTTATCTTTTACAAACAATTACTTGGTCAGGTTGGCCATAACGCTGACGTTTTTGCTTATCAGGATCAATTCATCGCGTAGGTTATTTGTGGTCGCTCGAAGACTGTTCATTCCAGCCAAGAGTACTTGAAGACGTGGAGCCGGAACATCACTTTCAGTCACTGTTTGTTCCATAGGATTATTTATAACATTTTTAAATTTAAAGTATGGATTGTCTTTACTTCTTGCCGGTGACTGAGCACCTCCAGATTGCGTTAAAATATGTTTCAGCTCAGCCTGTCGGTTAGGTTAAATAGTCTAAAATAATATTATATATATTCTTTAAATAGTATAAATACCTGTCCGGTACGAATAGCAACAGACTCGTCGCGCACCACATCTAGTAGAGTTTCAATTCGTCCAACATCGCTTTCTAACTGTTGCAATCGCCTCGAAGTGTCGGCCGCTAGGTTGCGCACTGAGTCTCCTCGTTCTTGCATTTGTACTTCCACGCGCGTCAAACTAATTGCGGGTAAAAATGTGTTACTGGTATTGGTGGTTTTTACGCCAAAAGGACTCGCCATCAAAAATATAATAACTACCATTCTGACTACCTGATTATTCAATATCGCTAGGATTACTACGGAGTAGTATTAGTACGTACAATAGTAGTAGGTAGTATATCGATATTGAATAATTGGAAATGCAATACTGGGATACTAACTAGAATACAATACTAGGAATACATATAATATTCAAAAATTGAAATATTAAAATTCACCGATAGTCTATTCCTTCTAATTTGCGTAAAGTCTGGATTTGTAGCGATTCCATCGATGACAGCCGCTCTGTAATTCGCTGAAGATGAGCCTGTAAACGGCCGCTGGTTAGGGCTGGTCCATTCTCATCTAATGCCCCTCCACCAGTTATTACCTGAAAAACATTCAATGTTTCAATTCAAGTTAAATTCTAGTTCGGTTGATTTTTAAGGGTTTAAACGACGAATTTACCGACGAGGTTGTGGCTGCTGGTATTGTCACGGTAGGCCAAACTAATCCTGGTTCATGTTCAACATCGTTGAGGATGCCTCCAGCTAATGTTGAACTTGAGGGAGTAGTTGAAATTCCTACCATGTTAGCTGGGAAATAATTGCAGCATTTTTAAAATTATGTTTAGGTTATTTCAAATGTAGTAGTTTATACTGGAACTCACAAGCCGGTCGTGGAGCGATCAAGTTGAAAGGCCGCGGCCTCCGCATTTCACTAGTATCCGATTCTTGACCTATCGGGTCATCAACTCGACTTTCTTCAGAACTTGTTCCTGTATCTTCATGTTGAGCTTCTATTCCGATGAAATGAACACTAAAAAGATACAATACCAAAGCCAAATGTATTGCCCCGCTGCTGGTCCGACGTACCAGCGCAGCAGAGGAGCGACCCATCTTCGGGACGGCCGAATCCAAACTAATCGCCCCTTTTTTAGCTCCGAGTTTCTATCTGGTTTGTGTGGCGAGTTTCCACGCGTTTAAAAACACTGAATGTTTTTACTTGTGTTTTGTCTGGCGGGCTATTTCCAGTATTTTGTATAAGATGGTCGGTGCCAGATCAAAGGTTGTCTAGTGCATGCAAGCCGTCTAGCAACCAAGAACCCAACCAACAATGCCGGATGTTTACGTTATTTATTTATATCCGTTTTAAAAATGAGAATGGGCCTAAACAACAAACTGCGCTAGCATGCAGTTGAGTCTCTGTAAGAGGGAACCGAAATTGAAAATGTAGATTCATCTATTTGCGTCACCCTTACAGTTGCTTCCCACACAGTGGAAGAAAAGGCTATATTTACAAACACATTAAGCCAGAGAGGCAGAGACTCTTTGGTGTTCTTTGGTATTTGAGTTAAAAGTATTTCAATTTCTTTATTTATTTTTTTTTTGGTTTCTCACAGGACAAGGCCGTTTTGGCAAGGTTTACGTAGCAGTCAACAATAAAACAGGCGAGCTTATGGCGATGAAAGAGATTGCGTTACAGCCCAATGATCACCGGACCATTCGCAGTGTTGCGGATGAATTGCACATCTTTGAAGGCATCCATCATCCGCACCTCGTGCGTTACTACGGTCTGGAAATTCATCGAGAAGAAATGATCATCTTCATGGAATTCTGTCCGGAAGGAACATTGGAGCATTTAGTGGCTTCAACTGAGGCAGGTCTTCCTGAAGAACTCATTCGACGTTTCACTCGACAACTTCTTGAAGCCGTTACTGTTTTACATGAAAATGGAATCGTTCATAGAGACATTAAGGGTATGATGAAACGTTTACCATTGCTAATTTAGAAATTAAATATTTATTTTGTGTGCCAAATTTTTGCAGGTGCCAATATTTTTCTTACCGACGTTGGCAACTGTTTGAAGTTAGGTGATTTTGGTTGTGCCGCAAAAATTAAATCACAAACGACCATGTTTGGAGAGTTACAAGGCTTTGTTGGAACTCAAGGTAAACTTAAAAGAATGGACAGTTTCAGATGAACAGGAAACTATATATTTTGTTAACGAATTTCTTAGCTTTTATGGCTCCGGAAGTTTTTATGCATACGATGACTGAGGGCCACGGACGCGCAGCTGACATTTGGAGTGTGGGTTGTGTGGTCATTGAAATGGCAACAGGAAAAGTAATCCAAATCAGCGACAGTGTTTGGAAAACTCATAATTTTTTTCTTTTGCATTTACAGAGGCCTTGGTATGAACTTGAATCAAATTACGCTATTATGTTCAAAGTTGGGATGGGAGAAGTACCTCCTACACCACCTACGCTCAGTGAAGAGGGCCAAGCGTTTCTATCTCATCTACTTCAACATGACCCCAAACAAAGAGAAAGCGCTGCTAATCTTCTTGAACACAATTTTTTAAAAGTAAGTTATTCTTAATTTTGCACCATAAGAATATTTTCAACCTTTTTTCTTGGTGATTAGGTTTATCAAGAAGACGACCCTTTATACTCTGCAGTGATTCGGCATCCGGTTTCTAGTTTATCGAAAAAATTAGCCGGGTAACTGTTATAAGTTGTGATTTAATTGATTTTATGAACAACATAGTCCTTAATTGTCTATTTTTGTCTATACATACATTCCTCATATCCTATAAGTGGCCTATACTTCACGTATTTTCTCGAATAGTTTTCTTTTGAAGGATTGTATATTGTACGTTAATTTAGTGACAGACCTATTTCTTAGAAAATGGTAATACAAAATGAAAATGTTCTTACTATTTATTTAGTAAAAGTAATATTATAATACACATGTTATCTTGTCAGAGAAGCATAATAGGCGAAAATTTGGAATGATAGGAACTTGGAAGTTGGATTCGACATTTGACGGTCTGGGACCTGGGAGTCTAGATTTACAGAGTAATAGAGGGGTTGGTATATGCTTATTGCTTAATAACACTGTTTTTTCAAAACCCAAGTTACCTACGTTAAAGTCTGACGTAAGCTGACGGTGTCGTCGTTCCGTAATACGGAACGCCAAATGACCCCCTAAAATTAGTGGGAAATGGTATTTTTAAAAAATGTAAAACAGAAAACACGTTTGAATAACGACTACTTTTTGGCGCCATCAAGCGGTACAATCGGGAAGAGTAATTTGTATCGATTTTTTTACATTTCTGTGCATAGTTATCGATAGAAAATCGCTTCCACTTGTGATGGTGAATTAGTGGAACCTTTTATTGTGGAACAACTAGTTTTGATTTTGACATTTGGCCATTTTGGTCATTTTCATTAGAAACGATTTAACTCTCTGTTTTCAGCAAAACGAAAACCCGATTAGAAACACTTTGGGTAATTCCTAATTCGTCTGCTGTTCAATAAAATGAGTCGTCACTCGTCAGTGGTCCAGTGGATCTTTTCGACCCATTTTCATCTCTACAGTGTAATCGTGGAATAAGTGATACGTGATATCCTATTACTAATATCGTGACATTCCAAAATAACTTTGACATTCGTATTCAAGTAAATCATTCTCCGAAAATGTGACATTCCGTCAGCTTTAAACTCTACGTGCAACTATCCCGACCATCCCAAATTACTTACAAGTTTACAGTCCTATTTTATTCACAGTCATCACAGACTATATCAACATTGACACTGTAGTGGTCACTTTATTAAAAGTAAGGAAAACACATTTCAGCTTTTGCCGATTAAAGCAGTTTAGTCCCTTTTTGGATAAATTTTCTACTCCAGGTACACACAACATGGCAAACAAATGCTATAAAATTTTCAGTCATGGTTATATTAGATGTTGTTATCATTTCATCTGCATAATAAAGCATCACCTATCATCAGTCTCTTCACTCGTGCGCTGGTTTAAGAAGTTGAACAATCTGATTATGGTTTGATTACGGTTAACCGTAATCAGATTTGTTCTCATTTTCATTTTTATAAAATTTACGTAGTGATATGGCGTAATATTAATACGAAATATTGTGCAATATAACAGCATTCGTCTAACTGGAGTTCGAATAAGCGTATGATTTTTTCTTTATTTTCGTTTTGGTAATATCCTTTATTTATCTAAAGCTTAGTTATTTAAATAAAATAATTTCGACTTAATGTAAGATGGTGTTGTTAGTTCACACGTTAACGTCTTTCAAGTCTATCACAAGCTGAACAAATTTCACGAGCTTTCTTTTTCGATTGTGCTTGATGTAGGATGATCAATTCTCTTTTATGGAAATAGTCGACATCTCGCCTTTTTATCAGACTATAGATTTCTTCCACACTGGGATAATTTTCACAAACTCAGCTGAATTTTCATTTTGTTTCTCTTGGTCTTGGAACTTGATTTTTGCCTTGAGAATACGATTAGGGTTTTATGGCTTGTTCATGATTGTAAACCGCTTCACGACGATGTAAACCAATTCTCTGGATTTTTGTTCAATGCAAATAAGTTGCGAGCGTGGCTGGCCCAGGGAAAATCTCTGTTTGGGACAATTTTCCGATATTTTCTACTGAAATATGAAGTCGTTCCCATTTTTGACAAAGCACACGAAAATCAAATCCCAATAAGGAAATCAGAAGAGAATTTTTAAATGTGGAGATCCTTTACCGAAACTCGCCATTGTTTTAGTCTTCAGAAAATGGCTGTGATATTTTCTCGTGTCCTTCTGTGCTAATTATAGAGCAACTATTTGTAAATTCTTTTTTCTTTTCTTAAAATTCAATCAAACACGTGGATTTTTTACTATTTTCAGGGAAGAGGTTAACTTAAAGACACTTGGTGGTCCTGAAATCTCCCACCAAATTCTACTTACAAGTAAACAGTTCACGAAGAAACTACCTTGGCATTCACGGTTGGACGCATCTAAAGCCTAAAGGTGAATTATTTTTCTTTTTAAAAGTTTTGTTATAACTGCAGTTACTATCTATGTAGTGTCCGTCTTCATCATTCATTGTACATTTTCATCTCTGAAAAGGTTGCTGCCACTCTAAAGATTCTTTCTGATGTTCACTCTTTTTCAAGATGTTTCGGTGTGAGCTGTTGATGAAGCTAGTGTTGCTGCAATTCTTTTAACTTCTCAACAATAAATAGGTCATTTATATTAAAATTGTATCTGTTCAGTATTCATACTAATTGTTACTTTGATGTAGAATGTGGCATCATTCAACTGAAATGGAGAGACATGGAGAACTGGGACTCGGAGGTTCTTCATGGTCGAATGATGACTTTTGGAAGATCTACTACTCTTCGATTTCTAACATCAACCCCGCTGTCAACAAATTCGCATTCAGTGAAACCGAACGGAAGGAGACGACGAACAAGACTGGCGTCGACTAAATTTCATGTATTTTTAAAGTGTGGTGTGCATATTTGGGCTCCCTTTTTCTGTGGCCCCGTTTCCCTTTGAATACATGTGCCCGTGGTTGGTCATTCTTCCACTGTGATCAGCAGGTGGCTGGGAGAGCACTGGTCGAACGGGGACTTGGAGGTCCTCATGATCCAAAGATATCTTTTGGAGGGTCATGGGGCTATTCAGGAATCCTATTATGATTATCTCTCTCTAAATATTTGGCCCGAACCATCACTCTTCCTCCCTTTTCTTGGGCCAGGTAATCTCCCTGGCCTGTTGGAAGTCGATTATGGCAGGGTCTATCCTCCCTGTCTTAATTGACTTACCATGCAGTATACGATTGTGCAACCTGATCCTACTCATAGGAGTGATGCAATCGATAACTGCTAGATTAAACAGCTTTCTGCGCCAAACAAATAATAACCTAACTTATGTTATTATCGCGGTTGAGAAAGCAACAGGGCCCCCCGTGTGGGGGTCCAGAATATAATTAGTGAAGTTTGTTGTCTCTAAAAATAATGGTAATATATCATAAATGAATATAGGATGAATCAAATAACATTTCTTCTTCTTACAAGTTTACAATACATGCCAATTTTGAAAAAAGGAAAAAAAAGGGATGCAGCCCCACCACTCACCAACAGCTTTGGTCTGGTCAGATATGCATGACACAATGTTGGTGAGAACCCCATGCAGATTCAAATTGCACATCAGGACTAAAATTTAAAAAGCATGGTTAGTAAAAAAATCAGGGAAAAAATCAAGCATTTAGCTTACTTGATATGACAGAGAAACTCTACCAGCTTTGGCAAAGCATTGTCTGTTCATACCTGGATTGCGTGTTCGACTGAGGATTTTACAAGTAGCACAGGTTTCAGGGATTTCTTTATTTTCAGCACCACTGTTGATACCTTAAGAACATAACCGCTTGGTTCTTCAATACCTAAATAAGAAAAATATAAATTAACTAGTTGCTAGATGAACATTACAAGAATTAAGCATATAGCAATGTTAATGTAAAAATAGCTACAAATATCAGGCAAGAGGTAAGATAACTACTTTAACTCACTCAATGTAGAGAACTATAGCAAAAGAATTTACATATACATGTTTGAACAAGCGAACATGCGTATAGAAACCTATTTTATATAAGGTTATTCGAGAATACAAACAAAAAGCTACCTGTTGAGTGATGGCAATGGTGATTGAAGCCTCAACTAGAAGCATGCTAGAAGTATGACCTCCCTATTTACTGAATAGATTCGATGAAGTTGACACAACGCAAAAATTCACTGGTATTCAAGATATCGTAAAACTATCTCTTTCGACTTTGTAAGTTAGCTACTTTTTTACGAATACGACGATTCAGCAAAAACCGTTTAGGTAATATTGCCGAATTGTAGGCTACATGCTTTATATTCTCGATTGATTTGGGTCATTCGAATTCCCATTTGCTAGTGTTGCATCATTAGATTTCCATTTGCAAGTTACAGTACTTGACACAATTTCAAATTTTTGAAAAAAGCCGCAAACT
Organism: Daphnia galeata; assembly: GCA_030770115.1. Taxonomy (NCBI): domain Eukaryota; kingdom Metazoa; phylum Arthropoda; class Branchiopoda; order Diplostraca; family Daphniidae; genus Daphnia; species Daphnia galeata. The sequence continues at coordinate 1,348,825 of CM061121.1, forward strand.
GTCTGTGTAGAGGCACCTGGTAGAGTAATTCGTTATTTGTTACAACTTTTGTTACGTTCAGAAAAAAACAAAAAGTTTGCCGAATTGGTATGTAGTATGTACGGTTCGGCAAAATAAATAAGCCATCAAATTCGGCAAAACCCAATTTGGCAAACGTCAAATTTGCCGAATCGTCTGTATACTCTTTTTTACGTTCGATGTACAGAAAATGCTGCATTTCAGTCAACTCCAACCAATGAATTTGTCACTTTCCGCTTTTATTTCCAATCTGGACCTACTTCCTAATGGCCGGAGTTTTTGAATTGGATACAAAAGAACTCACTTTAAAAAACGGCAATCGTTAAGACTATTAAACACAATTAACATTACATTGAAGTTATTATGAATAAATAGAAGCTGTGATGAAGATAAAATAACTCTTTAGAGAGCAACTCTTTAGAGAGCATAGATCAACACAATCTGGGGATGTTTTTGTCTTGCCGAAGACCAGCAATGACAAACAAGATATATCTGGGCTAATGTCTTCTTACTTTAAGTCACAAACAAATCTTACATGCTCTGCATTAAACCTGAATACTGAAAACATGAATCTACTTGGTTAATAACCTGCCAATAAACCTATTGATAGATAAGTTTTTAAATTCGAGGAAAATAGGAAAAATTAATAATGGCAGCGTCCATCTTCCTCCTTATGAATCAACGGAAAAATAATTAGGACGTGAAAGATAGAAAGGATACAGAAATTCCCCACCAGATGTCTAACACCAATTAACAAACAATGGCAACTCCAATGAATACATAATAAATTGAAAGTAAATCTGAGCCATTAGTGCCAAAATTGCCAATACCTTCCCCTATCCTTTGTGTGGTGTCCCTCTGGCAGACGGGGATAATAGACAAAATGGCTATTACAGTATTACCCCCCCCCCCCCCGATTCCAAGGGGTAATAGATTTTTTTACAAAATGAAGAAACCCATTTAAGAAAGCTTATTTGAATCTGCTTGAATCAATGAACAATGACAATAACGAGTTACCTGTTGTGGAGTAAAATCACCAGGTGATGAACGGACTTGATGAAATCGAGACAACTCAACAATTGACTTAGAAATCCTTTATCACTTTGCACTTTCCCTATCTACAACACTCACCCTAAAGAACTAAACTGGTTTCCTTCAAACCTTAAAATGAGAAATCCTGCATTTCAGTCAATTCGACATTTCGACAGTCGACAGCGTCACAGAAACCTGCTGAAACAAACGGTCAAACGGGGATCATTTGTAGTTGCATGGCCTACTGAACCCTAGGCCGAGCGTAGAGCTATACCCCTGTGGTGTAGCTTTTTCCTCCCATCCCCTTCCGTTCAACCTAACTGGGAGGTGGCGCACCTAGCGGTGAGATGTGGTGAGCCCATTAGCGCATGCAGTGAGCTACATCTCACCGCTAGGTGCGTCACCTCCCAGTTAGGTTGAACGGAAGGGGAAGGGAGTAAAAAAGCTACACCACAGGGGTATAGCTCTACGATCGGCCTAGGTTCAGTAGGCCATGGTAGTTGTGACTTGACAGATTTTTCACTGTCACTTCCGCCTCCTGGTGGCCGACTGGCCAAGTCAGATTATCTATCGATAACAATCTACAGAAATACAAATAAATCGATACAAATCGCTCTGCCCGATTTTACCACTAGATGACGCCAAAATGGTTGATTATTCAATCATTTAATCATGATTCAATATTCAGACGTGTTTTGCATTAAATACCACTAGCCGAATAAAACTATAATTTTAGGCGGGTCATTTGGCATTCCGTAGGGTCATCTCATTTGGCGTTCCGTATCTTTCCTTTCTTTCTCGTAGAAGAGATTTCCACTCTACTCACTCGGCTACTGTTGCTTTAACCAGAGCTTTAACTACTTTTTAAGATCTTATAAATAAGTTTTTTTCTCTTTTGTATCATTTGAAAAAAAGGTTTTCGAAAAATTTAAAAAACTGTGGTTAGAACTTAACGAATAAACTATTGCTAGATGGCCTTCCGACTTAAAAAAAAGCTTGACGCTTGTCAAGATATCGTCTGCTGTCCATTTGTCGTGCGGTGGCCTGAGGAAAAAGCCTTGCAGGGATGTTGAAAGTCGAATTCCTCAAAAAATAATTGTCGTCGTTCAGTTTATTTTCGTCGTGCTGTCTTCTCACTGCCTTGCTCTGCAGTGTCTAATGTATCAAGAGCAGTGAAATTCGGGCTTATTGTTTTCGGGTTTAGCTTAGAAATGTTGTCACCAAGATCTGTCAACGTTAAATCGTTCCGTTTCATTGTATTTGTCACACTTGTTATATTTTGTGTCATGCTGGGACTCAAACTCATGGGTAACACTTACAGTGTTTTTTAGTATTCTAGAAATGAATCAAACATTCAATTGTTGTTTTCTGTTCTATTACAGTTAACCTTCCAGAACCTGGTATTTATTCTGTGTCAGATGACAGCAAAGCTGTGTCATCACAATCTAGACAACTCAGAGCTCAGGTATCCTAATGCAGAAAATTCAAGTGATATTCACACTCATAACAGTTTTACTATATTATGCTTGTTTTGTCTCTTTCAGATTGGTAGGCTTAGACTTCTACTGGCAAAAAATGGAGTTACTAATCCATATGAAAACCTTGAGAGTTTGCCAACAATTTATGCAATCACTCCTACCCATACTAGACCACTTCAGAAAGCAGAGCTTACTAGGTTTGTTATAACACTAATTATTTGTTATGTATATTTCATCAGAATCTTTTTGCCTTGCTTTCTAACAGAATATCTCAGACGTTTCTTCTTGTTCCAAATTTCCATTGGATCATTGTTGAGGACTCAGAAACAAAAACTCCTTTAGTTACAAATTTGTTGGCTCAGTCTGGCCTTACATACACACATCTTAATGCAGAGACTCCAAAAGAATGGAAATTGCTCTTGGATGTAAGTTCAATCAAGATTTCATCATTCAGGATGTGCTGCCATCTAGGAACTAAATTTGTGTTTACAGGATCCTCAGTGGAAGAAACCCCGTGGGGTCAAACAACGAAACGCGGCTCTCCAATGGCTTCGAAATAACGCAGATCCACGAAAACCCGCTGTCGTTTTCTTCGCAGATGATGACAATACTTACAGTCTAGAACTTTTTGAAGAGGTATGCATTATTGAACCTCTTTGCTAACCCATGAGAACAGTTCTTCTATTGTTTCTGTAATTCACAGTTAGTTCATTCGTTAGGTGACTATTGTTTTTTTTGTTGAATTTCAGATGCGAACAACTAAGAAGGTGTCCGTTTGGCCAGTTGGTCTAGTTGGAAGTGTGCGATTTGAAAGGCCGATACTCGACGAGCATGGCAAAGTGGCTAATTGGTCAACCGGATGGAGACCTGAACGTCCATTCGCCATAGATATGGCGGGGTTTGCCATTAATTTGAAGTAAGACTTTCCCGTGTGTCATTTATCAGATCTGCTTAAATTGGTTTCATATCCTTTTTTAAGATTATTGCTGGACAATCCTCAAGCAGAGTTCTCGTTTGATGCACCGAGAGGCTACCAAGAATCTACCATCTTAGCCGCAGTTGTTACAAAAGATGATCTTGAACCAAAAGCCAGCCAGTGCACTAAGGTAACCCACCCTTGTAAGCGTTTACCGTTTGTTTTCCCATTTAACTAATCTTCTCGCTGCACGTTTCCTCATGCAATTCCAGGTTTACGTGTGGCACACTCGCACTGAAAACCCAAAATTGAACGACCTTAAAGGAAAAGTTCCTGGCATGATCGTCGACTGGACAGTCGAAGTTTGAAGTATTATTGATTGTTTGTACTTGTTGATCTTTGCCAATTTGGTGTCCGCTTGGATTTGCCTTTCCATGTTTTTTTTAACTCTATAAATTTATTATTTTTTTTAATTCGTGAAATTCTTATGAAAAGATATTCCAATATTAAAACTCAAAACAGAAAAAAAACTACAGTGCACTAATGTGTAATGCCTATTATATAATAAGAGGTGTATTTTTTATTCGAGAAATATTTTGGGAGAATTAAGAGAGAGAGAGAAAGAAAAGGAATACCATCGTTATATGAGACGACAAGTTGTGCACAGTGCTGTAAGAGTCATGTAATTAATCAGAGAAAAAACAGGGTGGTTGTACAAAATGAAAAATGTGTTCTTCCAATGTCATACATGGAATAGGAAGATTCCAAGAATGTTTAGGGAAAAAAACAACTGGCCAAGTGCACCATCTTTTCTTATAGACATCCAAAAATGAAAATGAAATTTTTTAAACGTGCGATTGATATTTTCGAATTTAAATAGCTTTCCTTTACTTTTTCACTTTCTTTTTTAAAGACCAGGTGGGCTATTTGGATCTATCAACGTGTTCTCACTCGAATGCGCCGTTCTGGGGTAGTAGCAGTTAAGATGGGGAGGTGCAACTATAAAAGTGTTGGTGAGATATAGGAGTGTGACTAGGGATGACTCAGAGACAGAAGTGTGAGGTGTTTACGATGAAAAATTGTCATTAAAGTATTGAAGAAAAGAAAAACACGCACATACATACAAGTACACGATGGTAACTACTAATTTGATGGATTGGAAACTTAAACAATGTACGAAACAGACACGATATATCGGCGAAAAAGGCAACATCATCATCAGATTGGGTGAGGGGTGATATAGAATTCGAGTACGTTCGTGGAATATTATATGGATTCACGCAATTTTCTAAGGGTCGATCAAGATTTTAAAAAAGTTTCAAAGAACATCTGTGTACCATATGCGCCAAAAAAAAAATTCTATAAATCATTGCATAAATAATGGAATGTTTCTTTCCTTTCTTTTATCAACTTCTCTTTAGTACTACAGAGTAGGTTTCTTTTAGAGGCGTCTGGCACCAGCTAACAAACGGACGCGAAACCATCGCAGTAACAGACACTGGAAAGTGTCACTTTTGTTTCGCCTCTTTTTCTCTACATCTAAGTCTCTCTCTCTCTCTCTCTCTCTCCCCTTCTCTTATTCTTACTGAATATTGAAGAGAATTCTGACACTAGCTAAAGTGATTCTCTATGTTTTGTTTTGTTTTTCTTTCTTTCTCCAAAGAAAGTTCAATAAGAAAATGACGTTGATATGACTCCGTTATGATAAGAAAAGAAAAAGCAAGAAGGATTATATATGTGGCTTGCAAAAGGCAGCCGGCCAAGGCACAGGATTAGGGTTCTTGTTGTTTTTTTGTTTTTTTTTAAATCAAATCTATCCGTCTATCTTTCATTAATTAACGAAAGATTTGGGTTAAGAGAGAGAAAAAGGAGATTAGCCAAAGTTTTGGTTATGGGAGTAGAGCCTTGGAACACGTTTGAAATGTCGATAAGGCTTTTGGGTTGTTGTGACAATAAAAGCGAGAAAAAAAGATGATAGAAAGGGCGGTCTTATTTTTTGTTGTTTTGCTATTTTACTTTGTACAGAGGCCAGCTAGTATAATATATGTAGTGGGTGTAGGCTAGTAGTATACGTAGTCTAGCAGAGTAGTAGCATGCCGATGTGTGATATTTTATTCACACAAAGACAACAGACAGCGAACAAGTCTTTCAAGTTTACTCCAAGTGCTCGAGGAAGTTTGGCGTCCGGAAGTACTCTGGAACTTGTTCGTCGAGACGAGCGATGATCTTGTAGATGGCTTTCTTCCAGCTAGGCTCAGAATCCTTACCCGCTTGGATAGCCTTAAAGAATTCACGCAATGTCTCTGAAACGACGAAAACAAATGGCGCCGGAACCTGGAATTATCAAGAAAAAGAAAATTTTAGTTTTTATTTTCTTTTGATAAAAAGGCTAAAATCCAATGATAGAAAATCGACAAATTAAAATGTTATTACAATAAACTGAAATCCTTACCTCGATATGGTTGTTGCGATTGTAATGGAGATTGAGGGCGCGGAAGAGTTCCGAGTCGGGCGACACATGGATATCATCAGCGTTGACCACCCCCTCGCTTAATAATTGGCGGCTGTACTTCTCCATTTGGATGTAATAGAATTCCCTGTGGATATGCAAATAAGTAAAATTGCAATTATAATCGTGCAAATGGTCAAGTTTATAATAGGAAACGACGACAAATGGAAACTATAACTCCCCCACCTACCACACAGAAAAAAACAGGCCTCTAACTCAATCTCCTACACTCTCGGCCCTGTCACTTAGCAATGCAAAGGAACAACACAGAGTTAGAGATGTAAAAGAATAATAATAAGAAAAAAAAAGCGCTCAGCAACGTGCCAGCTGTGCTAATTGATGCCAACATTCACCCCGTATATTTAGTCCTGTCCGCCTATGCAGAAAGGTAAACCTAGTGCCGACGGGCTGTCCATTGCATAATGCAAATGGCACTCTATTCCCTAGTCATGAGATGTATACACAGAAATCTGTAGCTGTAGCACATGCTTCGCCTGGTTTTCCTATCCATTTTGCAAAGATGCGTTCATCCAACCGTGGCTCAAGCAAAAAAAAACCACGCCGATTTAATGGCCAAGTTACAATTGCGCGTGAATTTCCGCTAAGCTCGGCCCCTCGTGGCTGTACTTTGCACAGCCACGACCACCTGACACTGTCTACATACGTATCTCGCGGATTTTATCAAATATTACAACCATCAACCCTCTCCCGTGGCTATAACATTTTAACTAAATTCATTAGGGACTCGCTAAAGTGCTGCAGGATCGCCCGCCTAAGTTTCTGCGTGTACATCATGGACGCTCGGTTCTTCTTATATTTTCTGATTTTTGTTTTCAAGGAAGGAAGGAAAAGAGGGGTAGTTTTTTTTGTATCCGCATTCTTTTCGGCACGGGATTGTCTAATTAGAATAATCCCTCCTGCCACTCCTTGTGTGTCCGTGAAGGCGGGCGTTTCAACAGCCAAGGAGGAATATTAAGGTGGGCCCGCGCACACGCACTCGACTACTATTTTACAACAAATGTAAATGGTGAAACAAATTCATAGCTGAGCTAATATATAATTGAATTGAATTTATGGTTGAAATTGAAGAAAATTTGCGGCTAGACGAGTTAAATTATGACTGAATTACATTTTATCTTGATTCAACTTCTTTTCTTCTCATTTACGAATGAGACGCAAGGAGAAGGAATCGACAGAACTCCGCCCTCAGCGTACAAACATAGAGACACTGTGTGTTTGAGCTTTATAGCTTGTTTTCTTAGAATTTTGTGTAGCAGCAAGGAGTTTCTCGAGTTTTGGAAGACGTGGAAAGTCAAAGTTGGTGTTTTGAGAAGCTTTTATCGAGAAAAAAAACCCCACAGAGGCTCCTACACACATGTAGCAGTGGTGAATTCATGCCGTACCTTTCAGCATTTTGTGTCTTTATGAACGTGCTGAAAATACGTCTGTTTTGCTCAGACTGTAGCTTAGATACTCATGGCTTCGTCAAGTAGCGGTCTGAGATATTTGGCTGGTTGGATTGCTTTAAAGCTCAATTATGAAGTTGGGATTCGCGACTTCTGGCAGTTTGTGCATAGGGATCGAACAGAGCAAGAAGAGCAAGGGCTTGTCCATTAGCTCTAGGGAAAATAAGAGAGTGAAGGGAGCTTTCAATGCAGGAACGAGGGAGAGAGAAAAGGAGCCACGAGACACGCTGCTTGACAGTGCATAATGTTCTAATGAACGTGCTGATTCCCCCCGAGATGTTGGCCAAGCACAGGGCAAGAGCCAAGAGGGATCCACATATAGAGGAGCTATACGGTGGTGGTGGACTGTTGTGTGCTGGATATGTGGGAGCTATATATTCGTGTGGATTGGATCAATCTGCGTTTGTTGGCGAATACGTTACTTACGTATACTGTTTAGCATGTAAAACACCATAGAGCGATGAGACAGTCCCAGTCAAGCCAACAGCTTTTGCTAAACAAGAAACTCTGCTCTTTGTACTCAGCGACGACCCCTTTCTGTTGCTTTTCATTAATTCTCGAAATGAATCGACTCTTGGTCACGACGTTCTCTCTCACCCGCTTCTCCTCCCCTTTCACAATCATTTTCTTTGCGCTTCTACACCACCCATCCTTGTCTTCACTTGTCCTATCCAGCACTTGGCCCATCAATGCAAACAGAAGCAGCTGGCTCCGGTTACTCAATGCGATTCTTATCGCGACGCCCGCATGGACGCAACATCCGCTCAAGATTTTTACCGAACATCGTGCGAAAAAGAATAAAATTGTGAAAACCAGCAGCCCAAAGAAAATCGAAGGCTTTTTTTTTTTCGACAGGAAATTTCATCGCAGACGGAAACCCCTCAACAAAACAAAAAATGAGAACAATAAAGAAGAAGAAGAAGAAGAAGAAGAAACAGGGTGGGAAAGTTATCATCAAAAAGGGAGACGAGACTAACCGGAAGTTGGAGAACCACTTGACGAGCTGTGCGGTATTGTTCTTGTTGAAGTTAACATCGGGGAAGAACGTCTTGAGGACGGATGAGCTGGGATAGCGGCACCAAAAGAACATCAACTTGGCCTTGCGCAGATGCATCGGCGTCAATGTCGACGATTGGTGGACACTGCCGTAAGGGCTGGCTCCATCCGACGACTCGGAATGACGATCCGTGTTGTCGTGGTGGTGTCCGCCGCTGTGGTGATGACTGCGATGGTGATGATGGCTGTGGTGACTAGCCAACAAAGCCGGATGAAGCAGAGATGCCGATGTCGACGGTGAGGTCAGATCCAATTCAGCCAAACCGGGACTCTTGCAGCTCCGTTGAGACGATGATCCGGCGGCAGCGGCCTGGGCCTGTTGGGCTCCAGCAGCGGCGGCGGCGGCTGCGGCTGCGAAATAAGCCGAGTAATTGGAGAAAAGACTCGGATGGTGGAGCAAAGGTGGTGGACCACCAGCAGCAGCCGATGATGGTTGAGTTGATTGAACAGCATAGCGCTGTTGTTGTTGTTGTTGCTGTTGGCTAGGAGGCGTCGGACTACGCGACGGTGGGGGAGAATGAGCGCTGGAACTGTGATTGATCAATGAAATTTCAAGCGGTGAGAGACGAGTTTCGGCGTTGTCGCGATGTCCAGGTGCCGGACTCAAATTCCTCTCCGATGACGACGTTTTGTTGTTGTTGTTGCTAGTGGCTGGGGTAAAGCGACGCTTCTTGGGTGAAACGACCAAGCTGAGGGCCTCATTTTGTTCAGCGGCATCAGCGTCGATGGCGTCTTGTTCTTCCTGTTGTTGCTGCTGGGTAAACTGACCGATATTGGCCAAACCAGCGGCAGCGGCGGCGGCTGCGGCGGCTGCGGCAGCAGGATGGATTCCAGCTCCAATTGAATTGACGATGTGGTTGAGAGTGGAATTGGGAGACTGCTGTTGAGGGAAGAGGTGGTGAGGAAGTGGGCCGTAGGGCGTCCGCAAGAAGGGAGATGTCGTCAAACCAAGAGCGGCCAAATCGCCGTTTCGCAGTCCGCGGTCAATAACGCGACCTCTTTGCAATTTACTTAATTCAGATTCTTCGCCGGCAACAGAGTTGGCCGACGATTTCTGGTTGTTGACGATGACTTGACGGCGCTGTTGTTGCTGCTGGGCGGCGGCAAAGCGGGACAGAGTGTTGTCTACCAATTGGGCCAAAGATGAGGCCAATTCAGATTTCAACATTTCAGCCAAACCTTCAAGTTCAGTGTTGTTAGCCGGAACGGGTTCCTTGTTCATTTGCTGGACTGGTTGCTGGACAGTCGGCAATTGCTGTTGCTGCATTTGCTGGACAGCGGATTTGATTGGCGCTTGTTGGCGTTGTTGTTGTTGCTCCATGAGCATTCGACGAGTAGCGTCCAAGTAGGCCGCATGAGCCTGTGAAACGTGACTCAGATCGCTGTTTGACATATTGGAACGCATACCGAAATTGATGGGCTGATGAAGGGCGTTGCGGGTGCGACCAGCGTCGTCTCGAACTGGCCGGCGGATTTGTTGCTGCTGCTGGATCGGCTCACTGTTAGGTTTTTCGGCCCGTTGGTTTTGCTGCTGAAGAGCGGCAAAACGCTGCTGGTGAAGAGAAGCGATGCGCTCCTGAAGTGATCGAATAGGATCGTGCTGCTGTTGTTGTTGCATCTGGATCATGTCGCGCTGCTGTTGCTGCTGGGCAGAGCTGGAACGAGAAGAAGTTTGAGCACGAGCCATGCTAAGTTCGTGCTGTTCCTCTGAAAGTGAATCGTTGCGCTCGTCCGTTGTCTCGTCGTCCTCCTCTTCTCCCTCGGAAGTGAATTTGTGTCCGTGCTGTTGTGGCTGGTAGAGTTTCCGCTTCTTGCAGCCGTTGATTGCAGCCGGTGTCGAGGTGCGCATCGTCGAGACGATCGACTCGACACGGACACGTTTGTTCTTCTCTCCTTCTTCTTCGTTTCTTCTTCTTCTTCTTCTTCTGGGCTGGATTCTTTTTTCAATTCTTCAATTTCGTCGTCAATGTCGTCGAGTTCAACTTCATCGACGGCGGCCGCTGCTTCAACGTCGGAAGTGCTGGAATTGTGTCGAGGTCGGCGAATGCCGCGAGCTGGCGATGTGGCAGGAGTCAATGGAGTGGCCGTTCCTTGATGATGATCGGCAGTCTGTTGTTGTTGCTGCTGTTGTTGTTGTTGTTGTAGAACGTGACGGAGGAACCAGGCAGAGTCCTCGTTACTGCTGTCTGGGCTGTCCGGACTGCGCCGGATGACAGAGGTGGCAACGGCCACGGACTGTGCGCTACTGCCACCACCACCGGACGTCGACGACGATGAAGAGGGGGAGTGGCTGAGCGCCACTTTGCCCGTCACTTGAATGCTATCGTGTCCGACCACATGCGACAGTTCTGAGCTACTGCGCTGCTGATCTAACAGGTCGCCCACCATGGCCGACGATGGATTATTGGCAGCTTTGGCCAAGAATGACAGGGAATAACCTCCTTGCGAGGAGGGGTGCTCCAATAGCGCCATCAAAATACTGAATATTCGAGTGTAAATACAACTCACGTTTTTATTTCGATAAAATCGAATTCGGATCCTTGTCCGGTAGTTGTGTCCTCGTCGAGTCGAAATTCAGTTGTTATTGTTTGATGAACACGCAATTTTCACTTCACCAGTAGGTATAACTGGCACGCAGTCGAAACTGATCAAATTTAAAACTTCCTTATGTCAAGGAAGATTCAAAAGTCTTAAAGTGTACAAATGTCTAGTTGTGTGTAGATGGAACTCGAGTTTTCAGATTGATCGAAAATTTCGGCAGAGTCCAGAAAAACACGGAAATTCGAGAAAAAAAATTTTTACTAAGTCAGTCAGTTGGGATCGTCTCGGCGACAGACCTCTCGAGACGAAGCCTTGGCAGTGACTGAAGTCGTTTGCCTTGAGTCGCTCTACTAAAAAGGGCTGCCCAGGATATAGGAGCAGGAGGAGTAAGAGGTGGATTCGGTGGGGTGAGGCGGAGAGGGAAGAAAGGGAGGATTGAGATGGCCCCAGTATAATCAAGAGAGGGACGGACCAAGAGGAGAGGAGGGGTTCTAGAATGAGTGAAAGAGAGAGAGAGAGAAACGGGCAGCTGGCGTCGCCAGGTGAAGGCAAAATGCTCGAGAATAGAGAAAGAGAGAGAGAGATAGGGATAGGAGCAGCTCCAACGGGATGGCAAGGAAGGCGGCAACCGACTGAAGGTTTCAACTGCGTCTGTAGGAGAGAGTGGCTTATCTTATTGAGGATAAGGGGGAGTCGCGCACGATGCCAAGCCAAGCGTCTCCAAGCCCAGCCTACTACACTATACCAACCACCCACCTACAGCCACCCTCTTACATGGAAGCTCAGACTATGTTTCTCTGTGTTTGTCTTTCGACTTGAACGAAACGACGACCACCTTCTCCACAAGACCACCCAACCCTACCACCACAAACGAAAACATAATGAAATAAAGTTGGGAGAAATAAAAGGACAAATCCGAAATAATAGAAAAAAAATAAAAATAAAAATAAATAACTCAAAAAACTAAAAAAAAAATTTAACTGGTCGACGGCTCCGCCTGCGACAGGATGCCGCAAGACATTAGAACCGGCGCTGTTGTTGCTATTGGGTCTCGAAAGCTCGTAAGGAGGTGGGCAAAGTCACGCTCAGATGCTCACCGACTGGCAACTACGTTCCTGCCACTACTCTATAGAGTCAATAGGACGAGCTGGTCTTGTAGACTTGACAACATTTACTCAGCATTAAAGCATCGTGCATGCATCCAACATGTGGCCGTGTCCGTCCACGTCTTGCTTCGTTCGATTGGAATAAAAGATTAAGTCAAGACTTTGTCTACACGATTTTCGATTTCGGTCATTCATTGTTTGACATTGTCATGTTGCCTATAGAGCTCCACCCACTATACTACTATGCCATCATCAATGTCTACGTGCACTTCCTAAAGTCGACTTGTTCTTGACTACTCATTGAAAATGAATGAACTTTCCTCCACGTCTGACAGCACGAAGGGACCAGAGAATCGACATGGACTTTGGCGGGAGTAGAGAAAACAATGGCAATCGCGAAAATCAAAAATCCTTGTTTTCCTTTACAAGATTTTTCCATCATCTTTTCAAGAGAAGATTCCTAGCAACTCTTCACGTTTTGTTGTTTTTTTTTAAAGGGCGCACCTTTTTTTTTCCATTTGTGGCGGGTTCGATTCACTGCGCTGTCCGTTGACTTCTTCATTTCCTATTAATGATACGCTGCAGCAGTGCTGCCGAGTCTTGACAAGGGCTTGCATCTGAAGAAAATCAAACGATAAGGGAGTATTGGAGAGAGAAAAAAAATCGGAAAGAAGAAAAAGAAAAAATTAATCATGGCCTTACTAAATCATTGATTAAGGTCCAGTCAGCGCTGAGTAGTGGGTAACTGCCGTCTATACCTTTCGTGTGTCATCGTCTGATGTACAGGGACAGACCCGCTAGACTGGATTCGGTGTACAGTTCATTTTGCGCTCTGTTGATGGGAAATTGAATGACTAATGAAGTCAGATGGCGACCAAAACAATGCAACATTACACAGTAGCGCGGTAGTAGTACAGTATTATACGTCGTCGCTTTCTCTTTGTCGGGTCCATATACCAGCACCCAGTAGTGGTGGTGATATAAGCTCCTTCCAATAGACCGATCCATAAATCGACAGTCGGACAAAAGGGAGGAACCCATGCGACCACGTCAAAAATAGAGGAGAAGCGCTAGGAGAAGAATCACAAGAATCAGTGGAATGAGGGGAAAATCTCGAATAAGGGGAGAATAAGAAGGAAAAAAAAAAGAAGATGAAGAAGAAGAAGAAGTAGTAGTAGTAGAAGAAGAAATGAAAAAGTGTGTTGCATTGAATGGAATTGCGACTAGGAGAATCGAAGAGGACGACACAAAATGAGGGGTTATACATATATACTATAGGGATGGATAGATAGATAGATGGATGGATTGGGGGGAAAAAAAAAAAGGAGAACGAGGTTTTGAATGTCATGCGAGAGGGGCAGGGAATTTTCCATCTCGCAACGACGTCGGGCGACGTGTGCCAGAACGACGTCCAACCATCCCTCACAATGCTCCACCCTACAAACAGCTAGGAGACTGAGCTAGAGTCTCTCTTCTTTGACTGTATACATTTTGTATAGATGGATATACACAGAAGTCTATACCTTTTTTTTTTGTTTTCTTCCTTTTTGGTCTGCACTGTGTGTGTTGTCCTTCTTATTCTTTCTCTCATCATTCTTTGCGCCCTACTACACCCTCTACTCCTCCTACTCTCTTTTTTTTTAGGGGTTTGACGACCAACGACACACGGTCCAGATAGTGACACGTGCCACGATCAGCCAATGAGTTCCAGACTCTTTTCTTTGATACCATTTTTGAGTTTAGTTTTCCCCTTTTTATTTCCTACTTGTAGCTAGAGAGACTTAAATTGTCAAAGAGCAATATCCGTTCGAAAGGACAAGAAGACGCAACATCAAGACGAAAAAGGGAATAATAATATTACATTTAAATTTTTCTTCTTTTTGCGTTGTTGTTGTTGTTGTCGGTCGAGGAGAAAGAGACCAAGTAAAGTTTGTTGACTGCTGGCCCCGCCTCTCTTTCAGACGGTATTGTGTTGTGTATATATCTAATCAAGTGGCGCGCCCTGGGCGACTTGCCTAGATGCTGACGGTGACTCATCGACGAATGTATCAAGAGAGAGAGAGAAAGAGAGGGTTGCGTAAAGTTGAAAGGATATAAGGGGGAGTTGAGAGAGCGTCGCGACGCCCCCCTTTCCACCTCTCTATCTGGAAAAAAAAATTACTCACCCGACAATTTTCCTTTGAGAGACGGAACTGTGTTCATTTTTTGTTTCCATCGAAAATGTTTCCAGTTACCAAACGCCCAGCCGCCCCGAAAAAGTCTCCAATGTTGCCACTTCAATAACCGACTTGTTACATACAATATTACAGTTCCGTGATCTCAAATAATAAATAGAATCGGTTGAAATGTTCCATACATCCTTCGTTCGTTCGACTGCGATCAAGATCATAACGCTCATAATAGGACTATGTAATACTCGATGGAATAGAAATCCACTTGATCCGTCGGGAAAAGAAAGAAAGAAAAAGATAACCTCAACATATTACACAATCAAGAGGAACTCTACAAGATGATTTTTTTATTTTGACTAAGTAGTACGTAGTTGTACACAGTAGAATTTCGTCTTATTGTTAAAAAGTAACGTTCGATTCCCAGGGATTATCATAATATGTGAAGTAGATGTAGCGGCTTTTATTGTATTAACCGAACCCCAAACTTTGCGTATCTTCATCTCTTTCCAAGTCGTCGAGCCCATTAATGATATAATACACAAGACTCTCTCTCTCTCTCTCTCTCTTTCAGCTGCAACAAGCCAGAGGACAGACAAAAGCTAAAAACGCGCAGTGTACGTAGATAGACTTGTTTATATGGGTTATATGATTCCCATCATCTGCAGGGTCCATTGTCGATTCGTACACATCATCGAGTGGCATTCATTTTTTGTGTACAGTCTAATATGCGCGTAGTACTACTAGACTTTCTTTGTGACCTATTTTGTGGGCGATATCTGCCGATGCGATACACGTTGGAAGGCAGCGGAAACGACGAAAACATGATCTACACGGTGCGCTGCACACACTCGTAGCTACTGCTGCTATGTATGCTCGCTAATGAAATGAAGTGGAATCGATACAATAATAAAGAACTCGACCAAAACAGCGATGGGAAGCTATACGTAGGTACGTACCATGTTCGTCTTTTTTTTTTTTTTTTCCTTCTTTTCGTGTCCACTTCTTCTCTTTGCTTTTGTATTGTTTGAGTGATTTGTCGAAAGGGGGAAACAAATAAATAAATAATGCAACAAAACACAAAAGTTTTGCAGAGAAATTTCTCAGGGATTGAAGAGATGCCGACAATGTTACATGCACTTTCGGAGGGGGCCCCTTTATCATTTGATTTTGTATTATGCGTATAGTACACAAGACACTGTAGTATACTGAACATAAGGAAATATAAGGAAACTTGTGTACGTATATTCTCTTTCTTTCTTCCACCCGGCCAGATGAGGGCTTTATAATAACCGTGCGATGAGGCTATCAACATATTAGCCAGCAGCGATAAGGGATTGTGTGCATTAAAGCCTTTTGTTCACCTGTCCCATTCTTCGTCTTAGATTCCGTCGGGGTATCTATCCCTATACTAGATATATATCCTCCTACATGGGTATATAGCACCCAATCCCTCGCCGTCATGTTAACAAACACTTAACCTTTTCTCGGAGTATTTGTAATCAGATACAAGCACTAAAACTTCTTCAGAGCACCCATCTAAAATCCCGGTCCGGTTCAAAAGTCTTAATGTTGCGCTTTTGTTTCTTGTCTTCTCCTTTATTGTTAATCGTCCAGTGTGTGCTGGTTTACGTTTTATGTAAATTAACAATAGAAGAAAACAACCAAACATAGTGGGCTCTATTGCGCTATTAAGGTTCTTGACCTTTTTTTTTAAAAAAAATAAATAAATATATACGAAGAACCACCGGCGTCTACAGCTGAGTTTGTACATTATGTAAAGGTTGGTATAATATTAAGAGAAGAATCCGCAGTCTACAATCAACACCTGGGCCCTCATGATGCGCGACTTATTCCATCTCCCGTCGATTCTTTATTCATTTTCTTTGTAACTTGTATTTGTTTGTTTTATTTTTAAATTCGGATTTCCCTCGACTCGTTTCAGTTTAGTTCTCTCTTTTGTCATTGTCTGTGACTTGTAAAAGTCGCAAGTTGTCTTCATCATCACGCAACCATACCAAAGTATCCCCCGTCGTTACGTCCGTCCCCTCCTTCTTCGTACATATTCAAACCAATCAATAGAATCAATTAAAAATGCATGCAAGAAGGAAATAAGGGAGACTCTCTGTTTGGGAGATGCTGCAGGGGCGATCCAACGTCTATAGAAAGGGAAAGAAGTTTCATGTATTGTTGATGAAAGATGCCGGACGCGCGTTTGTGAGAAACATTTCATTGATCCCCTGTAACATATACCTTTTCCTCTTTCTTTTACCAAAGACTAACAATAAAAAGAAAAAAAAAACAAAACAAAAGGTACCACGTATCTACGTTCAAGTTCCAAACATGCAATGCACAAGATTTTTCACCGTAGGTTTTCTTTATTTCGTCGGTCAATATCCTCCGTCTCTCTTTCCTTCTCCTCTTCAGTTCAGGAAACAACCCGCATCTTGGCTTCTTCCTGTGTCTCGTTTTTTCTTTCCACCAAAATACAGTTCAGTTTGTATAGTGAGGGTTCCTTATCTCTCTTATTTTATATACGCGGAAGAGACACGGAATTAACAAAATGAAACACTCTTGGTGCTATGGCCAACGTGCGGTGGAATACGTAAGAAATCAGCTGGTCTTATATTATATTTATACATATTAAATATTTATATGTATTTCTTTTTTATTTTTTCCGAGTTTAATCGGGTTCGAAATTCGATTTGACTCTTCCATAAATAAATGTCTTCATCATTCCCAAAGGTGTCTAAAAGACCTTTGCTGCTCTCTCCCCCACCGACGTTAATAAAATAGAAAATCCTGGTGTACAGTTGACGATGAGTACACACACACACACACTCCAATTTGATGGACAGGCCAGTCATTGAAAAGTGGACAGATCTAAAGAAGAGAAGGTATCCAATTTCTATTGATAGGAAAGCGCTAGCGATGAAATTGTCCGTGCGCCCGGCCGTGTCCTCACGGATGAGGACATTGGAATTCATTTCCAATGCAACGAGGAGGTGAATAGAGTAGAACCCACGCAAATAAAAGAAAAGAGCATCATCCAGCCCCTCCCACCACCCAGGCAGAGATTCTCAATGTGGTCACATATAGAGACATTTATATGCTTTGGCAAAAAGAATATCGGACTTGTTGTTGACGATGCAGCAGCAGCTAAGGGGCTAGTGAAAGGAACAGTTCATATCCAGGTGCTTTCTATACATGTCTCTCTAGCTGTTGCTGCTGCATCCATCTCCTTTCTCGCTCTTATTCTCTATTTCCTTTTGTCCGTAGTTATTGTGTGTGACATGGTGTGGCTAAAGGGAAAGAAGAAGAAGAAGCTGTTAACACGTTGCGGACCATTGAGTCCAGCAGTCAATCGGCCACTCTTCGCTCTCTTTTCATACTGGACTAGATGGGACACATGTGGGAGGTTATAATATATGTACAGGAGGACTAGACAACAACGACGACGACACAAGGGGGTGAAAGGAAAAAAATCCTCCTCCTCCCTGCCCGTCCTACTACGCATATTGGAGGGCGCCTCGCGCACGCGCAACACAAACCCCTAAAAGTTGAAGATAAGCCCTCCCACGGAGGAGAACCACCGCCACCACCGCTGTCGTATCGGATCTTTTCCGTCTGCTTTTGTGTGTCGTAACTCCTCCATGAAAACGAGGGAGGGAGAGAATAATAACAAAAAGAAAAAAAAAAAATTGTCGAACCAAAATAAAGAAGAGCAAAGAATATTGTCCCCAACACAATCAAGTGGGAGAGATATTTACCGGCCCATCAGTTTCGGAAGATAGACGACGGCAGCTTTGACCTGCTGTGTACATTTCTTACTCGAGATGCTATCGCGCACATTTTTCGGGAAGGAAAACGAAAAGTGAAACCAAGAACTTGACGGAAATCCAATTATGCGCGTCGCACTGGGAAAGACAAAAGAACTCGATCCAGCACATCCGCAAGACAAAAACAAACGTCGATGAAACAGGGGAGCCGCCGACCCGCATCGATTACAAAACAGATTTTTTTTTCTTTTCTTAAATTATTATTATTTCAAAAAAGGAAAAAAATAAAGAGATAAATCAACACTGCTTCCTCTCCCTGGAGGTGAAACTCATTAAATCAAAATTAGTAAAATAAAAAAAGGAAAAGAAAAGATAACAGCGTCAAACGGGAGGTTTGTAAGAAGGAAGTCTGAAAGAATGAAAGAAAATAGCCTCGTCAGTGGAACCAGTAATCAAGGCGGAGTGACCAGCACGTACTGCATACCTATTATAAGAGACTATATACTACTGTTGTACTATCTCTTCAACCTTATCTGAGTCATCACACAAGCCAAAAGTGTAAGCGGTTCAAGAATAACAGCACCGATGGTTATTCGAGAAGAGCGAGCGGACTCTCGGCCAGAAAAAGCAAAGGCCACGGCCACTCTTTAACCGGGGCAGGTGTCCATTTCCTCTTTTACCTTCCCCTCCTAACCCCTGTGCTCACCTCACAAGTTCCCCAATAGTCACATCTGCTCATTTTCTTTCTCTCTCTCTCTCTTAGAGCACCGAATACACAAATACCATAACAACCGGTACGTTGACCGATAACCTTTTTTTTATTTATTTTTATTTTTTTTTTTGAAAAACTGTGTGTTTTTCTTCTTCTTTTCTTTCCGAATAGGGTGGAAGGAAGAAGAATGGATTGACCCAATGATTGGAGTTGAAACTCGACCAGACGCGCCTCTTCCACACGTCTACATCCAACCCTTCCGAGCACAGTAGGCACAACGAGACTTTATTTTTACACCCTCTTATGGTCGAACCCCTTTTTTCCCTATATATATCTATAGTTGTGGACTAGTCGTCACAGCGGCAGCTAGAGAAACAGCAGGAAATGAAAGTTTTCCGCTTTTGGTTGGTGCATACCTTTAAGGTCAACCACACATAGGGAAATGTATATGTGATCGCCTATCAGGTCAAATCAGATCCTCATATCCAAAGTACCATATCAGTTCGCCCGTGTCACACCGTAACCCCAACTTGAACTGCCGCTCCTGCGGTCGTCCGCGTACACAATCGTCGAAAGAATGGCAAAGCTAGCTCGTGCCATCTGCCACACAATAGAAAAAAAGAACGTACTCGGTTTTTTTTTAAAACTACCACAACAACAACAGCATTCAAATTGTGTGTTTTTTTTTCCTTCTAATTTTTGATTCAATTGAATTCCGCAAGCGATTGGAAAACGATTTGGTTTTGAGTCGATTAACACCTTTACGATCGACTGGCCTCGATCAAAAGACTTGGCCAGTAGAAGAAAACGGGCCGACCTTTCTGATTTCTTGTTGTTCAACTTCTTCAAGAGAGAAAGAGGGAGGGGGGGAACAGCTCCTTGTAGAGTGAAGTAGAGTGTGTAAATGTACGGGCTACCATATTCTCCTGCTGTTTCATCGCTCCAGATTTCCAACCGCAAGACAGCAGGTAGAAAGTAAAAGAAAAAAAATCGAGAAGGGGGGAAGAAAATGTGGCCCCATTTTACCCAGGTGTAAAGGGGGAAGAGAGAGATATATCCGTCAGAGTCCATCAACACTACTGTGTGCGTATATCTGGTCTAAATATAAGATAAGACACTTTCTCTAGCTGACGGATGAATGAATTTTAAAGGGAAAGGATCCGCTTAAGAGAAGAAGGTCCACTGGATTCAGGTGGAAGGTCACCGTGTTAGTTTCAGGTGATTCTAGGTCAAAATAAAAGTATTCATACATGCGCTCTGACTATACAGGCAGGCAGGCAGGGACGGCTGACGCCAGTCTCAATGATTGAGCGACATGTAAGCGGCAATGTGCACGTCATGAAAGGAGTGTTGTCGGGGAGGTAAGAAAAGGGCAGCAGCAGCTGTTGCTATTGCAAAAAAAGAAAATAAATAAAAAGAAAAAAAAATTTGATCACAACAACATTTGCGCACACACACACGGCCGGAGCGCACCTTTAGACATAGACAGTAGACGATACTCTTTATCACCCTTTTCATTTCTTGTCTTGTATGGATTTGGAATCGACGCCTGCACGTCGATATTCTCGACTCTTATTACACCTTCGACAAAGAAGGTAAAAGATAGAAAGAAAAAAGAAATCCTCAACACAGACTCAGAGGGTGGTCGACGCGGTTGATCCAAGGGGCAAACAAACAAGCGACCCGACACCTTTTTTCGCGAATGTATACACGACACTATTGCGCCTCTTTTGGTACTAAGTCTCATTATGCAACGATATTTGAAAGACGATCACATATAGTCAGTGATCCGTGTCCAATTGGAAGGGTAAAGTACCCCGGAGGATTCATCTGTCGATGGATCCAAACAACAAGGAAGAAGAAGAAGAAAAAAAGGCTGCAGAATAATGACATTTTTGCAGGGAAAAATCTCGTTTATTCAATTTCCTATAAGAAGAAAAAGAGGGAAAAAAAACCCCTTTGCGAGTCTAAGGATTCGCGAGCCAAATGAAATAAAATACTATTCAGATGATTTTATAAGAGCGCAACTTGAGACAGGGACTGGTGTATTAGGCCCTGCTTGAGTATTAAGTAGCTTCTACACTACTTCTATTACTACTTTTATATAGACTTGTGTGTTGTTAACGCATGATGAAGAGAATGGCTATAGATTGGCCCGGCTTTATGGATGGACATGTGTGTAAGTTCATTTTCTAACGAGTGAGCTCTAGCAATGCATCAGTCCATTTACGAGGAAATAATCGCAGCCGAAAAAAGTATTAAAACTCGTTACTTTTTCGTTACTATTACTCTTATTATTCTCTCCTCTTGGAGATTTTGGACTCGTCTCCCCCCTCTCTTCTTTTCTTTTTCCATTCAGATCAAGAGCTGCTACATTCTCTACTACTACTACTACTACTACGCATACATGAAAAAAGGGGAGAGTATATATGGTAGATGATAGCAGAGGGACTGGCCCTTTTCTTCTTTCTTTCTTCCTTCCTTCCTTCGCTTTTTGCTCCTTCATCCCCACAAAACTTATTGCTGCCACTGCTTCCACCACGTTAATAACGCGTCCATCTGCCACTTTTTAGAACCCCCCCCTCCTCGGCACCAGTCTCGGCAGCAACTCGGTGAGGGGGTTGAGAGAGCAAACAAGAGGAACAGCTTCTCTCATACGCCTTTTATCTTTTATCTATTTCAGTTTTTTTTTCTTCTTCTTTTTGTATGTGATTTAATAACAAGAGAAAATAAAAATAACAATTTCTCAAATCCCCCTCACAAATACAAATAAAAAAAGAAGGAAACAAAAAAAAAATGACTTTTTATTGTGCAAGTCGAATTTCATTCAAACAGGCAAAGACGGGAGAGCTGTCTAATGATATGCACGTACGTTCAAATGTTCGCCGAACAAGAGGATA
Source organism: Daphnia galeata (assembly GCA_030770115.1). Classification (NCBI taxonomy): domain Eukaryota; kingdom Metazoa; phylum Arthropoda; class Branchiopoda; order Diplostraca; family Daphniidae; genus Daphnia; species Daphnia galeata. The sequence continues at coordinate 1,370,506 of CM061121.1, forward strand.
AAAGCGAACGTCTCATTTTCACCTTTTCTATGATCTCTCAAACTCTTCTTATAGTCGGTTATATATATATCACCAAGAGAGTGGAAATAAATGGACGAATGAAGTCGAGCGTCAATTATTTGCAGTCACAGCAGCTGCTGCTGCTGCTGCTCTTGCTGATAAACTAGTCGCGCTCGTCTTTAAAAACCAAATTACAGATATAGGAGTCCGGACGGGCTGGTAGTAATAAAACGACATCGGTGAAAGATATGGGCACAAGATAATACTGCTGACTGAGCTATTATCGCGGAACATTTGTAACAAGATGCTCTTCGGAATGTCTATTCCTGCTTCTAGTATATAGTGATTCAATCTCGACTGGCTCTCACTCTCTTCTTCTTAATTACTCTCCTGGCCTGATATGATTCGATGATATATTCCTCAGCTCGTCTTTGTGTAACCGTATGTACTTAACACACATATATAGATAGATTCGCTTAACGATGATATGTACGAATAGAGTGTGATGAGAGACGTATATATATATACGTTAATTGAGCGTGTTATATTCTCCCTGGGCGTCGGTTAATTGGCCAGAGTGCTCGGCACCCCTTGTATGTATATCTATTGCTTATTACAGATGTATAAGTTCGTAAACTCTAACTCATCTCGGCATCAGTTCCGATTCGGCGATCCATCCGACAGTTACTACATGCGTATATATACCACTGAACAAATTGATGAAGGAAAGGGGTGATGCAGAGATTCAATCAAGTCAACAGCTAGGTTCTTATGGGGATTAGCACTATAGGGATGGATAACACTGGTACCACCAACAAAGAGGAGGACCTCACACTAAGCGTGAAGCTGTGTCTATTTCAAATGATTTGTAATCCCAAGATATTTAAAAGATTTGCTTTTCTATAATAGTGGGGAAGGTTCGGAATGGGAAAACAAAAATCCCACCTTTACATACATAATCAAACGAATCTCATTATGTTTTTGTGATTTTTAGTTCAACAACAGGAGAGAACGAACAGCAGAGTTCTTTTGGATAAAAGTTTTGAGAGATTGTTGAGTTTGAACAAAAAGTTCCAATTAGATTTTCCAAGTCCGAATTCCGTTCGTGGCGATGATCCAATCAGACCAACCCCACACACAGGAGCAACAGCACACGCTTCTCTTTTCCGCTCTTTATCTTCCGGCTTCCGCCTTAGCTTCCCTATTTTTTTTTTTTGTTTCTCTCTTTACCCCTCGAGAGAATCGGCGCAACAGGCACTCAACAGCACAGGACCACTAACTTTTCGGGACCGATTGTTATGTGTCTATTAAAAATTTCATGCTAACCTTTTGTCTATATGAAATTTTCAACCGCTTTCTCCGCTCGCGCTTCGTCCAATTTAAAACAAAAACCCAACTAAAAAAAAAAAAAAAAAGTTTGGTTGAAAAAAATATATTATTTTTAAGAGAGAGACTTTGTTGGAGGGAGATAAAAATTGAGGTTTTCTAGCCTCTCCACACGAACACAAATAAAGAGCTACACTTTTTAATACTTGGAGGGGGGTTAGCCGACTTGATGACGTTGAGGAGAATAAGCTTTTTGCGGCTAATTAACCTGTGAGGTAGCGCTCATTACCGTTTGAAAACATTTGCAACTTTTCTCAATATTTGAAGCGAGAGAGAAGAGAGCGCAGAGCAGCACACATACCGCAGTGTGTGCGCTCTGTTCTCCTGTCGGTAGAGTTTGTTCTTCTCCGCATGTCTTATTTAGTTTTTGTTTAACGGATAAACGTCCGACGTTCGCATCTGCGAGTGCGACTTCCGTCAGTTTCTCTCTCGTCGTCTCTTTCGTCCAAATGCATAATGAGTGAACCCTTAGCTAATTTAAAAAGTTTACTCTTTACATTTATTTCGCTCTCTTATTCTCCTTGTCGGCGGTTCTTCTTTCCACTTTTCATCTGCATAGGTCAAGGGCTTCTAGCTCCCTGAAATCAAATCAAGGTAAAAAAAAAAAAGACCAAATTATAATCCCATATGTCTTATATAGTCTGCGAGCCATTTTCTTATTCGTTTCTTCCTTTCGAAAATAACATTTTTAAATAGGAGAAGAACGAAAGGGGGAAGAAGGCGGATGTTTGTCACCTTATACTCCAAAAGGGGGAAAAAAATGTGGTTATTTCTTTCTTTGAAATAAAAAATATGGTTTTACGGAGCGTTTCTTTTTTTCGTTTTCTTCTTCTTGAGGTGTATACATTGGAGGTTGTTGGAACCCAAGGTCAAGATTCTACCATTTATTTTGTTATTGCCTATCGAAGTGGTCGTGTGGGGGTGTAGACCTAAACAGTCTACACACACACACAGATGGACACATGTGAAGTTGTGTCTCTAGCTGTGTCCCCAGCGCACAATGTACCGACGAGAAGGACAGATGGTTTCGGGTGACCTGTTGTTTACCTGTGTACCACCTCCCACCCATAATACCACCCCAATGTTTTCTTGAATCGCATCATATGAAGGTAGTAGACAACACAGGATCATAGGGCATTGCTATCATTCAAATTCCGGGTTTAGAAGAAAACGAATAAATCATTTCGTCGTCTGGTCTACCAAGGAAGCGGATCAACTTGCGTCTGTCAGTACACATGAATAATATCGACATAAGAGTGAATAAGCAGCTCAAATATTTATGAGAAAACATCTCGAGACGAGACAGGATAGAAATATAGGATCATATGCCGAAGAAAAGACAAAGAAAACAACGGCAGATTGTCTTGATGTTATGAACATATGGGCTAATAAGAGGTTGAACAATAACGGGACCTATAACATCAGAAAAAGAGGGGGGGGGGAGAGAGAGGTCAGGTCGGATTACCCTGTAGCAACATAGTACGGTAGTAGCCTGTATACGTATACATGCATGTATGTATACCGAGCCGCTCCAATTATTTCTTAAGTGGCACCTGAAGATGTTGGGTTAAGTGGCTCGTTGAAAAACTAGACCCCTCTCTCTCTCTCTATTTTGCTCATCCTCAACGTTTCAAAATTTGTACCTAACAGATGATGATGATCCCTTGGGTTGGTGTGGTAGCAATTCCCTATTTTGTCCTCGTATACCCCCCCCCCCCATCTCGTCAGACTTTCGCTCTGATGTTTTACAAGAAGCGGATGGCACGGCGGCGACGATGGATCATCATCATTGACATCAAGTCAGGGCTGCCGAATGTCGTCTTCTTCTCGATGCGGTTTGAGTTATAGAGAGAGAGACAAGTGAGCTACTAGATAGAGAGAAGAAAGTGGATGAAAACAAGGAGCTGCAAAGTCACTCGAGTTTCGAAATAATCGCCTCAAACTACTCGCACAACATCACCAGAATCGTATCATGGGCAACTTGAGTGATATTCCTTGTATGAAAAGGTTACACACATCTGGCCATCAAATACTTGGTCGGGAAAAGAGACAAACCTCCATCTGCCCGTTCGTACGTCAGCGCTCAAACGAGTCACGCGATCAGCATCTGTCCAACGCACTACAATAACTGTTTCTCTGCGTTGTGTCTCTCCGTCCCGTTTCACGCTGCAAATGTATACACCATACATATAAAACTGATGCGCGTAACCTTTTTGTTTCATAGCCCCGAAGTTTTTAGTGCGTCTTTATACTCTACATGTCGTGTTTGTTACAGGTAAACACTCGAAACGACGACTAGCGCCGAAAAACTCGTCGTTGTTCCTCATGGTCTTGTCGATATCATCATAACGAGAGTTCAAAGTCGGGTATATGTTGTTGGACTGTGCGATGTCCACTATCTCTATCTCTCTCTTTTCTCGATTTACCTCTTCTGGGCCTTGAGGGCCGACGACGGGTAGTCACCGTGACAACGACTTTGTGTCACGAAGCTTCATCAAGAGCGCGCTAATTTCATTAGATTAATGAAAGACTATACACATGTATGTATATGTATAACTTGTAGCACGTAACTATACCTAGATTAATCTGCACAGACGACCAGGATATATTATAGGCTATAATAAAATAAACTATTATAGAGTCAGTCAGCCAAGTTTGGGGTTGCGCAGGTAGTGCTTCTTCTACCCTGTAGATTAAGGATCGCGTAACGGGACAGAATTCACAAGAGTCTGTGGGTAATAAGGACATAAAGCCGACTTAGTCGGTATATTTTTATATTGACAAGTTTGTTTGGTGCCATCATCAAATCTTAACGACCGGATGATTATCAATAAACTAGACAATATCCGCTCACAAATGACTCTTTTCTTCTTGTTCTTCTTAAACAATAACAATAATCCAAGTCCCACGACTGTAAGGTTATCAAATAAAAATTAGACCAAAGAAGTACGCTCTACACATCACAAGACTAACAGGAGGCTACTACTAGAAGATATCTCCTCTCTTCTCTCTTTGTTTCTCAAGAGACAACAGTTAAAAAGTTTCCCTCCTGTGTGAGATGGAAGCATAAAGATACACAGTGGTTAGCCATCGACTAAATAAAACAGGAGCCAGGCAGGGCAGCCTATAATTTGTTGACTAGGAGAGATAGAGAGCTGATGGGAGGGAGACTGTTGGCGATTGGTTAGCAAAGATGATGCAGACTTTTTTTTTTTTTTGCAACTCTTTTGAACCATTCACAAGCGTCGCGGGCACGTGTCTCTGACTGGCATTCGAATTACTACTACTACTACTACCCTCTCTTATGTGGTCTGTTCCTTTTTTCTATCTGTTTTTCTAGATGTACACTGGGCTGGGCTCTCTCTCTCTCTCTCTCTCTCTCTGTATTTTCCCTTTTGGTGAGTTGCTTGTCGCTATCGCCCACCGAACACAACAAACACACCCTCAATGACGTTGAGAGAGAAAGAGAACGAAAGAGAGGGGGTTGAAAAACGACGCTCGAGTTGGGCTCGTGCCTGGCGTGTGTGAGGGGGTGTTCGGAATAGAAAGAAACGAAACGAATAACATACGGACGCATTACTGCATCTGCTCTCCAATGTTCTTCTCTCTCGATATGTGTACGTACGCGGAGAACAGCATCTGCATCCGCTCCTTTGGTATAGTTGTACGTACAGTTCCATCTCAACCCATCCGCGAAATCAAGAGGGTTCTACCTTTTTGCCCTTCTCATTCCTCGCTCGCCCTTTTTTTTTTTCTTCTTCTTCTTCTTTCTATCGACTACTGTGTGTAGAAATAGAAAGAGAGAACTTTGCATATGCACCACCATTTATGTAGGTCTCCTGCATTCAAATCAACCCAGTAGGGGGAGAAATAAACCTGTCGCTAATGTTGTGGAAACATTTAACAGAGCAGTCGCAGCTATAGGGGAGAACGACGATACTCCCTCCATCCTTTATAGGCCTATCGAATAATAATAATATGTAGATAAGAAGCTGTTTGAATGAATGATTTGATTCATCCCATCACCGCGTATTATTCCGTAATCACAGCAACAGACGGAATAATATGGTAATTGCTCTCATTTGGAGGGTTAGACCCAAAAGAGAAACCCCAAAGATCATTCAATGGCCAACTAATTCAAAATTCAGGAACCTATGATTTATTTGACAAGTTCAACTCTGGTAATGTTGCGACAAGATTCCTACTTTTTTAACTCTTATATATTCGTTCAATTCATTCATTAGTTTCAAAGAAAAATGGGGAAAAAGCGAGTACGTACGTATGTAAGAAATCTAAGCTGCTTGGGTTGTGTTCTCCCCTTATTCTATGAGAGAGAAGGGTGGTGGAACAAACTCAAAGCCGAGCGATCTTGCGCGTTTGAATGGAGTAGGCGGATTATTAATACGGTATTAGACCGCATCATGCCCTATTCTCTATTTTTTTTGATTTTTTTGATTTTGTGTTCGTGCCAGGCCAATTTTTCTCCGTGGCCTGGCATATCAATTTTGTTTGCCGTTACGTTTACACAATACACACAACCACCCGAGCGATGAAATCAATAGGCAAAATAGAAAAGAAATATATTGAACTCGCTGGAAAGTCGATCTCCTCTGGTGGAACCAACAGCAGTTCACATTTCTCTTCTTCTTATAGATGTTAGTTATTATGCATAGTGAGCCTGGACAGATATAAAACACACTACATATTGACTATTAGACCTAACCGTTTTTGATGGCGCCTAGAGAGGCTTACAAACACAAGTCTATTTGGTTCTTTTTTTATATGCATCATTGAAAAAGAGAAATTTCCCAGTTAGATGTTAAGCCCTACCTGTAATTTCCCGGCACGCGTCTATATGAGTAGCGTCGCTATCCTCCCCCTCCCTTCCCCCTTTTGCTCAACCCTCGATAACAACACACCCTTATCTGATACTATAAAAAGAAGGAGAGAGAAAAATATATAACATTGGGAGCGGCGTTTCACCTGGACCGGTCGACTGACACACGGACCAAGCGCGCGTCAGAACCTTCCCCCCCCCCCCCTCCCCACATTGCTAGAAAAAAGCTGATCAAATATGAATCGACAAGATTTTTCATAGTAGACTGTATTCCTAGTCAATTGACTTTCCCTTTTGACACTGTATAAAGTGTATATTCAAAGTATTAAGCGCCTGTTTTAATATTTCCTTTATGATCTGTTTTTTCGCTTTATAAACTTCAGCCTCGATCTCCTAGCGCTACAGTTTACACCTGCGAATTAAATGACGAAACGATCGAAACAGAATAGCCAATTGCACATGTGCGGGCGCATAGTGTCTTAAACTCTGTTTCGGTATTCCTTTCTTTCGTTATGAAGATGACAATACGCCAATTAATAGACATCAAAAGTTTGAGAATGGCGAATACTCGTCATCCAAGGTATTAATAACTTTAAATCTAGTGACTGCTGCGTCAAGGAGGATCTGAAAGTCGTCAGAAACCTTCAGTCTTCCTGTTCTACAGTGAGCTTAAGCGCTTTTTGAAAGTTGTGCAATAAGTTGAATTCGCTATCAGCGCTCTATACGAACCCGTGATGTCTTTGTTGTACTTTAGGAATTATAGGACTTTGGGCAATTCATCATCCATCAGCCGGATGTGTTTTCATCAAACGCAGTGAGATAGATAGAGAGAGAGAATAGAGAGACAGGGCAAGAGATGTATAAAGAAGAAGGAGAAAGTTTGGCTCAGAATAACACGGAGGATATAGGGCGGTGGCAGCGGTGGCAGTCAATGAGCCGAACGGACGATAAATAGCCGAGAGTTTGTACAATACAATCAAGTCAACAGTCCTGTGATGGCTGTTCCGTCCGTGTGTAAATATATATAGAATAGATATAGATGTCTATGTGTATCCTGGGCCATAATGTAAAGGATGTTGTGTATAGCTTAAGAGGAAATGATCTGAATAATAAGGGCGTTGGTCAGTTTGACGAACAAAATTCGAGGAAACGCTCAAGGGAGAGGCAACCCGCCCGTTTTCCCGCGTGTCCCCCTTTCCTGAAAATGTAAAACAAAAGTATAAAAAATGTATTAAAAAAGAGAGAAGGCCACACATTTGGCTCTCTCTCTCTCTCTCTCCCCTAGCAGTGTTTAATAGTGTCTCGTGTGTAGAAAGACACAGTGTGTTTGGTGTGCCGGCTAATAATGGAGTAGTAGAAGGGCGTGTGCTCAATCGGCCAATGCGTCCCCCTTTTCCTACAATGGGAAAAAACCCCTTGGTACTACTTTCCTCCCGAAAAAAAAAAGAGATAGAGAGAGCTTCGTGTATTTCCTTTTCCGACCTCGCAACTTCCACCGTAACCTCCTATCCCCCTTGTTCCTCTTCCGATTTGAAAAAAAAAGGCGGAGGTAGAAACTGGACGACGCTGACGAGGATGTGTCAGGGTTGGCTGAGTCGTTATCCACAAGCTATAGGTACGTATAATCGTATATACTATAAAATATTTGAAAAAGACAGAGAACCGAAAGGTATGCTATGATGTTGTAATGATGTAGCGTCGGAAACAACTTCCGATTCGGAAACAGGAAGCAGCTTCCGCATGCTGTTCCGGCTTCTTTGCTGTCACGCCACCAATCCCCCTTATCTATATCCTATCCTTGGATGGTGGCGTCCATTTATTTTTTGTTTCTCTCTCCGCTGCATCGGCTTATATCATAGTTCGCCTGAACCTCAAAACCCCTCAGTCTGAATATTAAATGAGAATCTATATCAGCCATAATATATTTTCCTTTCTCTCCTTGCAACGCCAGCAACCAACTGAGCGCTACTAAATAATAGACTCACGACAATTCTCTCGCCGGCCACTCCCGCAACGTTGACTTATGTCAACCATTGTTCAAACCTGCCATGTGTTATGTGCAACTCGACAACAAAAAGCACGCAGCCGAATAACATAGAGATAGAGACGCAAGGTGACCTTCGCGTATTTTGAAATGGTATGAATCTTCTATATACATACAATTCAAAAACTGTCATTTTATGACGCAAGATATTCAACTACGTTTATTTGTGGTCAATGTGGTCGACTGGAGATTCGGCGGTCAACCGCAGACGAAATTCAAATTCGGTACAAATTCAAGACGCAAGAAATTCAAAAGAAATCCAACCAGGCGGCCAATTATTATAAAAGAAATGAATAAAATGTGTAATCTAGAACACATAAATGTTTATTTTTTTGGAGAGAGGACCTTATTGCGTCGTCGCGTTTTTAGCAGTCGTGTATCTGTGAGCTTGAAATGTTAATTGGATCAGCCATGCAAATAAGGACACAACAGTGGGAACAGATACGCAGGTGAAACTGTTCGTCATCAGTCGCCGAGGCCTTCGCCGTTGTGTGTCAACTGTGTAATTGCCGCCGACGCCGACGTTCACGCAAGCTGTTCAAATCCAATTCAATAAATTACCTGCCGAGTGAATATTCTCTCACTCAGAGACGAACAGGTAAACAGAATTAAGGCTCTGTATGAGACCGACCTCTACACACAAGCCGCTTATTAATTTACACATGAAAACAGGTGTGCGTGAATCTCGATTAAATAATATTTTTAAAAAAAGGAGAAAGGAGAAGTAAAGAATAAAAAAAAGACGGTAAATAGTAATCATCCCGTGAGCGCGGCTATAGGTGACACAAGTGTATCTACAATCTACATCTTTATTGACATAACTGAGAGTGGCAATCCCATTGTATTGTGTACACATCTGTCGAACGATCGAACAGAAATGGATAGAAATCTGTCCGCAACATTCAGCCAACCAATCCATTTGTTTTTCACCTGTAACCAATCAGGTTTCGATCTGTTAAAAGCATTCCTTTTTTATTCAGTTGAGTATAGAACAAGGCCAAACAGCTGTTCGCTCCCAAAATCGAGCCGACCAAATTCAGGAGTTCATTGAGTAAATGTTACTACGTCGATTACGCTACCGATTTTATCGACATCGTTAGGATTACAGGTAGTAGCCTACTATTAGGATATGATAACGCTACACGCCCACCATACAGTCGACGACTTGTTTGGCCTATTGAATTCATTCATCGAATTTGCCCTAATACAAATGTAGCCAAACCACTCAAAGTCTAAACAAATGAATTAAAAAATGAAAAACATTATAGAAATTAAAGAGTAGGCTATATAACTACTATAGCTACTTATGTCTATGTATAGAAGAGAACTCTAGGGAGATGACGATCCTTTATGATTTTCCAGGAAACAACCGGAGATTGTACGAGCTCTTTTCTCATTTTATTTTGTTCCGTATACTTTTTTTTTCGCCTTTATTTTTCGTGTCGTCCGTTTCTTTTTGCGCCGAAACGAGCCAACAACAAAAGTGACCACGCCCAATGTGTCTACATAGAGTGCCCGTTACTACTACCTGCATGTATATATATATATACTGCAATATATATTCCCCAAGCTCATGTCCGTCCGTTCATGTGTGTCTTTATTTTTCGTGCAGACAAGAGAAGAGAATAACGGGGGAGACAATACACGTCGGGTCGTCATTACTCTCATTACTGTGCACGGCTTTTATGAGATATAATAATGAACTTCTCTGACGACGATGACAACGACTAGAACATTGCCGACTGGACTTTCGTTTCGCTGATCGTGACGACGATCAAAAACAAAACAAACTAACAGAAAAAGAAAAGGGTCTCGTCTACTAGTCCTCGGCTCTTTTTTCTTCTTCACCCTGTTCGTAGTTAGACAGCCGTTGGTCATAGGCTTGGAATAGATCAGTCAAACTATACGACATTACCGAAATGAAAGAGAAAAAGTAGAGCCGGGGAAAAAAAACAAAACAAAAAATTGATGTACCACCACCACACTAGATACAATAGTCATCATCATATTATATAAATGAACGTGCTCTGTTTGTTATCTCACACGCCATGTATATTGTATGGATAGCTGCTGCTGCTGCGGGTTGTGTACTCAAACGTCGTAGAGAGACTCTTTGCCAAATGAAGAGGCTCGGTGACCTAATTCAGAGTGGAGTTCCATCATGATTGGCGCATCAGCTCTCGGCCATTTGGCGTCTAGCGACAAAACAACCAACTTGCCTTCGTACACGATTAAGTGGAATTATTGATGACGACTTGCCTTATACTATATGATCTACTAGTATATAAGGATAAAAACACAAGGAACAAAAAACCCCTAAAGAGAGCGATATGGGGGGCGTATTCCACTTGGTCGCAAAGCGTTTGACCATCTTGCAGGCATCAGCCAAAGCTTATTTCTACATCAGCGGGAAGTTATAAGTGTATATAGTATATATGTTCCCGGTTAGAGCCATTCGATCCTCTTCTTCCAGGGCAGACGCCCACCTGTGACGTCACTGTCAGGGCCCCGTTGTGTCGTGTCAAGAAAACATGACTTTCAAAAATGCAACAAGAGTGGGATTTAACGACACTAGATGATATTACATTGAATTAGCCTATCTCGAATATGGTTTAAACGCCATTTCATTTGATGACCATACGGCCGATGATAAGGAACTAAAAGTCGAAGATTGTGACAATGATAAAAAGCATAGCCAAGCGATAAATTAGGCGTCGGTCTCTCAAAGTTACGACACTAAATAAAATTTGAAAAAAAAAACAAACAAAACAAACAAACTAAACATCGGGAGCAGATGATGAGACGTCGGTTGTTTGTTTCGAGACGGGATTTCAATCGTCGTCATTGCAGCTGTCCTTATGTCGCGGTTCATGTGGTGGTAGAGACTGTCGGAAACGGCCATGGACTACGTATCATAAAATGCGATGGAAATTAGGACGAAAAGACTCAAGTCAAACAAACCCAAGTCGCTTCTGCATATCCATAATAAACATGAAATGAAAATAAGGAGACCCAGGGACCCTGTATACTGTCTGTAGTCGATGTCCTATCATAGTGTGTATAAAATATAATAACAATAATAAAGGTGAGTGACAAGAAAGGAGCAAAGAGAGAGAGAAAGAGCATTGAGCAGCAGATTGCTCCAAGAAAATGGTCGCGTGCGTTCGAATCTACCACCCGGCCGAGGCTCATTCATTTCCGCCGGTCTTCTCTCTCACTCCCCTCTGTACTATGTACACCACAAACCAAACGACTGGTAGTATATAGTAGTAGTAGTACTACACTCCTACTACGCCAATGCACAACCGTCTTTACTAAATAATGCGATGAGGGGGGTGATTCGGGGGGTCGTATACAACACGAAAGTCGAAGATATAGTCCCTTACTTCCTGGCCCCCTTTTTTTTCTTTTTACTCTTACACCAGTCTGGGGCCTCAAAACTCAGACAACACAGATGGGGAAGAAGGGAAAATAAAAGAAGAGATACATGTCTCATGAAGAGATCTATACAGCTAGTACCAGTCATAGTGGGGTGATTCTAGACTATAGCCTTGTCATTATATCAGAGACAGATAGATGCATATAGGGCCAAACATTATACGCACCATATAGTCCTGAGACTAGAAGGTACACCTACTTACGAAAAGACTCTCTGTACAAGTCTTGTAGAGTCAGTTATAAAGACGCAAAGAAAAAACTCATATATATACATAAACCGGTGGGTTATACCGGTACATTTTCTCGCAGCCCACCATATGGCGCACAATCACCTTCTGTTTTTGTTTTCTTTATATAAAAAATAAACAAATAATAAATAACCTTCACACAGCCCAGCAAAAGAACCAAGCCATGTATATAGCGCACACACAATCTACAATCGAGTGTCGGATCTTGATCGTTAGACAAGACCCCTCGTTGCGTCGCGCATCCTTTTTTCCAGAAAATTTGAGAGAAAGGAAAACTGAGAAAAAAACAAGGTTGTCAAGTGACAGACACGACATTCATCCGGACGGGATGTGTGGAGTCGTCAGATAAAAAAAACAAAAAAAATCGTTGCGCGTCTTTCCCTTGTCCCTCAAAAGTTGCGTTTCTTATTGAAAAAAAAAAAACTACGACGTTGGTGAAACTAGCAATGAATGATTTTCCCAATTTCATTTTATCGAACGGGAAATGTCTGGCGTAACGTCGCCAGATCAGCGAGCAATTGTTATCAATCGGATTTTTTAAAAATTTTACTACATTTTAGAAGAAAAAAAGACAAAAGAGGGGAAAATTCTTTATTTATTTATTTATTTTTCTGACGGAAATAACACGCCGGATGGTTAGGTTTAATTGCACAGTGACGACCGATGGTTAACATTTGTGATATAATTGAATGCTATCCTATATCCTAGACCGCTGATGATTATTAGTGCGGGTGTAGTTATAGGCATAGAGAGAGAAAAAAAAATGAGCGCGCTCTTTCATTTCTATTTCATTTCTCGTCTATTTGATGGGGAGGAAGTGGATGTATAACGTTTCAAGTATGGACGTAAGCTTTTCAATATAGAGTGAAAAAAAAAAACAAAACAAAACAAAGTACAGAGGGCTACTACCTATAGTAGTAGCTCCATAGAGAAGGAGAGACTAGGTACCTACTCGGTAACGCCTCTTAACTTCCTCAGGTTCAATTGGGGTCACTCCGTTTTACAGGTGATTGATGAGTGCACCTTTCCTTCTACTCCCCACAGACTTTTCTTAAATAAACCTACTTCTTGTGTGATGTAGTGCGCAGAGAGACTTTGAAGACGCAAAATAAACCCCCCTCTCTCTGCAATGCCTCTCGTAACTCTTCGACACACGTACAAGGCATACATACATACGGACTACGGACGTTCGCTTTGAATGGGAATTTAATTGGTTGGAAACCGTTTTACAATAAAGACTCTTGTGAGCAAAGAGAAAACTTGTTATATACAACTGCGGATAGTCAATCAAGTTTTCCTATGAAAGGCAAACGTCTTGCAGGCGGAGCTGCCCATTACCGCAATACGCCTATAGTATTTACTAGATTTGAATAATGTTGCATTTCCCGTTTGATTTCTTTATTTTTCTTCTGAAGTTTTTAAGATGTAACACGAGATAACAGGCGATGGACAGCTACAGAACGAAGAGCTAAAAAAAACCCCCTGCTGCTGTTGGAAAGGAACTGAACAGGTATTATTAGTATAGATTCGCTCGATAGATAGCTGGAGGTATATATTAGTTTGGGTCAATTTTCGTTTTTAGCGCGAGCTTTTTTTACTTATGAGTCGGAGTTATCTATCCTGTGGTCGGCTGCTTATCCTGTCTACCCGCCTCTATCTTTTCCCTATTTTTTGGTTATTGTTGTTGTTGTGTTGATGACACAGCCGGAAATCGGAAACGGCCAACATCCGCATGACAATTCCGGTTTGTCTTCGAGTGCTACCACTGTGTGTTACCTCTTTCGTTGCTCCTGCTGTTGTTGTAAAAGTAAAAAAAAAAAAGAACAAATCCCTTCTCTATGTAGTGGCATTTCTCTTATAAGCACTAACTTCCGAATACTTTTCCGATGTTGACGCGACACGCCCGGCATTCAAAAACAAAGCACAGAGAGACACTGACAGATAAAGAAATCCAATGGCTGCGCTACTTTACTACAACTTCTGTACTGTACGAGTACGAAAGGTAAAGCTTCCTTATTCTTGTTGTTTGACGAAGGATCAATCCGATGAGATAGGCAAGACCGGCTTTTCCCTACAAATCACCATACGCCACAGTGAATCACATTTACTTCAGGCGGAAGAAGCTAAAAGAAAAAAAAGGCCCAAAAACAAAAAACAAACAACAAAAGAGCATCGAGAGCTATAGCTTATCCCCTTAATAGAAGAATAACGTACCGGTGGATATCTTTAGGCTCTGACATAGTCTTCCTTATATATTTTTCGTTTTTTTTTGTCTTATGTTTCGAGTCCATTTTTTGACACGGCTTGAAGGCTACTAACTAAATTGTTTCTGCTTCATGGGAGCTGTGTATCGGTAAAATGCGCATCATTCTCAACTTACACTCTAAACATTATTGTTATGCCCACATTTGTTTTAAAATATTTTTTATTTTTCGTAGACGTGTCAAAGTTGAATTGAAATCGACTCGGCGGATGCGTGATAGGGGTCTCGGAAGGGTGGGGAATCGGATGGAATATGTGTGACTCGGTGGTCATCGTCCGTATAGAGTTGACGATCGTGAGAAAGCGCATCGGAAGCCCATCCAATTGTTTGCCACACACTTTTTGTTTTCTGCGGCCAGGGTTTTCTATTGCCCTTTCGCCTGCGACTGAATGTCTATCCCTCTGATGACCTTTTTCACGTTTCTTTCCAGATACTGGGAGGGGAGGAGAATATCAAACGTGATCCACGAATGGGAAAAAAAATAAAAAAAAAAAGGAAATTGGAAGCTCATGGACAGTTGTGCAACATATTTCTCTTGTTTGTCCGTCCTATAAAGAACGTCCAATACTTTTGTTTCTCATTTTAATCTGATTAGTCGCGGTCGTCGTCATCACAGGACCACAGACAGAGAGACGTCGTATAAATCATGCTTGGCCTTCTCTTTTCGATCCTCCTTTAATATCAAAACCGACGACTGTGTAGGTCTTCTGTATTTGTATAAATACAATAGTCTCACAACAATAATACTGTACGAGACATGGGGTGGTGGGATGATCTACGACTCGGATTCACTGCCTCCTTCACCTCCAGTCCGTTCTCCATGTCACCACACCCAAACCCGATGGACGGTGACGACCTCTTATTCACCTGATGACGGTCCAAACATTCAAGAGGATTCCCTTTTTTTTTTCCATCCAAAAAAGGACAAACGCAACAATAAGGAAGTCTGTCCTTCACATCTATCGAAACACGACATCAAATATTCATCATTCGAATCAAATCAGATGGGGATTAAAACCCCCCTGCGTGTCGCACAAGAATCCGGTAGTTACCTGAGCCTTAGTTCCGGATTCCCGCCACGCAGAGTTTCACATTATATCCGGCCCTATATTATACTATACTACGGAAGGTCGTGTGTGAGTAGTTTCTTTTTTATGAATTATCCAACATTTGACAGTAAAGAAAACAAATGGTAACGAGTTCAACGGTAGGGAAACAAAACAAAAAAGTGGGGGGGGGGGACTGCGAATGAATGATTCGAATATGTCGGCAACGACGAAATATGGAGAAAGAAAAAATGCGTGTGAGATGCGACCTCCGTGGATATGGAGCCAAAGTTCTTTTCCCACCCGTAGTGAGCTTCCAACCTCAAAAGAGAAAGAATAAGAAGAAGTTTTGAGAGAGAGAGAGAGAGATAAAAAGAAACAAAAGCCACAGCAGAAGAGTAGAGAGAGTTGTTGTTTTTGTGTGTGTGTGTGTGTGTGGAGAAGGGGAGAAGAGCATTGAAGGGAAAACCCGCATTTCTCATGCTCCACGACGCGCTTAGTCTCTTATACTATATACATACAATTTTATAAGTAAGTCCACTCTCTTTTCGACTGGACCCAACCCAACCCGCCCCTCACCTCAAACCACCCCACCTCCTCCTTTTCTCTCTCAATCCACAGACACAACAACTGAAAAAAAAGACAAAAAAAAAGAAAAAATGGTAATAATAATATGACGCGGTTCTGGTTTGTTTTTTAAGGGCGGACATAGGAAGTGCTCTTTTGTCAAGTCGGAAGGAAACAAACATTTTCGGTGGTAACCGAGGAAGGAAGGAAGCTCTTCCTTCCGTGTCCTTTTTCTAAATAATAATACACGGCAACGCATCATGACACTGATTTTTTTGTTCGGTTAGGATATGAGAGAGGAGGAGGGTTTATTTTGTTTGTTGTCGACTTGACGCGCGTCGCTTCTCAACCGTGAACACAAAATAATTTTATTTTTTTTTTTAAACCTACAAACACCGAACAGAGGATCTGCGTGAGCAAGGTTATAACATGTCCATTACCACCAGCCGCAATGATTGAAATGGTTGGATTTTTTAAATTTAAACGCATTTTCTTGTTTTTCTCGGTTGAATTCATTTGGCTGACTTCCTCCCCGAAAAATTGTCAAGACAACCGACTTGACTTTGAATCAAAACAAAAGAAATTGAATCATCATTTCGTCTTTATTCTCATGAGGGCAACATGGAGGAAGATGTAGGAGCAACACAAAACGGTTCCCACAGACATCAGGCCAACAGTAATGAAATAAAACCGGACGGTGCGTGTCTTCAAAAGTCTACACACATCAAGAAGACGTTGGAACTCTGTCAACTTGTCAAAAGAAAAGAGACAACAACAACAACAACAACAACAACAAGTGGCACTAAGGGAAAACGAAGAAGAAAAAAAAGGAGCGAGCCGGAAGCGTTTAAAAGTCTCCCGAAGATTGTCGTGACCCTTTTATATTATTATCAAGATGAGAAAGAGGGAGAGAGACGATGATGGCGTGGCCCCCCCAGTTGTATACCCACCATTTTTCTCGTTAGTATAAAAATGAACAAAGGTGAGAGCTAAAGAGAATGAGGGAGGAAGACGAGTTTCTTTCTTCTTCTTCTTCAGTGGGAGGGGAATAAGGAGGAGGAGGGTTAAAGGGGGAGGCGTATGTATATCTACGTCTTTTGTTCATTACCTCCAACAGGTTGTTGCTTTTGAGGTAGAACGGAAGGAAGTCTTCAGTCGTCAGTCAAAGTTATTTTTTCTTTTTTTTGCTCCTTCATCTGTGTTTGTTTGTTATTTTACAAGAGAGGGGGGGGGGGCAATCAGTCAGGAGGGGGAAAAGGAAGGACATAAGAAGACGAAGAGGAATATCTCCTACCTGGTGATTTTCGTATCAAAGCTTGACCGTCTTGGCCGGTTATCCGTTTCCCTTTAGACAAATTTATATAGAAATGAGCTTCTTTTTTTTTACTACTACTACCGGTTGTATTTGTTTCTTGCGTAAATTTGATTGAATCTTTACAGGAGATGGGGTTGTACAAAATTCAATTAATATTTTAGCTAGAAGATACGGCACGGCAAATATAATTCCAGTAGTAAGAAAAAAAGTAAACATTTAATTGTCCAACATTTGAAAACGTATATAGACGATCGAAATGGACCTCCTTAGTGCCATTTTCTTGTTGAATGCATTGGTAATGAACCAATAGTGGTGCCTGTTCATGTCCGTTTCTCTATTGACCGCGGCGGCGGTGACGTTCCCATGTCAACAACAAATTGTTGCTGTCAACCTATTCGTCGGCTCTCTCTTTTTTCTCTCTCCTTTTTTTTACCTAAACAAAAACCCAGTAGTGAGGAGAGTTCCCCTTGATCCCTCCTCAAACACGGCCGACCTATTCTCTATCACTCAACTAAAGGAAATGTACAACTCTCTCAAGGGGGATATACATATCTTCAACGTTTTCTTTTGAATTTTAAAAAGAATTTTGTGATTGCTCTTCTCCTAGGCAATCGAGCGGAGAAATGAACAATATAACTTAACACGGCAGATGGAGAAAAATTTCTCAACAAAAGGTCCATTGACGACTATTTCATTAACAAATAAAAGAAACGCGGAATAATCATCAAACACATAGGTTTTGGTAACAGATCGATCTGTTTGCAATCGAGTAGTACATTGGTATGTTTGGTTGTGCGTGTAGTGTGCTGGTCAGATCAGCCGACTATTGTAGACGGTGGTGTAACCATTTCCCGCGGCCGGCCATTCCCACGGATAAGCTTTGACACGGCCCCCCCTAGATCGATCCGTCTTGTTTGTACACTGAATAATTGATTAAGTTTCTTTCTCCAATCGGTTCGATGTCGCAACATTTCCAAGTCCCTTTCCTTTTTCTCTGACCTTCTGTGTCTGCCTCTGTGCACCAAGTCTAGCGGCGGTTTCCCAGCGATTGTTTAGCTATATAGATCCGAGTAATCCATGATGCAATACGACATAGTGATTGTATATAGGGCGATGGATAGATGGATGGATATCTTGATCTTTTAGCCTCACGACAACAATAAAAACAGTGCAACGGTGGCGATCAATATAGCCAAGCGAATACGCTTGTTGTTGTTGTTTGTTCCGTGATCAATCTACTACAATAGAGGAAGAAAAAAGAGAGTTTGGAACTCGAGGGAACATTATTTGAACGGTGCCAGACTTTTAGATTAAGAAGAGAAGATGAGTCTTTGATGAAATCGATTGGGCAACAAAAGGGGTCCATCACACGTCTGTCGTCGTTGTTGTTGTCATGTCCATTTGGCTGTTGATTTGTTCTCTTTGCTCTACAGTTAGTGGACTAGTAGTGTGAGTGTTTTAACTCCCCGTTTTGCTTGTGCAATGTTCATAATTCCGTCTCGCATATAGATGATCGGTTTAGAGAGAGAAACGACGACGACGACAACGACGACCAACTTCTAGCGGAACTAAGGAGAGAGTGCTCGAAGTTTTGACAAGAGCCAACGGTCATCATTGGGGATCTATCGTCTATACGTTCGACTTGGGAGTTTACTGATGACGGTGACCGGTTTCTGATTACTTCCATCACATAACAAGCTTCGAATCCGTTGAAATGGAAATTGAATGGATCTATCTGCTCTGCTATTAAGAGAAAGAGACAAACATTTCGGCTATAAGAGAGAGAAATGAGATAGATACACAGAGACGCTTACATAGAGATGATAACAGGGAGTAAAAAAAAAGAAAAAAAAGAGAGAAGGGAGTGTGTAACGAGTAACGACGTGAAGTGGGGGTGGAGAGAGAGAGGAGGATGGGAAGACAGGTGTGCAGCTGCCGGCTGCTGCGTCTAGTAAGTTTTGCTGTGTATGTATACATTCAACATCCTCTACTCTCTACTCCACATTCACCACCCTCTCGAAAAATACAACCCAACTAAATATTGCCTTTATTTTTCAGCGCTCTCCTCCCGCATCACCAGGCCAAAGAGTCCGTCAGATCACCTTTGGCCATGACGCTGCTGAAACATGCATGCACACACATATAGGCTATCCCCCCTCCCTCTTTGATCTAACGGCCTCACAAATGGACAGCCGGACCGCCGACTTCCTAAATATAACGGGTCAAATGGAACAACAGAGAACACAAGAACTCATTCTCTAAAATGTATCCGGTCTCTGTCTGATTCTTCATTAATTTGACAGTAAATAAGGTCCAATTTACCTGTATTTCTCTTGTTCCCCCCCCCCCCCTTTATTTGCTGGTTGACACATACAAGGTGATCTGTA
Source organism: Daphnia galeata (assembly GCA_030770115.1). Taxonomy (NCBI): domain Eukaryota; kingdom Metazoa; phylum Arthropoda; class Branchiopoda; order Diplostraca; family Daphniidae; genus Daphnia; species Daphnia galeata. The sequence continues at coordinate 1,390,037 of CM061121.1, forward strand.
ACGGTGACAAAAAAAAAACATATCCGAATTACGTAAAGCCCTCACCATAATCCACTCAAAATGTAATTCATTAGCATTTCATTCTTTCCATCAAGACTTGCATCTGCCTCTTATAGAATTGTTTTATTTGACCGTAAACGTTGAGTAGAAATATACTTTCATAAAATTCAAAGTCAAACCCTAAAATGTATTCGAAAAAAAAAAAGAAAGAATTACATTTTTAAAAATTAACATGTAGAGAAGATGTGTGTGGCCAGACGCTAGGGAATCCTTATAGCGAGTCTCCGCGTTTAAGGTTATCGTCATACGTTATTTATAGTCTTTCTCTCTCAAGATTGACACACGACGACGTCGTCGTTGCCATCGCCATCACTGTGGCGTCAAATGAATTACACACAGTGCTGCTAAGAAACCTGAAAAGTTCCAAGCTCTTTTCTGCACTCTTATTATACGTCATTTTGAAAGAAAAAAGAAAATAACTTTAAACGCGGAAAATACACAACGACTGGCTCTCTTTAAGTCTGAAAGAAGAAAAGAAAAAAACCGTTGGGGAATTTCGGTTTCGTGATAATGATGGGCGTCATTCTTCGATTGGGCACGCGTCTCAAGGTGGTGGCACGCGAACGGTCGAAGAAAAAGTCGGTTGGAATAATAACAAAACATTTGTGAATAAAGAAAGAAAGAAAGAAAGAAACGTCTTCCATTTTTAAATAGACACGTCATAAAAATACGCGGTCCTCACCACCGTCTCGTCACACAAAAGGTTTAAAAGGACGACGTCTTGGATAACTTGGGGAATTGAGTCGCGCGCAGCCGTCACACACCTTTTTCTTGACATATGACCGTTGCGATAGAGATCCGGCGTCGGTTACAGCCCGAGGGCAATTCCCCCTTATAGACTTCTTTCTTTATATATAAATATATAAACTTCTTTTAGAAATTAAAAAGACGCCACGCGTCTTGGAAGGGAAGCGTCGTCCGTATATGTGAGGCGATGAAAAGAAAAAGGACTTTTTCTTCTTCTTCTTTTCTCCTTTTAACAAAACCTTTTCATGCTGGACGGACTTATAGACGTAAGAAGTCACAATAGGATACACACCCTCTTATAAGGAAATAGTAGAAGAAGATGAGGGGGGGGGGGGGTTCCTAGTTTTTCACATTGTCCGTTCGATTTAAAGGTCCCAGGGTTTGTTGCGCGTTGACGTTGAGAAGAGACTCGACGATTTCTTCTTCCTTCTTATTTCATTCATCTAATTCTTTTCTCCCTGCCATCTCCTCTTATGTAGCCATACCCCTCCTTTATTGTCGATAAAGAAAAGGGAACCACCTTGGAAGAGGGTGGCCCTATATGTAACTGCCGACGCAAGAGCGTCGGTTACCTCCTCGGGGGTTATTCCTCGCAAGTAGAAGGGGGTCTCTCTCTCTCTCTCTATCTTGTGCTTTCTTTTGATTCAGCAGACACACTTATCCGATAAGAGAAAATGTATAGGGTCATAAAGAAGAAGAAGGAGAGAGGGGGGAAATCTCTTTTCTTTACACATTTTTCTTTCTTCATTGGCAAAAGTTTTTAAAGAGACGAGCCACGCGTCCTTGGGTTTTCCCCCCTTGAACGACGTCGTTTTTCTTCTTCTTGTACACATTTAAAAGGAGAGAAGAAAAGGACGTCTTTAATACACTCGGCGTCCGTTTGACGGTTACGTCGCTACGGGCCATTGGGGGAATCCCTTTGCCCTCAAGAAAAGAGGAAGATGTTAAAGGTCCTTTTATATCGTTTTCCCCCTTTTTCTTTCTTTTCTTTGTGTTACATCGACGACGTCGTTCTTATACACAAAATCAGAGACGACAAAAAAACTACTAAGGGGGTTCACCAACGGTGTGACCTATAGGAGACCTTTAAAAACGGTTTTTTCGACACCCAAAGGGCTTCTTCTACTTCTTCCTATTTTTCAAACAAACGCGAGCCAAACAAAACAGTTTCTTATTCTTTTCCCAAGGAGGAGGCGGTGGGGTGGTCGGTGTCGTGAGGTGGATCATCCCGACAAACTCCTTTGCCCGAGACGTTTTCGTTCGGGAAAGGTGGAAAAAAAGGAGAAGGAAGACCCCGTGACTCTTAAGTCTCTCTCTCTCTCGTCGCGCTTCTAAAAAATTAAAGCAGATGGATATATTTGTTGGATAATCCGACGTTCCGTGGGTGTCCGCACCGGTACACATTCACGAAGCCAAACAAATTACAGTTTCTTTTTCCGACTAGACTCAACATTTCCACCATTACAAGTGAAAAGATTATCTTTGATATATATTCATCCAAGCTGTGATGCTACCCCTTGCGTTATCTACTAACTCTGTTTTGCCTTCAATTTCTTTTTTCATTGAACAATTTTAAGACCTTATTTTTGTTTCCCTATGAGCAACAACAAAAAGAACTCCCAGAAAATCAAGCGACTGGGCTTCGTCTAGATTTCTTTTGCTAAGGCGTCGCTATTTACGTCGCGTGAAAATTGTGATTGGTTGACGATAGAAAATGACGTCACGAAAATCTTATCGCAAAACGGCAATCGCGGACAACCGATTAGATAAAAGGCAGCAAGTCGGTTATAAGAAACAAAGGCGGATCGCGACTGGTAAACTTTGAGTTGAAGAACGCCAGATGCTTGTTTGGAGTGATGTCTTTTATCTCCGATGTTATTAGGAAGTTGGTATCACCTGCGTTCAAGTCCGATTTGAGGGCCGGTGGGGGATGCTGCGTTTATTTCCTCCGCATCGCCCCCGTCCGACGCAAAAGAAAAGAAAAGGTGGTCCATGAACATAATAGACGATCATTTCAATTGAGAATAGGAAAAAAAAAAAAAGGCGAAAAATAGAAAGAAAGAAAAGAGAGTCATAGTTTGACATGGAGCGTCGTTTTTGCTCCGGCTGCTGCAGCAGTGACGGCAGAGATGGCGTAACATCTGCCTGAAAAACGGCGTCGGTGGCTCGGCACACACAAAAGGTGCGTGGGTTGAGATAAGAATGAAAAAGAGCGCTTCATCCTCCATCACCGAAATATATTTATTTTTTTATTTTATATTTTGTTGTTCCTCCCTCCCCCTCTTTACTAGTGGTAAAAGAAGAAAAAAGAGAAGAGTCGGTGTATACAAGCAAGCGCGTGGCGCTAGATATGCTATGGGGGTTGCTATGGTGACAATGAGAGACCGAGTGACGCCAACTTTGTACGTTAGCAGCTGCTCGCAGCGTCGGCGAGCGTCGCCAGCACCGAGAGGAGAAGAAGAAGGAGGGGGGGGGGGGGTTATAGGGAGAGAAAAAAAAGAAGAGGTTATATACCACCACTCCAGCCCCCTTCTCCCACGACATGGACATCTGCTCGCTTATTCTGGTCCTTTTGCCACACACACACACAGAGTACAGAGACATACACACACGCTAAATTCTACTGTGCGTTGCATTTATACAAAAGGGTGGGGGCTCTTTCTCCCCATAGACGACCAAGGAAAAGAAACGATAGAAACGGAGGGTTGCCAAACAAGAGAGCTGCTCAAGAGAATAAAAGAAAAGAAGAGGGAGTTTTTCGAATCCGTAAAAAGAGGGGGTTCAAGGGCTCCTACGTAGAGCTCTATACCGTACACACATAGAAATAGAAATAGAGAGAGAGACGCTGTTGAACGACGTCGACGACGACAACCATCATCGTACAGTTCTTATACTTATTCTTTTCTAGTTGCTATACGGATACATGTAGCCAAGACAACACACTATTGTTGTTTAAAAGGACGCCAGCAGCAACACATTCAAAAAGCCCGGCAAAAAAAAAACCCAACCCCTATAGTAAATCTTTATAGTATTCGATTGATTTTCAATACAACGTACATACGCCAATTGAATCGAAAAAAAAAAGAAAAATTCTAGTTCCTTGTCTTTTTGATAAAAACCGGTCGAAACTGATGGTCGTCACCCTACAAAACCGATATCATCAATCAGACTTTGATCAAGAATTTTATTTCTATTCAATTAAAAATCAATTGAAATTATCCATTTAATCCTTGAAGTAGCATCATCGTCTTTTTAAAAGAAGGAAGACCGAGACGCTTGTTTAGACCATCTTGATTGTTATCTCGGAAAATGTGGGTGCGCGGTCGTCGTGGTAACGGGACGTCACACGATGATTTAATACAACGGTCTAGCTATACCACTGACGTAAACGCTGAAATGAAAGAAACATCCGAGAGAAACTGTTGCAGGACGAGAGAACAATTGACGATCATCATGTGTCGATTGTAACACACAACACATAAGGGGAAAAGAAAGATACACATTAAGTGTTACTATAATAAGAGTTCAAGGAAAAGACATTGGGTCGGCAGGGCGGTCGCTTCATATGTCATAAATCTATTCATTGTCGTCAGTGTGTGTGTGTGTTGCCCCGGCTGCGAGAACAATCAAGGGAAACTGGTAAAGAATAAAAAAGAGAGACTGTGAAAGTCAATGTGTTGTAGCCTTTTTTGAGCCATTATTGAACAAGACGATTGCAACATGACGATCGGCGGGAGTCTGAAAGGCCCATCATCTCTATGAGGCTCCTCCTCATCGGTAACAACTCCCGTCGAGAGAGTAAGTAAAGTAAAGTAAAGTCGGACCCGGCCACTCTCCCCTCATTGTGATGATATAGTTTCGTCCAGCCCCGACACTCTCTCTGCAGACTCCACTCTGCCACCTGTGGATCAAACACATTTTCTTCCGGCAGTTGTCGTTCCCGTTCCGTCGTTATATTTCCCCCTCCCTTCACCCAAGTACTCGGCTCCTTTCTCTATTATTTCTCTATCCGAAAATGTCGTCAATCCAATAAAGGGCTAGCTCTTATCGTCACATCTCTCAGAATTTACTGTACTAGCTTACGTATATGGAACTATATCAAGTCAACAACAAACGCCAGGGCTTCTCTCCGTCCTTAAGTTCTTTCGTGCGAGTTTTGTTTAGACATCCTCGTCTCAATTTCAAACACAGCGACGGTATCGAGACAGAAAAAAGATTTTCGATAGAAAAGCCGAGGGGTTCGCAACTCAAAAGAATCTCGTACACTTGCCCGAGAATCGATTCTGGAATCCCAAATCAGAATCAATAATCATTGAAAATGACGCCAGAATCCAAAAATGATTCAAGAAAACTGTTTACCGAAATCGTCTTTAACTACTTAAACGAAAAAGACGAAGAAAAAGATAGACGTCAGAATCTTTAAAATTGACGCCAGAATCTTTGATATTGACGCCAGAATCTTCAAAATTGACGCCAGAATCAGAACCCGATTCTGGCGTCTCGTACACCTGGCGGCCGAGTTGCGAACCCCTCGAGAAAAGCGATCAGAAGAATTGAGGAAATAGATTTTCGTTTCCAAAAAGGAGAGAACAATCCAAGTAACGACTTGAAAATTTCAGATTGTTTGGAGAAAGTATAACAGAATAATAAAACCTTCGACACAATTCACAATGAATACAAAAAAAAAACCCACACACACAGCAGTTGGATTTTGCCAGATGTGCCTGGTTCAAATATGCCTGATCTGATTATGGTCTAGACGAGATCGTCACATATTTCGACCACCTTTTGGAAAAGTCGAAATATGTAGACAACTCACAAAAAGTTGATTCAAAAACAAACACAAAAAAGGGAATTGGAATGAATCAGCAGCCATTTTCAACTTGTGCTGTCTTATCTACTGTTATTATTGATGCTTTTTTACTCTTATTTTGAATAAAGTGGAAAATTCCAAGAAGATAAGCTAATTTTGCTTCAATTTAAGCGAGTTGATAGCACAGCGACTTATTCGATTAGTAGCTCAGATTGCTTCGATAAATTGAGATAATCGCGAGACCAGGAATCAAAGGAAAAGCGAGAAAAAATGAAAGAAACGCTCACTTACCTTTTGATCCACGTGTCATTTTTTAGGAAATGACATGTCTCGAAGCATCGACGAAGAATCCTCACAGTGTTTCTTTGCAAATGATGAAAGAATTCGATTCCAAGGCGTGCGATTAGTTGAACATAAATTCAATTTGAGGGCAATCGAGGGCAATGTTTTTTAGTGTCAACACACAAATTTGCTCAAAAAGCCTTTTCGTCACGGGATATTCCTTTGTCTGTAACACACACTTTAAAGGTAGGTAGTTTTTTTTCCAATTGCAATTCATCGAATAAATATAGGTCTTGTTTTATCACAAAAGGGGACAAGTGGCAAACATGTGGCAAGTTTGGATCCAAGAAAACGTACGCAATTTTTCATTACGTATCGCAGTGATGTTGAATGTGCACAACTGCGGTAAATCGTGGTTGTCAGTTTTGAGCATAAGATTTTATAGCGACCTAAATAATTAAATAAGAAAATGTCTTCTTTTTTGCCAGAACCTGTATAGTCCTGTAATTATCAATTACAGAAAAACTGTTATGATTATTCTCTTTTCTTTAAAGCTTTTTTTTTATTCAAATGCTTTCACCAAGCAAACTTTAAATTAATCCTAGGACGATCCAATTCCAAATCTCACTGTTATTCTGTGTTCACACCCTCTTCTCTCTTGTGTCTGAATTAGATGACGCTGTCCTACAACTTTGTGAGGTTTCGTGTTAATCCAAAGTTTCCCTTTTTCCTTGATTATTAATTCATACCATTTTTTTTTCCTGGGGAGATTCAAACTTCACATTACGTACATTTTAGGCAATTAACTCATTGAAGACATCGTGCGATAGGTGTCGAGAAAAAAAGTCGGGCCAACTGTGAAACCGAATGTCATGCCGTTATCCTTTTTTTTCCTATACAACTCTCAAAAGACCCAAAAGTTTTTTTCGGTATTTTTTTCCCGTCGTCGTTAGAAAAGCAAGGCAAGATTATTATATACTTCAGAAAAAAAAGAAGGGCGCTACACTGAAAGTTCTTGGCACTGACGGATGGCCGCAGGAGCTAGAAATATAACTTACCTATTGCGCAATGTTAAACGTATGTAATACCGCCATACTTGGTGATGTCACGAACGTACAAGCATCTGAATATTTTATAAGATCCTAGCCCGCTTCCTTTACGAACCGCTTTTCGTAGCAACCACCGTTGCAACAAAATATCAACGTTCTCATAACCAATGCCAGCGATCAATGATTATTCCGAACCGAATAGACCGTCGACTATTAAGAGGTATCGAATTTGTCCATCAAGATTTTTTTGGTCTGCGTAAATATTAGAACTCTCGAAAGAAAATATCTGAAATAGTTACGATGCCGCGTTGTAATCCTTCCCAAAGGATCAAGTCGCAAGGATTTTGTGAAGAATTAAACAGAAATGTGTATTTTCATATGCGATTCGTCTTGCACTGCCACCTAGGGGTAGAAAACGAAATCAGAAAAAAGACCAAGAGCAGACGAAAGCAGTTCAATTCCATGTGTTTAAGGGAACACTCGATTTTTTATTTTTATTTTTATTAGGTATTTATTATAACTCTTATTTTTCCTTCTAGATTCGTAGAATGCAAGTGAATCGGGAACTTTTAACTAATGCATTCTATAAATGATTCGCAATATATAAAGTCCCTGTCTATGAAATGCTTATCTTAAATTGATAAGAGCAGAGTACGGGGGTCTTCGATGGTCTGCTTGATTTTGCGCAAGAAAGTTACAGCTTCCCTGCCGTCGATAAGCCGATGGTCGTAAGTCAATGCTACGAACATCATGGGGCGAATAACCACCTAAAGAAATCAATGGAAATTATAAAAGGTTAAATCTCGTAATTGATATCTGCCGTGGTTGATAGGTTTTTAACCGTTAATGCTATTCTTTCGTACCTGGCCATTGCGTGCGACGGGGCGATCGAATATTCCATGCATTCCCAAAATAGCAGATTGCGGTGGATTGATAATTGGTGTACCAAATAGGGATCCAAAGACTCCACCGTTGGAGATGGTGAAAGTCCCTCCGTCCATATCCTCTACAGCCAGCGCGTTATTCTTTGCCTTCTCGCCCATTGCGGCGATAGCTTTTTCAATGTCAGCGTAGTTCATTGAATCTAGATTACGTAAAACAGGCACCACCAAACCCTTGGCATATTAAATAACAAAGATTAATAGACTGCTGGTTTTTAACTAATGCTAAATAAAGCAGTATTACCTTTGGTGTGGCAACCGCGACAGATATGTCGATGTAATCACGATAGACAATTTCATTTCCGTCGATGACCGCATTGACGGTGGGTTGGTCAGCAAGGGCACAAGCCGCAGCCTTGACGAAAGCCGACATGAAACCCAACTTGATTTTGTGAACCTTCAAAAAGGCGTCACCGTGCGTTTTCCTTAGCTCCATGATGTTGCTATGAATTTCAATAGCATTTAGAAACTGATGACCGTAACAATCTATACTACCTCACCTCATGTCAATTTCGTTAAAAGTTGTCAACATAGCGTTAACATTTTGGGCTTCCTTTAGACGCTGAGCAATTCGCAACCGCATGCGGTTCATTTTAACGCGCTGTTCGGTTCTTGTGCCAGTAATTTCTTTACTGTAATCAGCAGGAGGAAGACGGACTAGGGGAACAGCCTAGAAAAGAAAAGGAGACAAATAAACAAGATCGAACAAAAAAAGTGATTTCTCTTAGTACTTGGGATGTCTGCGTCACATTAACAGGAGCAGCAACACGAGGTTGGATGCTTGCCGCTGGGATAGCAGAAATGGGAGTTGTTGGAGGCGTCGGGCGAGGAGGAGGTGTTGTTGGGATAGCAGCAGAAATTGGTTGAGCGGTAGGGGTAGGCGGTGGAGGAGCAGGTGCAGCCGCTTCAGGTGCTGGAGGAGCGGGGGCAACGGGCGCCGAAGGAGCTTTAGCAGCACCTCCTAGATTAAGGAAGATTTATCACAAAAATGTAGAATTTTTATATATAAGAATAGTGGTTACCTGCACTCATGACGAAGAGTTTAGCTCCAGGTTGAACAGTAGCCCCATCACTGACGCACAACTCAGTAATGATTCCACTGCAAGGGGCTTTGACCGGGATCGATGTTTTGTCCGTTTCAATGTGGCATACTTCTTCGTCTTCTTGGACAGTATCACCAACAGCTACAGAAAACATAACAAAAAGATTCTAATGACCATCATAATAATATCCATAGGTGCAAAAAATCAAGATTAAACAAAAAGAGGGGCAAATAAAAAAATTTCAAATTTTTGTCAAAATATTGAATCTTCAAGAAAAACAGTTTTCACACAAAACAGTTATGTCCTGATAGTATACAGTTAATATTTGGAAAAGTATGAATACCTTTATCCCATCTGACATCACCCTCGCTGATGGAGTCAGCAAATGGCGGTACCATCACAGTTTTAGCATCTCCTACATACAGAATGTGTTATTATTTAAAATATATATTGCCATATGGAAGTTGTTAATCTCACCTAGAGCTGCAGAAGTTCTGAATCCTCGACTGAAAACTGTGATTGGGTTCCATTGACACCTCACATCATTCCTCTGTTGGATGGACAAGTAGCTAGGCTCCTGAAAACTGGTCTCACATATTTCCTGAGATTTGAACAAAGCGCAAAAAGGATTGAAGTTAATTAATTTGTCTTATGTAGAACAGTTAACAGGATGTGGCAAATTAGGACCATAAAAGACAAGGAAATTCACAGTAAAATTTTGTTGTTGAAAATATTTGTAACCTGATGTTTGAAACACGCCGAAACTCTGAAATTGCCACGTAAAACTTTGGCAATTTGTTTCGATGAGCCTAGGGAGAGACGTAGGGCAGCCATGACGAAATTTTTTAGCCGATCTTTTGATTCGGCTGATGTGAGAATCAGATGTAGGTTGCGAATTTTCTGAAAATAGATTTAGGTTAACTATTAAAAAAATTCTTATAAAAATTCCTTTCAGATGTACAACTCAAAACAAATTTATAATTTATACATGAGATTCCCAATTAAATAAATTTTGAATTCTTGTTTTTCTAAATAAAAGGAAAATACAACCTCGGAAGCGCTTTTTGCTCTAAAAAAATTATTACGTATTCTTCTGCTAAAACAAAATGTTTTCTGCTATATTAGTAAAACGATTGACAAGATTTCCTTCACATATTGCGACATTATCATCTTTGAATAATGCTGTTAAAACGGATCACATACCGGGATCTGTTAATATGACGGATAAGTGTGTCCAACGTTTGAAGGAACTGCACCAAAAGTCTCCAGAGAAAATGCTTCGGATATCGGTAGAAGGAGGAGGATGTTCGGGATTTCAATACTTGTTTAATTTGGACACTACAAACAATGAAGACGACTGGTTTGTATTTTAAATATTGACTAAACCAACTCTGATTCTTGACAGTTTTTATTGAAAACAGTGTTGTTGAACGAGATGGTGCAAGAATTTTAGTTGACAAAGATTCTATGCAGTACCTGGAGGGAGCAACCATTGATTTCCAGTCTGAGTTGATACGCTCTGCCTTCCAAATATTGAAAAACCCTAAAGCTGAAAGTGGTTGTTCATGTGGTGCTTCATTTTCTCTTAAAGTTTGATACAAATTAAATTTTTAAAAGCATTTTTGTCAAATTGCCGTGTAATTAGTTGTACATATTTGGGGTGAATGTAACAACAACCAATTGCAAAATAGAGACCCAATGCAATCACCCCTTTTCACTTAGTCATGAGACCCAATTTCTTAGCTTCTAATTCATAGATCAATAAGCGCCACATCTTGACAACAAAGACCTCTGCTTCTTCATCAAGTACCTAAGAAAAATAAAAGGGATAAAATAGGAAACAAATATTAGTTTGTAAAGAAATGTGATTTACCATTTGAACATCATTGATGATATTTTGTGGTTGGCTTCCTATCAATACTTTGGAACAAATGAATTCAACCAGGGTAGGCTCGGGTTCTCCGATGTACTCCACGATTTTTTTATTGACCCACGGTTTAATGCGTCGCTCCATTATCACCTATAGATAAAATAAAAACGAAAGTTTAAGCGGTTCCTTGACAACACTGATTTGTTAATTATTTACATTGTCCACTAAGCTCCATTCAACAGGATGAGCAAAGAGGGATGCTTTATCCGTAGGAATTTTCTCGATAAGACTCTTAATATTTTTCCTTTTCTCCTCTGTATTCTTGGGCTCCTTTTCCTTTTTAGCAAGTTCATCGCCATAGTCTATAATTTAAAGAATTTGTAGTTTAAAGAGTTTGATGGAAAAACGTGTTCTGGTTTGTTACCAAGAGGTACAAGTTTCCGTTTTTTCTTGGTCGTGTCTGTATCGTCTTCATCAGCGTTGAAGACAGCTTTAATTTCCAGCTTCTTACGTTTATTAAATACTAAACTGGGTCCCTGCGATCCTGAAATACATAAACGAAAATAAGCAGTTATAAAAAATGATCGGATAAGCAAGTGATGGTCATTTGTAAGTACCTTGTTTGCTGTCACTTTCAGTTGGAAGAGGACTTAAGGAATTCGTTGTTGACATGGAATCTTCCTCCATGGCAATAACACTACTCGCAACACTAGAACTAACTGTTTTGGGTTCTGGTCCGGTTGGAGTGGAAGGAGCTGATGAAACTGGCGTGGTGGAATTCATTTCCTTCGTCAACTGGAAATCTTCCACATCCGAAGGTTGTGATGGTAGAGACACGTCCATTGGAGAGTATGAGCGGGGGGCATCACTAACGGGAGGTGCTGGCACGAGTATCTGAGGCTTGTATTGTTGTTCTCTCTCGTAAAGAGCCTAGAGATTTTTTTTAAAAAGGTTTCACATCCAACGTTCACGATACTTTGACCATAAATTTTCTTACCTGTTTAAGAGTTGCCGTTGGATCTGAATGACCCTCGGAGAAAATTTTCGTCTTTAATTCCTCGAGTTCTTCCTTCTCTTTTTGACGGTCACGATTGTCAGATTCCATTTCTCTTTCGCGCTCTGTTCTCCGACGCTCCATTTCACGGCCTCTACACAATTCCGCAAAATAAAACGTTAATGGGATCCGACAAAGAAAAGAGGGGGAAAACACAATTTTACTTGTAGTATTTTGAATCGTCTCTTTCGTCATCATAGTCTTCAAGGAACTGTTTGAGCCAGACGGCTTGTTTCTGTTGTTCTTCAATCCTTTCCTTCTCTTTAAGTTCGAGTTTGTCGTAATCACGAAGCTTCTTCCTTTCTCGGCTCTCCCAGTGACGCAACCGTTCCTGTTGAATCCACCCAAAAGAAAATGATATAAAAAAGAACACAATAGAAATCAATCCCAGCTTGGCATTATCACTGGAAATCCTTAAATCAAGAACAAAGGACCCTCACTACCATTCCCTCGTCTTGTACTTTACGGTCACGGCACACGAGATCACAAGATAGAAAACAGGAAAGACAAAAAGGGCACAATGGATTGATTAAACCGGCGCGGAGTTTTTTTTTTGTCCTGTCTGGGGAGTACTTTGCGTGAGTAAAGAAACGCACGATAGCATCCCAAACGGTGAACAAGAAAAGGTTACGCTGGTCATTCCAGACTAATCCACTCCAATGGAAACTATCAAAGTTATGATCAACGTATTCCCAGCCCCCGTTTTGTTGTTGTTCTTTTTTTGGCAATACACACGCGTCACGGAAGGTCGGGATCGATACGTGCAGAACAATCCCCAAAGGACCACTTGGACGACCGCCAAATTTAAGGTGAAATCTTTTACCTGATAAGCGACTTCTTTTTCTCGTGCCTTCTTCTCTGCTTTCTTCCTCTCTAGGGCTTCTTCTTCTTCTTCTTTTTCTCTCAAATAATCTTTTTCCGTTCGACGCAATGGCCGAGCCTCTACTTCGGGTCTGTCTCGAGATCGACTTCTTCTGGGCGGTGTGCTTGGTTGAGCTGGTGGTCCAGGTGGAGTGCGTGATCTTTGCGGTGGAGTGCGTGACCGCCGATGATTTTCGTTTTCCTTATCACGTCTTCTGTCACGGTCGCGATTCCTGTCTCGATCGGAAATTCTGTCTCGGTCGCGATCATTTCTGTCATTACCACCACGATCCCTACCACTGGGTCTATCTCGTTCTCTGTCTCTTTCCCGGTCTCGTCGCTCGCGCTCACGCTCTTTCTCTTTCCTCTTCTTACGCTCAGCTTCTTTCTCTTCATCTTGCTTTTTGGCGATTTCGCGAAACTTTCCTATTTCACGGGTAATCAAGTCCTTTTTACCTTCTTCGATTTCAGTCTCGAATTTCTGCGAAAACAAACAAACAAATAAATTAGATAAGTGAGTGGAGCGAAATTTTTATAAAATAATGATATTTACGTTCAAGTCTAAACTGTTGGCTTCTTCTTTTTTGGCCGCTCTGGCTTTTTCCTTGTCTTGTTCTCTTCTTTCTTTTTCTTCGGCTACAATGGGGTTACGAACAATCAATGAATTGTAGTAGAAATTCGATTATGCGTCAACCGACGAACTCTAGCTATTACCTCTGGCTTGATTAGCTTGCATTTCCGACTCGTAGTCCTTGAGAGTCTGACCAATTCGTTCCTTTACCCACTTGTCTTGAACTCTCTGTTCTTGTGTAAGGAATTCGTCATCACCGTTGGTCGATCCTCCGCCGGCAGCTTTGATTTTGTCAGCTACACGAAAGAAAAAAAAAACAAATGATTTAATTACAGGTTGACATGAAAAATGTTGATAAAATACCTTTATAGGTGTCTAGAATTAACTTTGTTTTGGCATCGACTTTTACCACCAATTTCTTTTCACCAATTTCTAGTTCGTGCAGCAAGCGAATCGCTCTTAGAGCAGGGTCTGGGTTGCTGAATTCACAGAAGCCAAAAGCTACAAATAGAAATTTGAACCATGAATCTCAGTTTTAGAGTTTTCATTATTTCTCAAAATCATTTGCAAGATTGGCTTTACCTTGAAGGACACCAGATGCTCCTTGAACTCTTTTCCAGCTTACAACAGATCCACAGTGCTGAAGAATCTGCCTCATCATGTTGTCAGGTGCCCGATCTGTGATGTTTCCAACAAAGACGGTGACTGATGGACCAGCTCCTTCATTGGCAGGCCTGGGACCCCTAGAAATGACAGTGGGAGACTGCTGCATGGAGCCAGGTGGCATTTGATTTTGTGTCCTCGGACCTTGGGACATTTGAGGCTGTGGTGGTTGCATTTGAGGTTGCATTTGAGACTGCATCTGCGGTGGCATTTGCCCAGGCATCTGGGAAGGATGGCCCATTGGTGGGTATCCCATCATCATACCTCCCTAACAAGATAAAAGAAGCATAGCAAAGTTAGCACACAAAAGGTCTTGATGCTACGCAGAATAAATACTTACTGGTGGCATTCCACCGGGCATCATGTGTCCTGCAATAAAACAGAAACGAGAATAAGGTCAACAAGAAAAAAATACGAAATCTTAAGAATTATACTGTTTTGAATGTAACCTGTCATGTATGGAGGTACCGGCATCTGGCCAGGCGTCAAATTCATCCCGGGTGGACGAGGTGGGTAAGACATGCTCACTTTAATCCCAAAATAACGTCAAATGCATAAACACCAGTGTAAAACAGCTAGGTTCAAACAATCGTGTGGTTCATGTAAAATGGAAATTTGAGGTTCGACAAATAATATTTTCTCGTTAAATGTTAAAAAAATAACAAAAAAACACTCCTCAATTTGCGAAGGGAAAATTTTATTTCCTATCCCCTTTTTTCACTCGCTTGCAATACAGGCAACGAAGACCCTTCTAGCCCGGCGCGCGCGCATTTTTTAATTTTTCTTTTTTTTTTTTTTTTTTAAATAAAAGTCTAAAAACTGAACGTCACGCATAAGAACGCCTAGCGGGCGGCACTAACCGTAGCAACCGACATCTCGGACGTTTGACGTGGTCTTCTCCATTTCCAAAAGTTTCCAATTCCAACTTTGAAATTATGATAAATCTTGGACTGTTCCAAGTTTGTGTATGCCAACAGGAAGAGATAGCAAAGGAGTACAACAGCAGCAGAAGGAAGTAAAGTAAGATCGTGCTAAGTTAAGAATTTTTTTTTCCGTTGGACTTCCTAGAATTTTAGATTGTCATTTGCCAATAACACGCATCGCGAGGAATTTCCGTCAAGTAGATGATACAAGAGTATTCGCGACATTCATGGGACCGCGCCAGTAGTGATTAACTTGTAATAATCTAATTCCAATCTGAATAATCCTGGAGACATGTACACATTTTTAATGATCAATCAATTTTATATGGAATAAGGACGCGCGGGCACGGGGACGAGCTACACAGCGTATATAGTCACCAGGGACGGTTTGTCTATGTATATACCAAATAAGAAAGAAAAAAATAGTAGAAAAATAGAATGTTACGTGTAGTAGTAGTAGTAGTAACGCACGTACTGTGCAGGGAGTGAGAGGGTGACGCAAGCGCGTTGTGGATATATATTTCTCTCCCCCCCTTTTGGCCTTTTTCTCTGTCTAACTCCCTTGTGTTGTTTGTTACGTTCGTGGCCGTGCCGCAGCGGAATCCACACGGGACGTCGTCGGGACTGGGTGGTTTCAAAAGAGGAAGGACTCTCTCTCGTTGGGAGGTGCGGCGGGTGGAGGTTGGAGGTTTACATTTTTTTTTTTTTTTCTGGGCAGGGTGGTGTGGCTCTCCTGTTTGCTAGTCGAAGGTAGTCGTAGTCGTCGGGACTGTGTACCGCTAGTAGTAGGCTGGCTGGCTGGGCTATACGTTATACAAGTGAGTGGGGTGGGCAGCAAACAGAAAACGGTCGGTCCACAGTTAGCCACGGGCACGGAGAGAAGTTTAAGGCGACCTCTGGACGTTTCGTTCGGTTCGAAAGAGGCTTCACCATATGACGTGTTTCGTCTTCTTCTTCTTTTCTTCTTCTTCTTGTGTGTGTGTGTTTCTGTTACAATATTACAGCGCAATGAATATTCATTTTGCAGCATCGCAATACAATTTAATGATATAAGTGAATATGTGATTGTCGTGAGTTTTTGAACGTACAGGCCACGTTTATGTGCGGCGTCAGAGTGATTCTTCATCGCTTCTTTTGACTCTTCGTTTTTCTCTGTTTAACAAATTCATCTTTATTGAAAAAAAAAAAAGAGGAAAAAGAAATCGAGATTTCCGGAGTGCGTGAACGTTTTTCCCGTCTCTCTCTTTAGCCCCTTTCCACTACGAAGGTGCAAATCGAAACCTCATTCCGCCCCCCTCTTAGCCGGAAGGAATCTTATTGCTGCAACAAGCGTGACGTTGCGACGGCGGTTGATAATCAAACATCCGTCGCTAATAGCAACGTCATTTCACATCAACACAATCTAAAGTATTAAAAAACAAAAACAAAAACAAAACAGAGCAAGAAAGCAGCAGTACGTAAAATCGTCGTCCAAAGTGTACGTCCAGTAGTGACAACTAGTAGTACTACTTCTACATATAGTTAGAGTAGTAGCGCTTATTATTGATTATTCAATTGCCAGTTGAGCGGCCAACAGTGAGCGTGAACTCAACTCGTCGTCGTCTCTTTTCTATTCACCCAGCACCCCACATTATCCTACCTACCTATACAGTATACACCCACCTTTCCCGACTGCTGTTGTTATAACATCACCCTCTTCTTCCTAGTGTCTTGGTTGTAATCTTGTTTACTCGATGACTGTTACTACTACACACAGCGCTGGCTCGTGCGGCTGACGGGAACGAGGCATTAAACATGCCTAGACCACCAACCAGCTGCTCTGATATGTAACCAACATTCGAAAACCAGTCGCAACAACAACAAACGATCGCAAGATAGGCCAATCAATTCGAATGGTGGCCATTAAAACGAATACAATCATGTGTGAAAAATAAAACGACATTTTCCACGCAGAGCGTCATGGAAAAATCGAATCCAAAAAAAAGAAAATAAGACAATAATAATACCATAAGAGCCAACCACTTTTCCTCCCGTCGTTCAACATCCTCTTGTCGGTACAACAAAAGGTCAGCCCTTTTCTCCCCACTTTTTTTTTGCTCCACTACGTAGTCCGGATGTCATAAGGAAACATTCAGAGCACACATCCTCTTTCTATCAATACCAATCTCAATCACTCACTTATTTTATTTTATTGGTTAGTTTTCTTTTGTTTCTTCTTGCAAATTGAAAAAAAAAACAAACAAAAAAAAAACATTTGAGATTGGAAACCTCCCCAAAAAAACGAAAATTTTGATCATCTTCAATCATGTCCGGCCGAGAAGAAGGTGTCGGCTAATTATGGACGAAGACATTTGGATTCGGTGCTGCACCTCATTTTCATTTCGAGTTATTGTCATCGCCAAATCAAATCAATAAAATTTCTTCGATAACATCCATCTGTGCTGCTCTCCATTCGATTGCCTACGACGACGACGTCGACGCTCTCTCTGTGTGTGTGTGTGTGTGTTTCTTATTTATTCTTCTTCTGTTGCCCGCAAGTGTTTCTCTATCTCTGCTGCTGTGCTGTGCGTGTTTTTGAAAAGTTCACCGGATATAATATAAGGAGGAACCGCCGAGCGGCAAAGTTTTTGGGACCCAACTGGCTGGCCCATCCATAATGGAGTGTTAATACTTAACTTTTTTGCTCGAGAAGATAACCCAAATCCTTCAACGCAAAAAGAGAAAAGAAGAAAAAGTTTGACGTGTTTATACTCTTAACATTAAAACGTCATCAATTTGATTATTATTATTTGGAGGTGGCAATTGTTTTTCTTCTGGTGCTATATTTGTTATATCATCCGCTCGCCTTTTGTTTTCTCCTTCTGGTTTTTTTTTTTCGTCGATGATCTGAAGACAACGACAGCTGATTGATCAACGGGATTTCTATACATCGCCCTTTATTTTATCTATAAAAAGAGAAAACGGGACACCACGATGGTGACATTTTGCTGATCGGAGCGGCTCAGTGTAACCACCAAAATTTCGAAAATTAACAGTATCAAAGTAGTGATGCCGGGAGGAAGGCGGGGCCTCGTGGCCCCGCAAAACACCTTCTTGGAGAACATCATCCGACGTTGCAGTCAACAACGTGAGTTGATTTCCATTTTTCATCTTACATCTATCCAGATCTATGATTACATGTGTATAATTTAGTTGTATTATGACTACGGCGCATAGCATCGCAGACGATCGACCGTTTTCCTATTAAACAACATATAGAAAGACCCTCAGCGGGCCTGCTGGTAATCCTCCTTTTATAGGAGAAATGACTTTGATGTGATCATCATTGCGCGACCGACGTTGGCCAGCACTCTGTCCAGATTAAAGCGAGACGGATGTGACATTCTACCGCTCTCTTCTATTCAATTGATATAGACTACTAACCTACTCTCTCTGTATCGCTGTGAAATATATTTATTTGAATAAGGTCATAATATATTAAAGACATCAAGCTAAAATCCTCTAACGCCGCATATGTCAAATATCATAAAAACAATATAGGCTAGTATTAGACGAATGGATGTCAAATGTTTGTCAGACAAATCATCTAGCCACTGTTTGAATGCTTGTATATGTAATATAATTCCTCTTTTTTATTATTGGTCCCACAATATATAATGTAAGAAATAATATAATTCATAGTCTGAGTTGTATAGAGCGGTAAATGTCCATCTGGTCGAATGCTGGACGTATTTGGTCTAATTTTCGGAAGGAAGGAGACGAGTTTCTTCCGTGAGCGTCCGTGCGTATTCTTTATCTAACACGCAGCACATATATATAAGCTACAAATGTATCGGTCACCAATGGCCATTCGTATTGCGGGAGAGAGTGCCGGTTGTTTTGGTTGCGTGTCCACGTTGCTGGATGTAATACTCCAAATTCGAATGTATATCCTGGTACTACTAGTTTACTCCACACACAACAGGAGCAGACAAAGACTCGAGATAAGAGCACCTAGAAAGAGAGATCCTGTATACAATTGACATATAAAAAATGTATCTTTTAGTTAGACGTTGATCGAATCAATTCCTCATCGATCTCTCGTATATACTATGTACTACCTTATAATCTTTTTGATGTTTTCTTTGTTTCGTTGCGTGCCAGTTCACCTTAGATATCGGCAATATATAGTAAACATAGGTATAGGAGGAGGAGACGCAATACATAATACTAATATTGAAGAATGTGAAATAGAAAAAAAAAAGACAGAGCAACAAGAGAGACAAAACTTTGTTGTGTTTTTCTAAATCTCTTTTCCAGTTGGTCGACTGTGTCTGCAATATTACCTGATTATTTGGCCTGTCTATACAGGACGTAGTACGGGGTAGTCATGTCAACTTCAACGTACCGGAAAGAGGGACTTTCAATTTTCTAGAAATTGATGGGTGAAACAAAAAGAAAAAAAAAAGAAAAAGGTTTTTTTGAAAATGCAGCCCTTGATAATTTGTTTTGTCTTTCAATTTTAGTGAGGTTGATCATTTTAGAGTGCGCTTAATTCAGTTAAAAGACGAACGTAGTACCATGCAAATGGGTGTACAAGTATATATATAGCCTCAATAAATATTTGTGTTTAGTTTGTTTAATAGAAGAAATACCATGAGACGAATGTACTATGTGATTCAAAAAAACAAAGAGAGAGAGAGAGAGACACGCTATAAGAATCGGGCCGCGGAAACGTGTGTACCATTATAAGGGAGAGCGCGGCTCTTTCTCGCTCTCTCCATCGTTTCTCGAGCTGTCCTTGTGTTTTTATTTTGATGGCAACATCATTTGGTTTCGCTCGTGTGGGCTCACAAGTCGTAACTGTTCCACGACTGCAGGGGCGTGGGCGACGCCACAGCAGCTTCTTATCCGTCTAGTAGTTGAATAAGCTGCTGGTATATACGCATTCAAGACACACAAGAGCGAGAGAAAGCAACAACAGAGAGCAAACATATCAAGACTGAGACAGGGGAAAAGGCAGAGGAAAAAAATAGAACAGGAGGTTCCTCCTACCCACCCACCCCCAAACTTAGCTAAGAACAGAGTGCAAAGAAGGGGTCCCGACCGTCTGGAACGAGTTACAACTGAGCAATTTAGACAACGTAAAGATACTACACCCCCCCACCCAAAAAAAAAATGCCACTGCACTGTATATGCACGATTTACTATTCAATTTAAGCGCTTTAAAATATTTGAAAATGTTTATAGGCAGGGCATACATACGTATAGGAGCCGGGAACAGAGTCTATATAGTTGGTCATCTTCTAGATGAAATGGGAATAAATTCCCGTGGAAAATGGCGACATAAAGTGGCAACTTATTGTGTCGACGACGAGTGCCAACAGCAGCCAGGTTAAGACCCTATAGGTTTCGTCTTCTTTTCCCACCTCGTCTTATAACCCGGCCAGCCGGCCGCCACATAAACGAAATAGACCCCCCCCCCCCCACTCGTTTCTACCAAATATAGTACCAACATCACCAGACTCTCTCCTCCTGCTGTACTACTCTATGTGAGCTGTTACACTCTTAACGGTTGGACGTTGCGTGTGTTGACTGGCGCTCTCACACTATATGGACTGTATTGATTTTTCTTTATAGTGCCACAACAGCATCAAAAACACTATCTCTCTCTTTCTAGGCTATAGTTGATATCAAATTCAAAAATGAAGATTATCCTAACAAAAACGTGAGTTTATTAGTTGGAAAACAAACTGTATATACTCGGGTTTGGTGGCACGCGATATGGGGGCAATTGAATTTCACGCGGGATTCAGTTGGTTTATCGCTTTGGCTAATAAATCACGAAGGGCGGATGATGGAGAAGATGAAAGAAAGAAAAAAAACGCGTTCACAATGTAAAAATAAGAATATAAACGGCAGCAGGTTAGAGCTGGGAATATAAAATTGTTCCATAGTATATATAGTACCCATGGGCATTCAGTTTTGTTTTTTTTGTTGTTCAGGGAGGGGCATGTCAATCCGGGGAGACATGTGCGACCGTGCAACGTCAAACCGGAACGAGTCAAGGCAAACACTATAAGCGGAGGGACGCCTACATATAAAAATATGGTACTATACTACTATACTATACAACAAGCGAGGAATCTATTTCTTCCTGCCATCACGCCACCACTAGACAACAGAACCATTCCTCCTGTCACCCATTCCTCTTTCTACAACCCATTTAAGCATATAAAAATAAATTATTTGGGTAGTCTCGGCCACATTTTTGTTTATGGATCCATTTCTCTCTGGTCGCGTTTATTTTATATTTTCTCTATGGCTGTCACCAACTTACTATCCGTGTGTGTCTGTGTGTGTGTGGCCAGCATCGAAATCTGTCCGTTTCGATGCTCAACAATAAGAATAGAAAATGGAATAGCGATGGATTCCGGATGAAAAAGAAACGAAAAAAAAGTGAATTTGAGTTCAAAAGTGAGATTTTGAACTATTTCCTCCGTTGCTTTTTTTTTGTGATGATTTTGAGAGGGTCCTGTCCAATCCATCCTCTCCAAACGTCATTCAATCGTTTCAATCTTCTTCTTCTTCAATCGACGACGAGAGTCTCTTGTTTCTGGCCGACGTTAACGACGATACTGTCCCCTGCATTTCTGACAATGAAGAGAGAAGAATATGTTAAAGAAGAATTTCTGATTGGGGGTTTGGTGGTGGCAGCAAGGCCAACTAACAAAAGGAATGAGAAATAATGAAAGAAAATGAGACGACGACGACGAGGATTGATGGATGAGATAATAATCAAAATTGAATATGATAGAAAACAATTACAATTCAAGTAAAAATGAATACTGAATAAATACGTCGAAAAAAGAACTGCGATGTAGACCGAGTTGCCGTCATTTTTTAAACGTGTACACACACGCTGAGGTTTTTAATGTCGAGATTAGCGTGTTCTACGTACGCATCCAGCGCATCTCACCATTTGCATGATGGGAATTAAGAATGTGTGGCTGGATAAGATAGATCCAGACCACCGCATTTCTGATGGAACGTTTCTCATGCTCCTGCAGGCCAAGACAGACTTTAATATAGGACACAGCAGCAACGAAATCCTATGTATATTCCCTCTTCGTGCCCGTCAGTCGCCCGAAACGTTTTCTGACATCCTTTATTTTTTTCTCTCTCTCCATTCAGTCTGGAATTTGTTATTTATTTTTATTTTTTCAAACGTTAAAGAGACCGAATGAACTGAGGAGGAAATAATATAAAGAACGAGGAAGTTGAAAAATGTCAAAATCTTCTTCCCTTTTTTTAAACATTTTTTCCCCATCTGTCAGAGATACACTTTTCACTGTGCTGCTGCTCTTATAAGATATAACGATGGCTAATTTTATTTTAACTTGACCCGTTTCATTTTGAGACTCCATTGAAATTTCTTGTCGCGCGTCTATAAACAAGGGCGGACATAGTTTGAATCAAATCGAATTTCATTTTATTCTCAGACTTGTGTATTTATTTATAGTTATTAAATATAAATTTGATGATGAAAAATATTAAACATCATAAAAAAAAGCTTCGCAATACTCTTTGACTCTGCGCCATTTCGTCAGCTCCAAAAGTCTCTCTCAATCTGTCCGTCCGTCCGTCCGATCCCAGTTAAATAAAAAGGAGCGACAGCTGGGTGGCAGAAATCCACGCCCTGAGAGCGTTTAGTATATAGTCCAAGGACGAAATTGCTTCGCGAAAAAAAAAGAGAGTGTGTGTCTGTGTGTGGATAGAGATGCAAGAGAATCTAAACTTAATAATCAAAGAAGCGCATCAGCTGGGCGGAGTCAGCTAGGAGATAATGACCTGCAACTGTTCGTCCACCAACAGCCAACAGCAAATTAAAACAAATACAACGCGGACGCGTCTAACCCTCTGTCTGTATAAATAGACAGAAATGGGAACTTTGTTTTTCGTGATGTGTCTAAGACAAAAAGAAAAACAAAAATCTTGTGTCTTTCTATCTCTCGTCACGTTGCCAAGCAACGATAAAATATTTGAAAAAAAAATGAGAAAATCTTTTTTTGGCTTATGATCCCGCGTTGCGCTGATCAAAGTGACGGATACACAACGCCTTTATTTATCTAGCTGTTATAACAACGTATTGTATTATATATTCTACCTAGTTGAACTTTGAACTGATGGTGAGGATATACGGTGAGGATATAGAAATTGGCGTGGCCCCAATTTGATTATAAGATGCCGCCGGCCTTGTAGTATTTAGGCGGGTAATGCTGACGTCTATACGATAATTGGCTTGGATTGTGTCATTGCGCGTGAATCAGATCAATGGCTCTGTCAAAGGAGCAACCCACCCACCGAAAAGTTTAGACAACAGGCTCTCGTCTGCTCCTCAAGTATATTATATTATAATATTGAAATGCATGCAAAGGAGTAGAGAACACACACAATGTGTATTAGTATATCGTCAGACAGATGGCCTCGTTGTCATGGAGACTATATTTTGGGGGGGTTTTGTGCCTTTTTCAAGTGAAATAGCAGCACAAAACTTGATCAATTCAAATGTGTCCGTTCTGTTGGGTTCTCCTTTAATGAATGAAATCGGAAACTATGAGAAACATCAAGTATAACATACACAATTGGGTTCTATCGTGACGTGGAAGAACCCCAATTAGGGCTTTCGTCTATTACGTAACGTTTGTCAGATAATATTTCTTCGATTAATATTATAAAATGAGACGTGAGAATAATCATTTCCTCGATCCATTTACGCTATTTTTTTACTAATTACGTTTTTTTTTCTCTTTTCATTGTCTACACGCCAATCATTGATTGATTGATTACAAAATTGGAATGAACTCATCGTATCGACTGGCAGCCGACAGCAGTTTCCTCCTGGCTAACGCTCAAATCGTCGATTATCCCATCGTCTATTGCAACGAATCCTTCTGCAAGATCTCTGGCTACAACCGAGCAGAAGTAAGTTTCCGTTTTTTACTTATTTATTCTCTTGTTTCTTTCGAAAATTAGAATTCATCAAATAAATGTACGAGAGAGTAACAATAAGAAAAAACGCGTATTGATAAATCAAGTGCCGAGATGTGCACAACCGATAGATTGCGCTTGAAAGATTGCAGACAATATATATACGCGCACCCGTATATACAATACATATATATCCATGCTGCTTTTGCGTTGAAAAGACGAGAATTGAGGGGGAGTTTCTATACATGACGCTATCGATTATCGAAGAAGCCCAACAAATAATAAAAGAGAGCCTCTTGTACATGTACTAATGTACGTACGTACAGTACCTACCTAGACCGGTAGTATAGTGCAACTGCTACAACCTACTGCAAAAGATGAAGCACATCGGCAAATGCTAATGATTTTTGTATGTTCTCTTTCTCTTTGGGTTGGAACGATCGATGGGCATCGATCGTACAACAGTTTCTCTATGTAGTTCTTCGCACAAAAAAAAACTGAAATGAAATGAAAAAAATTCTTTCTCTCTGTGAATATGAATTTACAGGTGATGCAGAAATCATGTCGCTGTTCGTTCATGTGCGGCGAGATGACGGACAAGGAGACGATCCAGCGGGTGGACGAGTGCCTGGAGCAGTACACTCAAGATCAGTTCGAGATCTTGCTCTATAAGAAGAATCGTACGCTCTTCAATTTCTTTTCTTTATCAAAATTCATTCACTTACTCGCACACAAAAAAAAGAGGGGAAATTATTCTTTCAGCAAAGGCTTTTTTGAAAATTGTCTTCGAGCTTTTTATTTTGGCTGTGACGTTTCCTCCGTCAACAATTTTTTTTAAAAAAGAGATTAAGATAAAGGAATCATACGTATAGGGTATTATATAGTAGTTAAGGGAACGAACCCTTACACAACAACAAACCCAATACTTTTGAGTTATCTATAGAAAATGTTTTTTAAAAAAAAAAGAGCATATAACAATAATAAAATAGAAAATCCCAAATTGAATGGTGTGTATCCCTGTGGGTGTGACTCTTGTTTGTTTAGCCGCAAGGAAATCTTTATTTCGCTTTTTATTTTAAAATTCTCTTTATTTTGAATAATTACGTTCTTCTTCTCTTCCACCCGGCTATAATGTAAGAAAATAGAAAGAAAAGAATATCCCAGTCGGATTTTTATTTTCAGTAACGTATAATTGGTCGTTATTGGGGGTTGCAGGTTCTCCGCTGTGGCTGCTGTTGCAGATAGCACCCATTAAAAATGAGCGGGACGTCGTCGTTCTCTTCTTGTGCACTTTCCGTGACATCACAGCCCTCAAGCAGCCGCTCGAGAGTGAAGAATCCAAAGGTAAAAAATGTCATCAAAGTCCCCAAAGGCCTTCCAACCTCTTTTTAGCCTATTATATTTATAAGGCTCTCGCATATTTTGTCTACCAAATCATCTTATTATTATTATATAGTAGTGCCTGTAGATGATGTAGACACAGACAGACATGGAACAGATAGCAACAGACCCAATCATCAATTGTTATAGATAAGAAAACCAAATCAAGTCTGACTGTGATGCATAACAAAAAACAAGAAAATCTTTGGCGTATAATAAACGAAATCCTAGATGCTGGTACCAACTAAGTATCAAATGCCAGACGGCCATTATGTATTATATACACACAACCTTGTAATACATGATCAACGTGAATAGATCCTATTTTTAACTATAGCATCGAACATCAAGTCTAAGTTGAAGAATTACTATTATAATATGATTTCCAATAATAATAATTAGAGTTGCCGTATGTACATCATCTTAAATTATCATTAAAATTCATAATTTGTTATTGTTTTTCTCTTCTTTTTGTGTGTGTGTGTGTGTGATTTACAAACTGTTTGGACCACAAAACCAAAAGGTCTCAGCAAGTTCGCCAAACTGGCCCGTTCGGTGACACGGAGCCGAACCGTTTTGGTCTCGCAATTCTCCTCGCACATCCCGGCCGCCACCAACACCAAGGAAGTGGCTGCCATCAATAAGCAGTCCAACTTTGCTCACGTAAGTTTCACCAGGCTCGTTAATCGTACGTATAGCGTATACTTCTTTTAATAAACTTGGTAAAAACAAAAAAAATAAAACAAATAAATAAATCAAGAATAAAAACAAAGCCATCAGCACGCAGCCACGTCAACAGCACAACGATAATGGGTACAGCAAACAAGCTCCAACATCACATGCACGTTCTTGTGCCACAACAACATATCAATACTTGTGTGCTGTGTAACTAAATGGCAAAACAAACAAGATTATAGGTAGTGTGTGTGTGTGTGTGTATATGGGATTTGCTCTGGCGTCGACAACGGAAAGAGAGAAACGTCGACAGACGCTAATAATACCAACAACGGCCTTTATCAGAATCTCATTTTTTTTACCTTCCCTATTTTTGGTATAAGTACCAAACAATATAGGGATGGAGAGACAATTGTTGTTGGATAATCGATTAAGCTTATTATTTAGAACAGGTTTTTCTTTTTTTTTAAATATTCTCCGCACCTTATTATTCGATAGGCCTAATTTGTTCCTACTATATTTTTATGGGTTGTGTATTAGCGGCAGGCGCATTACTACTAACCGGCAGTGTTATAGAGACTTGTTTTATTTTGCATGTAGGAGCGATCAAAACACGGAAGAGTTCATCCCATCATCGTGTCTGACTGTCTACTACGATGTAGATCGAGAGAGAGAGAGAGAGTCTTTAATTGCGTATACATGCAGAGAAAGTATATAGAGTACCAGTACATGTTTATGTAGTGTAAGAATGGGGCATCATTAGTGTGTTGGCTGCCATGACGCCCTTTCGTCGTCCTCGTTAACGAACGTGTAACGAGCTCGACTCCTCGTACAGAACACAACAACACGGGAATTATATAGCCGACAGCACTAAATGTGTAGAGAAAAGACTTGGGTCAAGATGGAAAGACCGGGTTATATACTAATAAAACAACAGTCGTGAAACTCACACGGTCATATCTCTACAACTACAAGAAACAGCATCACGCACAAAAGAATACAAACAATAAAAGAAGGGGAAAAAAATAATTATTCAATTTGCTATCTCCAGGCTTCCCCTCCCCCCCAAAAGAAGAAGAACCTATTTGATAGAAAAACATCAAAGTCATGGAGTTTCATATATTTTATTCGCATTGATGAGATGGAGACCGAGAGGTTGCTGATTTATAAATAGTTTTTTTTTTATAGTAAATGATTTCTTCTTTATAATAATGGCCGTTAGAAAGAATGATCTCATGCCTTTTGTCCATTTATCAAGTCCATCAAATACACACAAAGAAACAAACGAGAACAACAAAATAAAAGAAACCCCCCCCCCCCAAAAAAAAAAAAAAAAAAAACGAATGGCATTGATGTATATAAATAAAGAATTGCATGTGTGTGTTTGGCATGAAGAGATAACGAGGTCGATTGTTTCGACTCTTCACGCAGTCACGTCTGTATTAATGTAACAGCCGTTGCAATCCTTATACAACGACGTAATATAATACTAGTACTACCAGATGTTTCTTTATTTGATGTATACACACAGATAGAAACAACTGGAATGATTTCAAGACTCTATTTTCTCTCAATATTCGTCGGACTAGCTCTGTCACATGCCAACATCAAACGCGGACAAATTATTTGTCTCGATCTCAGCCGCCACCTTCCATCAGTAGCTCTTGATGGTTAGTCGTTCTTGTTTTGAAAAGATTCGGTTGCATAGCCGGTCATCGAGTTCAGTCAGTATACAAAAGTCTATAGGGATGGCATGTAGCGGTGACTGCAACTATAGGCTCATGAATCGTCTGATGTTTGTACTTGGATGTTATATGTATACTTTTGACTATTCAATATGAGATAGTCTAGAGACTATAAAATGCTGGCTGATGCTGCTACGTGATGACCTTTGGGTTGTCCCAAATGCACATAGTACCTACTACATAGTATTTGGAATAATATACAGAAGTATATAGTACAGGCAGAGCATTTGAACTTTTGGTGCTGTGTAATTTATGAAAATAGATGATGAGCCTGAATGCGGACGTCCTGCCGCAGTACCGCCAGGAGGCACCCAAAACGCCGCCGCACATCCTGCTGCATTACTGCGCCTTTAAGGCCCTGTGGGACTGGATCATCCTCTGCCTCACCTTCTACACGGCCATTATGGTGCCCTACAACGTGGCCTTTAAGAACAAGACGTCGGAGGACGTCAGTTTATTGGTCGTCGATTCAATCGTCGACGTCATCTTCTTTATCGACATCGTACTCAATTTTCATACGACGTTCGTCGGGCCCAACGGCGAGGTCGTCTCCGATCCTAAAGTCATCCGCATGAACTACCTCAAGAGTTGGTTCATCATCGACCTGCTCTCCTGTCTGCCTTACGACGTCTTTAACGCGTTCGACCACGACGAAGACGTAAGTACCGTACTACCACCTAATTATATTTATTCTTTATCGCTGTGTGAAGCTATTTAGAGATGATTTGAGATGAAGTTGTATAGACGTGAAAATTCTATTTCAAGATCTGGCTGCTACTCCTGCTCAACTGCTGCTGCTGGTAATATGTTGTTTTCCTATTGGCCGCTTCCACCATGAGATTCCCTATCGTTGACAGTGTGCTAAATGAAGATGGAACAATCACGCAGCGTCATACACGATCGCAAAGAATGATGGGCGCTCCACGGCATCCTTTTTCTTTTGTTTTGTTTTTCTCTCTCTCTCTCGGTCAAAGAATGAGAAAATCAGGCGTGACACTGTCTAGTACACAGTCAAGTCATAGGGCCAGCAAAGAAATCAAACAAAATAAGAAAAAAATAGAGTCATCACATTGTTGGCTCGTGTCCCGACCGAAATAGACCAAAGCATGACGATTCGTGGCTGCTGTGCGAAACCCCCCTAAAATGGGGTTCATCTCGATTCATCCGCGTCGCTCGTCCATCATATGATGGACCCTCCGTTTTTCTTCTTGTCTTGTCTCGCTGTCCGTTTCGGTTGCACGAAAAAGTTATACGACCCATGGTTGCCTTTTTGCATACTCGGCTATTTACTCTCTTTTATAGCCGTGCAGCGTCTCTCTCTCTCTCTCTCTCTCTCTCTCTCTCTCTTTTTCCTTATTTTTTTCTTTTATTTTATTTTCTTATATTCTTTTGCAATGTGACGTGACAAGACGAAACAAAAACATTGCGAGAGAGGATCGTGTCTCCTTTCAAGTCCTGACGCGGACTCGCTATACTCCTCCGTGAGACCATCCACTTTTAATGAGATCAGCAATCACGGATTCAGAGTGTGCCCGACACATTGCGCTATATACTACTCTCCCCAAACTCGACTGCTGGGCTATGTATTTGTATGTGTACAACAAAACATTTTCTGGTCAGCTGTTTTCTCTTCATACATCGTTCCCTTTTATTTATTTTGTCATGTCAATTGTATATCATAACGGACAATTTTTTGTCGTCGTGTTGAGAAAGAGCCTGATTTTTCGAGTCAACTGTTAATTCGATTGAAAGTTAACAAGCGCTAGACATTTATACTATATATAGTGTATGTACTACTACGTTGTTTTGGAGAAAATAACAATTTAATGGGTTCTGATTGTAATGCTCTGGCATGTCCCATTAAGGGACTCGAGCCAACAACAGATTGGGATATAAAGAACAACCAATTACAATTAGGTTCGATAACCGTCTTGACAATCCACTATACTACAAACAAATAGTAGTAGAAAGAGTCTCTCTAACTTTTTATTCTTTTTTTTTGTTATACTTGAGTTTCGCTAATAGCTCCTCGGCTCGGCTCTCTACGAATCTCAACTTGAGAGTTTCTCCTTGACGGATCGAATTCACTCTCAAGTCCCATGTGTGTCTCCGCTAGTCTCAGCTTCTTCTCTTCATAGGGAAACACTAGATTGTCTGTCTCTGTGTGTGTGTGTAAGATCCTTCAGTCTGTTTCTCTGACAGCCAACGCCCCTGATGTGTATACGCTAACAGGATAGAACGGGCGCCAAACAGATGCGCCATCAAATTCGCTATCACATTGATATAATTAAGGAGAGCTCGAAACTTGTTCTTCGTCTCAAACCCTATAATTAAAAAAAAACAAAGTCAATTAAAAACACACAAATGTATATCTACTTATTGTATCGGATACACATAGAGCTCCGATTGTCAAGATGCCATCTACCTATATATTTATATTAAAAAACGCGGAATCCATCCACTACTATATGATGTACAACACCGTATTCTTTACTTTTCACTGCGACGTCCCGTGACGGGAGATCCTTTTTTATATGATGTACACGGAGGAGCATCGAGTGAATTGTTAAAAGAGAAGCGCGAGAAAAGCTTTTGCTTTCTGGTTAAATATCAATAGAGCGGTTTATCCCACTAGACCACTTTCGGTCTTCTCTCTTTGTCACTGTGAACGTCGTCGTCGGCGAGCGTTGGCCCTTTTATTTTCTTATTTACTACTGGCTCGTAAAACATGTATAGCAGCAGGAGAATTCGGCTAGAAAACGATGAGAGCAGCAACAACAACAACAACAACAAAAAAACAAGAAAAGAAAGAAAAAGAAAGAAGCAGCGAGCAGCGCATTTCATGCTCCAGCTGAGGCAGAGAAAAGAAGAGAAATAGATATATACACTAGCAGCTAGCTAGCTCTATTCTATCCAGTGTGTGTCTACGGCCGAAACTCTTATTTTTATACATATATAAATGTATATATACCACACACACACAGTCACACACAACCCTGGTGAAACCAAGTTTTTTAAAAATCGATTTCTCTCGGCCAGATGAGGGCCCTCATCGCGCACAGTATCAACTTGGCAGTTTCACTAGCCCTAGTAACACAGTTCACCATTGTGTGCTGTTAAAAAGGCGAATATATCCATTTGGACGATGTCGTGTATGTATAAATATATGTTGTGTATATATAGTCGCCGACTAAGTTTTTGATAGTACGCACTCAGCGCAACTACAAATCCAACGCAAACAAATAATTGAGGGAGGAGGAGATCTAACCCCCCCGTCCCCGAGTGAGTAGACTAACAGCCGGACCAGTTTCCGCCATCACTCTCGTCCGTCCATCCTTACAAAAGCGGCAACAACATCAACAACAAAATGGGGCCATGAAAAATTCAATGAGAGATCATATTGTGTGCACATAGTAGTAGTATACAGCATAGCTATACTATAACTCTAGCCGCCATGTAGAATGTGTTATAACAAAAGAAAACGAGAGAGAGAGGGACGGAAAGTGCATTTCGTCCTCCCGACAGGATAGAATAGACGACTGGGAATTGAGTCCAGCAGCACCAGGTCTTTTCTTCTTTCTTTTTTTTTATCGTCTCACTCAGACAAAAGCTTCTATTGTTTAGATCGTATATAATAGCGCGTGTTGCTGCAGTGTTCTGTTTGCCCTTTTACTTGAAGCTACGGCTCTGATGTACATCATATTGCGTAAACGAGGCTCAGACTATTCCAGCGATGCCCGGCTCTTCTACATCTATTGCGCTGCACTGTAACACAAATACATACGATACACCTGCTGCTGGTAGTACGTCACCCTCCGGCCATCAACGCGGGTTATTACCATTCTCTGTAATATTAATAATAATACAAGACAAGAGTCTACGCTATGTAAACGGTAGGGTACAGCACCGCTACGACAGTTGCCAAACCTTTTGTGTAGTGTATGTGTGCGGATAACTGGGCGGCCGAATAATCTGCCGATGGATCTATATGTATACCCACAGCAGGAGAAGACAAAGGAGCTCTACATATAATCATAATAATAGCGGCTCTGTTGAATGATGAACGCCAGCACCGTCGTTCGTTGTGTCAGAGATCCTGCCTCTTGTGCGCGCTGTATAAATAGAGAACCGCAACGCAAGTCGTTATAGAACGTGATCAATGTTTCCTGGCGGAGATGACGGAATGGAAAAGAAGAAAAAAATAACAGCTCCAGACAATTTTTTGAGATGAATAAATGAACTCGACTGCGCGTTATGAAAAAATGAGTGACGACTGCTGTTCCGACTCGAATTCCCCTCACTATAAGTTTTTGTTTTGTTTTTTTAAAAGAAAAAGAAGAAGAAGCTAATATAAGAAAATGATTAAGTGTTTCACGCTCACACAAGACGGACGGACCTGATGCCAAAATAAGACACTAAGCTGTAACAGGTCCCTCACTCTCTCCTTTATATAACGTCTGTTTTTTTCGTCTGTTGCGTCGTCGTTTCCCCCCCTTTTTTTTGTCATTTCCTTTTGGCTGTTTACTATTTATACTGGAATGAAATTATCGACCAGGAGTTCACAGGGTACGCATTTGTGGCTAATGTTTCAACTCGTTGTACAGCCAGTCGGTTCAAGAATTCAACTCAACTTATACTATAATGAAATAAAAAAATTTTTTTTTGAAATGTTTTCTTATTATTTTGAACGTAGGGTATCGGGAGTTTGTTCAGCGCTCTGAAGGTGGTGAGATTGCTGCGTTTGGGCCGTGTGGTGCGCAAATTGGACCGCTACTTGGAATACGGAGCGGCCATGTTGATTCTTCTTCTCTGCTTCTACATGTTGGTGGCTCATTGGTTGGCCTGCATATGGTATTCGATCGGCCGTTCGGATGCCGACAACGGCGTCCAGTACAGTTGGCTATGGAAGTTGGCCAACGTGACCCAGTCGCCGTACGCTTACGTCTGGTCAAATCAAAGCAATTCACCTGAATTAGTGAACGGGCCAGCCCGAAAGACCATGTACGTGACGGCCCTTTACTTCACAATGACTTGCATGACCAGCGTCGGTTTTGGCAACGTCGCCGCTGAAACGGACAACGAAAAAATATTCACCACATGCATGATGATCATCGGATGTGAGTCAAAATGCAACTGTGTTCTCTATCTCTTCGTACATTTTTAAAAACTTGTATTATCTGCTAGTCGATTTATATAGTAGAAACTCGACGATCTTTCGCTGTAACGATCAGCAGATATAGTAGGTAGACTGGATGCGTGTGTGTATCTAACCGGCAACCGTGATCCAAGTTTATATTTTAAGACCGTGAGAGTAGATCCAGCAGCTGCGCTTCTCTCTCTCTCTCTGCTGATTCCTATGTATATCGTCCCAAGATAGTTAGATTCGATTATATACGGGAGCCTTTGAGGACTCACACAAAAGAGAGAGACGATCGAAGGATTTAACGGAGACGCGATGTTGTTTCTTCTTCATCATCATCGCATCCATCGAATTGAATTGAAAGTTGTCGTGATATTTCCTTTGAAAAATTTGTTTTTTTTAAATAAATACACAGGAGGGAGGGAGGGAACATTTTTGATTCGATTTCTCCTTTGCTCTTCAATCTCTTCTTTTCAATCTCTCGCGTGTCTCTCTCGTTATTCCGTCCTAGACAAACATATTGCACGGGGAACTAATCAGAAGATGTCCTCTCTCTCTCTCTCCTGTAGGCCAGTGTATCCAGATGCCGAGGGCGTCAACTTCTAATGCGTTATATTAGCAACAGCTCCGCAGAAGCGGAAATTTGACGCATCTCGCCCCTTCTAAAATAACCGGGGAAATGATGACATTTTCTCCGCAACTGTCACCGTCTTGTCTTAGATTAAAAATCCTGAAGTGTGAATGAAATGAAAGAATATTTGTTTGTTTCTAAAATTAAATTTGGCGCGCTATAGAGAATCCGCTTCGATGCGAATATCGACGAAAGTAAAAGAAGAAGTTTCTTTTTCTTTATTTTAAAGTTGCCTCTTTAAAGTTTCGTTCTGCTTCGTTTTATAGTTGGTGCTTATCAAACTTTCAAAATTTCTGATGCATACCATATACTCTTAGCTGGTAGAAAAGATTGTCGTGCGCTGCGCAAGGCGTTAGTGAGGATAGCGTGACTCGGTTGGCAATGGCGTGATGACGGTCATTTCACATTTCTTTCCTTCTTTTTATGTTTAAATTTAAAAAATAAAATTTCAACTGGATGAAGCCAGAAACAATAAAAAACAGAAAATGACGCCGAGCTTTTGATTACGTGACGGATTTACAGAAAAAGGGCGTTACCTCGGTAAATCATTTCAAAGAGAGAAAAAAAAACAAAAAAACAAATAAATATAGTTCAACAAATCCATCATCACTAATCGTAATCGTGTCACTTGTTTCGGTCTCCCATCAGTTTTGTTTTGTTTCTTTAAAAATCCCCTCAAAACAAGTCATCGATCAATTTTCGTCATTCACTCAGCCCACTCACGCAGTCAATCTTAACTTTGATGTCGTGTGTGTGTTGTAAACTGAAATGTTAACAAAATGAAATTAATTTTTGTTTCGTTTGTTTTATTGAATGTGGCAGCTTTGCTGTACGCGACCATCTTCGGTCACGTGACGACCATCATCCAGCAGATGACATCGGCGACGGCCAAATATCACGAGATGCTCAACAACGTGCGGGAGTTTATGAAATTGAACGAAGTGCCACGAGCCCTGTCGGAGCGGGTCATGGACTATGTCGTCTCCACCTGGGCCATGTCCAAAGGACTCGATACGTGCATGGTAAAAAAAAAAAAAAAAACCTCAAAATTTATTGCGTTGCGTCATGCGTCTTTTTCTATTTATTATATTATGGGAATGGAGGTCAGAACCGAGGCTATTATTGTTACGAAACAAACAACGTAAATAACCATTCGAGTCACTTAAATATAATACGTAATCCCCTCCAGGCCAGTACGGCGCGTTCTAACCTATAAAGAGAGAAAACCAATTTAGCTTCTCCGCCGATTTATTTCTTTTTATACTATTTGAAATTGTTTAGCTCGACCTCGCATCTGTTTTTATTTCGCCAGTCTAGAAAAATATAACAAGACACGTAGAGACAAACACGAACATTCAATTGTCGCCATTTTTGCCCAATTTATTATTGTTGTTTTTTGGGAGGATATTTTTCTTTCCATAGCCAAACGATGTAACTTTCATAGAGACTAGACATCCTAAAGAAAAAAGTTTGTTTCGCTCTTTTTTTTTTAAAGAATGACGTTATCTCTGTTTTACTCGCAATTGTTTTGCATCTACTTTCACGAAGAGTGTTTTTTTTTTCACGAATCTTAAATGAGTTGAATAGAACAAATAAAAGAAGATACAAACGACCACAAAGAGTGGCTATATAGTAGCTCGCGCCTCTGCGTGTTTGCATACGAAATATCTTTTCTTTCTTGTTTGATAATGTTGTCGGTGTGCTCGGTGCTGGGGATCCTAGTGGATTTCTTTCATCGATCGACAGAGTGTGCCCCGAATTTCACTCTCATTCCTTTTGAATGTTTTCCAACTGAACTTGTGACTTTTTCTACCCACCACCGACGTATAAAATTATAAATCTAAATACACAACAACGCGCAGTTGTGTCTAACCTACATTTGCCCGGCGGATGGATTAGCCTCCCTCTGACACGCATTGGCACCTGCTAATGGATATACAACCATAGAAAAAAAAGCGAAAAGAAAAAGAATTTAATGTTGACCCATTTTTTTTATTTTACACACATCGTGTCGTGTAGGCGATGTCTCTGAAAAGTCTCGCAGAGTTGCGCTATATTTACAGACGGCAGCCTAAATGTAGTGTGTGTGTGTGTTTTGAACGAACGATGGATCACCACCGACA
Organism: Daphnia galeata; assembly: GCA_030770115.1. Classification (NCBI taxonomy): domain Eukaryota; kingdom Metazoa; phylum Arthropoda; class Branchiopoda; order Diplostraca; family Daphniidae; genus Daphnia; species Daphnia galeata. Next base: position 1,425,578 of record CM061121.1, read on the forward strand.
CGAACACACCGCCACACCTTCTTACCCCGTCACCTTTTTTTTTTTTAAAAAAAAAGGAAAAAGACAAAAGTTTTGTCGTCAGGAGCCAGAGTTTTTGTTATGACAACCATCCAGACTTTGGCTAATAGGTGCGAGTATATATAGTACACAGAAAGAGAATCATACGTAATAGTTGTTCCAGGGTAGATTTTTTTTTTCTCATTTTCGGCTCTGTGTGACATATCAAAGGTTGGCCATCATCTAATTCCTATACAATACAGCACACATACACACATATGCTATGTAATATTAATGTTGTTTCTCTTTCTTTTTATTTTCTTCTTTTAAATTCGGTGACATCAATAACTTGACACGAATATGACGACAATAAAACCAACAACAATACCCGTCCACCATCACCATCACCCTTCAAAAAAAACCAACACAAAACAAACAAAACAACTTGCTATTGGTGACGACGACGGCAACGGGGGGTGATGACAAATAGGTGCTGAATTATTGCCCGAAAGACATGAAGGCCGACATTTGTGTCCATCTCAATCGCAAGGTGTTCAACGAGCATCCAGCCTTCCGGCTGGCCAGCGATGGATGCCTCAGAGCATTAGCCATGCACTTTACAATGGCCCATTCGGCTCCTGGCGACCTTCTTTACCACACGGGCGAATCCATCGACACGCTATGCTTCATCGTCACGGGATCGCTAGAGGTCATCCAGGACGACGAGGTCGTCGCCATTTTGGGTAATACATTCGCTCATCTGAATGAACTCCACACATTTGTCTCTATTTCTATTATTTGTTATTATTATGTTGTTGTTGTTGTTGTTGTTAAAGTAGTCGAGTTTCTTGATATAATCATCTACCTGAAACTCGACCACACCTTCCAGTTCAGGTAAACCTCCTGGGAAATGAGAGAAAAGCAGAAAAGGGTCCTCAACAGATCGATGACGTCGATGCTCTTTTTAACCGTCAGGGAACGAGATATGTTCATCGCATGACGTCCTTTGTGTCCTCTTCTGTCCTCTGTCGAAATCGGTTGTCCTTTTTCTCCTTTTTTCTATTTTGAAAATTTTAAAAATAGACGTAAATTCAGTGTGGAAAGAGAAAAGGCAAACGACGAGTCATCGGATCGTTTTCGTGAAATCGATTCGACCAAAGAAGAAGAGAGAAAACGTCAGTGCACAGCAGTCAATGTGTAGTGTGTATATATAAAAGGAAGACGGACACTGAAGAAGAGCAAAAGAGGAAGGATGTCAGCCAGGAAAACGATTGGTGATACACAAGCCGATAGAATGTCTAGCTGTTAAGGTCTAGCCGCCTTTTTCTTTTATATATATTTACTGTAGGTATACTTTGTGCTGTGCGTGCCGCTTTCAAGTTTTCTCTCCACATCAGAAGCTTAAAACACCATCCACACATATAGAAGTTTACTCGCACAGTTTCTCTCTTTGCGCTGCGGGCTGCTCGTGTAATTAGCTGACCGTCTACCTTCTTTAACTTCTAAATATATATGTAATACTTCACTCTGTCCGTCTATACGTTTCCCTGTGGGTATTGTAGTACTCTAGCAGCTCTCGACTATAGGTCGTTAAATTCTCATTATAGACAAATAAATGTGTATTAAGAGCAAAACCGGACTTGCAGCAGCAAGCAGCAGTGCTGTAACAGTTAGAAGAATTTGACAGCCGGGTATCGTCTTCGTTTCTAATCTATTAGATTTTTGTCGACGTGTCATGACGACTTTTGTGTGTACAACACTAATGTGTTATTAAGTTCTCTATATAGCGTTTGTCAGGAGAAATAGCTAAGAAGTCACTCAGGAGCTACTAATTATTGAATAACATATTTGATCAGAAAATCGGGTTAGTCTAATGATATTCTTTTTTTATTTTGTGTTGTTCTCAAAATGAGTTGTAAACAGCTCGAATAACACCTTGGTCTTTAGTTTTCTTAATAAATTGAGCACGACACTATTGTTACACACAACGGCAAATGTACTAACATTTGACGTTGATTTCATTTACAGTTCAGCGATAAGACTTTAGATAGATATCAAATGTATTGAGAAAGAAGCCAGATGGTTTATATTTTTTGACATTTTTTTATCAGTTCCAGGCTGCACGATGAGATGGAAATATGTACAAATATATTTAGAAAGCACTATATATATATATATACTCTGTACACTACAGAGAATCTAAGACAAAGAAAAGAGATTGGAAAGATGGAAGATTTTTATTTTTGTTTTCACTCGCACTTCTTTGCTGTTCGTTGGTTCACAAGGGAATTTTATGCGCAAGTTGAAGGGAAAAACCTGCGGAGCGCGGCTAATATCTCAGACTACTAGGTAAGAGTGTACATCGGCGTGAAAAGAGAACCAAAAAATAAAAAAAAAACGGGAAAAATCGATGAGCGCTGCAAAAGAAGGAGAGAATTTCCATCTTTCGTGCCATTTCGTACCCGCTATGTGTACAGTATTTGATTGAAAAAGAATGCTCTACGTTGTACACATTAAAATGATACACAGTTTTTAATGTATAAACGATTTAATATACAAGAGCGCGGTACATCAGGCTTCACTTCACTGTCGTATATTTCTCATCATATTCCCGGTCGGGACCTTTATTATTACATATATATAGGGTCGAGACTGATGTAGGGAAACATCAAAGAGTATAGGCTCCTTCAGTATATGTTGTGTGTATCCTCGCGGTGATGCATCGGACCACGCAGGAAATATATCGGCGCATGTACAGTACACATAGGGATCGTGAATTCGTGATACTAGAAATGTACCGTAGAACCCTGCCAGGTGATCAATAAACATCAGAAGTTTTTTTTTGTTTTTGTTTTTTAGATTACTGTGCAACTATATACTATAGTATAAGGGAATGGTATACATAGAGAAGGAAAAGAGAAAAACAAAAAAAAAAACTTTTTGTAATGTGAAATCTCTTTCCTGGGTATTATATTATTACTAGGCTATTTCAGTCGAAAACTTGTGTAGGCTATATATGCTCGGGTATTTGCCATATACAGCGTAAAAGTCAACTTTACACACAATCGATTTACAACAGTCCATCGGAAAGTTTCGAACTTCAACGTTCTAACGTAAACGAAAACTTTGACTTAATTGTCGTAGTCTCGTAGAGAATTTAGATTTTTATCTTTTAAATGTAATAACAACAGTATTTTTGAAAAGGAATGAATAAAAAATGATGATTAATCTGTTGCGTGATGATGAAACCATTTTTGGATTGTTGTGACGGGTCAGGCAAAGGCGACGTATTCGGGGACACGTTCTGGAAAGAAGGGACGGTCGGCCAATCGGCTGCCAACGTCCGAGCCTTGACCTACTGCGATTTACACGCCATCAAACGGGACAAGCTCATCGAGGTCCTGGATTTCTACCACGCATTCGCCAACTCGTTCGCTCGCAACCTCATCCTCACCTACAATCTCCGGCATCGGGTCAGTGACAATATTCTTTTGAAATAACATAAAAAAATCACGTTGTTTTTCATCTTTATTCGCGACCTCTTTTCATTTCGCCTCTTTCATTTTGTGATAAGATTTTGAACGTTCAGCAATTCCATACAACTTCATCGTTCATCCATTGTTGCGTCTGTTGTTTGTTGTCTTTATTGGCACGCCCTTTCAGTTTCTGTTGTTGTTGTTGTTGTTGGTCCCGACCCTTTGACAATTTCGCCGTTCTTGTTTTTTCCGTCCAAAAAAGTCCTCCTATGGCAGCTGACGACTGACAAACTATAGAAAAGATATCGCCTTACATTGGATGCTTGTGTTGTTGTTGTTGTTGTTGTTCTACTTCATTATCGAGTTGGCTTCTCGTCTCACTCTCTCGTCGTCGAGTAATCCAATATATGCATATCGATTATTTGCGATGTGCCTCTTATTCTCTTTCCTCCTCTGCATGCTCGTTTTCGTCCCTCAGTTGCCTCGACAGCCGCAAAAAAACAACAAAACAAAAACACCCGTATGGTCCCATCATCATCCACCTTTTTAACGACTTGCATCAGTTCTTCTATATAATAACCATCAGCACGAGTAGTACCTATATATACCCTTGAACCATCTCCCTCTAGATAGCTTGTCCTATTGCTGTTTCTTTAGCTATCTTTTTATGCCTTCATATCGTGTGTGTGTGTGCGTAGGATACTTCGATCGAAATGTTATATGAAAAAGAGAGAACTGCCAGCAGCCCCACCCATCCGGCGGACCCTTATTACACACAGCCTTTTTATTATGCACATTTTTACTATTAGTATAAGGTTATTGCGCACACACATGTATAGTTAGAGGATTGGTTGGTTGGTTGGGCTGGCTGGCTGGCAAAATGCGCATAGAGCTACTACTAGGTATAATAATATAATAACGCTGCTGAGGCGTTTGATTGTTATATTCAACTGCTGCCATTAAAAAGCTGGAAAGAATCGACCATCAAGAGATAAGAAAAGAGGCTACGCACATTGACTTTGTCGAGGTAGTCCTATTATTATTATTATACGTACCAGTAAAGAAACATAAAATAATAGTAGGAGAGAGAACAGTGGAGCGTCTAACTGACACTATATAATATAGCAAAGACGGGCTTCGCGTTTTCATGACGTTCGGATAGCCGTTACAAAAGCCTATCAGGTTTCGACAATCAACTTTTCCTATTCGAAGTGAACGTGTCAGTCCTGTCTGGCGTATCCGTTGACGCGTATTAGTAATATAGCTGGCCTTCTCTGTCTCGGCTATAGCACACGCACACAAGGCTGGTATTATGTGAGCAGTCGCTATATATACACCATGCAAACCCCTCCACCCTTGTCGCATCGTCTTCTACCTCGATAGAGCTCCTTGGACGAAGCATTTCACGCAAAGACCTCGTGACTGTCGAGGAAAATGAGATAAGAGTAATCCGAGTGCTTGTCGCTGACATTTTGGATTGTCCAAACAAAAAAAACGAACAGCACAGAGTCTTTTCTGTCACGGGAAGACGAAAAAATAAACGGATAAAAATAATGATAATAATTGACTGATTTTTGTTTCTCTTATTTCGTAGTTGATATTTCGAAAAGTGTCGGACATGAAGCGGGAAAAGGAGCTGGCCGAGCGACGGAAAAACGAGCCGAAATTGGACCAGAGTCAAGATCATTTGGTTCGCAAGATTTTCTCTCGATTCCGCAAAGGAGGATCGACGTCTTCGAGCAATCTTCTGTCCGGTATTGCCATGCCGGCGACGGGCAATTCAGGATCAGCTTTAGGCATCACGACCAACAGCAACGGACCGTGCGGATCGCAGGGCGGGACGCCTAGCCACAGTTCCCGAGATGTTGAACGAGGTGAAATTCTTCAACATCAATTGTCGGGAGAATTTGATCTTTCTGGCGGTGGACAACAAGTTCGATCTGGAAGTTCCAGTCCTCGAAAAGAGAAAATGGCACTCATCAAAGCCGTCAAGGAAGACGAAACGTCATCGGCCGGATCTAGGGCAAGTTCCGCTAAAAGTAAATGGGGAAGAATGATGCGCGGGAGTTCCGGTTCTAGTGACGTCGTAGCGGATAGCGGCGGCGGTGAGTCACAGCAACCAGCGGCTAGCCTTCAAACATTGCTGCCCGTTTTATCAACAACAAATCCGTCGGCGACGTCTACCGCAACAACAACAACAACAACACCAACGACGACGACGGCCGTTCGAGCGCAATCGGCCGGCTCGGGCAATAAAATCCACCCGAAATTGAGTCGAGTGCCCGAGCGGCAGGAAACGAGCGTGGACGAAGCCCTTCCGCTGGATCGGAGCCGGCTTATAGCCAGCCAAGCGTTCAGCACAACCGTGTCGGCGGATTACACTCCGCCAGTCGCCGCCGGTCATTTGCAATGTCCCCAGCAGATGTCCAGATCCGATTCATCGTCCATCATCGATTCGTTCACAGAGCTCAAACAAGAGGTCCGCAGTGAAGTCCAACGAATCAACCACAAAATGTCACGATTGGAGGACATCCTGGGCGAGATCCTTGTACGTTTGACGCCGGCCAGTGTGGCGGCGGCAACAGCCCAAACGCCCGTCAAACCACCACCGCCACCTTTGCCAAGCGCTCGATCCCCCGGTGGACGCACCCGTCACGCTCAAGTTGCGCCAGCTCCTGCGGACAACACGTCGACGTCAGCAACGTCTTCCCAGCCGTTTCTGAACGTACCGGGCAACGTCGATCCTACAGCCACTACTCCTGTACCGGTCGATGTGGACGGAGTCGGCGTCAGTGGAGGATCTTCTTCTTCACGTCCGACCAGCCGAAGTAGCGGGAAACCTCAATCCGGTGGCACCAGAAGTCGAAGTCGTCCGAGATCGGCCGGTACGAGCAGCGACAAGCTGACGACACAATTTCAAGAGTACGTCTGACATTTAGATGATGACGGACAACAACAACAACAACAAAATGAAAATACTCTTGAATAAATAAATTACCATTTGAATCGATTGATAATAAATAAATAATAATAATAATAATAACAATAATAATAATATATTTAATGATAATGAGACATGTTTGGCTCATGTTGTAAAGGGAAGCGATGTGTGTTTTGTTTTTGTTAAATGATCTTCTGGGATTTGAATTCACACACAATTATACATCTCAATTGATACACTTGTACATAATATTATTGCGATCCATCACAAAAAGAAAGAATGCAAAATTGAAATGATTCAAAACAACTTCCTTTCCTCATCATTTTACTTGTTACGTGTATAACTTATTTATATATCTACCCCCCATCCCACCCCAATATCCCGATTTCTAATTTGATTTTTCCTTTATTTTCCTTTTTACATTTTACATGTGGAATTATTATTATTATAATTATTATGTGTGTTTGTTATTGGTTCCGTTGTTTCATCCTCTCTTTCTCTCTTTATTCACTCACTCACTCATTTTGTGTTATGATATCCCAATCTTAATTATTCAAATACGGTTATAAATAGTGAGGAGCTCAACTTCGAGTCAATTTTGTCCCCGTTTATTTTCTTCTTCTACTTTCAATTTACACTTTAAAAAAAAAAAAAAAAAAAAGAGTATTACATTATATCCTATAATTCCTATAGGCCTTTGATTTATAGCGGCTAAATAGGGCCAACATTTTCGGTACTTTATACTCGTCATTTTCTGCCAATTCACCCGTCACTGTTCAATTCTCCTTTCGCTCTCCCTGAAGAAACAAAAAAAAAAAAAATCAGCCAAAAAAGAAATTAAACAAAATTAAAAAAAACAAAACAAAACAAAACAAACGAATAAATGACATCGTTTTCTTACGCAAGGTGATGAACCTCCACTGAAAAATTAGCCTGATGTGATGAATGTGCTGTGCGTGTGTCAGCTGTATATTATATTCATTATATTAAATTACGTACTGCGGTGTAGAGACGATGAGCTTTTCGTGAGCTAACGATTACAGCGTGTGGGCCTGAAGTCGTTTTGGTGTACATATAAATCTTCTCTCTATTTTATCTGTACAATTGTCTTAAAGAGAAATGCGAAAAATGCGAGCCAACTTTCATTGCCCTTTTTTTCCTACTATTTCAATCTCATCTGCTTTGATTCTTTCATTTTAACTCGTTTATATTCCGCGCCTTGTGCCCTGGCCGACGTTTAGCCTTTCATTTGGGCCTTCCGAGTCATTTCCAACTCCCCCCCCCCCCCCCATCCAATCCCCTTCACAAAAAGGAAAACAAAAAAGGGAAGAAGAAGGAAGAAGCCATCACCGATGTCGAGATATACAGGAAAAGTCTGAACAAAAAGAAAAGGAAGGAAACCGATAAAGAAGTTTTGTTTTTTTTTCAGTTGGTCTAGATAGAAAGACGAGCGGGACGAGTCTAGTGCTGCCCTTCGCTCTTCAACTTAAGTATATAGGGCAGGAAAAAAATGACTTTTTTATTTCAAACAAAAGGAGAAAAAGAAAACAACCAAAAAGGCAACATCGATCCGTCCACTTTCTCTTCAATAAAATTAAAACAAAAAAACAAAAGAAAACACGGGATATATAGTACTTTTATGAGGCATGTATATACTAGGCTACAAAGAGTAGGCAGCACATACACACAACAACCAACCCAAAAAAAAAATTCGCTACTTCTTGTTCTTCTTTATAACCTATCCCTTGTACCAAACAAGATGCTGCTGTATAAACTACACACACAGATGCAGAGTTGAATTGCGCAGTCTCTCGGAAGTGTCGACATTTTCCAGACGAGTGAAGCGCTTTTTGAATGAGACGACAAAGAACAAAGGCTACGCGAATCAAGTGAACGAGTGGAAATTAAGAGACAAGTCAGCAGCACCATCAGTGGATAAGAATATAAGAAGGAACCGCGTTCAAGTTTGTCTCTCTGATGATGACTATTTTTCAACCGAAATGATGTTGACATCGTCTGATTTGTTTTTCGATATTTTGAAGAAAAATCATTTTCTACTCCTTTTTAATAATTCATTTTTTTTGTCTACATGGTTCTCGATCATTTCTTATGTACTACATCACGCCGAATATTTTTTTTCATTTGCATTTTTCGAATCGATAAACATAAAATCATTGGCATGTCCCGTCCTTTTTTTTTCTATTTCAATAAATAAATAGGTTTCCATTGTTTATAATATACAGGCAATACGAGCTCTGATGAATAATTTCCTATTATATATGATTCCCCAATTCAACCTACCACCATTTCTTATCACCCAGCATTTTATATTTTACAATTTGATAATGTACATAAAGTGCATCAGATACACAATCGTTTCGATCTGGATTGAGTTATTGTCAATTTGGACATATATTATTATGAATATACGCACGACGAACAAACATACAATAATAGCCTCATCTTTTCTTCTTCTTGTGGTTGATTTTACTCGACACGAACGACTGGCATAGATAAAAGTCTATACGTAAAAGACTCGAGTTTTCGCGTGATGTCATGATCACGCGTGTCCCGCTGCCCTCCCTCCTCTATACCCGTGTAAATATCAGGTGATGCATTCACATATAGATGTATACCCGGAAGGAGAATCCGTACAAGTCTAAATATCAGCAACTTTTCCTTTTAGTCATTTTTAAAAATTCATAATTTAGGATTTAGACATTTTGACGTCTCAATATGTTTGGCCATTTTTCTTAATTTCTATTTTTTTTAAAGGTGGATTTATATATTATTTCGGTTCAAGTCATGCACCCATCAACAATGTCCTTGTGGATTATTTTTAAATATTTAGTCTAAAAAATTTAATGATTATTATATGACTCACATCATAGGTACCGCATTTGATTGATTAGTGTCTGGTTTTGCGCTGGAACGTACGTATTCGCCGCGGTTGTTATAGACTTTACTGCATTATATCATTATGCACGATATGTACCTGCGTCATCAAATGGATTGACATCTATTTTCATTTTCGGCATTGTATTAAAATAATGATTATGACTCTAATTAGTTGTTTCCACAAGATGTTTATAAACTGAAAATTTGATCATACTTATACAGTTATTGCGTGAATATCCGATCACGTACTCGACATTACGTCATTTTAAGCTGAGGTTACATAAACATTCATTAAATACGAGGCTCGGCAGTTTGATACGTATTTCTGGCCAAAGAGAAAAAAAGTTGAACGATTAACTTTATCCGAGCTGCAGTTTTTCACTTATAAATATTTGCCCTATTGAAAAATTGAAGATAAAAAAGTTACGTAACATATGTAGCTATATAGCCTAGAATTCCAAAAAGGCAATGTCAGTCACGGAGTCTGCATTTGAGGTTTTCTAAAAGTATCGATTTGAATAATATAAGAAAAGATATTTCAGCTAAAGACACTGTTGACACAATTCCACAGCAACAGCAGTCGATGTTGTTGGTCGTCTTTTTGCCTATAATATTATACAATAGCGCAGTGTAGAGCAGCATCCGCGGCCCGCAACTTTTAATATTCTTATATACGACTTCCTTTATACACAATAAATGTAATATGGTACCTATATTTATAGAGACAGTCTACGTGACAATGCTCAGATGTGTCTGTTGCCTGTCTCTCTGACTGTCGTTTATATCTTTTCTAGGAAAGCATTATCAATGACGTGTTCTCACAAAGTATTTTTTATTCTTTCCTTTTCCACTCCATCCTCCATGGCCTATCTCTTTTTTATCGAGTGATGTACCCAAAAACAAACACAACTTAATATTATTTTCACGAAATTGCGTCATCCTTAATAAGATTCAAAATGCGAGTTTATCTGTTATAGGACAGCGACAGCATGCACATTACATGGTGTTGTATTATTTATAGGTTTTTTGAATCAAATTATTCTCTCAAATTATTGATCATTTATTCATTGTTTCTATTTCTATATAATATTCTCCACGAATCTCTGGAATTGCTCAACACTTGACCGCGCGTAATTTCATTGGTTAATGCGCTAGCGGCTCTAATAACATTTTGTTCCGCATCGTGATTTTTGATTCCTTCATTATTATTCATTCCCCATCCTATATATTAGTCTCTCTCTGTGTGTGCGTGCGCTATGAATATTGTTGTTTCAAAGATAATCCGACGTGATTCATTCCCATTTGCTAATAAATAAATAATGAACTTTTGCTGTGCTGCTGCTGATCGTCGTCTATATTAGCGCCTGCACGGATGATGGCGTGAAAATGCGGGCAAAGGCAAATCAGTGTTTCTCAATTGATTGCTTCCACTTGGAATATACCATCGATCGACAATGAGTAGCTGAACCAAATAGAACCCACGAAGCCCTTCAAGGGAAAAGGCTAATTAATGAACAAAAAAACGATGACGATTACCATTTGACTATTTCAAATGCAGATATTACATTATCTACAATCATTTATATTTTCAAGAATTAATGTGTGAGACTCTAGATAATTATCGGACTGTGCGGTGTCATTGTCCAAACTGTTTTGCATTTACTATTATGACTTCAAAGTTGTCGTAACGTCTACGGCCATTTAAGCAATTCAAACGCACGATCCATTTTTTCAATGACGTTATGGCGTATACAAGGCGTATATGTATAGCCTACGCAAAACGCATTTTATGGTCTATTTGCCAATAGGAAAGGGCGGACTATGTATACAATATGTCCGATAAAGTTTGTTTTGACAAGGCGAGAGAGTTGCACACTCCATCGATCATCTACACTCTACTTTCAACGTGTCTAAACACTCAGCCGGCCTAATGTGCTGAAGCAACCGCAGTTTTTTTCTTGTTGAATGTATAAATGCTCATCAATTCCTGGTTTCGTAAATAGAGAAACAAAATTCTGTCCTTTCCTTATTGTGTGTCCATAGTATTTATGATGACGTGACGAATCTGTGCATATATACTGATGCACACTCTACTTGATGGAATAATACCAAGATGCGTTATACATCAAGTAACAACAGCCTGAAAATTCCACTTCGATATCCTCCGCAAAAGAGGACGTTGAAAAGATCTGTAGCTCGAAAAGCTTTTATATAGTGCTGCTATATAGCCGCCAGAAACTTCTTCGTCTCCAAGGGTTTTCTATCTGGCCTTTATGATGACGGCTTGGGATGTATAATCGGGTATGTATCCGTCAACTGATTTCTGTTCCGCCTTTCGAAAGAAAAGTCAGAATTCTTTTCTTTTCTTCACCGACGCCAGTGTGCTGTAATATAGTGTCTACAGTGCTGCGGCGGCGGCGGGGTCCCAGCCGCACTCGACTGAATAAGAAGCGAATCGGCCTACTGTGAATAAGCCGCTTATAAAGTTTCACCGACGACGACGACCGTATACTATACAGGCCTACATTACACAGCGCTATACGTATATACTATAGTAATATATAAGAATTTTTGGAACTGGAGGGCGTGCCGACATGCGATAAAGATATATAAACTCGTCGGTGGTATATAAGTCTCTCCTATGTATAGTATATAGATGTGTGTATACAACTCGTTTCTATTGCCGGGTAAAAGTGCCCCAAAACTGGCCCGGCCCCGTATACATAAATGTGTGTACTCGTTGACTTTTTAAAAAGTAGGGGAGGACTGCTCCAATATTTGCCTTAGAAGCCAGGGCCTGTTATGGAACTGATTGAATTGATGAATAAAGGCGGATGATAATATTCAAATAACGCCGCATCGTATTATTATAGAGAAGCAAATTTCTTATTATGACTCGTCACTTCTTCATCTTTTGATAGATATGACGCCATCTAGTAGACGACGACTTTGTCCTCTTGCCGGATCCCATCCGCAATTGCGTAATAAAAGTCAAAAGGGGGAAAGATCGAGACCAATTTCTTACTGGGCGATGAACTCTGCCGTAGTTGATCCATCGGCGGAAAGATGGCCTGGCAGGCCATGAACTGTCTGAACTGGAAGCAAAAAATAAAAAAAAAAGTCAATGGTATAAAAAACTACACGCGTATGGGTTTTCACGAATGCACTGTACCATACAGTACATGTATAGACTGTATATGTAATGGCATAATCGATTGTTATTGAAACCGTTGTCTTGCCAACGGTCGGCGTTAAAAAGACCGACAACAATAATAATAGATGCGTCGTCGTCGTTCACGGTCTCTTCGTCATTATTCTTTAATCGATTGACGTGAATCGGAGAATTCGATATGATAATATAATATTGTGTCGTAGACGGACAGCCAATGTGTATACAGCAAAACATAATGCGAAAGCTATTCCGGTCTCTAAATATAGGGTAAGTTATTTTGTATTTATTTATTGGGATTTGTCATTTGTAATATATTCGGGATTCCAATAGTTCTTGTTGGCTCGTGCAGTAGACTGGGGACCGACATCTAGCGACATCTAGCGTTTGCACGAACAATGACGTACGAATCACGAACAGGTCCCGCGTTTTAAACGCCATCTGGTCGGCGGACACTCTTGTACTCTTGATAATTAACCAACCCGTCCTTGTCTTTATCGCTGTCTTCAATCATCTTATCTATCATCTCTGTAAAAATAAGGAAACAACACTTATATAATAACGAACATTTTCAAATGTTGTCAATGTAAAACGTTTTCATTTCAATTTATTTTTCGTTTTTTTTTTGTTTTAAATTTCCCAAACGATATACAAATAATGTACAACATTCAAATTCTGTTAGAAGAGCCCCTATATTCTTGGTAATTGATGAATCCGTCCTTGTTTATGTCACTGTCTTGGACCATTTTATCAATCATCTCTGTCAAATGATGCAACCGTTAAATTGTTAATTTCTGTTTCTCATTACATGTGAATTGTTTTATCCGCTAACAGACGTGCAACTCGTAATGGCAATTTGGGTTACATATTATGTAAAGATGATACTATCCAAATGAAGAAAAACGAACTATCAACTTTAATTTGATTTACTTACTAGTGAAATGTTCAATCTGTTCGGCTTTGCGTTGCTGTGCCGATTTTAATTTGTTTTGCTGGTCGACAGTGAGAACATTTCCTTCGGGTTGACGTCCCAAGTCCAAATCAGGATCGTGCGGTACAATGTGAGAGATGGCCGCCATGATTTCAATTCCGTCCAGCAGGTTGTTGTTATCATAATCGTGCAACCTTCAAACAGGACTGCCAGAGTCACGCACGACAATATCATGTTGTTTTTTTGTTTTCTTTCAACTCAAAATAGTGAATTCGTTTTATACTTGAAATAGTGAAATTCGATCTCATCCGTCGTCATCTTGAAGATCTCTTCCTCGGTGTAAATTTCTTTCAAATCTTCTTTCAAATGCCTATAAAAAGAAATTTTACAATAATTTAAACAAAATTCCTAATACTAAATTTAGTCCTTATACTCGTGATCGTGGATCAATTTCTTGTCTTGGAGAACCGACTGGACAGGACCGGATTTCTGCGGATGCGGAACGTGATGTTGGTGTTGTTTCTGCATGTGCTGGTGTGATCCGTGGCCGCCACGAAATTGGCCACTGGCCATGCTGCTGTTGATGCAACTTAAAATCAGGACGATTGTTGCGAATTCAAACAACATGATTTCTGCTGGCTTATAACACGACGCTGATGGCCAATCTAAACTCTTAGGAGCAGCTCAGACTAAATCAGCAACTAATACAACTGACAACTGTGCTGCAGTATATGAGCCTAACTACATACGGTAACGAGGTCGACACAAATTGACGAGATAAAGATCTGTTTTCTTCTCTGCAGATGTATAGATTAGATGGCGGGCCTATCAGTCGAGGTATAGGACGTGATGAGGTCCCATTGGTTCCTTATATAGTTTGCGGTCGCATTATTCGTTGTGTGCCGCCTATAACTTGGTGAGAGTTACGAAACATTTACTCTCTCAGCGGTGAGATTCGACTATTATTGAAAGCAGTTTACCTTCTTATACAATTACTCTCAAGTTTGATCGATCTAGGCCTTTATATATGACACTAAAACAGCAATAAGATATTTTTCAAGAGTTTTTTTTTTTAAATATAAATACTTAAACTGTTTCACATCCAATTTGGAGAGATGCCGTGTCCGGAATAACCAAGACAGAATAAACCAAGACACTTTTGTTTTCATTCTTCACGACTTGGATCGAAGACAACGCATTAAACTTCCGATTTCTTATATATAAAGGACTATAGGCTCGTAAGGGAAGTGATGGGTTTCTCAATAATCTGACGTTTCCACGTTAGAATCTTAAGCCAAAGACTCAAGTCGCTAGCATTCTCAAAACTCTCCCGCTGGAGACTATATATATATGTGCCGGCCCTTTTAGTGAGCTGTGGTATATAGCGATTTACGCGTGGGCCGGAGCAAAGGAGTATAGGATTTCACTTCTTAATCGACGCTCCATGTAAAGTGACATACCCGGTTACGTAATAGGATTTATTTATGACGATCACAAAATTCAAAATATATCGACAAACTGTATACAGAGATAATATATGGGCCACAACCTTGAAACTGAGTGAAACCTTTCCCAGAAGTAAGGAACATCTATAAATATACGTGACATAAATGTGCATTATTATCGTCCGATGATGATGAAGACAAATAGCTAAATAATAGCTCAAAGTAAATATATGTTTAGACGATAGAGAGAGAGAGTAGAAGTTATAGAGAAATGAATCAAAAGGGGAGACCCTATAATATAGTGGACTCACACAGCAGGAGTGCCGAATACAAAAGAATATAGAAAAGGCGATTGATTCGCTATGGGGGAGGAATGACGATCATGATGAGAGGTGGCGAACAAGTGCGTCTTTGTCGACACAGATAGATACATGTATGTATACACCAGTCTGTCCGCTACATCACCAGCATGCATCCCCCCTCCGTCGTCGTCGCCCAGCGCGTTACGTAGACTGTATAGAACTGCACGAATAAGAAGAAAATGATTTTGTATCATCAAAAAGCGGAATGGAGACAAAAAGAGCGACAGATGCACAGGCGTGACGTACATATGCCTCTTTGGTGCTGGCTAATACGTCCCCCTGTGTTGTCAATGTCCATATATATCGACCTTTTGGGGATAGCAATTGAACTGCATATATATACATGTACGTATATAGAGTCTGAGTACTTCCCCTCATCATTTGTCCATTTACTATACCAGGAGCAGCAACTTCCCCCCTCTGTTCAATCCGCAAACCCTCTGTGTTCCTTTCTGTCCCTCAATCGCCCCGCCTCACCGATCTGCTTTGAGTCTATCGCACAGCCGTAGAGCAGATATATAGTTGTCGGATAGAGCAAAAGAGAGAGGGATATATAGCACAGCATTTCGATCCTGAATTGATGGAATAAGGATGGCGGCTCGAGCGTTTGATCGAGGTGTACAGCTCCCTATAGTCCAAGCACATATACAATAGCTCTTTAAATAAATATATACGTATATAATACTGTATAGAGTGAGCTTGTCTAGCTGATGTGTGTACAGTGCGCATTATAGACTCGAAAAAGCTTTTTATAATATACTACTATCTTTATTAGGGGATCAAGTATGTGTAGACACACTTTGCATTGTATCGTCTATACCGCAGATGAATTCCACGTCGTCAGCGATAAATAAAGGGGGGGACTACTATAACACACTAAATATGTCTGTATAGTATTCATCTTTGACTAAACAATTCGTCGATTCATCGTCAAGATTCCTTAATTGCCGAGACGATGAGGTCATGGCCTAATCCATGTTAGTCTACGTTAAAACAGGTCGTTCTTATCGTCATTCACGTAAAATCTAATCGGTTCACAAATAGGCCTAACATAACATTTCTTACGCTGCGCTTATATAAGGCCGTCGCTTCATTCACGTCGTCATATCATAGTTTCTTGTATATGAAACATGATATAATTGACGGCCTATTCAATCAACTCGTTATTAACTGGATGATCTTTCTCGTTTATAACAGGCGAGTGACTCCTCCTCCTACACACATTTGAACGATATCTATCGACTTTCTTCTATGGTAACTACGGTAGCGTAGTATTACGATAGTGAGACGTCACCGAAGAAACGTGGATGACGTCTCCACACGCGTTAATTCCGTCGTTTGATTCAATCAGCAAGTACAGCAGCCGATAGAATAAAGAAGAGAAAAACACAGCATATAAAGTCAAGGAGGGAGATATATAAAGAGAATAAAGAACTGGACGCTGTCTCTTATGTACGATCCCCGATGTGATGATGAATCCCGCAGTGGACGACGCCCTCGCATCATCACATCGTTCCAACGATGACCGACACTAAAGTCTAACAACATTTTCCAGAATAAAAGAGAATATAGTGCAGTTTGTGTCTGGGTCAGCAGAGGCGACTATAAAAGATGGGCGGATGTTTCAAAAAAACAACAACAAACAAAAACAAAAAAGGAATTATGGAATATATATATTTAAAAAAAAATGTAGTATACAAGAGTTGCGTGTCTTTCTCGATCTAAAGCCAAGATGGCGAGAAAGAAGGCGTTTCCTTCTTTGACAACCGGCACTGGTTGCCTTGACGACCACGCCAACGTATCTGAAGGCAGGAAGGCCAGCGCCAGGAGCTCCACGGCAAAAGGACGGAGAAGCACTTGATCATATCGTCGAGGGACCTCCTCCAGTATTGATTGATGGCATCTCTCTTGGCTGTATGTGTAGAGAGAGAGAGAGAGATGAGAGTCCTCTATATGGCCCTGTTCTCTGTGACTCTATACTCTTTTCCTTTTTGTTTATATCTTATATACAACATCACTATATAGCTCTCTCTCTGCTGTGTCTCTCTTCTCTTGTCTAATGTATATACAATGGCGAGCGCTATTCAATTTCAAACGGGGTTTCACGGTTCCTATTTTCTTCTTCGACCGACGTTTGTCTGCTGCGACTCGCAGCAACAGAATAACCAGTGTCCTATATACACTGCGACAGCCATTCTTTATATATTTGTGTATCTATGCAGGACGCGTTCCTCGGGATTTCGTTTGATGATTCACGCTTCTTTAACTATAGAGAGCACACGCGGACGACATATAATAGAAAAGTTTACATTTAGTTCCCGTCTCTTTCTCGCGTCCTCTTTTATGTACATCTTCAAAACGTATTTCTCTGTATATACTATTAGGAAATTCGAGTCAATCATTTCTACATTGTCTCCTTATTGTCTATTCTTTTGATAAACACAAACAACGATGACTGTAGACAAAACATCTAGAAATGTCGTCAGACGAATATCTAGTCCGGCTATTACCAATTCTCTACGCTGTTATTTATACCTTGATGTAAATACATCAGGTTTGTTAGCGTCATCACGTTTGTAACTCAGTCAAACAGCAGCAAGGAAAACAATTTAGAAATATTAATTTGTGTGTGAAAAAACGAGAACATATATACTGATGAAAAGAATTAAATCTAAAATGATGTAAATAGATTATATAAAGTGAACTCTCTTTTGTTTTTAATGACATGATCTAAAAAGGGAATGATGCAAAAGTTCTTGTCAAAGTACAACAGCTGACAGATGTAGAACTATATAGAGACGATGTATTTGATTATTCAAAAAAAGAAAAGAAAGGAAAATGATAAAACGATGAACGCAGTGCTTTGATATTGTTACGTGACTGAGTATAGACACCGTGAATCGGATGATACATTATATCGACTCCAGATACAATCTTGAAGGATATATATACATATATATACTGCAGTCATCGACCGACCTGTTCTCTATATATATTTATAGAGATAGATAGATAGATAAAAGAAATTTAACCGAAAAATATTAAAAAAAAAAAAGGAAAAAAGGGAACGAAGATGAAGAAGAAAAGAGAGGAACACACTATTGGAAAAGAGAGTGAGGCGACGGAGATGATGAAAGGGCTTGAGGGAGAGAGAGAGAAGGGAGATGTTGCTTCTGGGAGAGAGCGGGAGTTCGGGTTCGGGATAGATAGAGAAGAGGGATATGCCGTGGCGCTGAGTTGTTGAGTAATGAAATTACCTTTCTTCCTCCCTTGCATTTCGCAGCAAAACCTCCCCTCAAGTCACTCGTGCCTTCTCCGACAACCATGTTAGTTCTCTCTCTCTCTCTTGCCTCTAGCGCTCTGTGCCATCTCACTCGATCCGATCCGATCCTCCCGCTGTTGGCAGCCAGGAACGCTCTCCACGCAGACAGCACATCTCCCCCCCCCCTCTTCTTCTTCTTCTACGTTTTTCTCTTATATTCATCCATGTATTTATACCGTATATAGAAGAAGAAGAAGACTTTCTATTTCTTATTCCCCTTCGTCTTATTCCAGAGGCAACTCCTTATATAGTACACACTCCTAAAACCGAATAATAATGTGTGCCCTATACTTGTATATGAGATAGATGGCAAACTTAAAACGTTATTCATCCAGCGCTGTTTTATCCTTGATGATATAAACATTGACGGTACGTCATCTTACAGCATCAACTTCTAAGATCTGTGTTTTATAATTATTACGACTACAAATCACATTATGCAATTCGTCACCTTTATAATAAAAAAACGTGAAGGCGCAAGTTATTTAAAAGGACTTGATGGCAAGGAGCTATTTAACGTCAACGTCACCACATTAGCCCCCCCCCCCCTCCTAGCCAAAACGAGGGGAACGACACACAGCACAAAAATGAAGAAGAAGGAGAACGAACACAGCCAACATACGAATCGAGGGGAATATAAAGCTACAAGGAAAAAGGAATGAATTCATAATATAGGAAAGAACTCAGTACATCAGAGTTACGTTGCTGCCATGTGTGTGTGGGCGTGTCGGGGTTTTTTCTCCCCTGAATAGAGTTACAGAGTAGCGCGCAGTATAGCAGCGCAACATTTGAAAGAAGAAGTGCATAAATAGAGAGGGGGGAGCGGTCAAAGGTCAGTAATAGCCAACGCTAGTAGATATGTAATAATAGGACAGGAATTGTGTATACATGTTCCTATATAGAGCTCCTCTTTATATACTTGACACGACGGTGTAGGATCGGTGCTGGGTTTGCTGGGCCAGCCGCGCCACAGCTTTGAATCTCCCGCTGAGTTATCAATGAATGACAAGTCTATTAGCCGTCACACCACCTGTCACATAAATTTCATGCCATTTGCAACTTATATATATGATGAGGCTCCGTAAATAAATTTAAATATACATCCGTCGTCGTCACTCGTTCACAAGATATTATCTAATAAGAAAATATTTTTAAAATGTCATTTGATTCACGCTTGAAACACATTTTATTCATGTACACACCTTTAGGGATGTATACTAGCGTCCTATTTGTGTTATCTGATGAAGACATAACACACACGCCGAGACACATCACTTGATGTCTATTCCATACGTTTATCTTTTGAGCGCTGCGCTAGCTCTACTATAATATCTGTATTATGTCCTTTATATTCTTAAATTGTGTCTATTTCTTCTTCTTTTCTTTTGTCATTGGCTTTGTCGTCGTCTCCGCTGTCCTGTGTGTTTGATGTGTGTGCGTACGCACACACACTACAAAGCCATTTTCTTTTTTCCTTCTTTCTTTCTTCTTGTGTAGAGGATCCATCGCGCTCTTTCTTATTTATTTTCTTGTGCTGGTTCTTCTTCTTTTTTCACTTTCCTATCCTCCTTTCCACTTACCGAGTCTTGATTGCCAAATCGCGCACCGATGGAGCGCACGCCTCCGATGCTCCTAGGAGTCACTCCGCACAAAGGGATCCGCCGCTCTTCCCTTGAATAAAAAAATTGGAAAAATAAAACATCACTTTTCTCTCTCTCTCTATATATCTCTTTCTATACTCTATACTAGTAGAGATGTATCTATATACTCCCACTCGATTCTTTTTGATGCTTGACGTTCTCTTCTTTATATCCAAAAGAAAATCCTTCCAATCCCCCCCCCCCCAACTGTACACTTCCTCCTCCCACTCCGGGCGCGATATTTGAAAAGGAAAAAGGAAACGAGTTTTGATACATTTTTTTTTTCTCTCTCTCTCTCTCTCTCTTTCGACGTCTACTACTAGTCGTCGTCGTTTCCTTCTCAACCGACGCCTTCCTCCCACCTCCTCTCTGAACACCCCCTCTAGCTCTTTTTTTTTTTTATTATTATTATTATTTTTTATTTTTGTGAAATATTTTCTTCTTATCTTTCCTTATTTTCTATCCCTTTGACGCTCTCCGGATTTTCTGATGATGATGCCGGGACTTGAAATACATATATTAAGGATACACACGAGAATCGAAATGACATTTGATGATGAGGTGTGAGGTGGATAGAGGACGAGGAAGGAAGATGTTTACATAGTTCGCCATCCTAGCAAGTGGGCGTTGATCACAGAAAAGATAGAAGACGTAAGATCATTGCGGAAGATGATGAGGATGAACAAGTTAACAAATAAAGACGTTTAGTAGGATCTTGGTATGTAGGTAGTAAAAAGGAAAATGACTAAATGTCAAGCCAACAGGCGAATTTCAGGTTGGATACCTGAAATCATTTGAGAGTTTGTCGGCCAAAACTTGAAAAAAAAATCAGAGCCAATAAATATACAATTAGATTATAATTCGATTATTCATTCACTGGAGGAACAGGAGAGAAACATGGGGATTTTCGGGTGTGCAACGTGATTTTGCCTATGAGAACACTGGATGGAAATCAAAAAAATTTCGTAATAACGATCCTGAGGCTATACGTAGACTTGACAACAACTCCCACGATCTACTGCACGTTCTAAAGGAGGATTTATCTTTCTAACAAGTTTTCTATTTATAATACTAGTCAGAATTCTGTACAGAATCACGTGTCATTATTAATCTTTATTCATACAGCAAAACGAGGGAATTCATTCGTAACAATCATTTCATTCTTATCAACCAATAAGTGGACCTTTCAACCTACATATTCTACTTCTATTGCATTAAATAACTAATCAAAAGTGCTGCTCGTTCTTATGAACTTTATCCGTCTTCTTTGAAAAAGAATACGGTTTCATCAGGACTCGACGTTACATAAGCAGTCCGCATGTACAAATAGGCCTGTAGAGCGCGAGCGACCTGATGGCTTCAGAAATTCTACGATCTTGTTGGCGTTCGCTATATATTATTAAACAACATCACGACTCTTCTTACGGAAAATAGAAAAGCGAAAGAGATGAAACGGCAACAATGGGGGCCAATCACAGCAGCACACTCGTGTTATTGTATGTATACAATACGTCGAGTTATTTATCGTTAGTCGAATTTTTTGTTGTGACAAAAGTGCCGGAAAAGTCACCGCATTCAACACTCCCACAGCGCGCACATCTATGTCTCTCTATGATGTAAACACAACATCAACAGCGGCACCCCGCACAGTTGTCGCGTGTCATCGTTTAAAAAGATTGAGTGAGGGGGGGACCAGTGGGTGGAATAAGCGGCACGCGACCGACACACTTTCAGGTCAGTCAGAATAGCACATCGTTGGTCGAGCAGGTGAGTGAGGATATACCGGCACTTATTGTGGTATTGTAGTTAGTACCAACCACAGAACTATTTCCATGTCAGTAGCAAAGAGCCAATCAACAACGAGACATTTCCTTTATTCGTTCATCATATATTGTATTATTTACAAATATTTAAAAGGGAAATATTATAACTAAAGAGGACAATAGTTATCCAAGTACTCGCTTATTAACATGTCAATTTCGATTGACGTGGCGGTTATGTATAACGAAAAAGTTGGAAAAGGAAAAAAAAAAGGAAACATAAATAAATATATAGAGGAACTAAATGATGACGCAATAACAGACACACACTCTGCTTTATACTTTTAATCTATTAGGCCTGTGTTATATACTGTGCGTAGTACACACACCAATAGCTATTAAAGATGCTTTTGTTATCAAGGCTGACGGTATTTAACAACGTCGTTGAATACTCGTCAGCAATTCCATTCGATTAGGATTGATCAAAAGGTGATTTAGATGGATGACCTATGATGAAACGAAGTTATAGCCCATGCATGGCAGCATAACTCTCCTGCGTCCTGGATGAACACCATTGATGACGTCGCTCTCTGTCTGTTCTTTTTTTCCCTTCATCTCTCTCGATCCGGTTGATGTTCTCTAGTAGCCACTGCGCCATAGTTTTCATCCAGCAACAGAAGAAGTGCAACTACACTTTGGACGAGAATATATAAGGATTTCCCCTCTGTCCAGATGATAGAATAACATCTATAGTGTTCGGAAACTAAATAGCTACTTCCTGTTGGTGGCGCCGGAGCAATCCAGCACTGTGCTCCTGCTGAAAACTAATGTGTGCAGTCCACATTTAATTATTTATAGACTAGACTAGTCTATAACCGTTGGCTGATATACTACTCTATACTCTCTGTATATATAGATACACGATGACGCCCTGGTTTGATGCGATTTTCAATAGTTTGTTAGGCCCTAATTGTGTAATCGCGTTGGAAGCGCGGGCGGCGTGCTGCGGAAAAGCGAATTTCATCCTTCCCTCTGTTGATGGAATGCAGTTGCAGCAGACACGAGTGCTCAACCGGATCACAGCAGTCAATTTCATCCTTAATGCTCTTATGCAAACATCTGTATATGTATAGGATTGGCCACTCACACAGCAGCCGCAGTGTATACACAGCGCAGTCACGCTTCAATTATCATCCGCAGAAATTGTGAATGAAGACCAAACAAAATAAACAAACTATATATATATATACTATTACACATAATCCGGTAGACTCTTATCACGGTTGACTCGATTATATTACCCATCTATTGGCTGTATACGGATGTATTTTTTTTTCCAAAAGTGTGCATTACAATAATAGCGGATCAGTCACTCATGCAGTTATTCTTTGAAATATCGTAATCATAATGGAATAAGGAATCATGATGAACTTATTGTGTGCAGTTAAATGTGGTGATGTGTCAATGTTTTCGTGTGCCATTGACTCATTACGTTAACAACAACTATGCATCTCTCGTATTATAGTATAAGAGTTCATAACACAGCAGCAATAAAAACAGGTTCACTTATTGATTCGTCTACAAAATGACGACGACAAGGGCTATATAGGAGGGGCATCCCATTTCGATCCATAGTTTTATATACTACTACTACTATACTACGCTGCTGTTGTGGGAGATCGACGTCTGCGCCCGTCGTCGTGAAAGAGGAAGTGCTGTTGATGTCGGACAGAGAAAAAGGGGAGAGGAGAGAGTGGGAGAGACGCTGGGTGATGTGTGTACAGCCTCCGCCCCCCTTGCATGTAATCAGCCACTGGGGGTTGGTTTGAGTCTGGCTGGTGGCTGCAATGCGGGAGGGCTATGGACGCCGGTAGTTGCGTGAATTCGTCAGAATCATCCAATCGGATGGATCGGCTCCTCCCCTTGGACTGGAACGAGGGCCGTTCCCCGTAGACCATCCGAATCCATCCGAGTCACGGGTCCCGTCCTCTGTGCTATAAGACTTGAGCCTGACGGGCTAACTTTGTTACTTATCATTGAGGGCATCGTGTGTTCAGTGATTGTTTTGCGCGATTTGGAGCGGACCGAGTTGGCTGAACTTTTGTGCCCCGTATACGAGATACTACACACCCGCTGCTTTAGGTTCCTTTCATTGCCGCTACTGACGAAGATGAAGTTAATTTGAGCCGCCGCAGCCACAACAAGAGTCTAATACGATTGGACAGGTGTTACACTAGATTCCGTATATAGCCTTGCCTATTTACCGTGCGCGTTTCCACATCAACAATCGTTTCTTTTCTCTCTGCACCTCATACTATATCGAGACAAAAGAGAAAAAAAAAAAAAACAGAAAATCCAAGTCAGTCATCATTCATTTCCGTTCCTGTTGACTCCGGTTTCACCAGTATATTCACTTCTTACAAACCGGTTCCGAGTTAGTTATTCCTCTAAACGATAAACACTCTTGGTGGAACACCTATTACTGATTAGCATCAAGAACTCGATCATCACATTTGTTTCTGGAAGGGATTCTGGTGTCGATCGGGTCGTTCAAGTTTTCGCTTGATTTTGTCATCATCAAACCCATTTCAATTGTCTAAAACGTCATGGAATCTTATTCGTCTTCATCCAAATTGGAACTTGGTAACAGTTTGCTGCATTCCGTCTCTGCTAGCAACGAATCTTCGCCACAAAGTTCCAACAACGGCGATATGAAACGCAAAACATGCAGCGGCGGAGGTAGCGGCAACAACGGACAGCAGCACCTGATCCCGACCTCAGTTACCGGCCTAACATCTGACCTGAGCTCACTCTACGCTCTGGAAAACCTGCATCATCATCATCATCATCATCATTCGGCCGGGTTGTCTCATCATCACTCACATCACTCGTCTCATCATCACAATTTGATCGGAGGTGGGAATTCTTCGATTACCAGCATCGCACCGTCGACATCCAGCTCGCAAAGCATTCAATCCGGAGGTGGAGGGTTGCTGAATTCCGGAAATCCGCTTGGACTACCTGGTAAGTTATTTTATTATTTTTTGAATTTTTATTGATTTAATAGCATTCAAATCTCCCCCCTCTTTTTTTCTATACAATCATGTAATACTCCTAGACTGTAAAAAAAAAACAGCTTGGTCAATTTATAATCCGATGTAAATCAGGCCGGCTGATACGTATAGAAAGAGAATCTTTTACATCTGGATAGGGACGGTTCAATTTGAATAGATGCTGGTATTAATATCGGATTGCAAAAAAGAGTGTCAAATTCTTACGACACAGCAGGCAGCAGCTCTTTTAACCCGTTTTTCAATGAAGCTCAATTTTTCCTTTTTAAACTTTCCGCGCTTTATACATTTGGATGCCGTCATCCAGAGATGGAATGGATGAATGGTCATTCCATGTTTCAAACCGAACAATACATTAAACCATAGAGCTTAGCTTATTATATACCGTTTTTAGTTCACCATTTAAACGGCTTCAAGTTTTTGAATGTGTGCAACTGCAATTCAGAGAAACGCCCTCTTTGATAGGACGACCCATTTTTTTCATTGATCTACTTATTTATAGAGTCTGACTTTGATTCGTTTTAAACATTACAAACTTGTGTATATAGTTTGTAAAATGAGCTGGGTAAAAGATGGATCAAACTTCTAAAGTTTGACAAGTTTTAATATCGGTTCTTAGCTAGAAAGAGAGAAAGAGACAAGGGAAATAAACAACACATCCGAATTAGCGCTCTGTAAATACGTATACAGTTGCGCGTGCTGTTGTGTCGTTCTGGCGATAGCTGATCTTACGGTTACAAAACATGAGAATAAGATCAAAGGAAACATGAAGCGAAATTTAGACACGGCGGTGAGCCGTGTAAGTGCTCCACGAAACGTAGAAGAAAACTTTTGGTACCATCATCGAGCCAAAAGTCATTAGATCGGCTACTGCACTTAATAGGCCTTTCTGAAACTCACGTAATTGAGTTGCTGAGACCCTTTCCAATAAGGGAGTATAGCAAAACATTTTACGTTTTCATAATTTTCTAAGTTTTATATAGTTGTTTTTTTTTTTGTTTTGGTTGGGAATAGAGCATAACGAAATGTTTTGTAGTTGTAATTAATTTGATAAATAATCTATCCTCGTGTGATAACCACGAGATTGCTTTATAGTTCAGTTTAATTTTGATCTAATCGTCATTTCTTAGAAAAATGAAATGTATTAACGACATCCTCTAAAAAGAAATCCAATAAAACGATAACTCGTTTTCTTGAACTCTGAAAATTTGAGTGGAATCCGTCGGGATCGTTAACTAATTGCAATAAAAGATGCGGTTACAGCGGGTTCGCTTAAGTGACTATATATAGGCCTATGTGACTTGAATTAATGACGAACGTGGCCCAAGAAAAAGACTTACATGTCATTTCGTACGGCACCGTTTAAAATTGTTAGTTAGCACAGCGGGATTTTCAAAGAACGTTAAAAAGGGAAAAATTATGACCCAAAGCCGCTTATTCGTATAATAGAACAGGTTGTCAATCAGCATTCCGCCTAATTGTACGAAAGAAATTGTCTTTTTCATTTCTTGAGACGAAAAAGAACAAAGGACCTCCCATTTTTTTCAACACATTTTTTCTTTTTTAAAATTCTAGTCGATTATATATGTTGGTTTAGCCCCCATCGATTGTCAATTCTTTTTGAAAGTCTTTTCAACACTTTTTTTTTATAGCAACTTCATTAAATACAATATGTAAAGAGCGTGCACTGCGGGATTCTATAGTATTGTTCAACAGTAAAAAGAGTTGCTGGTCTGAACCATCTGCCGACCTCTAGGGTCAATAATATATATACTAGCAGTCTCTTCTTTTTCTAAATCTAAAAAAAAAAAAAAAGCTCCATCAGATCGAGTACCAACCCTTTTCCGAGGGGGCGCTCTTTTGAACATGGAACTGTCACACTAACTCTCCAGATTTTCTATTGAAATTGGGGAGGATTAAGAGGAGTGAGGCCTCCCAACCCATAAAATACGTACACAGAGATGGGTCGCTACACCGACGGGCGACAGTCAAGTACAATCCGTCAAGCTGCTTTTATATAGTAGGATGTTACATGGAGAGGGTAACACCAAAAGCTTAGACAAATAAATGACGCGCTCTTATGTAACTACACTGAACAGAAGAGAATAGAATAGAGAGCTATAAATGCTATATAAATTCGCTATTTACGAGAAGAAAAGGGAGATATACAACTAGTAGCACAAAAGCCAAGTAAATAATAACAAGTGGCCAGCATATTGTCGATGATGATGAAACCTCTTTTTTTTTTCATGAAAGACTGTGTGCTCTCAACTCTTTTTGACTCGATTCTCGAGTGTTGCGACGTCAAGGGTCACAAAGTCTCGAATACTCAAATAGGACCAGTAGCAAAATTCAATGGTTTTCACATTAAAAATTCAATTTGCGTGTGAAAAAGAGATGAGACTCTTTGCTGTACATTGTGCCGCAGATACGAGTGTCTATGAATAGAAATGAGAGGGCAAGAGTACCGTCATTTTCTATTCTTATTCTCTTCACTTGATGATCTATTTGCATATTGTATATGTAGTGTTGTGTTAAGCGACTCACTTTTGATGCAATTCGTTGCCCAAGTGGATTCTGTACACACGAATTCAGATGGCTCTATTTTTCAAACAGAAATTTCAATAAGAAATTTTTCTTTTTATATTTCTCAGGTCCTGAAGGCGCTTTCAAAAAATTGAAATCGGAAAGTTCGTCGCTGGGAGGCATCGGCCCTGGAGGCGGTGGAGGATCGAATAGTTGCGTCGGTAATTCTCACCTTCATAACCCGTCGGCGGCTTCTTGTCCAACTCCGGCGCGTCGCCGACATCGTACCACCTTTACTCAAGTAATATTTCATATTTCTCCCTTAAATTTTATCAACTAAATTTAGAAAAAAAACAACACATTATTGATTAGATTATAGAATTAGCTTTAATGTAATGAGAATGAGTGTTAATGAGAAAACTAGGCCTAGACTGGATTACATATTATGTTAATTATTGAAAGAGAACCGTTGTCGAATATAATTTGTTTTACACGAGAATATTTCTCGTGAAATTCAAAGGAACTACATTTTCACATGCAAAACGATGCGGGAAATGAGTGAAATGTTTACATCGTATTCATGTAATGACATTGAAACACTGGGCTTGATTTCATTTGATTTGATGCGCGCTTTTGATCGCTGTAACCAGATAGGAAACATAATGTAATATAATCTGGCATGGTAGTATTATGATGGTGGAAGTTTTATTACATAATCTCATCGTATGCTCATATCATCAATTGTGTTTGTAAACCAATAGGAGCAGTTACAAGAATTGGAGGCCGCGTTTGCCAAGAGTCACTATCCGGACATTTACTGTCGTGAGGAACTTGCCCGCGTCACGAAACTCAATGAAGCTCGCATTCAGGTAAATAAAGCCAGCACGCTTATAGACTTGAGTAGATCCTTAATACTGTCAACTGATTTAATCGCTGTTTCATCATCTTTGTATAAGGGCACAAACAAACTGAATATTAGTAGCTGCCAATATGTACAGTATTAGACGATGTATACTGGCCTATCTATCATCATTCATCACATCAGTAAGCGATCGATCGGACGACAATGTTGGTTACAAAATTCGTTATCCCTTCTTGTTGCTTGATGAAAGACGAGAAGCAGTCGACCGAGTTCATATCGACGATGAAAATTGTGAAATCTCAAGATGCGGATACGGAAGGCAAACTTGCAAAATGACGCCAGAAGGTAGAGTGGATCTGTGTCACCGGTGAAAGGGAAATGCACGTGCAGTATGATGATGATGATGGGATGAACACACGAGACTTGGACACAAATTCACCGTACACGAGTATCCACGAGCTATTACTACCGGGCCATCGATACGACAACAGCAGGCAAATTTTCTAGTCTAGATTATGTATAGACGCTGCCCTGCTGGTATATACTGCACTGTGTCAAATGACCGCCGCCGTCGCCGCTCGATCTGTGGTATATTGTTTGATTAGGGTGTCGCGCATCGGCTTCAAATACAGTCATGTGTGCTCTGCGGGAGGGCATTTTTCACTTTATTAAGCAATTCGGATTCGGTGAGCTGTAGATGAGGGGAACTTGCCTATTCCTTTCCGCTTCCACTGGCAAAGTACTGCGAGGGGACGACACAAATCTAGACATAAAGCGTGTGTGTGTGTGTGTAGGATCTATAGAAAGAGGAGAATGTGTAGGGGATCATCATCAGCAGCGAGTCGTGCTCGTATGGACGGCCACTTGAATGAAGTACATGTCATGAATATTATCGATGCATTACTGACTTGTCAAGGAGATAGATATAAATTCTATATGAAGATCTACTGCTCATCTCCAAATCAATTTGACTTACACATATTTTTTTTTTTCTTCAAAATTACAGGTTTGGTTCCAGAATCGTCGAGCCAAGTACCGCAAACAGGAGAAACAATTGCAAAAAGCTTTGGCTCCGTCGGTTCTTCCGGCCTGCAATGGAGCAGCGATGATGCGGAATATTTATCCGACGGCTAGTCGTGGATATCAACCCTATCCTCACCCCAACACATTCCAGATGAACAGATATCCTCAGGTATGTATATCTCAAACGTTAAGATTTATCTGACTGAGACCGAGTCAATAAATGAAATTGAACTCATAGAATGAATTTTCGCAGTACTTATCGGATTTGACCCAGATGAACCACAGTGCTGCGGCTGCTTACACGTCGATGGCGCAACCCTTCGGAGTATCAGCTCATACTCCGCCTCACATGCCCACCGTTCGTCAAGATTCTATGAGTAAGTTAATCAATGTTCTTTAGAGGTAATTTCGTTTAAAGACCTGTAATGTGATATGAATGTTATACACTACAAATGATAAGTTTCCTTGAATCGAGTTATAATAATTACATTTTCACGTTATTATTCCGTTTTGATCGAAAAATAAACAATTTTTTGTCTGTCCTTAGAATCAAACCAAACTTTTACGTACAAAATTACGTAAATTGTGTAGACGGATAAAATAATAATATCTTCTTTCTATAGCAGGCATGACCTCTGAGGACGAATGGTACAACAAAAGCTTGACTGCACTGCGCATGAACTCCGCCCACTCAGCAAACCTGACCACGCCCGTTCTTCAGTACCAATCTTAATCGCCTCACTTAATCGCTTCAAATTTAGCCAAGATCTCCGATGAATGGAAGAAGTCGTTTCTTTCATTCCCTTTTCATTGACTATGTTTTATCAGGGGTTTAAGACACCGTCAATTAAATTACTAATTAAAAGAATAGAAGAACAAGACATTAACTTGTTTATTACAAGTCAAATCCATCAAATACGAACTCGTTTAACATGACTGGATTTCCCCTCTCTGACGTGACTATTTATTGATCGGATTGGCGAATGGATGCAGTCGTGATTTCTACCATAACTATTTCGTGCTCATCATGTAATCAGCAAGCGCGATCGTCTCTGTACCATAAACTCTCATTCTCAACGTAGCTGCCAACTTATTATTTCTGTTTCCAATAATTAATTTCTCCGTTTATTATATTTATTGTGCAATAACCCCTCGTAACGTTAATGAATGACTTCATTCTATCCTTTCACTAAATCCTTCTGTGCGTTTGATGGTGTAAAAAAATCCCTAGAAGCTCTTCTTACTTGTCCCCGTCATTCCAAAATATTATTTGACTTTACACGTTACGACTTGATCTATATCTACTGCATTTTCTTACATGTAATCTCTTACGGCTGCGTTTTTTTATTAACATTCTCCTGGTTTGTACTTTTTCATTTCTCTGTGACACATTTCTTTTTTTTACGCAACATTCGGTGTCCTACCAATTTGAATTTACATAGTTACACCGAAATTGTTCCATGAATACCAAAAAAATCCCAAGTGTTTGTACTCTCTTTCTTGTAATGGCGAATACAGTAACAAATATCCCACGTCTTGAAATTTTTTGGCAAAATGTTTGAACATATTTCCATGATATTTCATTTCTAGAATAAAATTCTAGAGGATCGCACTACTCTACCGCACATTAATCGTCAACATCGTTTACGATCGTTTACCAACATGATTGGCTTTCCCTTTCCTGGCGGAACTGCTGTCGCTTTTTTTTTGTCCCATTTATCGTTATTAGCTTACCAACTACCAAGTATCAAGCCAATAATAAGCCTACAACTAAAGTTGATTCATATTAGGATATAAATAATGAAACAAATTTTGACAATGAATATGATTTCTGGTGAGTGCTTTGTTCGTTTAATCGTTTCTGACTTCTGCATCTTTCTCGTCTTTCGTTTTAATTTATTTGGTTATTTTTTATTTGTGTTGTTTATTGTTTCTTCTTACTGCTATTAGCAAACAGGTAAAAAGTATATAGTAAAAACACGTCCTAACCCGGCATCATTGTCCCACGGAGCAGACGAAAGATCAAGTCGGCAGTCGGCTAAACGATCCAGACTTTTAGAGAGTTGGACAAGCTAAATCCGTTTTCTGTCATTTTTAGACAAAACATTTATTCATTTAATACGTTATCATGGCTTCAGTGTTGGCACGATCGATTCTTTTGAGGCAACAAACTAGTGCTCATCGAATAGGTTATACAACACCGCTAAAAGTAAGTGTATACAAATAAAAACTCGAGTTCAGAGGATATCATGTCTGAATTCTGTTGGATCTGCTTTCCTTATGCATATTTTTGTTTTTCTTAGATAAAATCATGTTACATTTCCTATGCAGCAGCCCCTAAAGAAAAATCTCCAGAGAACTATACTCGATATCATGAAGTTTCAGCTGAGAACTGGAGATTTGTTGAACGGTTAATACCTCCTACGTTTGTGCCATCTTACCCAAAAAATGAAAACTATTCTTCTGATTGGACTCCTCCAGCAGGTAAAATTTTACTTTCTGGGAATCAGTTGTGTAAGTTAGACCAATTTAATGATATATGGGAAATTTATTAGCAGTATCATTATGATTATGTGTTCATCACCACATTGATTTTAAATTACAGATACACCACCAAACTTGCCATATTTTGTTAAAAGAACAAAAAATTACATGGTTCCTGTTTATTTGAAATTTGAAGAAGTAAGGAATGAAAGAAAAATCACAATCATCAGACATATTGAAGGGGACATTTGGGTAAAAATGAATCTTATTTAATTCTACTTCATTTACTTTAAATTTTCTTACTTTGTCTTTTTTTTTCTTTTCACAAATTAAATTACTGGGTGTTTAACCTGACTTCTTGATTAACTATAGTTGTTTTTCATTGACCTTTACGTAGGTTTTAGAAAAAGCTATCAAATCACATCTGGAAAGTTTATCAAAAAGACCTGTGGTTTCTCAAGTACATGAAGTTGCCATGCATATTAAATTTAGGGGAGACTATGTGAATGAAGTAAAAAAATGGTTATTGAATGCTGGGTTTTGATTAGCAAGTGAAAGGTAAAAAATACACATATTAGTAAAAATGTGTCTTTCCTCTCCTTTTTATTTCTTGAAATTAGTTGTTACAAGTTAAGTCTCACCAGGTCTCACTATTATTAAAGTCAGCTTCATCGAGATAGTTATGTATTCGTCTTCTAAGCGAAAACAAAATTCCGTGTAAATTCATTTGCAAAATAACTGTATACCATCGAGAACGAGTAATATATTTTACCATTCTGCAAAACGAATTCTGGCCAATTCTACGTAACGGAAAAACAGCGGAGCCAAGGCGTGTTATTGGTCGTTCGCGTCCGGTGCGTATCGAGCGTATTTTCCTCGTTTCCGCGTTCTTCGGAATATTGGGCATTAGAATAATAAGAGAGGTAGATGAATAATTAGAAGAATGTACTTTAAAAAATAATGTAATTTTAAAAGTGAATAAATATTTGGGAATGTGAGTCCAATTAAAAAAATACAACTGAAAAGGTAAAATACATGTATTAGTTACAACTTCAATCGTCTTGTCGCTTCATTGACCATGCCCACCCAATTTCAAGCAACTGAGGAATAATGTACAAGGATACAATTTGATTGGGCAACCTACTTCTGAGGCAAAAGAACACACAAGGGTTACAACCTAATAAATTTTCTTCAGATAGACACCCTTTATAAATATAAACCCTTGAAGACGAATAAACATTTAGTTTTGCTCCCCAACATTCATGAACCTCTGTACACGTCGACGTCTTAATCTTTCTTGATCACTCAAATTTGTTTCTTCTTCAGGAGTCAAAACTTCATTATCCGTTTCTGGGGGAGTTACATTGATAGTGGGTTCTTGCTCAGTCGGCTGTGGGGCAGAAGTCGTTGAAGCCTCTTCGCCTGTACTTCTTAAAGCCTCAGTATTATTATTGGCCTCGTGTTCTAACCGAGACACTAGAATTCCATATTGATTCATCTGCAAGACGGCTGCATCAAGTAATACTTGAATATCTCTCAGAACACGAATTCTGGCTTCAAGATGTCGTCTTTCCTGTCCTTCCATTGCTCGTAACTCAGCGTCACTCAGTGCCCCAAGATTAGCAGGTGGTCTAGGAGGTGGAACAACTATCAATAAGAAAAGAAAACCCAATGACGATTGACTCAATATCCACTTCTAAGTTATGTATACCAAATGGCATGAAAGGTGGGAGGGTAAACGGCGGAGGCATAGCTGGTCGTTGGCCATTGGCGTCCGGCGCGAATCGAGCATCGTTTGCTGCAGCTTGTTGGGCAATATTCGGCATTGGAAAGGGAAAAGTGAAAGGATGGTGAGGAGGGATAAAAGGCTGTAGCGGCGGTTGAACAGGAGCTGCTGGGGGGATATTTGCTGCAGCCTAAAATGAACAATTAAGTTTGCGCGCTTTATTTAATGTATTAAATGTTGATACCTGAGGAGGCGGAGGAGGTGGTGCAGCTTGCGGTTGAGGAGGTCTCATATTAGCAGCCGCGGCTGCCGGGTTTCCAACTGGATTGCCCGGTGCACGAAGTACTTCAAGTCGGCAAGTTGGACAGGTTTGCTGTCTCTGGAACCAGGATCGAAGGCAAGTAGCATGGAAGATGTGGTTACAAGGTAATTTTTTAGCTCCTATCAAAGAAGAAATGTTATCAAAAGAATCATAAAAATTATTTATTCTGGTTAATTACCAGTAACCATTTCTTCTCTGCAAATAATGCAGACAGTATCTGTGTTAGCCAAGTCTTCTGTGGTGGCGTCAGGATACAATGTATTTAGATTGCGAATAGCTCGTCGAGAAAGGATTACGTCACTCAATGCTTTTTTGAATGACCTGTTTTCACAAGATTAAAATTATAACATTACAATAATTCAACTGATTAAAGGTTGGTTACCTCATAGCTAAGTACATCGGTCGAACTGCAAACAAGGGTAGAGTATATACACGAATCATGATCAACATGAACATCATGTAAAGTATAACTTTGATAAAACCTAAATTTATGAATAAAGATGAGTAAGCTTTTACTCAGTAAATTCCTTTGCAGTGAACAATACCAATGGCAAGCTCAGCGTACAGCAAGAAAACAGCTTTATCCTCCCAGGGGTTTTCGCGGTTGATATCGTATGTGTGTAGAGCATACTTTACCGTCACCATTGCTACCATAGTTAATAGAATGGCATACTCAAAACCAAAAACCAGTTGAACTGAAGCTCCTTGAGTTAGAGTAGCATAATATGCAACTTGGATAAAATGCCAGTCCAGAACTCCCAATACCAAAAGTAATGCTGATTGAAGATATTCAACATAGATATCATGTTTTTTTTTTATGAAAGAGATAATTGTATAACTTACATGTCACTCTAAAATGAAACAACCAAGATATTATGGGACTTCTCTCCATCTAAAATCCAAGTATACATTATGGTTATTTTTGAGCTATCACTAGTGATGAGAACATAGCTCTACATACATAATCGACTCTGTCCTCAACAAGCCAATGGAATGCTTTGAGGAAGAGTAGAACCGTGAAAAGAGCAACAAATTTGGTAGAAAAATCTTCTCTAAACACAGTAAAAGCCAAGCATGTTTCAGTGATGGCATACCATGATCGATCAATGAGATGCTGTAAAATAACAAGTATGAATTAAGATATACACATACACAATAACACTTGATGCATACCTCAACTTCTGCAGCTCGCAATTGGCCAAAAAACACCTTTTTCATCAACTTTCCCAGCAGAACTACTATGACTAGGGCTTGAATATACATCACCTGTTGTAAAAAAATGTGACACAACATTTTTATTTGCATTTAATATTTTTGTGTTAAAATGTTACCATCATGCTAGGATTGGATTTAGTTATGTGAACTACTGAAGGGTAAAATTGCTTCTTTTGGTAATACGCATTTCCTACAACGGATGTAGACAAAACAAGACTGCCTAGAATAACTAATTCGATACGCATTTTCGATTACTTTTCATTAGCCGTTTCAGAGAGAAATTTACATCACTTTTGTCGTTGACATGAGCTGATGACGTGACGGCTCAAAGCTTTCGAGTGAACAACATCCCGTAGGCAATAGTCGCATCGATGCTCTCCATCTGCCCGTGTGAATTCACAGTAAAAAAATCGGTAGATCAAATATTTTGCAATTGTATTATTTTGATAAAAAATTTCTAAATTAATTCGTTAGAATTTTTCTATTAGACATTTGAATTAAATATAACATTACTTTAAAAGATTTTTTTAATTTTTTAAATATTTAATAATTAGACTCGGCGTTCTCTGATTGGACGACGCGATCAACGCGGTAAACTAAAACGAAAATTCCATAGGGAAGTCTGAGCACATGGAACAGAAACTGTTACTGAGAAACTGGCTGTCGACACGAAAAGACGTGTAGTTTGCACAAATTCTTCAAGTTTTGTATCAAATTGAAACATTGCTGTTCTTAAGAAAAAGGACGTTATTTGCTTTAAACATGGTGATTTCAAATGCTGTCGTTAAGCGCGAAGAAACTGACGTTTCTCCCTACAACACACGGCGCCATGCTGTTTCAGAGAGAAACGTCGGGCACAACGAGTTACGGCTTGCTGTTGAAACAGTTCTACCTCGACTGTTGGGACATTCCAAGTCTAAAAGAAGACAATACCTTGAAGAAGAGGATGCTCTTGAGGATGCTTGTCCTAAAACATATGTTGACGCGGTTTATGATTTTGGTCGGTGGCTTGGCAGTGTAAGTAATAGCTTTCATCGTTATTGGACAAAGAGTAAACAAGTCGTGGAGGTCTCACTTACTGCATCCCGTATGAAGGACTTTTTCATTTTGTTGGGTAACTATCTAGGACATTTAATTGTACTTTTGTCTACATTATATTAGTAATTACTTAATTTCATAAAATTTTTTAAAACGTTGAAATGGCAGAGGATGGCCGGATTAAAGGCTTTTTGGAACAAGACAAATGCAAAATATATGCCGATTCATACCTCTTGGCTATGGTGTTCACTTACTTTCTTCGAGCTGGTTTTACTCACGAAGAATACAACTATAAAAACTTCTGCACCGCTTTGTAATGAGTCGTGACATCCCGACAAGTTTTTGACTATTTTTGATGAAATGAATTATTTTAATTACAGAAGGTTTTTTTTTAGATTTCTTGCTCATGAAATAGAAGAAGAGAATTTTCTAATTGAAGAATTGGTCGTAGAATGGGAAACGAAACAGATCCAAAACAACGAGGAGTACACACCCATGCACCGCCTACGCTACGAGCTTTTTGTTCGTATGAATTATCGGGCGTTGGTCTCCCGAAAAGTCTGCGAAGAAGTAATAATAACCAAATCCAAACTCTCTGCAGTTTAGATTTATATTTTTTCTGTTTTTCTAGATAATGACATATTGTCCTGACCACTGGGCTTGGAAACGAAAGAGACATGAAATGCACTCTGGAGTATTTCAATATCGACGCTGTAAGCGCAAAATTTTGAACTTGAAATTTGAAAAATTTTACTTAACTAAAGTAATTTTCTAGATCCTGCTCAGTATTCTGGTGATCGTAATGTTATGCCATGGACATCTTTTCCAAATTCGTTTTTTCGCCTCTGTGAACCATGTTTGAAGTATGACTATATTGCTTGTAATTTCCCAATTTAAAAAATGTCTTTAACTATTCTATTTTATTCCTTATCAGGTTAGAACAAAAAAGCACGGCAATTATAGCCAAGAAGGAAGCGAGAAGCGCTTGCAATCGACTTACTCTCAAGAAACGCCAACATTCCCCTCAAGCTGATTTTAAGAATAATTTTATGAACTTTTAAGTTCATACCGTTGGATAGAATTTTTGATGGACCACTCAAATGGAAACTTTTTAGTTATCAGAACCATTATTGATGACAAATGAATTTTGTCCTTAATTTACCAAATGTATTCTCAAGAACTTGAATCATCTTCAGTATCAAAGTCTTCATCTGAACTACCTAAACCATCCCAATCATCGTCGTCATCATCTTCATCTTTGCCTTCTTTTTCGACTCGAAGCTTCAAAAGTTCTAGTCGTTTTTCAGCTTCTTCCATCCAGCTATTTGACTTTGGTTTTGTTTCCCCTGAAGTTGTTTCACCATCATCATCTAAGAAAAATAAAAGTTAAACAGATAAAATGAAATTCTTAGAAAAAAGCTAACCAACCTTCATCCTTAACTTTACCAAGTCGATCAAGATATCTCATGAATGTTCGACGTTTTCTTTCAGACAACGATTTTAATTCCATTTGAAATTTTGCCTCCATCTGCGCTTTTTCAGCTACTGACGGTTCTGGTCGACAAACAATTTCTTCTTTTTTTCCGCATTTGGCGCACAACTGTACGAAGTAAAAATCTTTGATTCAATTAGCTACAATTTTTTTTTTAGTAAATAAACCTCTGATTTTTCAGCACAAGGTTGACACAGAATTGAGTATGCTTGCTTTACTGTTTTCTCTAGGCATTTTGTGCACTTTGCAGGGGCACTCAACATCTTATATTTGTTGTATTTTATTTTCCATTCTAAAACATCTTTGCAACGAGAACAAACATTGCAAATCTTTTAAAAATAAGGATAAAAAATCATTAAAAATGATTTCCACTGAAAAAAAACTGAAAAATGAAATACCTGTAAACCATTTAATGCTTTTGTCTTGGGTGTTTCTCCGTGCTTATTGTTCTTGAAGCTTATTGTATTGGTATGTTTTTGTTTTCTTGTTCTAGAAACATTACCTCGTTGGGAACTCATTCTAATTCTTATATAGCAATTCAATTATAAATGGCAATTTTAATTTGCCCTTTAAAACTGGCTGATAATTCCAAAATGGAATGTAGGTAGAACACAACGTGTCAACGTGCTAGATAAAAACTGTGTCGTCTGCCTGTTTGATTGATTAACGGCATCTAGCGACATGTATAGAAATGCATAGAATTGTAATTTGTAACCTGGTTGATTCTGTGCTATCCTTTTAGCCCTATCCCTACTGACGCCGAGTTCTTGGAGTGCTTGTCCTGCCCCTAGCGGATAAGGTGGTGTACTACGCAATAGGCACGAAGGGGGGTTGCAGACGAATTTTGTTTTTCTTTTTTTCTGTCTAAGTTCTTTGTTGATGTTTTAAAATCGTCACAAAGAATTTTTTTGTTAGAACATCTGAGATTAAAAATTTTTTGTATGTAATTATTATATTGTCGTTAAGTTTGGAAGTTGGTAGGAAGTAAATGAAGCAGATAAATAAAAAATAAAAAGGTGCCTGGACTAGGACTTGAACCACGTTCCCCGAGATCGGGAGCTAGACTCTATAACCACTACACAACCAATTGTTGAAATTATATGAAAATAATTCATCTTATTTTTTTTCTAGGGACGGTTGGCCGAGGGAAGGTTGGCCGAACGCAGTATGTTGATAACCAAACGCACACCAGAGGGCAGGACAAGTAGTCCAAGAACGGAGAAATCGGAGGAAGGGTAGCAAGAATATTGGCGACAGTTGGCCATGTTAATTTTCTTATGAAGAGCTTCAACCAGTGGTCTTTATCTATGATCAAGCAGCACTAGCCACGTAAAAATTAAATAATGCATAAAATAAAAATTAATCTATATTAATGATATATATTTATTGTCCAATCCAGTGTAAATAGTATAAATCTATAACATACATATGCGTACCGTTTTGTCGTCTCTTTTTCCATAGCCTACAAATAGTTATGGGCCATAATGCTTCTATATCCCGCCTGCTGCCGCCAGGTCATTCGAAAGAAACACACCTATCTTTGCCTCTATTTTAGAATCAAGCAACAATCAAGCAACATTTTCAGTGATGTTTTAATGCAAAACATCGAAGCAGTGACAGTGATAACAGAACAAGTTGATAACTACAATATTTTGGATTAGTATTATTATGTAGAAATGAGCTGTTTTTAAGTGCTTCAATAAGTAAGGTAAGAATTACTGTATCTCTTAAAAGGAAAAAATCATAATATTTCCTAACTTTGTGGGATAAATTGGTCCAAGCTATTTTTGGCTGTTCCGAAACATTCACCATTCACGTACTATTTCGATAGAACTAGAAACTTTTCGATAGACTAGAAAATTTTCATTCTATCGTTAGTGTTAAGTTTATTTTATTTCAATGAAAATACTTTAAATGGCAGCTTTGGTTCACATATTCTGCAGTGTCGTACTTCTCAATTTTGTTTATAACTTCACGTAACTTGACCTAAATATCTTTTACTGGTAAAACTTTTAAAGAAGATTTGGTAGATTTATTTTTAAATGGTTAGATGCTCTACAGTATTATTGGTAAATGTGTTTAATTTATTTGTGAGTTTCTAATTGTCTAATATTATTTTTCCATCCGTAAGAATTTAGCAATGAGCAGTCAACAACAGTTAGGTCTTGTATCCCCACCCCTTGGATTAGGAGAGGTTGATCATGTGCGATCCTTGTCAGACAATTTCTGTGCCCTTCTTTCAAGTGACAACTACCAGGACATCACTCTCATTGTTGAAAACCAGAGAATTCCAGCTCATAAAATCATTTTGGCATCAAGAAGTGAATATTTTAGGTGTGTTAATGTATTTATCTATATTACAATGTGTTAACTGCCAATGATTTATTTGCACAATTTAGCCTAGTTTTGCCACCGTACTACCCTGTTATCTTTGCAAGACATTTCCCTGTTCTTTCCTTCTTATAACATATGAATATGACTATTCGTTCTCAACTAATTCGTCCTCGACCTTTCCGTTTGTGTTTATTATCTTTGACGTACCATAAAGCATGTTTGCGTGACTGATATTTCTTATCTGTTTTTTCTCTGTTTTTTAGAGTTACTAAGTTAATACGTTTAATTTAATTCTCTTATTACAGGGCTTTGCTTTTCGGCGGCTTATTGGAAAGCCAAAAAAGTGAGATTGAGCTGAAGGGTATTAGTGCTGCAGCTTTCCACGCTCTTCTCAAATATGTCTACACAGGATACGTCAGTCTGAGCAACATGAAGGTATACAATTGATAGTTAGCAGGAGTAAATTGTTGCAGTTGCTGTTGAAATTTGCATGTGAATCATTTTATTTAGGAGGAGCTTGTAAAAGACCTGTTGGGACTAGCGCATCAGGTATATTAATATTTTCGTGTTTTCCGCATTATTTAACGCAGTTAATGTGTTCCTTCTGGATAGTACGCTTTTCCGGAACTGGAACAATCTGTGTCCGAGTATTTGAAATCTATTCTTAGTCAAACCAATATGTGTTTGGTGTATGACGTCGCCAATCTATATCAGTTACGCGCCCTGATGGAGGCTTGCAGGCAGTACGCTGATCGGCATGCCACAGATATATTGCAAAGCGATGCATTTCTTCAGTTATCACCGGTAATTTCAATTGTCGATTGTGGATTATTTATGCATATTTCGAATTTATTTATTTAGGGAACGTTGTGTGATCTTCTTCAACGCGATTCCTTCTGCGTTGCCGAAATTGAAATATTTCGAGCTGTTTTGCGTTGGTGGCATCATAACAGTTATGATGACATCGTCGTCAAGGCAGATTCGACTAGTGAACTGAATGCCGTTCTAAACTCCGTACGACTACCACTAATCACATTGTCTGAATTATTAAATGAAGTGCGTCCTAGTCATTTAGTTTCTAGCGACGTTATCCTTGACGCGCTAAAGTTTCGTACTGAATCTCGAGATTCCGATCTTCCATATCGTGGTCAATTAAGTATGTTCAATTGTTGTTAAAAATGAGCTCATAGATGATTTACCTAACTTATTTTTTTAGTGCCTGAAGTCAATGTAGCACATTCACGACTTGGGGCTCAGGTATTGCAAGGTGAAATGCGTACGGCCCTTTTAGATGGTGAAACTACTAACTATGATATGGAACGCGGATTCACTCGACACCCAATTGAAGACGGTAATGTCGGTATTGTTGTTCGGCTTGGACAACCTTCTATCATAAATCACATAAAAGTTCTTCTTTGGGACAGAGATATGAGGTTGGCAATTTTAAAAACAATAATTATTGCATTTCCTAAAGATATTATTGTTGAAAGGTCCTACTCGTACTATATTGAAGTTTCTATGGATCAACGGGATTGGGTGCGCGTCGTCGATTATTCAAATTACCACTGTAGATCGTGGCAACGTGTTTATTTTCCTCAACGAGTCGTTCGCTTTATCAGAATAGTTGGTAAAGAAATTTTTTGCAAATTCAAAAACAAAATACAATCTTGAAAATTGTCTTTCATTCAACAGGAACTCATAACACCGTCAATAAAGTATTTCACGTTGTTTCACTTGAAGCCTATTATTCCCCGATCGTCGTCCGACTCGAAAAGGAACTAATCGGTATTACTACATCTTTTAGATTAGTGTACCTTATCTTTTTCTCGTCCTAAAAATTCCAAAAAATATAAAATATAATATAAAAGTCCGTTTATATTCATTTTATTTTTTATTTCAGTGCCAAAACATAATGTTGCCACAATTCAACTATCTGCTTGTGTAGTGGAAGGTGTAAGTAGAAGCAGAAATGCATTACTGAATGGAGACACAAAAAATTATGATTGGGATTCTGGATATACTTGTCATCAGTTGGGCTCAGGAGCGATTGTCGTTCAGTTAGCACAACCGTACATCGTCAGCTCAATGAGGTTAGAATACTTTTTGTTTTATTATATATTACATTTTTATTTTATTTTTAAATTTTGTATCAATAAAATCGATTGATCCTAAGTGTTACTTCTGGGAGAATAACCTTTTTAGAGCCAATCAACAGACTAATCTTTAACATTTCTTTTTCTTCAGACTTTTGCTGTGGGATTGTGATGATCGCCGATACAGTTTTTACGTGGAAGTGTCGACAAATAATCGCGATTGGATTACGGTTTGTGATAGGAGTCGACAGCCGTGTCAATCCTGGCAAAATATAAACTTCATCCCGCAACCAGTTGTTTACGTTAGAATCGTTGGAACTCAAAACACAGCGAACGATGTAATAACATTATTATCACTCTCTTTTATCCGTTTGGAAACCTTACATGCTTTTTTCTGCTGCATCTGCAAGGTTTTTCACTGTGTTCACTTTGAATGTCCTGCTCAAGAGGATGGAAATGGATTTGAGGAGTTGGTGGGTTCAACTTCTCGCTTGCCTGTCGACGCGCCTTTGCCAAGCCCAAGTCTTATAGCCAACGCCACTGCTCCACCTGTCCCACCTCCATTACCTGATAGTTTTAATAATTTTAATCCAAGGCCACTCGATCGTGAACCTCGCAATGTAGAGGAGGAAGAAGGAACCAATCTTCCTATTAGATTCACAGCTAGCCTTGATGGATCACACACTTCACAGCGTAGTCCCCGTCAATAATATGCTTGGTTTCCCTCAATTGCATGAACTTTTGAACATTTTTTTCTGCCTCGTATGAGTGCCGTGTAGCCAATTTTGCAGATTTTTCATCATGATCTAAAATTCGGTTTCCGACGATTACATAACTACAGTCGTACAATTTAAAGAGTTAGCCCTTTCGATATCGCCTATGTAGAAATAGAGTTTACAATACTCATTGTGATGATTGTCAAAGTCGACTTGTAGAATTTTTGCGAGAGCTTGTTTCGACACTAATCGAACAAGCTTTAACCTGAAAGCTATCCAAATCGATAAGCTGGTCCTTTTGTTTAAACTATTGGTTGAAAATTCGGTGCTGATATAATATTTATATTTGTAGAAAGCCTATTCGTTAACAATACATCGTTTGCATAGTGATCCTTTCTTCCGATTCATTTTTTATCCGTTATTTTTTTCTAAATTACATCTGTGAACTGCTACCTGTATAGAGTCTTAAACAAAATTTACATAGACTCGGAATCTTCGTAGACTGATGCGGGACTTGCGGGAGCACACAACTTTTACCAGCTCGGAGTCGCGGGAGTGAATCAATACTTGTGTACCTCTTTACCCATGCAGTCATGAGCAGCCGATTTTCACGATTTGACAACTCAGCATTGTTCTTACTTCTTAGGGCTCTCAGGCAAGCAGTTGATTTCAGCTACTCTTCAATCCTTACACCCAGTTACGATCGGTTTTCATACTTATTCTTCAGATAAACACCTGAAATCAACGGAAAAATGGTAAAAAGTCTCTTAAGAATTTCTTTAATGGCTTTCCTATCGCCCTATATGTTTCCGCTTATTATTCAATTGTCTGATTCGCTATGTGGGCTTCTGCTAGACTTGTTTGATTTTGAGATAAACATTGTCTCTTATTATAAAATCACAAACGTTTAATTGAGTGTACTCGATTTTCATCAACATTAAACACAATTCTACCATACATAGGTAGTACTATCTAATGATTTGATTTTTTTTAAATACAGGGCAATGAAAGTTCGCTTCCCATGGAGATGTGCTCAAACTGTAAGTGATATAA
Organism: Daphnia galeata; assembly: GCA_030770115.1. Taxonomy (NCBI): domain Eukaryota; kingdom Metazoa; phylum Arthropoda; class Branchiopoda; order Diplostraca; family Daphniidae; genus Daphnia; species Daphnia galeata. The sequence goes on from CM061121.1 coordinate 1,469,474, forward strand.
ATCAATATCATATTAAGGCTAGCTACTAAAATTTGGGTATAATTTTAGTTGATGCTGATGAAATCCGAAGACTTGGTAAACGGTTTAGGAAATTAGATCTTGACAACTCAGGTTCCCTCAGTGTGGATGAGTTTATGTCTTTGCCTGAGCTTCAACAAAATCCTCTTGTTCAGAGAGTTATTGATATTTTTGACCAAGATGGAAATGGAGAAGTAGACTTTAAAGGTAAATAATTCTTGTGTCACTTTAAATATTGAATAGTTTACTAATAATACAACTTATTTCTATTTTTAAACAGAATTCATTCAAGGGGTTTCACAATTCAGTGTTAAGGGTGATAAGGAATCAAAGCTCCGCTTTGCTTTTCGCATTTATGATATGGATAATGATGGAGCCATTTCAAATGGAGAATTGTTCCAGGTAGTCTTGTCTTGCACATATTCAAAATGTTAAGACTAATTTATTTCCTATAGGTGTTAAAAATGATGGTGGGCAACAACTTGAAAGACACTCAGCTTCAGCAGATTGTTGACAAAACTATTCTATTCGCAGACAAAGATGAAGATGGAAAAATTTCTTTTGAAGAATTTTGCGCTGTAAGTTTTCTTGTTTTTTATTTGATTTTCAATGCCGTCAAGATAGAAGACGGATAGCTGATTTTGCTGTGAAATTGTTTTTCATTCAGGTGGTTGGAAACACAGACGTTCATAAAAAGATGGTCGTTGACGTATAGAAATAAAACTATACTTCAGCCAAGCGATATTTTTCATGTGTTGCACCGAGAGTTCCCCGTGGTTAAGCAAGAATTTTTTATTGCGTGTCATATCTCGTCTTCGTGTTGCATGGGATAACTTCGATTGGATTGTTCATTTTTGCCCACTAGTTCTAGCAGGCGGGTCGCCCGGAAGTATTATCATTATTTTTTAAATTATTATTGTTACCACTATCGGCGATCGCCTGCGGATGTTTTCCTCTGAGGAGAAATCGCTCTTTTTTTGCGCGCGTCTGGTCCCCTAGGTTGTGTCTAGAGCGAATTTCGACTTTATCATTTAAAGTACTGTTTGCCTGCATTTGCCGTACTTCCTTTTTCCGTTGTGTATTTCAAATTGAAAATTTATAATTATTTTCCGATCACCATGAAACCAGTCGATCCTTTTTCTGCTCTTCACGCCTGCTTTGACCCAGTTGGCTTTTTTTTGGTGTGTTATAAGAAATAGTCGGCGTATGGGGTTTTCAATCCTGTCCTCCATGACGTAACTTTTTTTCTTTTTTCAATATATACATTTTTTAACCTGTCCATTTTCTCCTTTATATTCAATACTTACCTCTCCCGTTTTTCGATTTCAAATAAAATACACTTCGATCTTCTTGCAGAAATTGTTAACTGTAAAGTTCCATTGTCGAAAAGTAAATGAAAATGAATCTGGTTTAAGTGAAGTTATTGAGTGATTAAGGTTGTTTTAAAACTATGAGCTTTAAGATATTTTTGTTTCCCACTGCTTGAATCATGTGCGAATGATTCAAGCATAAAATTGCAAAATTAATGCCTTCGACTGAAATAGAAAACGAATCTAAAAAGAAAATAGCTGCTACAATATCAGATTCATTTCTGGTTTAATCGATGTGCGTGAGTAAAGCTTGCATTTTATATTCAGACTTATCCTTTATTCATTGGCTAATCGATTGTCTGAGACCATGCTGAGGCGCTGAGCAAATATATTTCTTGGATCTAAAATCAAATGCCATGGCAACGCTACCTTCGGACGCTTCTGGGTTTATCTTTTATCTTGAATCGACGTGGACTTTGTTCAAACAAAAAAAACTCTTGCGATTGGTAAATTTGTGTTTAAAAAGATGAATCTTTATCCTGTTAAATAAAGTGTCGGTTGCAAAAATACCTTGTTCATAACATATTGACAGTTAATTAAAAAGAAATGTTGTCCCCTTCGATTGTTGGTCTTGCTCTTTCTTCGGCAATTTCTTGTTTAATTTCTCGCCGAAGTCGAAATTATTAGCCGTCATTGTGAAACACTTCATAATTCAACACTTCCAAACACTTCAATCATTTCTACGTCCGGCTTTTTCCCCTAATACCGACTTCTACGCGCCATTTTGTCAGTCACCCGCAATATCTTCATCATCACAACAACATATCATACCATTTCTTCCTTTCACTCAGTTGTTTTCTTTGGGTTGTACAAAGTCTAGTGAAGTCGGGGCGGCGAATTGAGCAATAGTCGGAATCGGTTGGAATAATGCAACAAGCGAATTCATTCAATTCGCTTCCGGCGAAAAAAAAATTATATTACAAGTTTGTTCGTGCTTTCGTGCATCAGAGACTTTATTATACATACGATGTTATTCTGTCGATGTCTTTTTTTTATTACATAGAGGTCGATAAGCGATAACGTGTAGCACGACGGGGAGTGTAATCCGTAACACGCAAACTACATACAAGTACCGTGTGCATAAATTTTTGCTTTTATTTTGTTTGTCTATATAGAAGAAAGAGAGTATAGTAATGGTAAATATCAGGAGTTAGCGTATGTATACGTATACGTTTTAACAGCATACATTTTGCAGTAGGACCTTTTTGTTCTAATAAACTATTGCGAAATTGTCAGCCTCGAGCAAAAAGAGGAATAAATTGATTTATTTTCTTTGTCATTAAATTACTAAGTACAGTTTTCTGAGGAAAGGCACACGATCACATACAGCACGAATTAAACGGGAAAACTCCTATGTACACGATTTTTTGCTTATACTGGCTGATAATGTATATCCACGTATAAACGCTTCATACTTCATCAGTATAGTTTGTGTGTCGCAGGATGTTGGCTCTGTGATTAATCTCTGAATAAACGAGCCGCAACGAAAAGAAAGAATACAGAGCCGTTTGAAGTCAAAAATGAGGTATCCATGCCAGCTCTAATCGATTCAAACATTGCGAATGGGGAAGACCGAATCGAAAGAGCTGACTTTGTTAGCTCATTTGTACCTCAGATTTAGAGGAAATTGAAGCAAATATGGGGGACGAATAGTTTTTTTAAAAAAAGATTGAAGGAATAAACGAATTGTTTGTTTAGATAAGATGATGATGTAACCTATCATTGAATTCATTCCATCGGCTTGCAGATGTATTGTTTGTGGCACATGCCACCTCCTTTGCGGAACTCGATGGCCTCCTGAACGCCATAGATGACATGTTCAAAATCCGCATTGTAGCCAGAAATTTCACTATAGAAAACAAACAACAACATTATTCGTAATACATTACAGTGAAGATTGTCTTCGTAAAATCGATTTTTAAAGGTTTTCTCACATTTGTATATAATAAGCGAGAAACAAATAACAAAAAGGAGTTGCTTTGCTACAAGTGGTACATTCACCCGTTTCCACTCCACAGGCATTGCACTTTTGCGACAGAGATGAACAACTCTTTTAGGAAAATTTACTTTTTTTCTTTTTCCTCATTGGTTTTTTCCCGTCAAGCCAAACAGAATTGTTATGTAATACCTCGGAATGCCAAAATTACAGTTATAGATCCACCGTTGCAGCGCACATACAACCATTCTTTATCCGATACCCACTTTGTCTTGATTGATTGAGGATAAAACAAAGACGAACATGGATATTCAATCATTTGAACCTACTTTTTGAAGAGCTTGGCCCCCTTCACCAGCATCTTTGTGGCAGACGTGTATCTCTGGGCTGCTTCTGGCTCATCACATGCCGTACGGTAGAGACAGCTGTAGTCGTCGGTAGCTGAACCCAATGCGTAGCTTATCACCAACATCAAATCGTTTCGATCGATTAGGAATTCGGAGAAGGAAGGCGGTGACGATCGACGTCCGAAACTACCCAGGAATCCAAAACCAAAGATGATGGCTTTGATGACCAATAGGACAACCAAATTTGTGATGTTGAGCGTCAACACCTCGCTGGTGGATGTAGCACGAGCTACTTGCTCCATAAGAAGTGCTTTGGTCATCTCGAGCATCGTTATCTTATTACTGGTCTTCCCAGAGCCAGAAAGATCAATTTCGTTTTCATCCTCGATATTGGATTGGTGATGTAGCGAGGCGCTCATGGCGCCGGCAACCAAAACCAACAGCACAACAATTGCGATGAAAATCCGTTTGGCCATTCTCCTATAAATCAAATTGGAAAAAGACGACATCAAAAACGGTTACTCTATTGTTTCTTTTTTTTTATTTATTTTAAAATTTGGACACCCACCTTGAGTAATTTGAGTAAATTCCTTTGTGTCGTGCAATGCGAAAAGCAGATACTGGATTGCACGAATCAAGGATTTGACGAGGAATAATCACGTGTTAAAAAACGAGGTGTTTAGTTTCGCACACGGAGAAATCAACCTAACTTTGTCTTTTCACTGACAAGAAAGTCGAGGAAGCACCTAGAGGACAGAGAAGAAGTCAATGCATACAGCTATGGAGTGTCACCGAGCTTTTTATATCGGACGTCTTCCTCTTTCCTTCTTTCTGTCTCACGTATGTGGCATGTAGCCTCTTGTCATCGGTAACGAACACCTGGCAGTAGTTCGTGGTATCATTGACGCCCTCGTGAGTTTCAAGCTCCATCCATCCATCCGGACGGACGGCAAAAAATCATTCGCTGAAGGAAAAGCGGACAATAGAAACTCAGTCACCGTATCATTCACAGTTTTCTCCTGAAACATTAGAATCTGTCGATGAATGTTTAACCTCGACGCCGAAGAATGAATAAATATAGTATATTAATATTAATTTTGATGGCAGAGGAAGGGTGCGGACGAATTCTTCCAAGGTTGGAGGTGACAAAGCGTGACGGATCTTTCTTTGACTTCAGCAACGCTTTCCCTTCCGCTGGATTCTTCAATCACTCAAATAATGTTTCGTTTACTTTTTGAACAAAGACTATGTCTTTTGAAAAGATAAAGGTCGGGCAGGGCTGGTAAGTCGACGGGAAAAGGAAGCCGTTAAGTACTTTGAAGTGAAATCCAATTTCAAATAGCTGCGTGTGTCATACCACTGTGTACAATATAGCCTATTAATCTGGTGGTACATCAAACAATGAAAAGAACATTCCCCATTGGCATATTTACTTCCCTATATTGTTATGCCAAGCGGTTGACGTCACAACACATGTGATGGTTCTTATTAATTGCTTCCGTTCAGACAGACACAGAGTAATAGCACCTTTCCATTTATAATATCGCTAGAAATTAAATTTAGCGTATACAATGTATCTGTCATAAGAATGCAACTATTTTCTTGCCTTAAAAGCAGCCCAACATGAGATCTTAGTGCCCAGAAAGTGATCAAGATTCCTAATAAACCACTGATTATTTCGCATTCATTTACCGTGATCACGCGGGGTTCGTGCAGCAGCTATCTATTTCTTAATCTTAATCAGTTTGTCATCGCTTCTTGTTGAATTGAAACAACGCTATGGTTTATTGGGATTGATGCAGGAAATTTGTTTCTTCCCCTGTATTATATAATGTAACGGAATGCCTATTTACACCAAGTTACGATGTGGCATATCAGGAGGACGCTAACGGAGAAATATATAGCTAATTGTTTTATACACAAGGAAGAATCTGTTCGAATCTGCTTGAGTTTTTTGGTTTTATTGGTAAAGGATTTGGAATCTGAGAACCGTTATTATCACGGACGCTATTACGTGTTTGTCGCCCTTTCTTTCTTGATTCTTTCGCCCAGTTGTGTGTATGTGTGTCACCTAAGTTATGCCGTATTCCGTTCTCTTAATTCTTTCAATTATTCACCGTTTGTCATCGTGCCATTATTACTCATTTCATTCCATAACTGGAAGACTCCCAAATTTGTACTGTTCATAGGAGAATGAGGAGAATGTTGTTGATTTCTCGGTCAAGGAGTGGATATAGTGTTGGGTGGAGGAATTTCGGTGATGGTGAGAAGCAGGAAAGATGGTTGACTGGCGGAAAACGTATGCGACAAGTTCGAAACAGAAGCAGGGAGATTTACGGCACCAAGAAGAAAAGAAACAGAAATCTCTTTTACACCTTTATTTGTTTACTAATCAGGTTCGTTAGCCACAACTAGCTATACGGTACATTCATGAAAATTCTTCTTTCCTTGTTAGAACCGATCGTTGGAATATATATATTCTATTATAGCAGCCATTACACAGGAAACAAAAGGAATAGAGGTTTCCGTAACAGGAAATTTCCAAGCAATTGCCGGCCTAATTATTTTCCTGTAGGGAATTCGTCTCCTTGGACATTATTTTTTAGTAAAGTTGCGACAGGAAAATGACTGTCGTGGAATAAAAACTTTGTGTATTGCGGATAAAAATCATCATAACTGAACGCATCGTGAAAATTACACTGTGTATATATTGACTCCAGACCTGCTGCGAGTTCTTGTTACATCCGATAAAATCCTTTGTATGTTTGTTGTTGTTTTCCTGACCTTGATTGTGGTAACAATAATAAAACGGGATTTGACCACTGTAAAGGATAATTGTGGCCTTTTGAGATAATGAAACGACAACAGCACATGTCGATCAGCAACTTCAGTTCGTATACAATCCTCTCTATATTATGATGAGTAAAAATATTTTTAAAAACATTGAATCAAGCAGCTGGCGGCGATCCTTCAGCCTCTGGATTTCGGCTAACGGTTTCAGTCGTCAAGTCATCTTCAATTCCATCCTCGTCTTTTGCGTCCGACTTCTTCGTGCAATAAAATTCACTGCATTTCTTCTTTTTGGCGGCAGTCAGCGACTGTTGCAACCAAGGGTTTTTATCCGCTTCAGGTGACAGACTGTAAAAATAATCAGTGAAATTGAATTAAATTCCTATATTTAACTTAATACATTCAAAAAATTTAAGAAAACAACATGATCTCTAATCTAAAGTTTTGAACCACTTTTTGCACAGACTTTGCTAGTTTTTTTCCTCCAATGCTTCAGTATCCAACTTTGGCAATGCAATCGGCAATTCAATCGATCGTAGAAGCCGTCGTGCCCTTATTTGGCTTCATAGGTCCCGCTTGTACAAAAACTTTTGTTTAGCGTGATAATCCTAATGGTAGTCGTGGTTGCAAAACAATAAAGCTTATTTGAAATCGAATTCAAATTTATTTCGTTTCTATTGGACCGAATAATTCTATCAAAACAGCTCTAGTCTAAAAAAACAACAACAAGAAAATAGCCTTCGTTGGATCGATTTGTGAGCGACAGATCGGTGCTGCACTGATGCCTTTATGTCGAGTCAGGTTTTCGTTCGCTCAGCATTCAGCACGTGATACCCTCACAAGGTTAATCTTCAAAGCTAATGCGCACACCAGTTCCCGTGATTTCTTTGTTTCTCTCGGGACGTAATCTTATTGCTCGTGGCATTGTACGATAGCCGCAATTGTCGTACTGGGGGTCGTCGTGTGATTTCAACGGAATGCGCAATCACTTGGACTTGCTAGCAAAATGTACAAGCTGTCTGCCAACACGCGTTTCCTAGTTACATCAGGGGGTGTCATATTCGTCAGAATAAAAGAATTGGAGCTAGAAAGTCTTCATTTTATCGTCACGCAATGCACACACATGCAGACACGTAGTAATTTCTCTCTTGATTTAAATACTGAACGGCATGAAATTTATGGTTGCGTCTCGATATAGCATATAAGTCTCACGACGATGCGACGCAATCAGGCCCGCTTCCAAAAGTTGCGACAACAAATATAGACTCTGCTGCGGCTAGCAAGCCCGACTCCAGCCCGACCGGCCTGAATTCGGTTTTGGAATTTCATTCCGCCGACGGTGTGCTGCACGCCACGACTGTTTGGCAATAAATAAAGACGGTCGTATATGAGGACATTATTTATAGCTGCGTACATGTACTACGTACTGTAGTATATATATACACATACGTGCTCTAAGTGCGCTGACTACAAACGACGATCTCGTCGGCACTGTAATGAAGGGTATAAGCGGGTATAAGGAACAAATCCCGTGATTTTACGAAAGTAGGACGCGATCGATTTGAGGAACAAGGTGGTTAGCCGGCGTGACGTAGATCAGACGATGTTATTAGCGATGTCAGCAAGGAAAACATGAAATGTTGTGTATAGGGGAAACCGTGGAGAAACCAATCGACTTCAAAGGGTCATCCAACTTGGATTCAAGCCTCTACTACTGTATTTGTTGTTTCTTAACCTATAATAGGGTATGCTATCGAAATGATTGTGCATGCAATAGATGTCTGACCTGCATTGTTTATCGATTTAAGGAATGCAAGACTTATTCTAAGTGAGCATCTGCAAGGGAACAAGAATTTTTCAACGAAATGGGTCTTATACAATACCACCATGATTTTCGTTTTGATTACTTTATTTGATTCTAAAGGAGTAATAGTAATACTATTATTATGGGAATCTGCATATTAATCCGATGCATCACTCATTCACTGTTGGCATTCAACGACGATAATTGACCTCAAACCCGTTCTAATCGCACACTTAATTCAGAGTGCATTTTAATGACCTCTTACCTCATTTAATAAAAAACAGTTTTTTTTTTTAAATTATTATTTGTTAAATTGCGCAGCTACGCTCATTCAAGACATCTGCTGGCCGTACAAGTGAACATATAGTTGAAACAAGGTGGAATGTGAAGTGTACAGGAAAGGAGAGAATTCTATAAGCTGAACTTTAAAAAAAAAAGGTGGTATCCTAACAATGTCCCACGATTGGATTCGGGATTATTTTATAAGCCTTCTTTGACTCGAATAAATCAAGTATCAGATTTCACCAACTACAATCCACTATAGGGAAGGAATGCGCTTTACGTCTTCGTTGATAAACGACCCAACCAAATGTTTTCTTCGTGAAAGCTACTGTCCATTTACCTCGAGGGGATTACCGATTACCTGTTGGTGGATGGTGACACAGTTGCTACTTGGAAATGGATTCTGGAGAGTTCAACAGTTCACGTCCCTCTATACATTATAGATGGACTTTGCGTACTTACACAGTTGCACTACTTGGCATCTTTACTTCGGTGTGTTGAAATTTTAAACCGTTGTATAGTTTCCCTACTTGGCTTCAGACTATCTAATCTATTTTTACTCGAACTTGATATTGCAACATCAGAAATTTTAAATAGAAATACCAAATTCAGGCACAGAAACCTATACGAAATCGCTTGACTCGTGATCCGCTAAACATCCTCGCCCACTATCCTTAAATGAAAGGCTTCGTTCCAAATACAACGTGACAAATGTAATGCCGTCTTTTCAAGAAACTCTTAAAGTGACTGGTCATTCCTGTTCTTGGTTGCCTCATTGTATTACCCAACAGCTTTTTCTTCTCACTATTCAGAAAGGAAAAAAAGCGGTGTGATTTTCTCCCCGTATCACAAATTCAGATCTTAGATATATACATTTAGATATTTCTGAAAAATGTAGCAAATGAGAAATGCAATAAATAATGTAAATATATACTCACGCAGCATAGAAGAAGAGAAAGCTGTCCTGGAAAGGTGAATCGTTCAGTTCAATCAAATTTTCACAAAATGATTTCTGCAGACATTCAGCGTCGTTCATGGCCTCGGCAGGTGGTAGATAACGAGCTAGTTCTTTGCGCAATTTCTTGGGGATCGGAGCACCTTGGAAAGGAAGGCTATCAAATAATGATGTGCTATTGTCCATATATAGGGAACTTTTTTCGACGGCCACCGATTCTGATGCCAATTTCGGATTAGGAATATACGAATCTTGCATGAAAGCAGACGATGGAATCAGGGCTAAATTGGCCGCTGTCGATTCTTTCATTTGGCGGGTTTCACGCTTTCTTCTACCAATTACTCCAGGAACGATGGGCGCTGCTGTAATAGCACCTAATCCTCCCAAAAGAATAGCTCCCTTGTAGAAAAGTTTCTTTAGCTTTTTGGAAGCTTTTTCACCACGTCCCATGATTGGTGGTCCAGAGTATTTGTACTGATACTGAATATCTAACTGAGGCTGCAAGACTTCGACAACGCTGTCAAATACCGGCTCATCTTGGGCTGGAGGATCGTTTGCCGGTGGATCGTTTGCCGGTGGAGACGGGTAGCTATACGACGGTGGAGCTCCATAACTGTTGGACGGAGCTGAGAAACTGTTGCTGGATGCACCCTTACCTTTGGCCTTAAACTTGTCTTTTCCTTTGCCTTCTTTACCTTTGGCTTTGGATTTATTGCCCTTCTGGGCTTTAAATCCTGGAACACGGAAGACTTGCGTTGGAGCAGCCGGACGGTAAACAGGATCAAAAACAGCACGAACTGGCTGAAGGACTGCGGTCTGTAGAACTTGCTGGGGGGCCTGTTGGATCACCGTTTGGTAGGCAGGCTCGTATGATTGCTGGAACTGGACTGAGGGCTGTTGATAAGTATTATAAGAATATTGTTGTTGTTGTTGTTGTTGCTGTTGAATTAATACCGGTGCTTGTTGTTGAACGACGATAGGCCGTTGTTGCCGAACGATAACTGGCTGCTGTTGAACTAAGACGGGTCGCTGTTGCTGGACGACAATGGGCTGCTGTTGAACGAGAACGGGTTGTTGTTGTTGTTGAACGAAAACGGGCTGTTGCTGCTGTTGAACGAGAACGGGCTGTTGCTGCTGGACAAAAATGGGTTGTTGCTGAGGCTGCTGGACAATAATAGGTTGTTGCTGAGGCTGCTGGACAATAATAGGTTGCTGTTGCGGTTGCTGTTGCACGTAGGTTACAGAAGGCGGTGATTGGAAAGTTTGTGCTGGAGGACTCGAGAAAGAAGGACTGTAACTTGACGGAGGGCTAGCTGGTGCTGGAGGACTGGCCGGTGAAAGAACATAGCTGGGGAACTGTTGCTGCTGCTGTGGTGAATTCGGCCGAATTGGGACACCAGCTAATCCAATGGGTTCTCCGTACGAATTGGTAATACTTGGGGGAGGCGCAGGTGGCTGTGGAGCTGCTTGAGGTTGCGGTGGGCTCGAAAACTGTTGATTTGCTGGTGCGTAGTTATTAAAGTTTGAAGATGCCGGTGGATTAAACGATGGATTGAATGATTCGTAATTTAAAGAAGGTGGATTCGCTGGAGGATTTGCAGAGGGCGCTGAAAAGAAAGATTGTTGATAAGACGGGGGATTAGCGGGAGGATTGCTAAAAGATTGTTGATAAGATGGAGGTGCAGCAGGTGGTGAAGCAGGAGGATTGCTGAAGAATTGCTGATAAGAAGGAGGATTCGCAGGAGGAGCTGCAGGTGGACTGCTGAAGGATTGTTGATAAGATGGTGGGTTAGCGGGAGGATTGCTAAATGACTGTTGATAAGACGGTGGTGCTGCTGGTGGACTGCTGAAGGATTGTTGATATGACGGGCCATTAGCGGGAGGATTGCTGAAGGACTGTTGAAAAGTCTGAGGATTGGCTGGAGGATTGCTAAAGGATTGTGGATAAGATGAAGGTGCAGCAGGTGGTGAAGCCGGAGGATTGCTGAAGAACTGCTGATATGAAGGAGGATTGGCAGGGGGACCAGCTGGTGGACTGCTGAAGGATTGTTGATTGTAAGATGGTGGACTAGCGGGAGGATTGCTGAAAGAGGGTTGTCTACCGTAGTCGAATCCTGAATCGCTTTGTTGGCTAGAAGATGAGGGTGATCCTGAATATATAATGATCGTTGGTCCACCTGGCGTGCCCTGTTGCTGTTGTTGTTGAGGGCTCGAAAAAGAAGGACTGTAACTTATTGGAGGGCCAGCTGGCGCTGGGGGACTGGCCGGTGAGAGAACATAACTGGGTAGTTGTTCTTGTTGTTGCGGCTGTTGCTGCTGTTGGTATGATTGTTGCGGCGCGGATTGAGCTCCACTGTTGGAGTATCCGTATGAATCGGAATTTCCACTGAACAACGAAGGAGCAAAAGTGAGAGGAGGGGCGGGAGGTTGTGGGTTGAAAGGAACAAGTGAGCCGATAGTTGAACCAATCGTCGATCCTATCCCTGAGCCGATTCCGCCCGGAAGAAGTGAACCTAATGTTGAACCAATCGTTGAACCGATCGTTGAACCGATCCCACCTGGACGCAAAGGACCGACAGGAGGAGCGGGAGGTCGAACTCCAATGGGAGGAGATGGTGGACCAACAATTGGAGGTGCTGGAGGTCCCACTGGAGGAGCGGGACGGGATCCGCCACCACTAATGGCATAATTATTGCCACTATTAGTGATGGAAGAAATTATACCTGCCGTGTCTGTCGATGGAGTCAAACTGGCGTGAAGTTGTGCCCACGTCAGGTGAACTTGATTATAATCTCCTTCGGATTGAGCATACAGGGTAGGAGATGCAACCGGGCCAGGATCGCCCGGAGGAGAAGACAGAGGAGGAGCAAAGGGAGGAGCTGGAGGAGAAGGAGAGCCAACGTATGCCGGAGGTGCTGCTGGAGGATTTAATTGCAATGGAATCGATGGTGGCGAAGGCTCGAAATTCGCTGCTGAAGCTACCACTGGATATTTTGAGTCATCTGAATTAGAAACGACATCAAACAATGATGGACTTTGGGGGCGTTTGGTAGTGGCCGGCCATCCGTACGACGTACTTGGCAAAGCAGGACTCTGCACAGCTAAATTGTCTTGATAACCAGATTCTAAATCGAAAAGACTGTCGTCTAGACGATCATAAACGGGTGGACTTGGGGGTCGAGGCTCATTCGAAATTTTACTCGGAATAGTGTAAAATTTTTGTTGGGCTTCTTGCTTGGTTTTGCTGTTGTTGACGACGATTCTTTGGATGACGCCAGCAGGTGGAATGACATTATCGTCAAATAAGGACGAAGGGCCGTTGCTCAGCACGCTGAACGATTCTTCTTTCTTTTGCTCAAAGGCAGATCGTTCAGTAACGTCAAATAGAGAAATATTCGCCGTGTCTAGTTCTGGATTTCTGGCAGGCGGAGGGAAAAAAATTGTGGATTTCTTCTCGGTGGCTGGGACCGATGGAGATTGAGGAGGTAGGTAATCTAAACTGAGCTGCTCTTCTACAGGTAGAACTAAACCAGGTGTAAAAACAACTGGCGCTGATTGTTGCACCGGAGGCAGGTAATTAGTGTCGACTGTATCTGCTTGAGATTTCTCGACCTCTTTCAAGTTTTCTACAATTGCGTCATCGGGGGTTTTGTAAACGAGAAAAGAATGAGTCAACAATTGTTGACTTGATTGCTTACGATTGGTGGGGGGTCGTTTAAAGTTGCCGCCGCTTCTGCCTCTTTTGATAACAACAAGTCGGGACTCGTCATTTGTGTGATCCGCTCCCGCAAAAATGGCCGTGAGGATCACCAATGCTGTTATGAAGAGGCCAAAGTTGCGTGTCCGCCACTGGCGACGCCCAATTTTCCGCATGATCCGGTGCTGCAGTTTGCCTTAGAAACTACCTTTGTGCACCTTGCGGTTGAATAAATCACCTCTTGAATAGACTTGAAGCTGAAACACGAAAATAATAAAGACTGTCGAAAACTAAGACGAGATATGCAGAGACTGTGGGATGATGTTGGTGATGACACTGAAAGATGGGAGAGTTCTCCGGAGGCTGAACTGACTGGGTCCAGGGTTGACCTCAAACTGGCCCACTAGAAGACGAAGAGAGCCCTCGCTACTCTTTCAAGTCTCCTCCTTGGTTGCTTGTTCGTCGCTTTGTGAATGCTAGTTGCTGCGAACCCGTACACATTTCATATTGAGAATATGGTAAACTTGGTCCACCAAGAGCCGCCTGCTCTCTCTCAATTTTTTTCTTCCTTTCTCCATCAATTTCTTTTAGTTTTTTGTCATAGGTGACCTATAAAGCCCAATAAGCTTGACGAAACCCGTGAGTGCGACGATTATCAGAATCAGCATCGCATCACTTTCCGTGAAGAAGAAGGTGGCAAAAAAGGAAAGATAAAAATCCCATCAATGGAGTTGTAGTATGTTACATTTATATCTTTCAAACTGTAAATTGATATCGACAATACAGGTTATTCTGAATAAAACATTGACTTGTGTGGGTCAGAAGTGTGTGGTTCTTCTCGCATGTTTTTTTTTCTTAACCCATCGCTATCCTCGCTTGTTATACACGCAGTGAAGCTATAAAGTGGTCGGATAAGTTTTCTCGCTCTTTCACAACACCTATCTGTAACCGCTCTCTCTTGTCAATGAAGGCGAAATGAGGGGCTCACACGATTGGCATTTCCTTGCTAGTTTATATTGCGGGGATGGATGCGGGTTCTCGTAAATGAGTGGCACTGTTCTTTCAAATTCAACTTATGTACCATACACAACGGCAATTCAAGAGAAATGCGGAAACGTAAATGAGAAAATAACTAAACAAAGAATGACGATAATACTGGAAAGAGTCTAGCAGTCGTCCATCATCGAAATCTTAGAAAGCTGGCTCTCATGATCGTTCCTCGGAATCTATGGAAGAGGGATCTAAGTTTGAATCGAAATGAGAATGAGGTCAGAAGCCTCCCAATTTATTCCATATTGTTAAGGGATAGGCTGTACGGAGAGGTATAGGCGGTGAATAGAGATAAGTTTACACCCATATAGAAAGGTTGTATATCTAGGATATATGGCAAAGAGGTTGCTTTAAGCAGACTCCCACATATACGTATGATAGTACGGCACGATGAATACATAAAGACTGCTGCTTGTGATGACTGTGAGTGACATGGACACACAAAAGGATAACATTAGCGACCTTGAAATGTAGGTCAACAAATCGGTTAAAGGTCCGGTTAAGCCTTTTTGGGTCTATAATACTTTAGTGGCCTCTTTCCTTCTTTCTTTCATCTTTTGAAATTCCTTTTCTTCTACTTTTCTTTTTCTTCCTATTTTTGAAATTTCAAAAAGAAAGCTTTATCCCCAAACCCCTGTTCATAATTCAATCGCCATATCCGATCGGGAACCCCTCGGTGGTACGGCCGCAAATCGAGGAGGCACGAGGAGGTTTGGGGAGAAAAGACACACTGACCGAGTTTCCCCGTCGGCGCAATAGAATAGAAAAATTTCTATGGAAAAAATGCCCCCCGATTAACATCTTTTTGCTTCGAGGAGTCAGCAGCGGAAGAAAAAAGAAGATGGTACGCGAACGACACGTACGCCTGCAGCAGCGCTGCCGCTCTATGAATTTACGTGCACGAAGCGAAGCGCACATAATCGTAAATTATTTATAGAGACGCTAAACTAATCTAAGATGTAAAAGAAGTAAGGCTATCTCGTATTAAAGCGCTGTCAAACATAACGGATGATTTCTTGATTGCAGCGTCAATTAATGCGCAGAGATTATTACGCAATATCAAAATCTAACAACCCAAAAAATGAAAGACACTTTGGCATTGGATGCGCGATGATGATCACGCAACTGCATCAGCAGCGGTGGGTGTTGAACACCACGAAATGTTGAGTTACAGAAGGAGAAACAACAAACTACCATCGACTTCATTGCCCCTAGCTGTAGGTTAAGGAGTAAACTGCCCATAATGATTTTCGTTAACAGGACATCCATGATCATATCACTCGACGGGATCTTGGTCGTCTGATTCTTACGACCCAATGTGTGGAATTTAACGATCAGTTAATGTTGATGTCGTTTAATACTGATAAGAAAACCCTTCGTTTGATCCAACATAAAACTCGATAAAAGAGTGCTAAGGCTGACAAACTCACGGTGTTTTATTAGTAAAGAAAAGCCTTCGGCGAATTTTCTATTGTGAAGGCCCCCCTGGGCGGACTCTCCATGCATGCATAATGAACATCTAAAGAGAATAACGCCACTGGAAAGAAAATAAAAAAGAAGGAACTGATCGGTCATTCGCCATTGACGGAAGCTTTCCCATACCCCTAGACGGCCACATAAGGAACACTTCAATGCGAGATGGAGCTATAGCTGCTCCCTGATGAGGGATCCAAGAGAGAGATATACAATATCAATGACGTTCCTAGTTTCGTAGATACACGGCTAAGGTCGTAACGGCTAAGCCGTACAGTAGATGGCATGGATCGGACGGACGACAACTCATCAGTCATTTGATTGTCCAGCTGCCGAGACTCCGCCTTCTTTCTATGATATGACATCAACAATAATCTTGTCAAGATGACTGGCTATGAAATATAGCCACGATTTGAATTGTTAAATTTCTTTTTGAGATATTTCCTCTTTGTTCATCTCTGGTGGAGCTTTCACATTTCACGCTTCGACGAATCACGCAATAGCGCTGCCGAATAATACTTCCAAAGTTGGCAGATGTGACGGGATTTGTGTTGCTCTTCATTTTTGAGTTTTCCGCGAAGTTTTCTTTGATCATGACACAACAAAGAGTGGAAAAGTGGGCTTCGTATATACATTATGCACATCGTTAAATAGTTTAATGCCAGCTTTGATCCAGCAATGTCCAATAGCCATCCAGTACGTCAAGTTGGTTAGCATTCACATTTGAAAGGGAAATAATTCATGTAAAATATGAAAACCTTATAGATTCAATTATTTCTTTGGAACAAAATGGCCGGCAAAAAATGTGTATATATTAACAACCAATAAATAACCTAAATGTAATTGCTGAGTTTAAAGAATTTATTTGGCAGAAAATTAAGCGGAACCAACGACTAGTCTAAACAGAAACATTCTTGGGGAAAATCAATTCAGTCTATACGATACGATTGTTGTTTTATTGAGAATGATGAAATAAAAATTCATCGTCGTCTCCCTATATGGCGGTAGGTGTTCTCCTATGAATAGCTGTGTCATGCTTTCTTGCATGTTGACGATAACGATTTCGTTAAATTCATGAGATTGAGCGCTGAGTCATTCTTGTTCTATTGATGCGTCTTAAAGGTTGATCCATTTGATCCAAACGCTCGACATATTTTCTATCATCTCAATGTATAATATTTTTCAATATATATATCTTTAGCCATACAGCCTTTAGTGTCGTTAGCCCACTGCCCTAAAAAAGGTAGTCTCGAAATACTGTATATAGTTTGACATTTGTATTTTCAAAATCGTTGTAAATATAGCGTTAGTAAATAATGAAAAAGATCGGGCTGACGAACGAGAAAAACGTGTGCGGGTTACGTCGATGCAAAAGAAAGCAGCAACGTATGAGACGACACACGAAACAAAACAGCACGAAAAATATAGAGGAGGCGTTTTACTACAAAGTTGATTAATACTCTAGTTGCCAATCACCGAAACCAGTTCGGAGATCGCGTTCGTATAATAAAATGGTTCTCTGACACTTTTGCTGTTTCTTCCAAGCTTTTGATGATAGTCCGAACTATAGAGAATTAGTCAATAATAAGTAATATATCATCAATAACTTATTAACGAAAGGCATATTAAAAAAGAAAGAATGAACGCTAATGCGGAGAAAATATAATAAGACGCCAATGGGCGCTAATGTAAAGTAGCAAGTTGGATTGCTCTTTTGTCTTGTGATTGTCGGCCGTTTTTACGGGGCGTATCACTGTTGTTGAGCCGACGTTTGGGTTTGAGCGCTACCGCAAACGAACGCTCTGCAATTCCTACGGCGAATTCCATCCATCACGTCAGACGTCAGAGCTTGCAAATTGCGCGCCACGCCACTGTCCAATCTGCAAATAAGGAAACGAAACGTGAGTTAAAGTGGTGTCTACGTGTCCAGTATCTCGTACTGACATAGTGGGACCGAAAAAAAAGCCACAAGTTTGGCAGCTTGGAAACTTACAAACTGAGGAAGGTAGACATGCGTTTCTCCATGAGATTGATGGCGTCGTCATTTTGCTGGATCATGACGTCACAAAAGATTCGTTTGGCGCACGGCGTCTTCTGCCACTCGTCAAATCCCGTTTGTTGCATCTGAGCCAGGAATGACTTTTGTGGGCCATTGAGTGCAGAAAGGACGTGATCGAGGAGGTTCTCCTTCTCGTCATCAACGAATTCAGATGGTTCAGCTGGATAACCTTCATTCTCATCGTCAACGGAACGGGCAACTCGAGTAGTGTTGCGATACGGATGTAGAGCAGTAGTGATACGTTCAGCCAGAGTCGAGTTGTCGATTTTGAGAGTCTTGAAGACATTGTTCTTGGTCTCTGGATTGCTCAAATGGATCGCCGTGCTGAGACCGCCTAGAGCCAGAGCGGCGCCACCGACCATGGCCAAGGGGACGAGAATGCCGGGAGTGGCAACTTTTTGGTTGATCTGATTAACACGATCTGGCAGACCCAAATTAGTTGAGATCTTTTGTCCAGCTTCCATCAACGGGTCGACCACCGGATCAGTAATTCCGTGCAACTTGTCTTTGGCTTTCTGAACCTGTTCCTTAAACTTGGCACCTAGAAAATCAAGTGGCTGTTGGGTCTGTTGTTGCTGTTTGTAATATTGTTGAGAGAACTGAGGAGGATACTGCTGGAAATTGTACGCGTACTGCGGCTGCTGTTGAGGGACATACTGTTGTTGTTGCTGGCCATATTGTTGAACGTATTGATCTTTGGGGACAGGAATGGGCACGGAGAAAGTTTGGCCTCCACTGGTGTAGGTCTGGTCTCGAATGACGAATGAATCTTGAGGGGCCGGAACAACGTTACCGGGCAAAAAGCTGTTTTGTTGGTAATAACCAGTACGTTGTGGGTTGGTTTCCTGTTGATACTGCTGTTGAGTTTGGGCTGCTTGAAGTTGCTCCTGTTCTTGTTGTTGTTGAAGGAGAAGTTGCTGTTGCAATTTCATTTGCTGTTCTTGCTGTTGCTGTAGGAGTTGCTGTTGATGCAATTTCAATTGCTGTTCTTGTTGGAGCTGAAGTTGTTTTTGTTCTTGTTGATGTTTCAATTTCATTTGTTGTTCCTCTTGCAGTTGCAATTGCAGTTGTTGTTGTTGTTGCTGCTCCAACTGTTGTTGATAGTATTGGACGTCTTGTTTGGAGACAGATTCCTGAGTAGAGTAATCACTGGTGTAGTAGTTAGTCGATTGGTGCTGGGCTGGTTCGTAATCATAGGGACTGCGATCATCATGGATACCCTTGGCCTCTTCTGCTTGAACGTAGTAGGTAATTGGTCGAGCACCAGAGCCGTAAGAAGATCCTGGTTTCGCTTTGGTGATGCCAGTGTTTTTCTTTTTGATGTTAAAACCACGGCCGTCGACGTTTGGATCGCTTTCCGACACAGATTCAAGGGCTTCGCTGGGACTGCTGGACGAATCTTCTTCGTCCGTTTCGACAGCCAAGGAATCGGGAAGTTGAGGCTGTGCTGAGCTCTTGTCCTGATAGAATCGCTGGTAATAGAAAGCCGGATAAGGCAATGACGGTGAAAAAGATGAGGTATCGCTTTGACTAGGCTGGAAACCATCTTGGAGAATGCGGACGGAGCTTTCAGGCCTGTAGATAAACATGTCTTGTTGTTCTTGAATGGCAGAGCTGTTGTTATCTTCTCTCTGTTGTTGTTGTTGTTTCTCGATCAGGACGTTGTTTAAAACGCGAGCATTGCGCCAGGTTTTCGTGTCACTTGGGTCATCGGGCATAACGACACCATGAACAACTGGGACGCCATCAGTATCGATTTCGACACGAGGAATAACACCTTCTCCGGCGCCTTGTTCTTTGACGCCAACAGCGAAAGACACATCGACTGGCGCCGGTAATAAAACTTTGGGCTCATCTTCTTGGTTCACTTCCTTGTTATTAGAAGCGATCGTGCTGGTGGCAATGAGATTGTCGTCGGGATGAAGCGTCGATTGCTTGGACGGGACGGCCTCTTGGCAAAACGTGACTCCTATAAGAAGGAGCGCCATTATTAAGGCTTTCATCATTTTATAGATCCTGTAATGTAATCAAAAATAATAACGCAATTAAATTGACATTGTTAACAGTTGTAAAAAAAAATAGGTGTTTATTGATCTATTGCCCTGGAAAACAAATTCAACATCGGCTTCGTGAAACGCATCAATGAACTTTCAGCCAGTTTGAAGCCTAGAGGGGCGAAACGTTACAATAACAAACAGAGCGACACAATTAGAAATAGTGATTCCACATCAACTTTGTGTAGCGACCAGCAACCTTTTCTGAAAACGGCATTGTGTTTTTTTTCTCTTCTTCTTTCTATAGTGTTGGATAATCTAAAGCGACACACGCCGTTTGGAAGAAGATGATAAACATGCTGGTGCTTCACTATTACCTGTTTCTACCTGGCACTCCGTTACTAAAAAATCTACAACTGAATGTCGTCTAACCGCACTGTCAAGTTTGATGTCAGAGTTGATATTAAACTACGTATCATATCTCTCCGTTCCGAGAGATATAGGATGAATAATATAATTTATCCATTGGTAGGATAAATGTAATTGCGATTAAGAACGACGACTTACCTCTCTTTGTCTTTTTCTGTTCACAAAAGATGAAATAGGAATAAATAACTTGTGTTGTGCTTTGGTGGCTAGATGGCCAGTGAATGACTTGATGCAGCAACTGTGCCTCCTCTTTAAAGTGGCCGAGCGGAAGCGAAAAGAAAATAAGTTTCTCCGATCTGGACCGCCTTCTCTTTCTCTTCGGCTTCTCAGCACTTTGTCGAAGATGAATGTCGCAACAGCGGAACTCGAAAATGAAATTTTACGAGCTAAAGTATCGTTTTTGATGGTACGATGATTCCTTATTGGTTCTCTTGCGGCTAGGGATTGTTTCAAGCTGTTAGAAGGGGTTCCCGGCTGGCTGCTGGCCGTGGAAGCGACTGAATTCTGACTGCAGGTCCGCTGACGCACGGGTTCTTTAAGATTGTTCAACTAGCCAACTTTCCCGGACCTTGTTGCCGGCGGTTGACCTACATTTTCTCTTCCACGGGGGACGGCCGTGTCGACGAGTAGGTGGTGGCACTGTGGGCTATACCAAGAGGAGAAAAATAGAGAAGAAGGTGAACAAGAGGAAGAGAAAGAGGAGGTAAATGATGGGAAAATATATAAGACGAAGAAGAAGAGGCCACTGCGCAGAGAGGCACAATTGTCTTCTCCTTACAGATGCACAGAAAATTTGAACCTATACCTATACCATCAGCGGCAGAAATCCCCCCTCCTACAAACACCTCGTTTCCCTCTTTCTAAAACTTATACTAAAAAAAGAACAAAAAAAACTTTTTTGGGGGTATTTCCTTTTGCATCTAGTCTTCCGCGTAGGTCACCCGCCCAGCTCGCCCTTTCTCCAACGCATTATTATTATCCTCAACTCAAATTGATAGCCATCTCTTGTATACAGTTATATAGGCCCACGTTCGTCGAGGGCTGAATTTTTTTTGGGGAGGGGGGCTAGACGATCATATTCATCTGTCCTAGTTTCTATAATTTCTTTTCATGTCTCCTGACCTGAACTTTTAAGACCTCTTTCATGTGCATGAAAAATGCCAGAAAATATGAGTCAAGGGGGGAATGAAGGAGAAGGTGGGTTGAAGAAATAAACAAATATGAAAGATAATCTTGTTTTTAAAGAGCATGGGGATTCCTGCATTCATCTCGGGCAACTCCCACCTCACTTTATAATACAAAGGCCATTAATAACCACACAACATCTTTTCATACTCATATTATTTGAACATTCTTGCTCTTATATTATTAGCCTGTGGCTTGGACACGATGAATATGGTAACGAAGTTAGCCGCAAATGCATAACCGTTGCCAAAATACGGTCCAATGTCGCATAGAGTATAAGATCTCGAGTAAAAGCAACGGCCATTCAAGCGCATTTTTATTTTGAGTCGCATCCATGTCGATCGTTATATGTAGGGTTGGGCGAGAGTGAGATCCTGGTTTTTCCTTATAACTAACGAAAGCACATCCGTGAGAAACTTTACCGTCACATTTTCTATCGTTGGTTGGGCACCAGGAATTAACTTTCACTTCTAGACTTTCGAACCTTTTGAAACAAATAAAAAATCCAAGATCCGGCTTGAAAAACAGATCATGTGTCAGCACAATGAAGCATCTCAAAAAGTATTGTTATTATTATCGTAGTGCTCATTTCTCATTTGTGCCTGTAGGAATATTTTATATTCAATTGAGGAACAAACATTCACGAAGATCATAATTCATCAACCATAATATTTAAAAAAAAAACAAGCGTCTGTTTTGATGATTTCATTGGATGAATAACCATCTAGGTGTTTCTTTCTTTTATGATACAACGGAGAAAATGTTCGGTGGTGAACTGGAGAAAGCAGCTAGCTGGTCTTTCATTGTCTTTCTCCTTCTTCGTCTTTATACGTTCTGACGTGGACGACGTTATTAACCCGAATGAGAATGACTGAATGATTCGGGTCTTGTTTTTTTTTTCTTGTGGCAGTTTCGTGGATCGCTTCCGATAGTCCCTCATTTCCTATGACTAATTCCGACTTTCATAGAGAAACTCCACCGTGTTAGGGTATACAGGAAAGAATTGAGGCCAGTCGGGAGCTTGGCATCGTCAACATGCAGCACCGCCTCTCGATTTCGTGACTCTCCCCTTCATTCTGTTGTTGTTAATGTTTTGTTTTTTTAGGTATCCCATGTGTTGGTTTCTCCCAGTTTTCCAAACGTGGATGTAAAAAAAAATTACAAAAAAATCATAATCTAATAAATAAAAGCGCGTGCCTTTGTTATCTGACATCACCTGACCAACTGAACTTCCGTTACCAACTGAACAACCGAAAAAATGATGATCCAATGGGACGTCGTCGTCATCAGTTCAGGTGATGTTAAATTAAGAAAGTAGCCTACTACACCGGGCCCACAGATCCGATTGCAACAGTGAAAATGGAGAGTTCTTTTTCTTTGTGTATAGAAAATTGTAAATTTGATTCGTCATCGGGTCGTTGTCCTCTCGGAGAAAGTGAACAAAGGTTTGATGTTTTCGCAGGTAGAAAAGAAAGGAGAGAAAGTTTTCACCACTTATTGGGATGAGGCACAGTATATTATTCCCTCGTCGTCTCTTCTTCTTCCAAGTCTTTGTGTCGGCCATTTTGTTATCTTCTGTTATATCCTGGAGTTCACCATTTCCTCCTCCTTATTTTCCCTCTTGCTTTCTTTATTATGTCTAGGCTTCTTTAGAGTTTGACCTCTCTTTCTTCTCGAGCTTTCCGGCACGCATTGGTAAACAAGATACTATACTCTCTTAGTATACTAGTTACTCAGGCTAGGAGAAAGCTGTTCGACAGTTTTTTTTTTCCCCTTTTTCCGGAGAAAGGTAATACAAGGAGAAACAAAGTAGTATAGACGGACTGAAATGTTGTTTATATATCTGGTCTCTTAAAGATTGCCAGAAAATACTACGTCGCATTAAATGATACATATACAACAGGGCTTTCTCCTCGTTTTCTCCGTTAGACTAGAATACGTCACGAATAGCAGAGAGCCAGCGAAGAAACGACATTTTGAGCCGATTTCTTTGCACGATATTTTATTGCTTATCTACAATGCCATTAAAAAGTGTTACATCGTTCATCACATATATATGAGCCATTGTGCCAATTACACGCCAACTTGAATCGTTCAAAAATTTCTTTCGTTCTACTGCCAACTGTTTTGGAAATCACTAACAGCTAGCAATTACATCTAATGCATCTCTCCATAATTGAATATTTATAAGCGCACAGTAACTCGGACGGAAACGAATGATGGTCAAACCAATTGTAACGAACAGTGTCGAAAAAGCTGAAGTCGTTGAGATGACACATTTGTGATGTAGTGCGTGAAAAGGCAGAATTTGCGTTACTTCAACGGACCAACAGTGACATCCCTTATTATTCAGAGATTATGATAGGATCCACTGCTATATGAAACCAATTTTACGTCGAACGGTAGTTCCATTATTTTACAAAAACGTGATCCCCGCTGCTGTTTTCCATGTTTCTTTCATCAAAATTTAATTGCGGCGTTAACCCGGTTTTCTACGGCTGATGACTAGCTGTCCAAAATTGTGACAAATATGAGAGCTGATCTAATTATGCCGCTGTGGAGCCTCGCAATTACTTGACAAAACAAAGAGATGATGAAACCTGTAATTTTTTTCAATTGAATTTTTCCAAGCTTTAAGCTTATAAGTACAAAACTGGTTTTTTAAAAAGTAGGCCGGCCAAAGCCCGGCCATCTCTCGGCAAGCTTTCTCTGAAAAACTCGAGGAACAGGCTTAGTTGTTTTGTACATCGCTAGATGACTAAAAAGATTTACTATGAAAGTTCAAAAATGTTACAAGACGTGAATGCAGTTAGACTTACATAACCAATTCCCATACACTTATAGCGACAGGAGAGGAACTTCCGTTTTGTACGTAGAAGAAAACTAGATCATTATTATCGTTATAGTTGTACAGCATGACATTGAAATAAGTCCGATGATTTTAAAATTGACCGAAATTGACAAATTTATAACGCAATATGCGACAAAGCTAGAATAGCACTTCCATTAATCGGAATAATCCCTTACAAATAATTCCTAAACCCTGAAGAACAAATTCATTGTCTAACTTCGATTCAAAATTTGAAGGCTCATGAAAACTGGGAGTCAATGAATATTAAATCAAGTATTGTTAACTGAAATCCTGGAATATCAACTCATTGTCTAATAAAAGAAAATTCGATCCGTTTACACCTCTAAGGTTACCAGCATTCAAATCCAATAATTTTTTTTATACCTTATCTGGGAACTCCATTTTAATCCGTTTGTGTTGAGCCAATGTTGGTTATTTGTACGATATGGATATGATTGCTCAAATAAAAGAATTCATCAGTTTATTCAAGTCCATTCAACAAATGACAGTCTAATAAAGCGACTCATTCGGACAGCATCAGTGTCGTTGTTTATTTATGGCATAGGCAGGGGTGTTTGACAATAAACGCCAGACGATTATGAGCGCATTGCAAACAATATACGTAAAAAGGACAATGCTTCAACTTGTAAAGCCTATGCGATTATTTACAAAAAGGCTTTTCACTGCCACTCTGCGCCCTTCATCCTTCCTTAGGCTGGGACGAAGAGAAAAACGCCCATGTTGTTTTCTTAAAAACACTATCCACCCAATCAGCAAGACTACACATACCCGTTTCGTCATTGTGTTAACCGTATCCGTTTTCTTAACAGAAAATAAAAAAGTAAATGCAGTTACCAACAACTCAACAAGACAAATAAACCAAAACCACCATAAGAAATTTAAGGATATTTTCAGTTGACATTTTTTTTTTCTATTCGTCATCAGCTAGCAATAATACAAACCCGCACGTAATGTAGAGTGAACATCAATTAGATGAATACCTGGAAACAATAGGCCTAAAATAAGGACACTCATACAAGACAATATAAAGCGCAGTAAAAGGAAAGAATGAATGAGAAAGAACAAACAGCAAGACTCAGCAAAATCGATTCTCCAGAAATAAGGATGACTATGTGCAATGCTGTGCCTTTTGAAGGTTATTATGACTAATGATTATCTGATTGTCGTTCTTACATAAATAAGGACTAGGAATATCTCGGGAATATTACAAAATTCAATAGCAATTTGTTACCGTCAACGTCATGCAATACCAAAAGTCTTGAATATAATATCGCCTGATGATTCAAGTATAAATTCAAAAGGTGAACGCTAAAATGATGCGACCATTTATTGGCCGGCCTATGATGCATAATATCTGGTACAAACACCACGATGAAACATTTTTCGTTCTTCACTTTTATTGTCCAAGATTTACTTCCGTTTTCTGTTCCCTTTACCCAAAAAAAGAATAAATTTATTTACTTTTCTCTTCTTTTTCATTTTGTTGATATATCTTCCTTATCATTTGTATTCTCTTTCGTTTAACTTGAAAAGTTGAGATATGTCTTTTAGTCACGAGACTCACGCTCTGAACACATTGAGAGATACATGGTTTTCAAAATGATGCTGCACGCTGGAAAAAAAAGTTATTGTTGTGTCTGTGTGTATGTGAAGCGTCTTGTCCACTCTGTCAATACAATAAAAGGCCAATGGGTTGAATGACTCGGCAATCTAGCCCTCAATTACCAAAGCATTCCACTCATTCGCCAGCATCTCTATACACACAAATGACTATTTAACTCCTGGGTGTTGATCATCTTTACGATTTGAAGAATTATCCTCCTAAGCGAGGGGTGGTAGCAAATCAACATTATATATACTATAAGATGCCGGACAAAAGCCAGAGGGACCAAATGAATAAAATTTTTGTGTGTATAGCAACGTTCTCTCTGTTATCTACGGTTCTCCTTCGATTGATGCAAAGTGACGGTCTCAAGAGGTTCCAGCTGGCCTTTTACGATTCTGTTGTGTATAAGGAATGTGCACAATCATCGGCCGGTTGTCTATAATAATGTCCAAGTCATGATTGTCCAGCCTGAGTTGTTTTCTTGTAGCTGAAGACGGACCGAGCTCAACTGAAGAGTCCATATGCAGACTATACCAAGCTGTTGCATTCACAGTACGGGAATATTAATCCTGCGAGTCAATTCGATTGCCTTAACTCCCATTATCTTTTTTTTCCCGTTAACCAAATCACTCGCTATAATGTTACAGTTGCGTCACTAGTTTAATCAGTCTTGTTAAATTAACAAGATCCCCCCCCCCCACATTTTGTCAATGATGTTTAATTATCTTTAATAGTGAAAACGCGCACGAATCTGCATGAATGTGTGTCCATAATACTAATTTCACATTCGCTCAAGTGTAGATACTAATTTCAAAGAGAAAATTGCAAAGTGCAGGGTTGAACAGACTCACAAGAGTGGACACATAGACGAGGGTTCATCATTAAGACAGCAGTAGATTTGTGTTTCTAGAGCCGTAGCTACCGTATATGCTTTGCAGAGTATTCCACTTGTCTGGTCCACAGCAGGCAAGGACCGTAAGAAGGTGATTAAGAACTAAAATATATCCAAGATGTAGCTACCGTTAAGTTGCAATGAAGTGTTACTATCTCCTGATTATATTATACACCCAAGAACCTTTTTGAGTATGATAATAATAATATTTCTTTCTTGGAGCAGCACAGCACGAAAACGAAATTGACGTCCACGGAATAGAGCGGAATACACATTTTATGTTATACTCGCGTTCGATGAATGCGTTGCTCTATGTGCTGGTCTTTCTTCTTTCTCGACTTACCCCATTGGTAGTCGGAGGGGAGCGAATCAGCAACTAGCGTCATATGCGAGACAGGCAGCCGAGCGACCCCAACACCACCCCAAGCTGAGTCGATTACGCATTCAGACCAGCCCTCAATTTTGTTCATGTAGCCTATATTTCTCTATCCTCCTCCTCCCTCTGCTAGCTGAATAATATGTACTACATTTTTATTGATGAAAAAGTGTGAACGATTCAGCCTCTGTGTCCATGCAACGCTTTTGTGTCGGCTGAATTTTTTCTTATATACATCAGTGCTGTATAGGATACGCGTATTCATGTGAACTTATATAGAGGATTGATAAGAGTACATGAAAGAAGAATAGAAAAAAAATGTGCTCGTCGTTTGTGTGAGTGGATGTGTGTTATGCGGCTGTTTGTTCGGTTGCAAAGTTTCCAGTGTCAAGATAGTAACAGTGTCTACTATCCATCCTTCTCATTTCCATGACAAACGCTGATGTGGGAAGCCATATTTTATTTTTTTTTGTCATATTTTTATAAACAACCCCCGCGCTTTGTGTATGTCTATGTGGTTGTGTCATGTATGTGTTGTGAAAAAACGGGAAAGAGAAATCACTCTTGATCATCCATATTTCCTGTAACACTATATAAATCCTGGGGAAATAAGATAATAATGATATCGATTATTTGGGCATCGTCCTCTCGATCAGCTGGAAATTGGATGACACAGCCTTCGTTGCAACTCGGTTTCCATCAGTTAGATATACTTGTGAAAATGGGACAGAGTTCTTCTATTTCGGATGTTGGCTGATAATGATGGGATGAGAGACTCAAGATGACGCCCGACGAGTTAACACAGGGCCAACTGTAAACAGGAAAGCTCGTGGGAAATTTTGTCGAACCAATCGCCGATAGATCCAAAGAGAGGAGAGTCTAGTGCCGAACGATCCACTTTCCTCTCTCTCTCTCTCTCTCTCTCTAACATTGATAAATAAACTCGAAAATTGTCCAAACGATTTTCAGAAATGATGATCAGCTGGACAGCTTCTTTTCTCGTCGATGTTCATTGTCAAGCGCGTGGCCCTTCAATGTTGGCCAGCAACTCAGTTCGAACGATTCCAATTGAGAGACTTCTTTGATTGTTTGCTAATGGTTGAGCATTTTAAAGCTGTATAGTTGCGCTGCTGCGCAATTCCATTCGCTTCTTTTTTTCGTGATGACTTCGTGCCCAAAAATCGTTTCACGACTATCTTCACTCGCGTGAAGATTTCAATTCCATTCAAGTTGAGAAAAATCAAACGATTTAGTTCGTCGTCCTATATAGCCTAGACTGAAAAGGAACTGAAAATAAGACATCAATTTTTCGTCGAGTAATTTCGATGTACTGCAATAACGCAAGAATATAGACAGACAATAGCGTCCCATACAGAATCAATAGCGTTTTTTTGTGAATTTGCAATCGTCGTCCATATAGTAATTATGCACGCTGGTTCAGGCTAATCAGATTCGTCGAGTCGAACCATTCCGTTCAGTATTATACGGAGACCATTGTGTGGCCTGATTAAGGTTTTTCCTCTAATAAAACGGGAGGGTCGCATCGTTCACCTCCTAAAGATTAATGAAGATTGTGTGCCATGGGGAAGCGATAATTAGTGCGGCAGTTGTCACACCCATGAGTGCCAAGATGGGGGAGGGGATGCGTCAAGACAGATCTGTGCCCTATTTCCACGAATCAACTGTTCGCGCTGCAGTAGAAATCCCACACTCGCTTGATTATCATCCATTGTCTAGCTCCTCTCTTCTCTTCTCCTCATTATATTTCAACTGCTGTGTGTATAGATGGATATACTATACACGGAGAGAGAGGGAGAGCGTAAAAGTGTAGAGTGTGTGTGCGTGTGTGTGTGTGTGAAACACGCTGCGCTCCAAGTCTCTCCAAGTTGTCGCGATTGGCTGGCGACTGACAAGTCAGCTCCTCCCTCTGTAATATCCATCCGTCGTCATCAGCAGCTTGACTCTTCTCTCTCCATGTTGCCACTTGAAATGTCATTGCAATTTTCTACCCCGTATAGTACATGCTATAGTAGTGGTAGATGTATGGAGTAGTAGTAGTATAGTGCTGTTCTATCCTATATAGTAGCCCGCCTTTCTTTTCCCTCATCACTCTTCTTCTTCTTTTTTATTTCTTTTCCCAAAAGCCCAAAAGCTTGTTTTGTGTCTCTTATTCTCTCTGTAGTACACGCTGTGCCTTCCAATTTGGAACTCTATTTAGACGATGGGGGGGCCTAATAGACTGCTAGTCCGAGCCAATGAACATCTCAACGCCCAAAGTCCGGCGTCGCCAACAGCAGCACTCCACTATATACATTCTATGCTGCGCTCTGTACTCTGTGTTAAGATAATATACATATATATTTATGTCGGCTTATTCAGGCGAGACTTCGTCCATGTTGGTGCCTTATTTAGAGTTGCTAGTTCCGTATAAGTCGGGTTGTTAGGCCATTAAATTGGGTTTCCGCGAGACGCCCGGACGCGCCCTCTTTTCCATCTATTACATCCCTCCAACCTTGTAATTACAATTTTATTTTACATGGTCGGGAATGTTATGCTATAGTGAACCGTTGCTTTATGGATTGGACAATGTTGCTTGGCAACACAGAAGTATAAGCGCGACGAAAACGTTATTTTATCTTTAGTTCATCTTTACAACTAAATAAAGGATCCTCCATGACGACAACGCCAGCGCAACATCTTTGTACTGTACTGTCTGATTTATTTTGCATCCACTATTACAATAAGGATAGACATGACTCATTCCTCCTCTCGCATGGCTTCTCGTTGAGTATAGAGTTACACGCCAACAATACAGATACTCTGAGCACTAACAAGGCACTTCTTTTGCAACTGGACAAAGTCAATTAAACTACTATTCTACTCTAATGCAGTGCAGACTCTTCAGCTCCTTTCATCTTGTTGCAAATAAGATGAAATAAAGATTTATACATGGAGCACATCACAAACTCATATATTATTGTGTAATTTAAACAGAGCGGGCAATCCGCATTCGTTCCGACATCTCGTGAATTTAACCCGGAGTAAATTTTTTTGAAAATAAAGAAGAAATTCATTTAGTTCATCATGATTGGTTTAAAAAGGGATTGTTGAGCTTTCACTAAATCGCTCAATTAGTTTGTACATGAAGAATAAGCAGGCCTAAGTTATTAAAAAAATGTCACTGATGAAAAGGATCCAGTATTTCTATAGACATAATCTAAAATTGTCGTATGAGTTGTTGATCTGTTGAAATGTTGACAATGTGATGTTCATTTCAATAATATGCCATCGTTTTATTGTGCTGAAGAAAAACGACCCGCCTTTTCTTGGTGCCGTCGGTGTTTACTCTTTTTTCGAACTGGAAGTGACATATAGCATCTGCAACCGTATATCCACCGCTGTAATCTGATTTCAGCAAAACAGACTGCTGAGATAGACAGCGAAAAGTTGTGCTGTTTTCCAGGCATTCTAGGAAACCCTATAACCGAAAACCCGGTGGTAGTAAAGTGTCTACAAAAGAAGGTCAAAATAATAAAATGAACAATGTTGGCATCGAATTCCACCGACGCAATAAGCTCATAACCGCGTAAACAACCAGAAAAGCAGCCATATGTGTTTATCTGCTCATTAGAATTGAGTTTACATACAAGAGTGAAAAGAATTAGCGACTTGTGAGTAGCTTAAATAAAGTCAATACGCTTGAAACTTGTCTTATATAAACGACAAACAAATGATATAGAACGAATGGTGGTTAAAGTTTCTGTCAGTAGGACTCCACTGTTATATTGTAAAGCTAACAGACACGCACTTGAAACTTTGTTCTAAGTATATCTCTTCGTGTTAATCTGACGATGTAATAGTTGCTGCTCCTGGCTAGTGGCTCTCTGTCAATATGTATTTTGTCTAAAAGCCACGAGTTCATAGCCCTCCGATTCCAAAAGTTTCTTACTTGACGAGTTGTGACTTGCAACACGCACGACGGCCATCATGTTCCGCCATCATCATCAGATGCATGGCCTATACTCTCCAAGGGTTTGCAGGGAACACGTCGTATACGACACTGTACACACGCAAGAGAGTCTATACATGAGGGAGACGGAAAAAAGATGGACGTTATATAAGCACAAGGATGCAGGCAAGGCGCACACACTGAAGACGAAATCCAGCTGGCGTGTTTGTGGGGAGACGTGGCAACAGCCAGCAAGTAACCATCATAGACGAGCAGCATCAGACTTGTCAATCAGGAAACGCCAAAGTAGAGAGAAGAAAAAACGAAGCGTCTTCAGTTATAGGGGGAAAAAAAATGACGACGAAATTTACAGGAAAAGAAGCCGACTTCCGCAGAAGACAAAACGGAAGTCGGCGAGGTGTATACTCACGAGACACACTTCTTAGCGGACGGTTTGAAAGAAAAAATATTAAGTTCAAAAGGTGATTCCCATGTTTTTCCGTGGTCGTACCCATGTATCGACGCGCAGCAGCATTTCCTTCCGGTAACTATTATGAAAAAAATGTAAATAAATTTCCCAAACTTGCGAAGACTCCGCACGCGTATGCACATACAAGAGCCTCTGGCTAAATTGGTACCCGGTGAAACGTTGAGCTATTTTGAAGCATATCCGGTCTGAGTTTCCTCGTCTTTGCGGAAGCCAATCGTCGTGAAAACTTGATTGAAGCCATCCACTGACTGATGCCAATTAGTTTCACAAACCGTCGGCATCCCGGCGCCTCTCGGTGCGATGAACCAACGTGACAGGAGAGACGACGTGCCGTAATAACACGCCAGTAAAACAATAAGATAAACACAACGCCAATTTGTGTTTTATTTATTTTCTTGGGCTCAAATACAGCGGCAGACCTATAACTGGAGTTTCATTGATTCCATTGTCCTTTTAGCTATTTGAGAGAAATATGACATTATGCAACTTCCTGTCAATCAAGAAGAACAATTGAATTGATCGTCGTGTACTATAGGATAGGCTGACGTTGAAAACAAAACGAATTCCCATATTGAGCCAATCAAGTAATGACAATAACGCTCATCGCTTATTAAACCTAACTACATATAATCTCCTCGTCGTATAAAGTCGCCAGTAAATATGTGGGCACGATGAATCAATAATAACCGTCCTGTCATCGTTCGTGTTATTGGACTTCAAAGTTGAGGTCGCAGAGAACTCTGGAAACATACGATGGCTAATAAAGCAATAGCTCGACAATAGCAAACAGCGTGTCAAAACGATATGAGATCCCGTCGTTGACTAGTGGCGAATTTTGTTATTGGAGACACCAATTGTATATGATGGGGGCGACCGTGACGATCACACATTCGTAGTGTCTTTCCTTTTTCTTTGATTATATTCAAAGCGTCAAGTCAACGACCAAGCAGCACGGAACGGACATTCTATCGATTTAATTATCTCACCCTGTGGTGTGAAGTGGCACCTACGCACAAAGAACTGTTCTGTGTGTTCTCTCTTTTTATTTTCTCTATCTCCGTACTCGTCTGGCAAAACTTGTGCAACGCCTATACAGGAGCTTGTATAGCATCAGCGGAGAAATGAAAAACAGGAAAACGGATAACGCATGACAATGAAAACTAGTGTCGTTGCCAAGAGCTGCGTGCTTCTCTCCTAATAATATTATTCTGGCTTTTAGATTTTCTCTTCAAACAAGAAGCAGCGCAGCAGAGGAAACGGAAATCTATTGACATTTCTAATGGCACTAGTCACATCACGGCCAGTAAGCAGCAAAATTGAGCTCACATGTACAAAGTAGAGAATGATTAATAACAAAGAAAGATTGGTGAATATTAACAGGGCGTGATGAGCTTTGAAAAAATCATCGCAGCTCACCACAATTATGTATCGAGAGGGGTTTTTTTTAAATTCTTGTACTGCTACTGTTGTCAACGTGAAAAGCTCTTGAACGGAGTAATTTGGAGCTGTTGTATGTGTGTTATATTGTTTTAAGCTGTTTGTTGGTGGATGACCTCAGAAAAGAACTTTTACATTTTCTTTTGAAAATGAAAAACATAAACGAAATAGTCAGTTTTGTTTCTTTATATTGTTTGATTGTTATCGTATTTAGTGAGGCAGGTGAGCCAGCTGCCGCAAGTTTATTTTATTTTAAGCCGAATGGCTGTTTTTAAATGATTGGGGGGTTATAGTTAGTTTGTCTTTTTCTCAATGCTGCCAAGACGAATGCAGTTCTGGTGAACATGTCGACTGTCGCCATGCTGCTGACATTGCGATTGATGGCTTAGATAAGATGTTACAAACGCACTGGTAGCCTAAACTACAAGGGAAACATCCGGCCGTAATATTCTCCACTTCCATCCAACTATTAAACGCTTGAAATGTATAAACACAGACACAACAACATGTAAATTGCCTTAAATTCGATTGTTGAAAACGTTGGCATTATTGCTGCCCGTGTAAAAACAAAGAATGACATGTCGTTTATCAAAAGTTCTATTCTCGAAGGGATTTTTGAACTATTTGCAGCGCGTCGAACCTAAGAACTTTAGAATACGAAACAGTAAATTATAACCATTGCGCAATATGGGACTCATCTCAACCCCAATTTCATCTAATGAGTAGGCCAGGCCTACACCCATTTCATAATAAAAGAAAAATATTTTAGACATTATTATGGATCCCGAAAAAACCGTGAACGATGTTCCTCTGAAATGCTCATAGTGATCATGCGTGAAAACATTATACCCCGTCATTTATTAGAGAAATATCGATTTCTCTCTTCGTTCCTTAATTCACCGTTATTTTTAAAATTCGTCCATAACTTTTCTAGTGTTTTGACAGCGCAATAGCTAAAAACCCCCTTCAAGCACCGTCAGATTGACGATTCAATAGACACAATTGTCGTTTATATGTATACGTCAACTCTAAAAAAAAAGGCGACATTATGGTAGTTTATAACTGTGAAAATGATGAAACGTAGCGCAACCCAATGTTTATTAACTTGTAGGCCCTATTTGACTCGTTGCTCTATGCTGGGCCTTATTCAAAATGCTTCTTTTTTACGTTAGGGATGGTTAATGATTTGCTTGTCAACCAATTCTCTTTTGCTCGTTACGGACCGTTTCTTTCCTCGTCAACAGCGAACCCTTTTGAAGTGCAATGCAAAAATCGGCTCGACATCAATTTATATAGTATAGCGCACACAAAGCTGTACGTACCAGTAAGGAAATGCCGCTGCTGATGATAATAAAAACTGAACTATTTCAAACGTTTTTTTCCCTTCACCTCCGACACGAAATAGAAAATACTCTTACCCGCTTCTTATGCAAATCTTCTTATCGTTGAATCGAGCGCAATTGGGTTATTTCTCTCTTTAAAGTATACACTGATGAAATTCGTCGCAACTCGTCGAGGGATTTCGAGTCGCTCGCCTCGTCGTCGTTTAGGCCGACATTATTCGAACAAATTCAAACGCATTAGACGTCGACGTCGAAACGAACTACTATTGCAACATTTTCTCCAAAGAATGTAGCTCATCATGGACTTGTAAAATTCGTTTTCGCTTTTTGAACTATAGACGAGAGACGTAAATAACTTGACGCAGTCTTTGAAAGTATTGCAACTTTGAAAGAATTTCACTTTATCGAACGAAATTACGTCCGTATGGAGCGAAGATAAACGGGAGCATCAGATCCCAACTGATGGGAAATTGTTGTAGTGTCCACTCATGTGTATATACATGACGATTGACGAGTCTTTGCCGTATTCACTGACACAAGTTCTCCGTAAGCGTCGTCAGAGCAGACGTAATTGAAGACGGACATCATCCAGGCGTTGCTTGTTGGAAGGGTCAAATTCTCATTGGTCGGCCTCTATATAACGCTTTCAACAGTTACGCGTAGCTACTATCCAGCAGCTACTGATTCTTAGCGTTTCCTCTCCAATCGAATGATTTCAACGGACATTTTGAAAATCTAATTTCATCAACTCTTATATTCTCGTTCGATGGTGGCGCCTTGTGCAATGATACGACCCAACATTCAATACGAGAAATAACGCCTAATACTCTTTGCTTTTTTTCTGTGTATACGCCTGTTTGAAGGCAGGAAAACAAAAGAATTGCAGAGAATTCCTGTGGGGAACAAGAACAAAAAAAGCAGCGGGCCCCAAACGATTTTTCATATTTCATTATTATCACCAGCGTGTCATACGAGATCTCTGGTCGACACGCAGCGATTGCAGTTAATTATGACGACACAACAACAACAACAAGGAAAAAACGAATCTTGGAAGGGTTTTATATAGTACAGATGTCGTCTTCATTAGCAGTCAGCAGGTTTGTTTGCCTCCTTCACATATAGCCGTGAAGAATAGATCAGCAGTTCCAAGTATAAAACAAATGACATTTCTCGGAAGAATAGGCTGGCTCTGGCTGCTGCTCTATATGAGAGAAGAGAAATAAAGTGCGGGTTCGGTCGAAAATATGATAAAACGAATATGTAAAGAATAGGAAAAAGAAAAGAAAAAGAAATAAAGGAGTTGAAGGTTTATATGACAAGAGGCTGCCATATATGGTATCAACATAATAAAAAACCGGATGACAATACATTAACACGTGAAAATCACGGCTCACATAACCTGAAGGAGCACATGTGATTCAATCCAGCGTATTAAAATATATTTTTATTCAGGAATGCTTCGTCAGCTGTGCGTCTATATATAGCAGTTACTACACGTCAGTGCCATCATTTCTCATCACATTTTAATTGTTCTCCCTTAATTCATCGCTCATTCATTTTAGGCTTGATAAGAAGCAGACCTCTCTATAAAGTCGATTTCATTCACTCTATAACCGGATGGCTCAGAGCAGCACTCTTTCGCTCCATATTATCTAGCCTATACACTGTGCTGAGCAGATTTATATACAGCCGCACACATATTAATATATATAAGCTCAAATGAAACAATCAAATCATTAATGACTCTCTGCTGCTCATCTAAAACATGTCCAACATCTTGAGGGAAAAACGTTCTCTCTTCTCTCCGCCCGTCGGCTGTAACATCATCGTCACCGTCTTGGATGGCGCAGCAAATTCTTCATTCTCGAATGAAGAAGCTTTTAATTATTGGATGCACTGCGTTTGAAAAGAGACCAGACGTGATTATTGTATATAGTCGAGTTAGTAGAGTGCTGCTTGATGGCGAGAAAGACGCGAACTTTTGGTACTTACTAAATGCTGCCCTTGTTCACATTAGTTCATCAAGAATCTGACGCCGCAAAACAGGACGCTATATATCAAAAGTTCGTTTATAAAGGCGCAGGCCTATATAGCTGGGAGATCGGGTAAAAGCCTAGCTTCAACCCTCATCGTGATGATGGCCTTATATAACGTGGATGTTCTATAACGAGGCCGACTCTCCCCATCGTGCCTATTGTCTTTGTTCTCACCAAACAAGATGCAGGCTCTTTCTTTCTTTTTTTCTATGCCTTTTTCTTCTTCGTAATGAAATGTCTGCCCCTTTTTCCAACCAAGTTTTTAATGAATCTTTGAGCTGATTATTAATCAGCAACTTCCATTTTTAGACTAGCTGCTTCTTCTTCTATATAATACGTCGACGGATTTTTTAATAATAATTGTATAGGCCTGCCTACCACACAAGAAGCGTCGCAATATACTGTTATCACGAGCGCATATTCGCATTTCATTGATTGCCGCTACTGCGTTTTTTTTAATCACTGCCATCGACATATTACAGTTTGCGACGGATTGAGAATAAAATGTCCAGAGAAATTCTAGCGATCGGAAGAATTCAGAATCATCTGTTATGTTGACTTGTATGTACAACCATCCGCGAAGCTTATTTCTCAGAAGGCGGATATATTTGAGCGTTGAGGTTCTCTTGGAAACGACGTCTAGGTTATTACATTATATACAGCGGCAGCCACAAGAATGATGGCCTATATACGCACACAATAATAGAATAGACTGCTCACTGCGTACTAGCACCTCTCTCTCTCTCCATTCGAAATGCTCCAAGAACCGTATCATAAAGATCCAGGATAGAATGTTGATTAGCTTACTTATTCCACATGTGTTACATCCTCCCGTTTGTCGAACGCAATTTGTAATAGTGTCAGTTAAGTTAAGGTATGATGTAGGCAACTGTTAGAATCGGCAATAAGGGTGCGATCCCCGCTCTAAATTGGTTTGGTTACGTTGTACCAGTCGCCCTTCCAATATATTGGAAATATTCCAGCAGTGACAACGAGTGATTTCATGTACACTATTACACACTCGTGTGATTTGACACATCGTGTCCGCGTACGTGACGTGTGGCTTCTCCACCGACTTGAAAACAAGACGATCCGCTCAACAACCCCTGAAACAAGCCGCTCACATTCTCTCCCCGCGATGATCTCACTCGTCTGCGACTCGATCTGTATATAGCCTATATATCCGTATACATTTAAGGATCGATCGCTCGTTATCTCCGATATGTTACACCGAATGATGACGCTGTGCTGCAGCGTGCACAAAGTAATGAGACGAGGGAGCAGAGATAGAGCCATATAATGATGCCGATTGGCTTGATGAACTCGCATTGCCTCCATCTTCTCACTAACCAGTTTCACTTATATTTTGCACAGGTCTCGTAATAGGTTCGAATCCTATGCGATGAGGCCTTACATGGTACCCAGTAAATCTTAACTTGACTATCGATAATGTTATCGGAATATTCTTTACTTTCTCGTTGGTTTTTGGTGTTGTCCTCTGGTTTCTGTTGGAATGTTAGTAACTTATAGCGTGGGAAAAGTTCCTTCAAGTGGTCGAATAACAAGCCTATAATATTTACGTTCCATTCTCCTTCCAAATTTCTAGACCTTAATAATTTACCATACGGCGCTTTTTCTCTATCCTGTAGCAGCAACAGCGCTACTGTATTTCAATTAAAGTAACAGCTATAGAAGGTAACAGCAGTTGCCTAGCTGGCATAAGTGCATAATAATAAGCAAAGAAAGAAAAAGAATAGAGCGCTCAGCTGTCCGCGGGTCCTTCTTCCTTGTGCCATGTAAAGGTTTCGTCTTGACCGCGACAGCACAAAGTAGGCCCAATCAACTCTGGCGACACTATATGTGTGTGTGTGTGAATGGCAGCCAGAGCGACTAAAAGAAGAAAATA
The DNA here is from genome assembly GCA_030770115.1 of Daphnia galeata. Lineage (NCBI taxonomy): Eukaryota > Metazoa > Arthropoda > Branchiopoda > Diplostraca > Daphniidae > Daphnia > Daphnia galeata. The sequence goes on from CM061121.1 coordinate 1,507,770, forward strand.
GGAAAAGAAGAGAAGAATATAAGAAAAGTTCTTCCTTTTCTATAAGAAAAAGGAGATCTATCTGGCTGTCTATAGTGAAGGAAGGGGGGGGGGGGGGGGGGGAGGACGACGATCAATAGGTCTCAAGTTAATGGACGTGTCAGGTTTTTGAAAGTGTCGAAAATATGGCGCGTCATTCGCATCAGTTGAAGCTCTATATATTTCTATTATGAAAGTGTATATACAACACTGCGGCAGCGCTTTTAAGACCTTTGGCGAAAAAAATAGAGAGACGAGTCGTCTTTTTCCCATCGTCAGTGATGAGCGGTCTATATCAATATTATTAGAGGCCATTATTATAAACTCATACGACGTTATTTGGGATGCCATCACAGAGCAAAGAATATAAAGAGATTAATATAGGAGGCAGGAAAAGAAAAAATCCTTCTTCTATAATTTCCGTAATGTGTGGGTGAGAATATTGCATTCATCCAAGCGTCCAGGGTGTCTGAGCTGGAAATGGTCTCAGCATCAACTCAAGTGATTTATAAAGACGTCCATAGAAAATGACCCTCATTGAACAAAAAGATTTCAAAAGAATATAAATAAATAAATTCAAAATTACTTCTTTTTTTATTATTGTAATATTTTTATTGGCCGTTTCGGACGTGTAATTATCCACTCGCGTGAATACTGAAGAGATGATTACAGCCGATATTGTAGTAGATGGCCATATTTAATCTTTACCTTGAAACCGTTTTGTCCTTATCGTAGTAATAACAGAAAGATTTCGGGAACGCGCGTGCTGGGGCATTATTCACGGAACTTTGTGCAGCGCCGTCGGATGATGTCGGCGTTGATATAGAAATCCTTTTCTCTTTTATGTATATTTATTTTGTTATCTCTTTTACAAATCCACATTCATTTTGAGATGAATTTCTGGATACGATTTCCTTATTCCATTTGTGTTTAGTTGTCTACTATTAAGGCATGATATACATTGTTGTTGGCTTTGAACCCGCATGACTCTCATCTTATTCAACCAATTTCTACGATCTGTCACAAGCAAAGAAAATAATACAAAACAAATAAAATTTAAACGATGCTGCTGAATCATTTTCTACTCGCCCAAATGGTCAAGACAAAATAAATGAAATAATAAAGAAAATTTTTGCGAAATGATAAAATAAATGTGTAAATAAAGACAATATATTACCGTGTAGAGAAAAGAAAAGAAAAATACATAAGAAGAAGGCCAAGGTTATTATACTTAAGCCAATGTATTGAAGAGTCGGTTCAGGTAGAGAAAACCAGCGTCATTGATGCGCAGGTCGCCTTACACGATTGGCTGTTAGCGGCGGCTTCTATCCCTGGCTGTAGCCGCCATTTTGGATCCAATGAAGAGCCGATTACATTCGACGTCACGTCGGCCTGGGGTCGACACACAGAGACAGGCGGGGTGCCATAAAGGGAAAAAGAAAAAATAAATAATAAATACTCAGCTCTTTTCTGATTGGCTGAACCACCCTCTTCTTCTTTCTTTCTTTTCACCACCCATCTGCCGTCCTCCCACCACCCACTTTCAACCTACTAGAGGACCAAATTTAGCAGTCCTCTACCAGTGTATAATATTCCCTCCGTCTACGTGCCACAACGAGTCCCACCGATCCTCCCCTTCAACCCTCCCACCCGTCCAACTTCCAACCAGAGAGCTCCGTCCGTGGCGTCGACGTCGTGCTCCTGTTCCCACCTCCTCTATACAGACGTTAGGAGCTATACTGAGCTGATGTGTGTGCTACGGTGTATATAGTACAGCGCAGACAGGACCATATATAATTGCCGTGGCTATAGTATAGCCTTCCTTCCTACTACTACTACTAGCTGGAGTGCGTTGCTGGAGTGTAGGGCCGTATTGTATCTCGACAGTCGTTGGCAACTGGGCAGACTGGTCGGAACCTCAGAGATTTTCTTCCCTGCCAAAAATTGCGTTCGTGAGATAGAAGTGGAACACGTGCGCGCGTGTTTTCCAGCATCCAACTCATTTCGCATTCACAACGTCAAGCAGAGAGTGGGTTGGTGTCAGTCGACAACGGGCATCTGTCGCATCATCAACGGGCGTCCGTCGTCATTCATGTTCCACCATCACTCGTTCGTTATTCATTCTTATGAAAAGTGAATCGCTAATTCCAGTTGTTTTCCAGTGATTTTGTTTTTGAGTTGATTCCTTTCGCGACGTTTTCTTTTGTATACGTCGATTATATTTGTGAGACTACAAATCCCCACACAAAAGTTGTTGAATGATGAACTTACTTCAGCATCCCGATCGTAACATTCACATGTCCGCTCCAGGATTGCTGGGCGGCTTGTTGGCCGCATCCAGCGGCGTTTCGGGCGTTTCGGCTTCTTCGTTGCCGCAACGATCGCCGTTCGCCATTCAGGAGCTCTTGGGTCTCAGCAACACCAGCGGTTCGTCGGTTGGTGGTGGCCATTCGTCTTCGCATCATCAGAGCGATCACGTTGGCGGTGGTAGCAGTCAACAGCACGTTTACAGTCACGCCATGATCGCGGCTGCTCATCACCATCATCATCACCATCACGCTCACCAACACCCGGCGGCCGCCATGTTCGCCCATCCGGCTCATCAGCATCAGCCACATCATCACAGTCATCACGGCAGTCCAGCCTCTGTGAATGGTGGTGGTCAACAGTCGGGACAAGGATCTGAATTGGCCAATCATCATCACCACCACAACAGCCTACAGGCCCATCAGGCTCTATCGGCACTGTCAGCGGCCGCAGCGGCAAGTTACGCGTCGGCCACAGCAGCGGCGGCAGCGGCAGCTTCCGGCAGTCGATGCAGCGCAGCGGCGGCCTATAATTTCACGCATCATCATCAGAATTTCGCAGCGGCTGCGGCGGCTGCGGCCGCGATGGTTGGCGATCCATTGAGTTCCGCCAGCCGGATGTATTTCAATCCGGCGGCTGCAGCGGCAGCGGCATTCCTCCACCAACCGACGGCGGCTGCAGTAGCGGCCGGAAGTATCGGCAGCGTCTCGGCGTCGGCTCCTGGTGCGTCGACAGCCGTCGGCAACGGCACGAGTGGCGGCGGCGTTGGCGTTTTCCCGTCGCCAGACAGTGCCGCAATGCGATCTGATACCAACGTTTCAGTCGGTAAGACAAACATTGACATTTCTTTTTCTTCTTCTTCGTCTTCTTGTACATTTACGGCGTTCCCTCGGTACCGCCGTCCTTTTCCCGCACGCGATTGTCAACAACAAGAAACTCGAGTCACCAGTTATGGACCAGTAGGGGACATAAATAAGGCCTAAAGTCAACACACTTTTTTGGCTATGTCGTGTGTAGTAGTGGTGACTTCCGACAATGTCCTCGTCGTTTGGTTATTTATCAACAACATCTTACCCTCTAATAGTTGTGTTTTTTCATTAGGGCTAAGTGTTGTGTCATATAAACAATGTGACGTTTGTTTGATTTGACTCTCGTCATCAATTTTTAATTTAGTACACTATTACGATTCCGCTGACGTTGCGGTTATTTGTACCCTTTGATTGATTACTAATGTATACTAATTCGTCCGACTGAATTCTATTACTATAACGCGTAGAAGAACTTATTAAGATATGTTAAAATTTTCAAATTTCACTTTTAGAAAAGGTGGAAGTTTTGATTCTGTTTGTTAAAGTTTTCATTGAATCTATAGTATTCAGAGTTGGATCAAGAAAACTAAAATTGTCAAAGGATTCATTTCCATATCTTATTTAGGCCTGGCATGAATTAAATGAGGGGCCTATAGTAAAAGAGACTTTATACTTCATCTCATCATTCCAAAAGAAACGGTCATTTCTTCATAGGCCTACTGATGTACTAACTACTAACTACAGTGGGCAATGTAAACCCTACATAGCTGTATTGAACCCTACATAGGGTGTGACCTCTTGTTGACCCTTAGTTTTGTCGAGTGTTTACCCAACATCAGCTCAGGCCTAATATAGCTACCGTTTATGGTCATTGGCACAGATGCCCATCTCGTTTCGAAATGGTTTTCCTCGATCTTCTTCAGTACCGACCGTTTTAAGATCTCGAATTACTCACCGCCCACCGCCTTCAGGTTTCCGTAGTAATTCACTATTAAATTCAGAACCCAAATTTCTTACTCTAGTTCTGACTATTTATGATTGAATGGTATATAGAATAAACCCAACGATATATACGTAACGTCTTGAAGAGTTTACATTTCTTTTGACTCATCTCTATACTTACGTGGTTGTCTGTTCTTAGGGCGTGTCTCATTCTTTTATTTCGATTTGTCGCTCAATGCGACGATTGATGACAGTCCACCACATTCTGTGACACGTGATGATGTGCGGTTGTGGTGCGGTGGTCCTCTCATTTTTCCTCTCCAATCCATAGCTTTTGATTTTCGACGTTCAATAACATCCGCACGCATTCAACACTACACATACATGCCCGATAAGAGACAGCAGTGTGCAGTAAAGCAGCTTTATGCAATGCCTAGCAGGCCAAGAGCAGCAGCGCCTAGATTTTCTTCTTTAGCACTGTGTGTATAGAGAGAGAGAGAGAAAAGAACACAAAACGCCCACATGGATATGCGCGCGTTGACTCAAATCACAGCCCAATATATATATATACATACTATATCCGAGTCGTTCGTCGAAAGGGAATCAAGGGGCGACAATATGATGGGGGGGGGGGACGACGAAAGTCCACCAAAAATCTGTCGATATAACAAAAACGGAAAAAAAAAATGAAGAATATAACACAAAGTTGGTACGTATATATGTATTGAGAGAAAAAGAGAGTCTATTGCTTGTGTGTTGATTTGTCCTGTATTTGTTGTAGTACACACATTTGTGATGACGATAGACCGAGCCATATTGAGGACCACAACAACAGTAGTTGCAGCTTTTGTTGTCCGTGCCGTTTCCGGCTCTATCCTTATAGACTCCCTCTTTTCCTTCAGAGGACTTCCTATAACTACATGTATAGGCAGTACACACACACACACACACACATAGTGAGAGAGGATGTCCTGAACATGTCAGCACTTGTCAAAACTATTTTCCAGCTATATAGCGCAGATCGCCTTTCAAGAAGCGAACTCAGAGGTCCGGCCATCGTTTCTTTCTTCCCTTTTGTATTCCATCATACATTTATTCGTCTATTTACCCTATTTGACATGTTAGGCCTACAATAAAAGAAACAGACTATGTTTTATTGATAATATGTAGACTCTATTTATAAAAGGCTAATATTTCATAACGTAAAAATTGACTATAGAATGATAATAATCCAATATTATTAACTTAAGTCTTTGATATAGAACTGTATACAAGTCACGGGGTATAATAATATTCAGAAATTTCCAAGTTCTGTGCCCTTTTTTCTTTCTTCCCTTTTCCAGCAGTAGACGGACCCTAGTTGGGTATACGTATCTTTCACATTCTGTGTTTGCCGTCTGTGACCACTTAACGTCTTGTGAAGGGTGGAGTACATCACATACCGGGGCGCTGGGGAAAAAAAAGGTGTGAGAGTCTATCAAAGAGTGAAAGAAAGAAAAAAAAAACGTAAAAAAAAGGAGCTAGAATAAAAATAAAAAAAACCCACATCGCACCATATTATACCAGTAACGGTGGGTGTGAAGAACCATAACATCACTACTACCAAGGAATCCGAAGAAGAAGACGTAGTCTTTTGTCCTCAATATCATCAGTCTCTTCGCTTTAACTTGACGACGACTACCTACTGTACGGGGCGAGAAGAAAACAAGAAAACAAAACAAAAACTTGAAAGCAATCGAGCAACTCGATGCTCTTGTGCGATACGCTCGAAAGGGGGGGAGGAGGAGGAAAGACGCAAACAATAATAAGAAGAAGAAGAAAGAAAAAAAAACTCGTTGCCGTTACCCAACAGCACAGAGGTATATAAGCAGAATGAGCCACAGAGGTGTGCAACATGACACGCTTGCGGGGTAACTCAAGAAGAACTCGACGAGGTCTTGGCGTCGTCGCCGTCGTCTTATATAGACTCCACGCTCTCTCTTCCACAATCTTTGGCTGTGTGTTATTATTTATTTTTTTATTTATTTATTTACTTGTATACTTGGATATTATTCAATACTACTCTACTCCTCCCTTCTTTTTTTTCCTATTCCTTCTTGGGTGTTTGTTGGTCTACACACACAAAAAACCACAACAATTCGAAATCATTTCCCCCCCCCCCCCCCTCTTGGCTCCTTTTCTATTTTGTAGAGAAAGATCCTCTCGCCAGCTCTTCACTGAGAGGAGGAATCAACAACACCATTTCTTGGAGAATCATTTCTGAGACTGGACAAGGGTTAAATTGATGGCGTTGAACGTCTTTTTAAAAGTTGTCGAAATTATAGGCCCTTGAATTTCTTTAGACCATCGCATATTAGGAGCCTGGAGACCCGAGACTTGATGAGAGGCGGATGAGCAAACTGAAAGTGCTGTGGTGACTGGATAATGACTACTTTTTTTCGCCATTTGTCTATCATTTCAACTCGAAAAAAAAAAAACTAATTTGTCATTGTGGGTGAAGAAATGTCTAAATTCAACCGACTCATCACCACCAAAATAATGCAGTCACAAAGTAACTCGCAAGTAAATGAAAAAGCAAAAAAGCAGAGACCTCACATGGCGAGTCAAAGTGAAAGTGAAAAGACTAGCGGCACTGAGATCAAATCGCGATTGATCATCTTTAAGTGATTAGGTTATTCCCTGTGTCTGTCCTGGTTGTCGTCTGTCGTGTAAACGCTTTCATCTAGTATTTAGTTGAGTAAACGGGAGACGTTGGAATAGATAAAAGAAAAATCTTTTCAAAAGAATAAAAAGAGAAATCTATGATTGGATTGTCCTGGCATTTTTATCTTAATCGACTGTCACACAACACGGCACCTCCGACATGGGCACTTGCTCCGGAGGTGGTCCAGTCTTTCCCACTCACTTCTGTGTGCTGGACAGCAGACACTCTGGCTCTCTACTTTTAGCCTCTATATATTTTCATACATACAAATGAAGACATTGTATAGAGTTATATAGTGGACTAGACCTGGGTCCAGCCAGGGTCCCATTTTTTTCTTTCCCTTTAGTTCTCCGACAATGTCAACATATAGAATAAGAAGAGACAGCGCAGCAGTGGCTTGCAGTTTACTTATTATTCTCTTTAGCTCTGTGTCCATTGTGAGTCTCTGTAGCCATTAAGTGTACACATATGGGGTGGGGGTGGAAAAAAAAAGAGGAAGCGTCTTTAAAAATAAAAAGTGAAAAAAAAAAGAGATGACAGGAAGAAGGAGGGCAATGGTGGGTCGCCCCGTGATGTTTAACGCTCCTGGAGGTGATGGTACGTTCGTAAATCTATAAAAAAAGGCCATTGTGCTCTGTCCATCAGACACAATAACACGGACGCCGGTGGCCGCTCTGCTGTGTCCGAAGCCGGACACGCCTTCATAATTGTTTGACACACACAAAAAAAGAAAAGGGAAATAATGTTTTTCAAAGGGGAACACAGCAGTCTAGAAAAATCTTTTAAATTGAAAAAAAAAGAAAAAAAGAAAATAATTTGTGCGCAGAATCGAGTTGATACGATCTGCTTATGGGCATTGTGCTCCCCTTCATTCACCTGGTGTGTGGCATCGTCGTCAACCAGGAGCAGCAGCAGCTTTGAGAGTATTAGAATAGCTTATTAGTCGCAGCACTCGGATGTCCATCGATTCGTCATTAAGGTTCGCGGGCTAATTAAAATCATTTCTTCGGGTAAGGGGGGGGGGGGGAAACGACGACGACGCCAGTAGAGTGAAGAGAAATTCGCCAAAAGTGGATTGCCAGTCAGCAGCCATGGATGGCCAATAATCTTTTGCTTTTCCAACCGGAAAGGAGAAGACCAATCATTACATCATTTTTCTCTTTCTCTATTGATAATGAAACTTTGAAATTTCACGTTCCACTTTAAGAATATAGGAGTAGCTATACGTAGGCCTATAGAACTAACTATTGTTCACGTTCAAATAATATACAAAAAGTAGGTAGGAAACGTGTCGTTTCCTTCGTTTTCAATCGTCAACTCTCACGGCTTTTGATTCGATTGGTTCTTATTTTCAAAGACAAAAATGCTATCTGATTTTGAGTCAAACAGACATCGTTCCCCACTAAAAAAAAAAAAAAAAAGAAAAGAATATAAGTGACGGAATATAGCGATGATGCGGCCTAATTCTATACGACAATGGTCCGCTTGTGTTGTATAATATAAGAGAAAGAGAGAGAGGCTATATGAGTGCCATTGTTCCGTTGATTCTTTTTCAATCTATAGCCTCTTTTATATAAATAAATATTCATTTCGGAATTATGTTGACATTGTTCTCTCTTATCTCTTTGGGTTTGGCAGCCATTTTGAATTTGACGCCATCTGCGTGATGTCCCTTCTTTTTCGAATGATGGAAATTGGAAAGAGGATATAACGCTGCTGTTCGACGTGGATATGCACACAATAGTGTACAGGAGACTGTGGCCGTTTACCAATCGATTTCTAGTTTTTTTTCTCTTCTTATCTCGAATATTTTTTCATTTTTTTTTTTCAAAATAAATGTTTATATAGCCTAGAAATATTCCATTTGTTTCGCTGTGGCTCTAGGCCAATAGCCCATTAAACTATTTACACAAATACCCAATAACTTCAAGACTTCACAGATCCAACATTTAAATTAAAGCGAAACCGATTGATCATATGCGGAATTTGCATTTCTCAATAGAAACAAATGGAAGAACAAAAACATATTCTGTATACACGTACGTACGTTAGAGCGTTCGATGATTGAGGCTTATAAATGTGAGTTTGTCTGATTCTTGCCCATTTCCTGTGTTTCCTTTTCCCCCACTAAATAGGCCGATAGATTTTCGCGACACACATCAAGTGACGATTGATTGAACGACGCAATGGCTGGCAGTTGTGCCCGAGCGTGAAAGAATCAAAGATTTAAAAGGGAAAAGGATGAGAGCAAAGGAGGCCAGGAAATGTCGATATCAAAGAAGAAGAAGAAGAAGAAAGTCTATCGTCGTGAGGGAAGTCGGGAAGTTGCGAGTCGAGAGGGCGAATTGTCGACCGGCCAATTGCTCGTTCACCCAATTGCTGGCGCCCGTTTGGTTCGTGCTGTTGACTAAGTGGCGTATTAGGAAGTCGTTTTCACGAAAATTGTCACTGGCGTTTCCCGCTCTCCCCATCCTCCAATCGTTGCTCCCTTTCCCTCAGACCACCGTCGCTGCTTTATCTCTTTTTCTCCGACGGCAGCCAGAAGCAGAAACCTCTTGCCCAACAGTTCGATAAATCCATACGACCTCTACACATCACGTTTCTCTACACACTTCTATATGCGTCTATAAAGGCAGGCCTAAAGAAAAGAGACCGCGCTAATTCAACATGAACTTAATTTAACCTTTTTCTCAATTTTAATAATCAAAAGGATTTATAAATAAATCCAAAACCAAGACCAAAGTATTTAGAAAATTTTTTTTTTTTTGTATTAGGATCAGTTTGGTTGAGGGAGGAATAAAAGGGATGACGTCTATTGAAAGTAATAATAATAAAAAAAAGGTGCAAACAATGGGTGATTTATTGGCCGCATATTTGAGAGTCTGGCTCTTCTTCTACTCGTAGGCTAGTGTCGTTACGGGCTACATACCATTTCATATTTACCCCGTGCGTCTGCCTTCGTACTGTACATCATTTCCTAGTGATATGTCTATAGGTTCATAATAGGCTCTATATGTGTGTGTGTGTGTGTGTGTACAACATAGATATTGCCCTTTTTTATATCTATCTATGCCTCACCATCACCGCCACTCGATTGGGATCATTTGAATGTCAGTAGGGCATTGATATCTAGCGAGCCTATATTATATTTCAGCCTTTTTTTTTTTAATCAACTTGCACAAATGGGGTTGACGACGGCTATGAATTGCATACCGACGCCGGGCGTCATTTCTTTCCCCTTTTTCATCGTCGTCGTACATGTACTATTCCAACCGACGAGCGAGAGACTCCATGAATCATATAATCTCCACTCTCTCTCTCTCTCACTCTTTCTTGTATTCTCTGTCTGCTGTGTGTGCTGCATGTTATATATCATTTCCCCGACGCCCCTGCAGCAGCAGCCATGTGTCATCCCTTTGCGGTAGAAGTGTGTGCTGGCTATATATGCTGGGGCCATATAGAGCGGCAGACATTCTCCGGAGGATTTGATTATATTCAATAAGCCGATGAATGTCGTCGTCGTCGTCACCAGGTCAATAATAATCCTCTCGCACAACTCGATATTGGTTTCTCACCCAATACATATATCCTCATCGTTCTTTCTCTTTCTGTTTTGTTGTTCTGCTTTTGACTTATTCAATGACTGACGAATGGCCCGTTGTTTTCTATTACGAATTGCATAATAGGCCTAGAGGGACGTGGCGTCGGCGGTGACGGAGGCCATTGCAACAACTCCAAGTTGGACGAGCTGAACGTCAATGGAGGCATCGGATCCAATGGCAGCGGAATCAACGGCGCCAACAATCCCAATCGCAAAAAGAAGAAAAAGAGAAGGCACAGGTTTGATTACGTATTTCAGCACCAAAGAACACGCCGCCCAAAAAAAAAAAAGCCAATGAATATTCAAATGGTCGCGACTCCATCACATATCCGCGGCGATGTATTGCACAACCGCATCGATAAACAACACTCAAACTGGCAATCGGCGTTTCCCACTTTTTTCCTTCTTCCCGTTTCACAAATCCTTTGTTTCAATTTGCCAGTTAATCAGCCCTAATAAGGAATTCATTAGGCCTAAAGTTTGCTCAACCAACTAAAAACTGCAAATTGATCTTTTTTACCCTCTGTTCACACCTTTTCCTCGAGCACAGCACCTACAAATTTCAATTGTCTACTCAAAATTGACAGTCCTTTTTTTTTCCTTTTTCCTTAATAACAGGACCATCTTCACGAGTTACCAGCTAGAAGAACTGGAAAAGGCCTTCAAGGAGGCTCATTATCCGGACGTCTATGCCCGTGAAATGCTCTCTCTCAAAACGGACTTGCCAGAGGATCGCATTCAGGTTAGTCACGGTCACATCTTTTAATATCATTAATAATAAATGCGAAAAATGAGAAAACACGCAGCCTGGATGATAACATCTTTATAATCGATGGATTCAATCTGTAACATATAGGCTTATCTATAAAAAGCTTATGGATGTGTGTATGGACTGATGATGATGATTAGGTCTTGATTGAACAAGGGATTTGCGTGAACAAGTACTTGATTATATAGCTGCAGCGCCCATACGTATAGGATAGTCGATGTCCTCTGGGCAGAGATATAACAACAGCACATGTCTAGTATTTATCTCTGATTGATGAAGCACACCAGGCTGTACTCCCCCTACATCATTCTCTGGGGACTTGTAGTAACCACACACACACACAGCCATAGAGAGAGAGAGAAAAAGAGGATAACTGTCAGGGTATTAACTGCATCAGGACGACATTGCTGGCAAGCAGTGTGTAGAGTATAGAAGAACCCCTTTGCCATCATTTGATGAAAAGCAATACATATAGTCGTGGCAATGGCCGATGATCAGATGTGTATAGTCAGAAGAAGAGTCTCCTCTTTTGTAGTAGTTACCATCTCTATACATACAGTATATGCGTATAACTTGCGTATTATAGGAGGCTACTATACTATCATCAATGCCTGATAGATTCCTTCTTGTATGGGAGACGAGTGACAAAAATCCCGCGGGATCCATATTTACCCTGATTATCCGCACACTCTACATTGATAGCTTTCACACCATATTAACCGCGTATTTAGACAGGGATGGAGAGCCAAGCCTGTGAGTCTATTAATAGATTTCTCTCATTTGTGGCTGTGTGCGTATGTGTGCGTGAGGACCCGCACTATGCGACGAATCTATTGCCATTATATGCTGTGCACACACATATAGGCTGGACGTTATTGTGTATTGGCACAATTCGAGTGTTGATACCAGCAGCACTAATATCTATCGCAGTCATTTACATAATAAGGGTTTATTATGCAACATAGAGCGCTAGCTGGTATATCGCTCGGTGCGATAATTATACAAGCATACTCGCCATTTCCCGGTTGGGATTCTATAAAATTTCATTTCCAGTGTAATTATTGTGACATGTAGTACAAAAGAGTCCAATCAGCTCGTTCGTCGTCTTATAACATACGCCACACAGAGCTCTTTTAAATTCCCCTTCTCATTTACTTGTTTTCTCATTTTTGTTTTTTCATTGTTGAGGATCTGATTCATTGGTTGGCAAATCTTTTCCTCGTGTTGGATGAACCCTATGCCCAGTACATATACTGGACGTGTAATATATTGGAATATGATATTTGTATTATAAGCCTTCTGAAGGAGTATATAAATAGAGGAACTACATTCTGCAGCAGTCAGACGACAACAGGAAATAGCCGTGAAAGAGAAGAATCAATGTGTAGCAAGTAGATGAAAGAAGCTAAGGAAATTGTTGGGGAAGGAATAGTATATATAGGAAACGGAAGCTGTTTTCGGTCCTCCACCCTAAATAGAGGGACCAGCAGAAGCAAAATCTCGCTGTTGTCATCGTAGGTGCTGCTATATAGGACTGTCAGTAGCTTTTGTGTCACTGTTCAACATCTCGTCCTATCGTCGCAGCTCAGCCCAAAATCTCTGGTCCTGATGCAGATGGTTTTCATGTATCTATAGGCCCCAGATTCTTATTCTTTCCTACATTATTTATTAGATAGTATATGGGGAAACATATTTTCCACTCTGTTTCGCTTGTTGAATAGGTTTACTTAAGTCTCCCTTGACAATAAGAGGTTCGATTGTGGTCCTCTGCTGTATACATACAAGCACTTGAATCGTAGATTCAATTATAAGAGAAATAATTCTAATAATATTGTATTAGTGCTTTACGTGCGTGTATGTATAGTCAAAGCGGAACCGATCGAGTTGATGGGTCGTCTCAGCCGTCAGTTTGCTGGCTCCTCCCTTTTTCTCCCTGTATTATATCTGTTAGGGGTATCGGGTGTATTCATATAGGCCACTAATGCCCACTTTCAATGACCGCCATCAATTAGGGATTAAATACAACATATATACGTCCTGTCTAACCCTCCGTTTGTGTAGTAGTAATAGTAACAGCAGGCCGGGCATCTTTTTTGATCAATATTGATGGGCTCTTATCCGCCTGGTATCCATTTCTTTTTCGATTTAATCGAATCAACCCAAGAGACAAAACAAACAAAAAAAGCCCTTTCAAAATGTTCCCATTTTCCTTCGTTGTTCTTTTCTATCCGTTCGCGTTTGACGACGTTACAAATTTCTTGTTGTATTGTAAGAAAGAATAGATTTATTTTTCCCTTTTTTACCCAACACTCGATCGATCTTTTCCCTTTTTAGTTGGCTGATGGCTTGGAACGGTCGTTCTAGCGCTACCAGCAGCTACAGGGACACCCAGGGGCCACACACATTTAGGATATAATTGAATTATAAGCGTAACAGTTATGCAGCCGAGCAGTTAAAAACGACCATTGTTAGACATCGACACAGCAAGAGATGAGTATACGTAGGATACGTATCTAGATAGATAATAATAAAAGAGAAAAAGAGATAAAAAGTGGTCCGCTCGATTGACCATCCAAACTCGCTAATATTCAAATCTGGCGCGCGCCCTTTTTTACACTGTCGACTCATCTAACTGTAAGACGAGCATCGTCTAATATCGATCGATAGAAATCCATCTAGCAAAAAGAGAGAGAGAGAGAGAGAGCTAGTTGTGTATGATGCCAGATGCGCACAGCATTCCACAGAGTTGGATAGGAAAAGAGGAACGTCGCCTACCAGTCGTAGATCCATCAAGTAAAAATTCGTGTCCGAGTCATTGGCTTTTCTCTTTTACTCTCCCCCTTTTTTCTCTGTGAAAACTCCGCCCCATCCCAGTACCTTTCCCTATATAGGCCTATGGATAGAACAAAAAGAGATGCTTGTAAATTCTGGACGGCTCATTGCGGCCAAGAGCCGCAAAAGCCAAAAGAAAAGAGCTGGCCGTTCCTATATAGGGAGATATGCTGTCACACTGGTTTGTATAAGCTAAGAGTCATGATGGCCGCTTGACGAGCCAAACGCTATATAGCCAAAGTTAAAGAGGAGAAAAAGCCGTTCATCTTGATTATCTGTCAAAGTGGTTTGTAACCGGGAGCGTCCCCCCCCCTATACCCCGCCGAGCGCGTCAACGCACACGATGGGTGCCGCGAGTGCTCTCGGGTCACGATAGACAAGGGGGAAAAGAGGGAGGTCAGTGATTTTCTAGTCGTCGTCGTCGTCGTCGTTTGTTTCTCTCCCCCTCAACTCTCTTACAGTAATACAAATAATATTGTGTATATGTGTAACCATCATCATAGGCCGATTAATGGATTATTTCCTAGACCAGCAGACGATGACATCCCCTCTTCATATTTAGTTTATTTTTTTTTTCTTTCTGTTTTATTTGATTTTTAGACGTCATTGCTTTATATCTGGCTATCAGCAGGCCGCGGCTCTGAGCTGTTAATACAGTCAAACATGAATAAACGAGTATATATAGCTCGTAGCTCTCCTTCAGCCAAGTGCAACACAACAACAAACACGGGCCACCACAAATAAGAAAATACTAACGCGGGAGGAAAGGGCAAACGGTTAGATCCATCTTGTTGTTGGCTTGCCGGTCGATTCGATTGTCAATTAGATGAGATGCGCCAGCATCAGCACAGTATCGACACGGTCGCCCCCGTATAGGAAAAAAAAAACAAGAAGGAGACGACTGTTTTGGCTTGTTTGTGTTTGTTTGTGTCGTTCGGCAGCAAGGAGCAGAGATATAATTGAAGAACCTTTGCCTCTCTCTCTCTCTGAGGGCGGTGGCAATTCTTTGTCAGCGTCGCCGTCTGATGTTGTTTACAAGGAGATCGCTTCTATTAGGACGATCTTGTTTTCCTTGTTTTGTTTGTTTTTTTGTTGAGGGACCTACTCTTGTCTTTTTCTTCTTCCTTTTCAACAGAGGCGGTTTTTTTTTTCAAAAAAAATACAAAAATGCCGTTGCAATCGACCAGTTGGATGAGATTGAGAGAAAATAAAGGGCAGTGCGCGTCTGCCTATTATCGCCTTTCCATCATCTTTCTTTTGTTTCCCTTCAAAACCTAACGACGTTCTATCCTTGACTCGCCTATAAAGTATATAGTGGAATGGAAGGACTATCGTCTTGTGTGGATCCAACAGAGAGAGCAAAGTCGACGACACACAATCAAACCCAGAGCTACCCTTCGCTGAAGACACTCAAGACAACAACAACAAAAAAGAGAATACTGCGGGGCGTGCGTAAGATGTCGATCCTTGTGTTTGCAGCACTCGACACATATACACCCAAAACATCCAAGGTCCATATGTGTATTCCCCTTCCAATTCGTCTTATGTGGATATCTGCGTACCGTACTACACTGCACATAGAGTTATCGAATGATAGCACGCACATTTGCTATTCTAATAATAATACAACTCTTCTGTCAAAATTCTAAATAGTATACATAAAAACATACTATACAAGCACAAGTATTGTATACTTACCGTAAGTAGCAGTTGACAAGTAGCTAGGAGACTCCAATCAACCGTGTGGATGATGAGCTAATTTGATAGTTTCCGCGAAACTATCAATTCCTTCTTCCCGTCATCTGAGATTTCAACCGTCAACTCTCCCGTCCTTTTGGTCGAGTTAATTAACGGACAGTAGAGAGACACACACTCAGAGATATACAAAAAAATAGCGACGATGAGATTTTTCTTGCGCTAATTAGCCGTGCGCTTGATTCTTCTTTTATAATACCATGGCGTCGCCACTCGAATCGTTATCGAGATACTACAGAGTTTTTATTCAGACTGAAGAGAAGTGCTGGACGAATGGGGGGGGGGGGGGACGCACAGAAAGTCGAGATCTTGGCGTGGGAAATCATTTCAAAATATTCTTTTTACAAAAAAATGAAATAAAAACATGTTCTTTTTATTTGTGGATTCAAATCACCTGCCATCTCCGATAGATCCGTGAATGATTTGGCTAATTATCAATTCAAAATTCTGTCCAGGAATAATAATCAAAATCCATCGGATGGATGGATGGATTGAAGAAAATGGATATCCATTATTGGTTTATCTCCTCTATTACTTAGACTTTTTACAACAAGACAATTGTGCTGGTTCTCCATTTGTATGAGAGGACAGAGAGAGAGAGAGACAAGCAAAGAGTTGAATCATCATCAGAGTGACGCCATGATGTTAGATGAC
Source organism: Daphnia galeata (assembly GCA_030770115.1). NCBI lineage: Eukaryota > Metazoa > Arthropoda > Branchiopoda > Diplostraca > Daphniidae > Daphnia > Daphnia galeata. Next base: position 1,524,161 of record CM061121.1, read on the forward strand.
GGGCCATTGGATAAATTTTTATTAGAATCGAAAAATAAATAAAAAAAAATGGGGGGAGTTTCATGGACGATGGGGACTGAAAATATTACGAGATAAGAATAATAAAAAAAAAAAGGAATAAAATGAGCTATAATATAAGAGTGAGTAGTAGTCGGTCGTCTATGAGCTGGGGGTACATTAAGTTGCGCCGAGTTTAGGGAGAAATGATAAAAGAGTCGACAGGGAGGAGGAAACATGTTCAAATGGGGTCTCTCTCTCTCTTTTTCTTCTTCTACTTTTTTCCTGCTGGCTCTATATGTTGTGTGCTCATAATCGAATTATGAACAACTTTTCTCTTCTTCTTCCTCCATGGGTTGGAGGGTGAAATTTCCACGACTGCGCAAGGAAAGGAAGGACACAAGAGGGTGGAACAATAGCGATGCTGGTGAGTAAGTAAAAAAAGAAAGAGAAAGAAAGAAAGAAAGAAAATAAAAGGAAAAGGGTTAGAAGGGAAGGAGGAGGCACTTGGCGGAATGGATGAACGCAGCCATTCGTTCTGTCGTTTGGCTGGCCACGACTTTTTCGTTAGATTCGTTCGGCTCTCTGTGCCCGTCGTTTCGTCCCGAATTGTATACATTTTCTCCTCCAAATGGCTTGTAAATAGACTCGTCGACTGAATGTATCCATCAAACTGACCGCATTCTGACGGTTGATGATGCAACTATTTCACATTTTCTCTTATATACATTTCTCTTGATTTCCCGCACCACAAAAGAACTTTTGTAATGGATCAATTGCCTTTCCCGTCAAAAGAAATCGATTTTCTCGTGTTTCTTCGGCTGTAGAGAGAAATAAAAAGAAGAAATTCATTTTCATATATGTACGTGTGTCATCACGATAAAAGTTGCCTCTCGATCCAATTGCTCGGCCGCCATCATCAGCTGGTTGCCCGCCATAGCAATCAACCAATCCTCTTCAACGCGGGTGCACACAAGCCTCTCCTCCCTCAGTGCTGCTGACTTGAGCGTACATGAGCGGCAGAGAATCGGCATAGCCAAGCAAAATGAAGTACTCACGCGCTAGCATAAAAAAAAACCGTGAGACATTTCACTTTTAGTCGATGAATAAAAAAGATGAATCAAGTGCCATCACCCACTAGTTAAATTCGGCATTTAGAAAGTGCTCGTTCAAGGACCTCGCCGTTATTTTCTTTTGACTTTTTCTCGATTTGAATTTGCCGCTAATATTTTCATTAACTTATCATTTTCTTTTACTTGCTTCCCGTTGAAATGACGGGCGATGAGGATTCTTTTTTTCTTATAGAGGTTTCACGTTGGGTGTGGGTGTGGCTGATGAAGAGTGAGTGAATGGGCGTTGGCATGACGACGAATCTAATCAACAGAGCCGATCTGATTTGATGGAACATGTCACTGCCCAACATCTTGATCCGAAAAAAAAAAAATCCCCACATCAGTCAGACGGGGGCTCATTCATCGTCTCATTTAATTCGACATGAAAAATCAAAGTGAATTATGAAAAGACGTTCGTTCGTTCCTCTTTAAATTCGTCAAAGTTTTCATACAAAGAGAGAAAATAAAAGGGAAATCAAAACGGGGATTTCAATATACTATTTAAAATATTATCATGATTAAATATGTTTTATACAAAGGTGGGAGTGGGATGGAAGAAAAAGGTGTAATATCATCAGCTCTACTGCCAAAGGAAGAAAAATCGAGGGGGGGGGGGGAGATGTGAGATGAGAGAGGTGGGTGTGAAATAATCAGCGCAGATTGAATGAATAGGGAATTACTATTATATTTCCTTCTGTGTACATATTTTCTTGGAAAAAGAGTAGAAGAAGAAGAAAAGGAAAATGCGCCGTTGGAGGATGGAAATACGAGATGGCAGATTGAGCTGTGCAGTTCTCACCTCGTCGTTTTCAATGGGATCAAAGAAGAAAAAAAAAAGATGTAGAAGAGATTTTTTTTTGTAGAGAAAAGAGAAAAGGTATTAGTAGACGAGAGATTGCTTTTATATACACACACACACAGAGCGGCGGTAATATCACATCCTGTTTGAGCAGAGAGAAAAGAAGGGGGGCGAAAAATCTAAATCAAAGACCGCAGTTCAGCTCAATAACCGACGAATGATGGAGAGACATTTCGACGGGTTTTTTTTGTGTGTGTCTCCGCGTCCATTAGAAGAAAAAAAAAAAATAGCAAAACAAAAAGGTTCCTCTCGAACTCCTCACCTTTTTACACCCACTCAACCATATACTCTCCCCCCACACACACACACACAGATATTTCTCCCGGTGATACAAAAATACTTGACGAGGACCACGGGTGAGAGAGTGTCGGCTATTGTGTCACTAACATCGAGTTCCCCCCCTTCTACCGTTGTTGTTGGCGACAGCGAAATAAAATAAACTCAGCACATAATACACATCAGTATACAGACTATATAGTCGGGGGTTTGGGGAGTTTATTATTACGTGTCTGTACAGATTGTTTCGTGTGTGTGTGTGTGTTCTCGTCCATCACATGATCACGCGCTCTCTGAAAATGAGTGGAGGATCATGTGACATAAGTGGAAAGGGGGGGGGGGCAGCAACCTTTTTCACACCCACCCTATATACAGATTGTCTTTGAGTTTTCTTAGAGGTTATTTCACTATACAATCAAGTGATATAATCCGAAAAGCGCGCGTTATTTAAATCGGATGGAGAAATGAAATGAATTAAAGTTTTTGTGGATTGTCACGAGGATTTTTCATTTGAAAAATTCGATGCAGCATGTTAAATACGATCATCATTGGCTACGGCACTCATCTAGAATAGTTCCTATTCTTGACTCTACATTGGACAATAGAAACTAAAAGAAATAAAAGAATTGCTGCTGGTCATCAAATCACGTGTGGCTCGTAATAAAGTTCGAATGATGATGATGACGCACTGGCGCATGTATAATAATGTCCCGTATCGCCATCAGCGATCGTTTCGAATCTTTTGTAATAAAGTTCTCGATATCTGCTGTCGTTGGAAAAAAAATATAACAAGAACAAGAGGAGGAAGAAGAAGCTGATGAATGAGCGATTATGTCTGGAACCGATCAACCCGTTCGTCGCTCCAATAAATAGAATCGTTTCCAGCGTTGTTTGAAATGTGTTCCATTGGCAGATTTGCTGCTGGCCATTAATAGGGCGAGTTGAATTATCTCCCCAGAACGCGACGTACTACGTTTTTTATTTTTCTTCTTATTTGTGTCACTCTCCCATTCGTCGACACTTTGCATCGCACCAGCAAGTTCCTAAATTCTAATTTTCTTTGGTGCTGGGCGATGAGGTTGTTTGCGGTTCATCGGCCACTTTTGTCGTTTCTAAATGATGAGCGTGAAATCTCGTGATGTCGGCAGTTTCTCCTCGACATCTTTCGACCGCAACAGCAGCTTCAAAAATCCAGTCCGGTTCTGTGTATGGTGTAGACTGTAGTTCATAAAATTCGAATATTTCCCTCGATTTTATTTATCTTTTTTTGTTGTTTAATCTACGCATTTTGATCGTGATGACGAAGCAGAGCGCCTTTTTCACTTATTCAAAATGTTCAAACCATTGCGTAATATTTCCCTCTCTATAAATCTCGTCGTACTTTTGGTGGGGGGAGAGTGTAAGGAGAAGTGAAATCAAAGAATTGACAAATGGTAAAAGGGGGATATGAAAATGTGAAATGAAAAAAAAATAAAATTGAGTGTAAGAGAGAAAAGTCTTCATTTTAAAAGGCTGGCAGCAGCAACTTTGAGGGCAATCGAATTCATGGAGCGTTTTTCTCTCTATCGTTCACTCCCTCTTTTCTATACGTACGATTCTTTTTCTCTATCCATGCCCCCCCCCCCCCCATTCAGACACTACTAATGTAGGATCTCGCCAACCCTCGGCAGAGTGTTCTGTCTGAGGATCTATTCGTTCCATTGTTTTCTGGCTTTTCTATTGGCCATCAAAAAGGATGATGACGTCAGGTTCTCCAAGTATTTCCTTCATAAACCCCCCGTCTCCGTTTTGTCTCTTTTTTCAACTCTCTCTACGTTTCCTGCTGCTGCACTATGTTCCTTCTCTTTCGACTCGTAAATGTGTTGGTGGCCAGCCAATCAACGACGCGACCGAAATGCCACCAGCAGCGCATCATCATCATCAACTACCCCGTACACACATCACTATCGTGGCGTTGTCAGTGTGTCGCTGACATGTAGTACGACGAGCCCATTGTATACAAGTGCGTCGATGATATGCAGAGCGATTTCTCACAAAAATCAAACAAGAACATGTATACTAAAAGCAGCAGAGCAGCTCGCAGCAAAGTCTACAATAATCCTCTCCTTTTCTTCTCTTCTGTGCAGTGCAAAAAGACAATAAGCTGAAGAAGAAGAAGAAGAAGAAAAAAGAGATGACTAGCGAGAGAGTCTCTTCTTTTTCTCTGATTGCTTATTTCCCTCAAACATTCCCGTCAACCCTCTCGGCGTTGATGGCTTCTTATAGGAGCCATCTCATATTGTCTCTCCCACTCGTTCGCAGAGTCTAAGCATCCAGCATCCAGACAAAAACCATAGCAGAGCCATTTCTTTTTCTTCTTTCTATAGGTCTCCCTCTGCTCTCTCCCTGTGTGGCTCTAGACGAAAATGAATGTCAACATGAAAGGATTCTAAATTAAAGTCAAATGCAGCCAAGACCCTGAAGTTGAGTCCAAGATATTATATACATGGTAGAGTTAACATGGAGACTAATTTGTTACATCCCTCTACAGTACGTAATACATGAAGAGCAGCTGGCCGAAAAAAAGATATTTTATATTATTTGTCGTGCTGAGAGAAGAAACGAAAGTATATAGATGTAAGACAATACATCTGCCCTATGTGTGTAGTACAGTGACAGACACTGTTGGGTAGGAGGGGGGGAGGGCTTATAATGACCAATCAGCAGAGAGAGAGAGAGAGAGAGAAAAGAACAAAAAGAAGAGCCAAGAGTTACACAAGGTCCGTCTGTGGACCGTGTAGGGCTACACATACGGGAAAGTGCCGGCTGTTTTGAAGAGGGTTCGCGCGCAGTATCGTGTTGTATATAACGGATGGCTCTGCTGGATGAGATGAAGAAGGAGCCAAGAGGAAGCGCCAAAAGAACAAATAGACTGGCCAACAATAACAACAACCAAAAAAAAAGGGGCCAGCAAACAACAACATGGGCAGAGCAGCAGCAAAAAAAAAGAAATAGAGAGAGCACTTGTGAGGGACCATCTACAGTTTCACGCTTGGGGCTCGGCGGCTGAAAGAACTCATTGCAGAAAATGAGAGACCGTCTATATAGCCTACACTTATTATAAAGTAGGACGCGCACTATACAAGTAAAGCGCTACTATACGTCGCCCTATAGAGGAGCGCAAAAGAGACAAACAACAACAAGAATATATATAACAACATTCGTCGTTGGATATAGGGCAGGCAGCCAGCCAGCAGACGTTGTCGTTTTCTTAATTAAGAACCAATTAGTCGAGACGTCGCTCTTCTCTCTCTCTCTTCTGGTCCTGTGTAGAAAAAGTCCCTTTTATTTTCTGTCGAGCCGACGACCGAAATCCGAGTCGTACAGACGTCATCGTGTGCCCCCCTCCGCCGACAAAAATAAGAAGAAGAAGAAGTGGTGTCTATTATAAAGCACAAAGACGAGACTATATATCTCGTTCAAGTAAAGAAAATCATCAAGTAATATATAAAGAACGGGAAGAGATGGACTTATTTTCTCTCTTTTACACATTGCTGATTGCTTTTTTCTCTATACAGTACGCTACTTTCATCGTCCTCCCCCATCCGTTACAAACCAATTAATTGATTACAGTCCCCAAATTTTTGTTTTTTTTTATATATATACTTTCACTGGCTTCTTTTTTATTAATATGTAGAGAGAGTTCGGACAGCAAAAGATACACATCAGTGCCTCAGCAGAAGAGATTGGCTGTTAATGGCGCGCAGCTTTAGATTCTCAGCATATAGTTGCGCATCCACTCGTACAACATTTACTTGTAATGGGCGCGTGCCTGGGTTGTTTCGAGGGTGCGAAAAAATAGGAAGAAAACTATATGAATAAACATGACGCGCTAGCAAATAATAATAGCCCCCTCCCCCCAAAAAATAAGAGATGGGAAATGTAGGCTCCTATACTGTATATACATTGTATACAATAAAGGCGCTGGTATACCTCATATGTCCCGGCTATTATACTCTTTTTCTCCCCTTCCACGCAGAAGATAAACCCTCGTCTCTGTGATATTTGGCAAGTTTACTCGCGCTCGTACATCATCTCCCCTTCTCTCTTTCCTATACATATATTGCGAATATGACGCAAAGTATCGGATTGGCCGAGGGGATGTGAGAAATAGTCCTCGACATCGACACACCAACTGAAATGTTATTCATTTTTTTTTTTCCAAATTCAATTAGGCCTTATAATAGGCTGTGAAACAGGGAGAGAAATCCAATAACCTTTTGAACGTTTGTTGGAATCAATTTCTTATGTATGACGCCTGGTGTGTGTATCAATGTCGTGTGTTACGCTGGGAAATAATAATAATAATAAAAAAGGGCCGTGGTTGTTGATGATGAGCCTCGACAAATCTCGACTCCTCCCACGTCGTCACACCGCCGAGTTCACATATAGACGACGCCGGGCCTCGTTATACACGTTAAGGTTATACAATAACAAGCCGGGCGCCAATTACGAATACTCCCCGCTGAGAATAAGAGCCTCCACCCTCACTTTCTTTTTTTTTTTTCCCGCACCACCTACGCGTGAAAAGCCCACAGGGAGGGGATCTGTACTAAATATATTCCGCACGGCATTTTTACCAGCAAAAGCTTTTTTGATTTGCGGCTATTATTATCCTATAATTCCAATAATGATCCGCTTCGACTATATGATACATAATGTTGCACATTTTGTAATTTCCTTATCGTTCGTGTTAGATTGAAATTCATTCCGTCTGGTAACGATTTGTTATTTATTTCAGGTGTGGTTTCAGAATCGACGAGCCAAATGGCGCAAAACGGAGAAATGTTGGGGACGATCGACCATAATGGCCGAATACGGACTCTACGGGGCCATGGTCCGTCACTCGTTGCCATTGCCGGACACGATCGTCAAATCAGCCAAAGAAAACGAATGCGTCGCACCCTGGTTACTCGGTACGTTATATTGGCCCCAGCTATGTCATTTGTTTATAGTTTATACATATTTGAATTTCAATTATTATGAAGAGATACTGTAAGTTATATTATTTGAATGTTCGGACAAAGAATTGACTCGTTAGCCTTTTGTTGTTGTTGTTGTTCCGTTTGATGTTGCAGGTATGCACCGGAAGTCACTGGAAGCGGCTCATCAACTGACGAGCGGTGACGAAAGTAATAAGGAAGAAGACGACGAGAACGGCGGCGGCGGAAGCGGCGAACGGACGAGAGATTCGGTAAATGGTCCCAATGACGGAGGTGCCGATCACTCGAGCGGCGATGAACAGCAACAGGAGAAAAGTAGTCATCAACACATGAACAGCATCAGCAGAGAATCAACGTCCATCGGCGTCAATAATAAGCGCAACAAGCTCTCGCCGAATGCTGCCATCCAATCCAGCGCATCGTCGGGTCAACATCAGCACCCGTCCTCGGCTCACCTGTCCACATCGACCGTCTCACCTGTCCACCTGCACGGCACATCGACGGTACAGCACACGCCGACGTCGTCAGAGGCCAGCACTTACATGGCGAGTTACGCGGCTGCTCAACTTCATCACGCCACACGATCGCCCGTCGACGATTTCCGTATGAACAGCGTGGCCGAATTGAGAGCCAAAGCGGCCGAACATCAGGCTCGAATCGCTGGAGGATTTTCAGTCAGTCATCATCACCAGCAACAACTGCAGCACTTACAACAACAACAACAACAACAACAACAGCAACAACAACAACAGCAAAGGGACGGCGAGTTTCTCATTTCATCCGATTCTTCATCCTCTTCATTTTGAATGCTGAGGTTTCCAAACAAACGACTTTACACCTAAAAGACGCATCTATTGATAATATGACGTAGCTCCCAAATATCATCTTTTTATGTAAGAGTCTACTATATAAATAAGGATGCGAGTCAATTTAACCCCGTGCAGCGACGAACGAAAGTTTTTCGGCGATATTTTCCGCACCATTTGAAATTTAGTAGCGGATCAATTCGTCAAAATGAAAAAATAAATAAATAAATAAATAAAATTGAAATAAAAAGAAGGGGGGAATCGCCATTTTTTCTTGATATTCCAACTATTCCCCCCCCCCCCCCCCGTTGACGATATACGTAATAGTGAGTGTATATATATATAATAACATACCGGGAGAGGATGAGTCTACAAGAAACATGGTTTTGACCTTCTCGTATACTACATGTCTCTAACATCCCTTATCCATTTTTATGGGATATACAGAACTTCTTCTTTTCATTCCCGTTTTGTTTTATATACTATTTTTTTTGTTTAAAAAGAGGGGAGAGAATATTCCACTCCATTTCGTATAATATTTCGGTGGCTCGGTCAACCGAACGACCTCCTCTCCGATAATAGAATGAATTCAAATTCAAATGTTATGATACCCATCGCTTTTGTACATATAGAAATAGATATAGGCCTTGGGTATTGGCCAAAACAAAACAAAAAAAAACAGGTCGACAAATAAAATCTAAATGGGCAGGAGCAAAACGATCGTGAAAGACAAAACAAAAATAAAAATTCTAAATCAAGAAAATTGAAATGCCCATTTCCCCTGTCTATCGATTCACACACAAAATAATCGAGAGGAAGAAATGTTTAAATATATTGATGTTGTAAAGTTTTTTGTTTCCTTTTATGTTTTGATGGTTGTGCCATGTTATTCAATAAACCAAGACACCCCCCCCACACATGAAAATATATACAGACAGCATGATAGTGCAAACAAAATAATCACAATTTCTCCAACGTTGACCCGCGATAAGTTTCTTGAAAATCCTGGAAAAAATTAACAAAAACAAAAATTGTAATCAATTGGTTCGTTTGTTTTTTTTTCTTCCCATCTCAAAGGATTACCGACCGATTGATATTATTTTCTCGTGGCTCCTCATCTCAGTATCTCCTTCATTCTTTTTTTTAAAAGTGACCCGCTCCTATACATAATAAAAAATCCGCAAAATGCCAAAGCCCAATTTCCCATCGACAACATCAACTTTTTTTTGAAAAATGTTTTCGTTTAAAAAAAACAAAAAAAAAACCCAACGTGCTGAGTGTTTTATATTACAAAATCAGAAAATATGTATGAATGTATAATTAAATATTATAGAGAGAGAAAGTGTTGTTTTTTTCCCTTTCGTTTGATGTTGTTTGACAGTCTTTGATGACCGACGTTATTTCCCACCCATCAAACAAAATCCATATCCGAAAAAAAAGAAAACATTTTCTTGACCGACTCTTATATTAATAATTTATTTTGACACGGTATAAGTACATTGATTGTATAATTCAAAGACATTTGCGAAGTTATTTAGATAAAAAAGAATGTGTCTGAATATGTTTCTCTTCTTATATATTCTCTTATACTATGATGTGATTCTGTTATTACATCGTGCGCTGTATACATGGTGTTCACAAATTTGTTTTGTTTCTTTCTTTCTTTTTTTTTTCCAAATTGTTTGTTTGTTTTTTGTTTGTATTCCCCCCCCCCCCCCCCTCCATCATCAATTCTTTTTCCAAGAAAAAAATCTTATACTATTATTATTATTATTATCGGTCGATTCTTTTGTTCCTAGCGATTTGTATCACGCGTGTTTGGTCTATACAATATAATATCGTTCCACCGCCAAGCTCCTCGTCGATCCTCAATTGATCATGGCATCATAGATATTCGTGTGTGTTCAATTGGCCATTATTCACATTTTCAAAAGACTATCCTGGTAGCCTATTATAGGTTTAAATTCACCCGAAAAAAACAAAACCGTGAGAGGCAGAAGGGAAATAATTGCGTTTTATTATCCATTAGTAGTAGTGGTAGCTGAAACTGCCTTATTAAATACAATCGTGCATAATTAGGGCCGATGTTTTCATATGATTAGGATAATAGTAGCTACTATATGATGTCAGCAACATAGGGATAGAATACAACAACACCCTTATACTGTAGATCCCGTCTTGAACATGGCTGTGTATCACGGGCCTCATTACAAGCCAACTATATAATAGGTTGACTATATTCAACGAGGTCAATTTGAATAAGTGGGTTGCTCCTGAAATGATATTTTAAAACAAAAAAACAAAAAATAAAAGATTTCCCCAAAAGAAAATTCAAGGGACAAAACGCAAGGAGCACATGTGTGTTATCCTATACTATAAATAATAGGTCGTTTTCACAAGTCGGGTTTCAAGTGGCAGGCACCAGCAATGGCAGAGTGACACAGCAGCAGCAGTGCCGCTCAGGCTGACGTGCTGCTGCTGTGTGTATATAGACGTAACACGGCATATTAGCTCTTCAGGTTCGTATATGTGACGACGTCCTCTATAGCTCTATTCGCATCTACAGATGAAAACTACTTTAGAATTTGATAGCGACGAGAAAAAAAACAATAGAATTTATTACAAGAAAATGCCAAGAGGCTCGCGACGAGACAAGTCGCGATTCCTATTAGCGCAGTTTGTAGTACACACACATAACTGCTGCGTACACGTAGTCTCTCATCGCAGATACTTTGTGTTGTATTAAGCTAATAGTTTGTTGTTGTTATTTGGTCTTTGCTTTCAGAGGAGTATAGACAAGATAGCATAAGGTAGTTGATATCATATTTTTTCTAAAAAAAAACAGTGAGACCCACTTTTCTTTTTTGTACATGAATTCGATGTTATAGTAAGTACTACGTCCGTCGCTTGAATAAGAGAAGCAAGGAGGAACACTTCTTTTCATCACACTCATTTTCTTTATTGTAGACTTTTAATATATATGTATAGCTACATGCGTATTTCGTTTAGTGCTGAGAAAGTTTTTCCTTTTTTTTTTTAAAAGAGAGATTCTCTCATCACACGGATGATGATGACAACTCATGACGACGCCACCAAAGCGCATAGAGGCAAATGAGAGAAAATAAAAGGGAGCCAACAACGAAGGAGTTCTAGAGCAGCTCTTCAATCAGCCATTTTTCACACCCTGGCTGTTAGACGCGAGGCCTACTTTGCTCTCGTTGGTTCATCATCAAAGAAACTTGGCTCTCTCTACTCTATATATACCATATCCCATCCTTCGTTGATATACACACACAGAGCCAGAGAGAGAGAGTTATATATTCGCCCGTTTTTTTCCCCCCTCGTCTATAGTCTTTTCTCTTGTTGGCCTCAACACTTCAACACGACTAATCACAACCATCTTACGTGGCGAAAAAAAGTCCCTCAGCTCCTCCTTTCTTCCCCGCATATATAGTTACTATATAGCCTACTACTCTGACTCTCATCCGACAGCCCTCCCTTTCCTTTTGCTTCATTGAGTTGTTATAGACGGATCGGCTTCTTCGATACGTCACGTTGTTCATCTCAGATCTAATGAACCCATCGCCGCCACAGACGTCGTCGGCGATATCAATTCATCACCAGCACCACCACTGTACTACCAGTCGTCCAAAAATCAATCTTCATCCCTCCTTTTTCTTCTCCTATTGTAGACAACAACAAAAAAAAAAGTAAAATGGAGGAGAGTAGAAGGAATAAAAGGTGAGAGACCACACACAAAGCCGTGCGATCATCATCTGTCGACATGATGAGAAATCGCGTCATATATAATGGATAGACACTGGAATGTTGTTAATGAAATCATCTACTATAGTAGCTCTTTTTTTTAAACATTTCTATATCTTTAAGCCGCATTATAGGTTTTATGATTATTTTTCTGCGCGCCCAACCAATATTAATTGCTGCGTTATAAATAAATGTCGAGCCAGAGACAGAAAAGGAATGTGCGTGCATGTTTTTGACTTGATAATTACACAGTATAGTAAAGAGTGTGTGCCCAGATGCGGTTGTTGGTAAGTAATGGTAATAACATCTTTCCTCGATGCTATGTGGACATTTGGTTTTGGTTTTATCATTACAGGACTATTATGTGTATACATAGTAGATAGGTGACACAGTTCTCATAAAATGTATATATAGTATTGTGTGCAGTGTGTGCTACAACTGTCTGGTATTTATTTTCCTCCTTTTGGGAGGGTAATTCTACAAAAATGCAGATGTTCACGATAGATATTTCGGTTATGCGTATAGATTGAAATACTGTTCTTAACTCCCATTAATTTGAATGGATATTTCAATCTAATAGGAAAGTCGCTTTCCGACGAATCGAGAAAGTTTTTACGTTGAAAAGTTTGTTGAATTCAATCCACGGGAAAAACTCTTCTCGTTTCCCTCTGATTTTTTGGGAGGAGGAGGATTCTGTACAACAACAAAAATAGAACCTGATTTGATGGGTTTGTTATGAAATGCCCCCAACTATTCAGTGAAATGTTTAGGGGTTCTATTCAGAGACGAATTCTTTACAACGTGCAGGCGTTCATGAAACCTATTGGCAGTCGTATACATTGGTTGAATGGAGCAAAATGGTGGTTGAATACACATCAGGAATCACGCACGCTTCACGACCGCACACACCGGAATTATTACACAACTGACAGAGAACTGCGTTGTTGGTGAGCAGGCACTTCGGAGGCCATTCCCAAGTCTCCCAACTCTCCTCCTTCCTATTACTATAGGAGCCTAAGGCAGCTCCAATAATTGGCTGCCGCACGACAACGAATAGAAATTCAATCTCACCGGAGTGATTGCTTGCCAGCGTGAATCCAATACCCTCTTTTCTCCAATGCCTATATATTTATGATGCGATGTCTACTTCACTTTTTTTTAAATTTCTCTCTCTTTCTAAATTCACGATATGTTTAGATTATGTTGAGTGGTTTTCCAAGCACTTTTCAGTTTATCTGAATCATTCTTTATTAATTAAACTTCATTGTGGAATATTTTGTAGAAGTAAAGAAACGTTGAATAAATTTAAAATAAATTTAAATCTCTGGATATTCTATTTTCTATTAGACTTAGATTTATAAGGATATTTTCATTATTTATTTAAACCATTTTTGAAGAAAATCCGAGAAAAAAGGATTCCCTTCTTTGCTGTGCAACCCCATCTATCGGTGTGAAAGTTAATTTCATTCGTTTTGGAATTTGTAATGGTGTCGTCTTGTTGTTGACAATTCCGTTTTCTGTATCAGTTTATGCCCGATTTATTTATCAGCAAATCAAGGTAAAGTGATCGAGTTTTCATCAAATTGTTCAACGCCATGGCAGCTCCTTTAAAGCCCTGGGAAAGGGCTGGTGTAAATTCACGAGCTTTTGGTGGTGACTCATTTGGCAACACTTTACCTACACCCATCGTCAGGTGCGTAATAAATTTTGTAGTTAATCAACAACTTGTTCTCGGCTAATTGTTTAATGAATGTCGGTTTTGATTCTTTTAGTGGGGGTGGAGGAAGTGCGTTGACAGGGTCTGGTGCCCCACCACTTCCACCTAGAGTACCCGGGGCAAATCCAGTAAACAATGATTATGGTGCAGTTTCCACCTTTTCTCCATATCGAACAGGCATCTCAAGTTATTCAAGCCCCTATGGTTACAGCAGTGGATATGGCGGAGGTTATTCCTCAGGTCTTTCTAGTGGCTATGGCACTAGCTATGGGGGCTATGGTAACAGCTACGGTGGATATGGAAGTTACAACTCCTATGGAAGATCTTATGGAGGGACAAGTGATAACAGGTATAATAAAAATGAAAAACATCATTTGATAAAAAACTGAGCCTTCGTTTTTTTTTTTAAATCTCAAACAAGGTTTATTTCCATGGCAGAAGAGAGTTCTCAGCCTGCTTTTCAGAGCTTGGAATCAATTGTCCATGCATTTGGGTCTATAAGTATGATGCTGGATTCAACCTTGAATGCCGTCTACAGCTCATTCAGAGCAGTATTAGGGATGGCTGATCAGTTTTCACGTATGCGAACACATTTAAGCAAGGTGTTTTCTGCATTGGCCATTTTTCGTACGGCAAAATGGGCTCTACACAAGTTATTTTACATATTTGGTACGCCAAATTACATAAACAATTGGTTTAGTTTTGCAATCATTATTATCAATGACCTGTGTTTACAGGTTTAAGACGAGACAATCCGATCAACACGGCATGGTCATCCGCCATATCAAATTCGGATACCTTATCTACTGCGGGTCTGTTGACTGAAGCTGATATTAAAAAGTCCAGATCTTCGTGGCCCATCACCTTATTCCTTGCCATAATCATTTCTGCTCCATATTTCATATGGAGAATCATATCTTCACTTGACACCGCTCCGGACGGAATCGGTTTGTTGCCACAGACTCTTAGCTGTCGGTTTTTTTTAAAACTCACCTATTCAAATTCTCTTATCTTTTAATGCTTTAGGGAAAAGTTGGGCTGATGGCCTGGGAGAATATTATACTGCTCAGGCAGATTACGATTTCAATGCCGGAAACGAACAAGAATTGAGTTTCAGAGCTGGCCAAACACTGCGTTTGGCTCCCCGTTCACTCCAACCGCGTGTTAAAGGCTGGATGCTTGCTGGCACCGATTCAAAACACACGGGTCTCGTACCTGCAAACTACATCAAAATTTTGGCCAAACACGAAAGCTCGGCGCCCAAATAATTCATTTAATTGATACAGCCAAATCCAAAAGGAATAACCGGTTTTTCAAGAAATCGATGTCATTTCAATTATTTCGAACCTTATATTATCAGTCATGAAGTTCGGCCAGTACTCACACCCGAGGCCTTAAATATTTCGAGCGGTTGAAAGCGAGCTATTGTGAATTAATTAAACAAATGTTTCAATCCCCATTTTTTAGAGGCTTGTGCATAGAAATGCTCAATTTCTGACGAAATCGTACTATTAAGTGATGATAATTTTTTTTTTTTCTGTTATGCTGGGTTTGTTTATTCGTACTTCAATCAATCAATATATATATAAAGGGCTATTCAAACAGCTACTGGTGATTACTATGGATGATTCTTCCCCGTAAGGGTACGTTTTTCATGATCCTGTTTCGGTCCTTGGTCGAATGATTGAAGAGATTGCAGATTTTATGAAGATGTTTCTTTTGAGACGCCAGACATTTCTGTCGTTCCCGATCCGACGCTTGTATCGTCGTTGGATGGAGCAGGTTCGTGAACGCAGAACCAAGGCATTTTCTTTTGCAGTTCCATGCTAAAAGGATAAGGTAAAAATCAGTAAATAATTTGACTTTCCTTTTTGCAATAGATGATTATGAGATATCTTACCGATAACGAGGATGGTTAATTGCGTACATCCAAGGATTGATGCATGCAACCCCTTTGCAACAGCAGGCAGGTACCATGCTCATAAGCGGTGTCAGGACGGCCCTGTGAAGATTACGATGCGGATGAGTTTAAAGACATTTTTGCGACTTGCGTTATAAGTGTCTCACCTATTTCCAAAAGCGGCTGTAAGAGCCACAAAGGCATAAGGAGTCCAGGCGAAAACAAACAAGGTGGCAAGAGCAATTGCAACTTTGGCAATGCGAACCTCAGCTGATTTTTCATTCTGATCTTTGTTGCTTCGCAATGAAGTGACGTTCATCTTTTTGGCCTGGTCGCGGAGAGTTTTCTCGTGTTCACTAACGGACTTCACAATTTTTGAATAGTAGAAAACAAGCAATGCTAGAGGAATGACGTAAGAGTAGACAAAAATGGTGCCAACGAAGAATCTGGTCGCCGAGTCCTCCGTCATGTAGTCGAAAGAACAAGTGGTCAGGAAACCCTCTTGAAATGTGTGAGCAAAGATTTAGAAACACAGTATCGAAAATTTTGTAATATTTTTTTAGCTGACCAGGCACAAATCTTCCCCAAATGCCCAAGAAAGGCATCACTGAAAACGGTGTGGCCCAAGCCCAAATTGCCACAATCATCAAAGTGACTTGTTTACGAGTCAATTTGCCATCCAATGGACGAGAGATAGTACTGTTAAAATTCAATGATATTACTGGTTCATTAAGGCCTTTTCACTTTGGCAAGCTTACCGATGGCGATCGTAAGCAATAGCGGCATTATTCATTGCTGAGCCAATTCCATTATAACTTCCCAAAAGAGCAAAAGTGTCACAACCTAATTTTCCCCAGATAGGTCCTTCATTGTAGGAATTCATGATGAAAATTGGAGTTTTCATCATCATGATAAAATCCAGAATCGCTAAATTGACGACTAACATATTGGAAGGGGTCCGCAAACTCTTGCAACTTTACAAAGAACAATTTATTGAGAAACCTTTTTAAAAACACATTTATTAAAAATTTAGTTGATTACCTCGTAAAGATCCAGATGACGACACCATTTCCAGCGAGCGCGCAAAACATGAAAATGATGTAGAAAAATCCTAACGTGTAGTGAAGGAACGGGTTGGGTGCTTCAAATGTCTTCCAATATCTACAACAGTGCGCGTTTCGCCCATTAAATTCAATTTTGATAAACAAAAATGTATTTAATTTTTGAATTACGGGTGAACGTGGGACATGTAGTCGTCTGGCGTATTCCATCCCATCATACGCTTTTCCGACCTGTCATTGTAAAGTAACATACAGTATTTGTTCGTGCTATTGCTATACAACGAAAATGCCATACGAACCGAAAAGCATCGTATGAGGCGACTAATGTGCTGTTAAGAGCCATGGCTAGGAAATTTGAGAAAATTGCGAGAAGTGCTCAAGAAAGTTTCCAAAGAAGTATATCTTTGCAGAGGCCAGCCGGTTAGCCGCTCCTCTCTGAAAATGTAATTATTTTAAAAAATATATTTAAGTGTTCGAACGAATAAACTATTCTACTGTGAATACCTTGATTCTTTTTCGGTAGCTGAACTGACTTCAGTCAATTGCGAATCTGTTGGACACCAACCCGTTCTTTTTATACCACAATTCTATGTTTAATCCAGTTATGATAGGGGATTCACCTCGACGACTGTGTATTAAACAGAAGCTGTAAATGTGTATTCATAGATGCATTGATATCAAAAGCCACATAATTGGCTTATCAATTCTATCAAAACCCAATTCTATTATTAAACCAAAAGACTAACAAGGATTTATAAATAAGATTAAACAGATGCAGAAGCGCTGCCAGTGTATATTAGAAGACTTCAATGGACGAAACTGGTTTGTTCACTATAGTGGGTATGTAGTATCATCGAGTACGTCATGCCTGAATGAGATTTATTGCATGTGAGATAAAGCATCAAACACGGAAGTAATTTTCGTAATCACTTGCAAAAATTAATCAAATGTGAATTTAACTTGAGCACAGAATAATCGTCAAAAATCACTTTGCACGCAAAATACCCTTTAAAAAATCGTTAACTTTTCCATATTTTATCATTTTTATTTCATAATTGATTAACTTTGACGTTGTTCAAAATTTGTAATTTTTGTTGCAATTGTTTAAAACAATTAAACATAATTTTAAAAAGAAAACTGATCGGACTGCGGAAAGTGCGGAGCGTGAAGGGGCGTGACTGATTTGGCCTTTTTGTGTATTTGGCAACGTTGTAGAAGAGGAATGGTTAAAGCAAGTCAGTTCTCAACGTGACTTCGACTTTTACTTTACGAGCACATCGAAATGTCCGGGCCGATAATTGTTCTTAGTAAGTATTATAAATGAATAATTATGTCAAATTTAAGACCAATAAAGTAATGCATTTTTCATATTAAAGGTCAGAATACGAAGAGGGAGAGTGGAAAGAAGGTTCAGATTGATAATATCACAGCCGGCAAGGTAGGTGCATTACCGCATGGAACTTGTCAAAAATTTGTGTTAATTGTTTAACTGCTAATACATTTTATGTTCGTCAAACTTAGTTAATTACAATTTTGACGCAAAAATATTAGTTTGCAAGTAGAGATAATGTATAAATCATGCAACTATTGACATTCGATACAACATTTTCCTGTCAAGTTTCCTTTGTTACTGCATTTGGTAGTAAGCTAATGGTGCCTATCTCTTTAACAGCATATTGTATGTTTGTATGTATTTCAATTTCATAGACTGTGGCAGATGTCATTCGAACATGTCTTGGACCACGAGCAATGCTGAAAATGTTGATGGATCCTATGGGTGGTATTGTTTTAACTAATGATGGTAATGCCATTCTTAGAGAAATCACTGTCCAACACCCAGCTGCAAAGTCTATGATTGAGATCTCGCGTACTCAGGATGAAGAGGTACTAAATTAATCTACATGGAAGGCAATTCTTCTAGAATTTTAAAATGTTTGAATCTTAGGTTGGAGATGGTACTACATCAGTTATTATTCTAGCTGGAGAAGTTCTTGCTGTTTCAGAACCTTTCTTGCAGCAGCAAATGCATCCTACTTTAATCATTTCTGCCTATCGTCAAGCCTTGGAAGATGCTGTTACAGTTCTAAGGGATCAAATCAGGTACATATTCACTTTTCTGTTAATATTTGGTTGTTTTAATCCAATTTTTCTATTTAGTACGCCTGTGGATATCAATGATCGTTCTCAGTTGCTGTCAATCATCAAGTCATGCCTAGGAACTAAATTTATTAATCGCTGGTCTGAGCAAGCTTGTCAAATTGCTCTCGATGCCGTGAGCACAGTCGTGGTCGATGAAAATGGTCGTCGGGAAATCGATATCAAGCGATACGCTAAAGTTGAAAAGGTGATTTACTTTATTCATAGTTCAACTATTGACGTATCTTCATTAACATCGATTAATAATTTTAGGTTCCTGGAGGTACCATGGAAGATTCGTGCGTTTTACGGGGAGTTATGTTGAACAAAGATGTTACTCACCCGAAAATGCGTCGCCATATCGTCAAGCCACGCATATTGTTGCTAGATTGCAACTTGGAATACAAGAAAGGAGAAAGCCAGGTATTTCTTGACTATTTTTTCTTCTTCTTTCAATCATTACTTTAAACTGTTTTTTTTAAAGACAAACATTGAGATCATGAAAGAAGAAGACTTCACGCGCATTCTAGAACTTGAAGAAGAGTATGTCCAAAAGACATGCGAGGATATCATCCGGGTGAAGCCCGATGTTGTTTTCACTGAGAAAGGTGTTTCGGATTTGGCTCAGCATTACTTGGTCAAGGTAATTTGTTTCCTCTGATGCATAAAAAAAATTTATTTCAAATTTTTTATTCTTATCAAGGCTGGTATCACTGCTATCCGTCGCGTGAGGAAATCGGACAACAACCGTATCGCTCGTGCATCTGGGGCTACGATTGTCAATCGTACTGATGAAATTCGTGAGGAGGACATTGGAACAAAAGCTGGTCTCTTTGAAATAAAAAAGGTAAACGCATAAAACAGTTCTTTAAAAAAAATATGGTTTAACATTCGTCTCTTTTTTTAAAATAGATTGGCGACGAGTACTTCTGTTTTGTTGTCGAGTGCGAAGATCCCAAAGCCTGCACGATTCTTCTACGCGGAGCCTCAAAAGATGTACTTAACGAAGTGGAGCGGAATTTGCAAGACGCCATGAACGTTACCCGAAACGTTCTTTTGGAACCCAAACTTGTTCCTGGGGGTGGTGCTTCTGAAATGGCTTTGGCATACGTATGTTACTTGATTTAAGTATTTCGCAGCTTTGCACGTGTCTAATCATCATTTGAATTGTAATGTTTAGACTCTGGCTGAGAAAGCAAAGAGTTTGACTGGTGTGACTCAGGCGCCTTATCGAGCAATTGCTCAAGCTCTTGAAGTGATTCCTAGAACTCTGGCACAAAACTGTGGTGCTACCGTCATCCGAACTCTGACTGCTCTGCGAGCCAAGCATGCTACTGGCGAAACAACTTGGGGTATCAATGGCGAAACCGGTGAGCTAGCTGATATGAAGGATCTAGGAATTTGGGATCCTCTTGCCGTTAAACTTCAAGTCCTTAAGACAGCGGTTGAGGTTGGTTTATTTTCAAAAAGATACTTCTGTTATTCTTTACATGAACATTGACCAATTTCGTTTGTTGATTTAGACTGCAATTTTGCTTTTGCGTATCGATGACATTGTTTCGGGATCCAAAAAGAAGGGTGCTGATAGTTCAGCCCCTGCTCCCGGCGCCGCAGCTGATCAAGAGGCCATGCGTGAATAAGAAGCCAACATGATCCCGTGATCTTGTGTTCTGGAACTCTCATGGCGAGCGATAACTAATAAAATACAATGGCTTCAATCATTCACGCTTCTGCTATGCGACTAACGTTTGGCTACCTTTCGTTCTTGTCAACTTCCTGAGTAATTAATTGATCTTCTGTTGGCATATTATGTCACGCTTGCTATCATCTTCGTGAACAAAATACACCATTTTTGCTCATACTAGATTTTGTAAAACAATTTCATCAATGCCTCTCAATCAAATATGCTAAAACTGTTTCCACACTAAATAAGGAGCTGAATGTGTCCCCGTCGATTTTCCATAGAACATTCTCGAACCGCCCAGCTTTATAGGGTACTGTGACTACTGTCCAGTTAAAAATTCTTTTCATATAACTAATAATGAATATATTTTTAGAAATATTTATGAAATTACAACCAAAAAGAAAATCCTTGTTTCATTAAATCAATGGAAGAAAAAGTAAACAGAATAAGAGCAGAGTCAGTTTTTCACCTACGTAAGTGAATCTGTGAATGAAAAAAAAATATAAAGAAATTCGACAAGGTTAAATATCTGATTTGGCAACATCACTTTTTACTTTACGTATCTAAACGTTCAAAACTCTTCGAATTCGTCTGAAGCTGGACTGTCAAGAACTCAAGATCGGTCGAAACCATCAGTCTGTAGTCTCACAATTTAGAGATCTGCTGATGGCGGCTAACGTAAGGCTCTCTTGAATTTATAAATTCAATTTCAATATTTCGTTATGAAATGACAAATTTTGTTCAAAATAATGAAATTTGCTTAATATATGCTTACACAGGTTAGTATACCGGCTGCGTGCCTCTCTGCCTGCCCCTCGTGTGCTGCCGGTGGAATTCGTTCTTCAGTTAAGCTGTACCAGATAAATCTGGAACAGGCTGCTATTTTCTGTGAAAATGCTTCAGTAAAGTCTTTATTTAATTGGTTTATCTATCTTTACTAATGTATTATTTATGTTTTCCAGTGTCCCTTTCCACTGTTTTCACAGGATGTTTGCCCGTTAGTAATATCACATGCTGCAGCAGCTACACCAACAGAAAACTCTAAATTCAAAACAAGAAGCATGGATACAGAATCTATGACATCAAGTTGCTCTGGTTAGTATTTATAGAAGTTTTTCAACTATTTAATATGATTTTCTCTGCTTCCTTTGTTTGTTTTCCTATTGCTTTAACTCATGTTAGTTTTAAGACTATAATGTTCACATTGTAATTAGTAAAATTTGTATATTTTTCCAGTTTCTTCTTGGGCATCACATGGAAGTACTATAAGTAGTATCTCGGGCAGTGTAGCCACTCCACCACCATCAATAAGTAGCAAACCTTTTACCTGGCCTTCAAGTCAATGTTCAGTTTACCAACCTAAAGCCATGGCTCCAAAGCAAAAAAATGTGTTTGATTGGATAACCCCAATTTCCTCATCTCAATCCAGTCCTGCATCTTCCATCTATAGCGTTAATGACAGGGAAGTAGAGATGACAATGGACAAGTCTGCTTGTCCGACTCCTGGATTAACTCCCAGTCCAAGCCCTACTTTGTCAGATATTTTGGATTGTGTAGGAAGCCAAGTGGAGGACAATAATGATTCATATATTGAATCACTCAGCTCATTCTTTGATGAAATAAGCGAAGCACCGACACCTACTCTAGCCTTGTATACCAACGAAGAGAAAACTAATACGGTTTCAGAATTAAACAATAGCCAACACGCCACTGTTACGAAACTTCAAACTCAACCACTTCCAGAAGCTGCAACACCAGTCCGTAAACCATTAAAGCGAACAAATGATGATAGAGAATCGGACGAACCTCTCTCTAAATCACTGAAATCAACCCCTTCTTCCATGGCTGCATGGAATAACATTGAACTTCCGAAGAAGAAACCCGTTTCGAAAAAACCTCAACCATCTCGAGTGAGAAAATCCCGCGCCATTTCTAGTTCTAATGAATCCAGTTCAAATGAAAGCGCGTCGACTTCTACACCCATCCCGCAAAGAGTAGCCATCAACGTGAATGAAGAAGGAAATCCTGTCATCACCATTGCCTTGGCACCTCCTGAAACCCCCCGAACACAGTCATCCACGAAGAAATTAAAAGCCACGGATGGTCGTACAAGAGGTTGTAGTAAAACTAAAAATCCTCCTAAAGCCTCTACTTCGAAACCTGCCGAAAAAAAGACTAAAAAAGATCGCTTCTGTGTCCAGTCTCTTGTGGAAAAATTTATTCAAGCAGCCAAAAACAAGAAAGTTCCCACGTCTAAAGCTCCGTGAATCGGATCACAACTATAAGCATGGTTTAAAAGCATTATTTAAGTGTATTCGAGATCTCTTTTAAACTGTGTGCATGATTAAGTTAAACCTAAATGTTGAGTAATGACTAGATTTGAACCTTTTTCTTCTTTTTTTCATTGGTCCGTATTTTCGTTTTGGATTTCACCACATTGCTCAAGTAGCCTCTGTTTCACAAATGTGTAAAACATGTATTCCATTGTCAAGTTTTTTCGCAGAACCATTTGTAAGTCCTCGCGCAGCTGCCTTGGACGCCCGTAATTTTTATTTTTCTTGGGTTCTAGTGAAGATCAATCTATGTTTCAAGGAAAAGTGCATATTTTTGTTCGATTGCCTTACCCAGAAGTTCTTTAAAATACAACTGTTGAACGCTGCTGAAAAATCTCCCGATTTTGTGTTCAGCAACACGCAGGGTACAATTGAGTTGCTCTAGAACACCGACAACACGAAAGTGAAGTTCCACGTTACTTTTGGCCTGTTCCAGCGCTCTGGGATTGTTGAGTTGCCTGAAAATGCAGAGTCGGTAAGAAATTACAATAAGGTTGAAATTAGCAATTCGTTTATCGACTGTTGATTTTTCTTGTTTTTTAAAAACATTTTAGGATCTATATTACGTGCAGTGTTCGTCATGCCCACAGAAGTATGGGATTTGCAGATCATAATGTTGACCTGTCACAAACGAGCATTCGGGTTCAGCCGCTTCCAAACACTCTTCCATTGATTGAAATCGGTCTGCGTGATGGAGAACAATCATTGAACAAAGAAAATTTTCAAAAAGGTAAGTCGTCTTCATCGACCATCAAATTCCATTCTATTGAAAGTAGGAAAATATGCGTTGTGGTAACCTACAAGACGTTGGACGGTCGAGTCGATATGTGGGGAGGAAGCTCGATGTCTGGTCTAGGGGGTGGCTCTAGAGTAGTAGAATTGGGACACAATTCGGTCGATGGGGTCACGTAGGCTGCTGAAATAGTTCACCTTGATAGCTTCAGATGTCCTCTGTATGCCAGAATATAAGCGCTCCAAGTCTGTGAAATATACATGACGATCGAAAGCTACAGGTAGTCCCTCACTGGCACTCAAAACTCCCAGCACTTCCTCGCGCAAGTTCCGCTGCAAAATTTTGAAACCTAATTACGAAATATGTTCTGCTGCAACTTTTTTTTTTTGGGGGGGGGGGATTGTTTTATAACACGTTTTTCAGAAACCAGCGATGCAAGAAAACTAGTTTAAAGCAACAAACTATTTTTAACCAAAATATCATTAATAATGCAATACCCCACCAGCGCCTACCTGTTCAAACGTATCGAGTCGTCGATGAACGGTATTTTGTAACCTAACGTGCCGAAATCCATTGATGCCTTGTAGCCACTGTAATAGCAAAACTGTCATCTCGCTACCTGTTTTTGGCACACGGAAAAAGAACAAGATCTCTTTGACTTTTTCTGGTTTGTCCAATTGATGATGTGATAAACCGAAAACGCAGTTCCCATTAACCGTATAATAATACCAGCCAAGAACAGAGCACACGAGAATAGCAAGAATCAGCATCCACTTATTGTTGGTCGCCATCGTCGTCTCTACTACTATTACAACAAAACCCATACCTCTACCTTAGTCAGGTAGGGAGAAGAAGATCCGTGCCAACACGAGTTGAAACGGCCTATGGCAACACGATGACCTACTTGTACGGCGTTCACTGGTAGAAAACCCCCATTCTAGTCCTTTTCCCGATAGGGGTCGTGTGGGTAGGAACAATTCTGTCTTTTCACTTCCGTCTTTTCCGATTTTACCCGCATGAAGATGAAACAAAAGTTTCCACTCGTGAAAGATGGAAACCGGATAATGCTTTCGTTATTTCACTGGTGTTCATAAATCATATAATTACTATACTCAAATCTTAGTTGTTTTAATCCAGCAGAGCCGCTAATGCAGCAGCACGTTTTTGTGCTTTCCAAAGGAAAAGAAATTCATTTTCACTTGCATGAAACTAGTAGAAAATGAGCTTTTTGTCACGGATATTTCGTAATGGATTGTAATGAAAGTTGTCCTCTTTTCACTTTCTCTTCCACATTTGTACAGTATGTTCGGTCCTTTACCCCTGCACGCTATGCTGACCGGAATATCAACAATTTAGTCCCTGTTTGCCTTGGCTCTCGGACATTCAGCATGGGGTTTTCCCATCTATTTCTCTAGTGCGGAGAGATGATTCGGCAAACCGGAATTGTACGTGATCTACTCTTCACTAATTTCCTGATGCCCATGTTTTATTGGCTCATCCACCAATAACGGTCTGTTAGCTAATATGTTATTTATTCTGTGGCATGTTGGATATGATAAAATCAAATAGTCGATCGATAGCTGCCGAGTATTGAACTGTCCGGTGCAATTGTTTATTTTAAAATATTGGAAAAATCGATACCGTCAGCTGAACATGAAGCCTAATAAATGATATTCTCTGTTTTCTGAGACAGGTATATTTCATTCTTTATTTTTTCCAATTGCTTAGGAGACGGAAGTTTGCGAAGGAGAAAGCTGTGACTACACGGTCCCATCGTTCTGAAAGTTGAGTGTTCGTATGGGGAGGAGTTAGAACCCGTCATCTATAAAGAGAGCAGGTACAAACTCACTGGTTCACAGTCCATGTTTGAATTTCAAGACGTTCTCTCGTCCCTTTCTCTTCTCCTGTCAACGAGAAAGGAAAACCCCTCGAAAACATTCTATTTTTTGTGACTATCGGTTACAGTAGTGACTTCCTCCTACTCAATTACAATAAAGTGTTGCTCCGCCAATGGGTTTCGAAACGGTTGTGTAATTACTGGCTATTGCGTTACATGCATGTAAGGCGTGCGGTAATTCAAGATATTTTGGAATTACCCAAAACATAATATCTTCATCACGGTTTGTGACTTTTTTAACCCTTTTTCCTTTCGTCGCAAAATTTTGTCAAGTAGCGCTTATACTAGAGGCATAGAAAATCTTTGTATTCCGGGATGTTTGTTTTGTAATAGCGCTTCATTTTCTCCGTCAATTTAAATGTCTGTTGGAGCGAAACTTTTTGATTTGCCGAACAAGGAACAAACTGTCACGCTTTCACGACTGAATGAATAATTCGTCCATCGATTTCACTTTTGAGCTGTAGATAAATTTGTTATTGTATCATTTCGAGGTGGACATGACGAAGCGAGAAATGAATAATCTTGAAAAACCCCCGCATAAATGTGCATTTTTGAGCGAGGTGATGTTTCCTCTGATGTATTTTTCTAATTTTTGTCAATGTCGAGACAGAGCGGAACGAGTGTAACAATGTGGAGGAAACTGTCGATAATGGTTATTTCTATAGAAGTAGAAATAAAAAATAGTCAGTTATTCAAATAGGACGGAAATGGCGCTCCAATTGTGAACACTTTGAAAATGCGTTCTCAATCGTCTCTTTTTTTCACATAATCATTAATCAGCGATTTGAAATACTTAAAATACAGTTAATCTAGAGTCTTTCAATATGATTTTGATCGTCATGATGTTAACGAGTTCTCATGGGCAGTGTACGATATTGATGGCCTAAATTCCCGTGACACATTTTATGCGCACCACGGTTGTACAGTAAGAGCGCATTGTTCATTCGTGCAAAGCAAGCTGCATTATCATCTCTCTTGTATAAATTATCCTCTCATTTTTTAAATTATAGTTTAGAACGAATTTCTCGAGGCTTGACGAGACTATCATGTATTGTGAAACTCATTCTCATTTGTCATGTGACTTTATTCCCTACAGGTAGTGTAGTTTGGCGTTGGGAGAAAAAGGCAACAACGATATTTTATCGACCAGTTATTCGACACGAAAAACTATGAAAGTCATTATAGTTTTGGTCGTTTACCTAGTTTCTGGTGAGTAAAAAAAGAATATTTTCTGAGTTACAAAATAGCAAATTCATCGTTTCACTTTCGCTGCAAATCAAAAACTCTCATATTTTTGTTTCGTATTTGGTTTCTTTTGTGCACAGTCGGCTGTTATCAGGAAACAAACGACGAAGTTAGTCATGCTTCTTTAGACCCGCCTATGAGTGAAGAGTCTGATATCAGTAACGCGACACAACCAACAAGTGAAGAGGAGAAAGAAAATGACCGAAAAGTCATGGAACAATGGACCCGGATGTTCTTTAATATGGGTAGAACGCCGCTGCAGGGAGAGCAAATCCTCATTTTCCCGGGGCTCTTCAGTAAGTAGTCGCTAATTACGTCCATCTGACCGAATTATCAATCAATGCTAAATTTTGATTGCAGACGGTTCGACGACGGTGGAAGTGGCCAAACTAAGGGAGTTACGCAGTTTTGACAACGAATCGACAAGTAATAACAGCAGCACCACCGTACTTCCTGCGTACTTGATTGATGGACAAGAGTTGCCAGATGTCCAAACTAATCTTCCAACGACGTCCAATGCAACATCCACAAGCTTTATTGTTCTTTCCAATGATAGCCGCTTATTCTACCACGATGAGGAATATTATTTTGAAGATGTTGAATCGTTAGACGAAGACCAGAGACAGCGCCGTCGTTTGCGCTCAGCACGAAACGAGATGAATCTCTTGAATGCCGATCACGAACACATTACTACCATGATCACAACCGTATTCAGCACAGCGAGAAATTACCTCAATAATGAGACTGTGAGAGCAAATGTCGTGCAGTATATAACACACAAGATGCGCTCATTTGGGTTGGTCACGGGCAATCAAATATTCCACCCCATAGAATTTGCCGCTTTGGTACGTATATATTAGCTTTCTACGTATACATCATCCATAAACTGTCTTCGCTTGGCACACTTTCTCAAACTTTGTTATTGCATTACATAGTTTGCAGAAATGGACGAAGAAAGTATTCCTAGTGGGACGAATGTGATTGGTATTTTGCCTGGCGAACTTTGGGGAAGTAAGGAAGATGAAGTATTGGTTATCGGTGCCCATTGGGATACGGTTCCTTTCTCTGGTGGAATGGATGATAACGGGAGTGGGGTCACAGCTGTCCTGGAGGTAAGATCCCGTGTGAACACTTATGAAAGAGATTTTCGATTAAAATGAAATTTTATGTCATGTAATATTATCTTGTTAGGTTGCACGAGCTATGACAGAAGGAGGTTGTCGCCCCAAACACAGTGTTATCTTTGTTGCATTTGATTTAGAAGAAGTCGGTTGTTTGGGTAGCATTTTTTTTGTACGTGATTTTTTGATTCAACAAGTTCTTCAACCGTACGGCGTTAAACTGAAGGGAGCTTTCATTCTGGATACAATAATGAATTATAATGAGACCCAGTTTTCACAGACGCTCTCACCTGAATGGCAATCAGCCCTCCCTTTCTTTTGGGAAGATTTACAAGTAATTGATGTCATCAACATACATCGTGCATCATTAAAACAAATCTGTTTACCTGAATCGACAGGCGGAAAACAAAACCGGGGACTTTTTAGCAGTTCTTTACAGAAAAGACGTTGACGCTTCGTTGGCGGACACTTTAGCCTCCAACTGGAAAGGTGATGGAAAACAAAACAAGAAGAAATCTCTGAAAGATAATACGGTTGACAGAAATCCAAGAACATTCCGAGTTAACAACAAAGAAATAACAATAATGAAAAAAGAAGGTTTGTTCTTTTTTTCCTTTTTCCCTTTTCATGATTTTGATTTTTTTTCTTTGACGTTTCGTGCGTAGATAAACCAATAGAGACAGTCAAGTCAAACAATAGTAAATATCGCTTGAAAAAAGTACGAATGGATTTGGTAGCTGAGGTCGGAGAAAAGCTTGAGCTTTTGACTAGTTGGATTGATCTTTTGCGTAGCGACCACAGGTAAAAAATAACAGTATTTTAAAAAATACGTTTAAAACAAACCATCAAATTAGTATGTTCTCGTTTCATATTTGATCCTAGTCGGTTTTGGTACCATAACATCGAGAGCTATCCTCATTCATTTCCTGCAGTACTAATCACAGATACAGGTAATTATTTGAGAAAATACTACTTTTGCGCTAAAATAGGCAACACATTTTAATTCACTTTAAACGATTTTAAAAATTCCTCTTTTCAGCCCCATACCGTGGAATCATGCAAGAATGTTATCACCAAGAATGTAATGTTTAATTAATTTTAAAATAAAATAATTTTTTATGAGTGAACTATTTTTACAGGTGATTCATCATCCGCAAATGAGAATTTGAAATTTGCCAATATCCCGTTCTTGACCAAAACTTGCCAGGCATTGATAGATACTATGGTAACTTATTTCTGCTATAATTTTGTGGCCTAGTCTTTCATCTTTTTGTTTCATCTAGGTGAGTCTAAGTGAATCAAAGTGCCTATTCGAGTCTCAACAACAAGAGGCAACTAAAAGTCGTCGACCGGGTGCCAGTAAACAAAAAGATTCGTCTTCTTCTGGATCCCGCAAATCATCCTTCCATCAAATTCTTATCGCAATTACGTTGATTGTCTTTCAGTTTTCAATCATGTTAAGGTAGTGGAAACAGTTCCTATCTTATTTTTCCAATGCAGCTATCATATTTATTCCTCAAGCGCCTTGATCCAACAATTTTCCACACTCAAGATGCCAAAGGGCTCCTAAAGAATTATCCTTTTTTCTACAGCTGTGAAGTGTACAGTGAAGCAATCTCGGAAAATAATTGTCTTCAAATGCGTTCGTTTTGTTTTAAATTCTCAAATGGTATTTTATCAGTAAACTGACAACTAAGAAAGCTATAGTATCTGTGATTACATATAACGAATAAAAATTAGTGTTTGGTTTGTATGTTATAATGTCTCACTGTTTGCACCGAGGGTATCTAAACTTCACTAAATGAAACAACGTCTATGAAAGTTTATTTTTCTGAACTTGGATAGAAACACACAATATAAAGAAATACAAAATGTATAGACGGAATATTGGAAAAATTTCCATATCAAATTGAATTCGATGGCTGGTTTTAAACAGTAAAAGGCATGCGTACATCAATCAATAATGAAAGCCCCAATCCCGACTAGTAGGCAGCACCTGGCCTTGTCAACTAATTATTGGCCGAACTTTTGAAATTTCGTATGAGAAAACACCTAAATTCATGTGGAAGATTCAAGGTAATGACAAGAACAATCAAACGTTGACATCGAAAGAGAGTTCAGGTAAAAATGCATAGAATGAAATTAACGTCTATTGAACGACATGCGATCCAGCTAAACCCTTGCGGCGGCCAGGCGTAGTACCAAACCAAACAGTTTGTGAGAGGATGGCTAAATCCACGGCGATTTGAAGCGCTCCGCAAATGGAGAACTGAACCGGAGATTGTCTGGTGAGAAAGTAGAGCGTTTTAAATGAATCTCCGGCAAGCCACAAAAAAACCATTGCCCGACTACAATGAAAATAAATAACAGTTGTAAACATTATTAAAATTTGAATGAACTTAAAAATCCCAATACCTCATTCCAAGCGTTGATTTAGAAACATAATTATCGTAGAATTGCGGTACTCCCAACATGGCTTCAATGAATAGCGATGTAAATCCAAGCGCTTCAACATAAATTACGTGTCCGACCAACATGTAGGTTAATATAGAAGCTAAAAGTGTAAATGCAGCAATAAATTCCAGGTAACTTCGGAAGTCTGTCCATTTCCAGAAGAATCGCCAGTCGAAATCTAATTAATAAGACAAATATTATTTGAAGCATAATTATAGAATGTTTAATTTAAAAAAAAAAATGCATCATCATGCATTACAAGACAGGAAGAAATCATTCCATAAAAAAGAATATAGAGAAGTTTTCCATAAAAAGTAAAGAGAAGGGTGAAACCATCACGTGCACTCTAACGGAATTAATAGTTGTAAAATAATTTATATACGCTGTGAACCATCAAATGTAAATTAGATAGCGATTGGTCCTTAACGCAAACGAAATTGATATCCCACATTAAGAATTTTGAAAACCATGTGCAAGAATAAACATACCCCTAATAGTTACAGGGTTAGAAGATCCTGTGTCATCTGTTCAATTAGAATGCAAAGAAACAGAAATTCCTTAAAATTTACAGCATAGAATTGAGAGAAATAGTGTTAGTCCAATGTGGAAAATATGTTCTTAAAAAAAACAATAAAAAATTCATAAATTAACGAATTTAAAAACATCACCAGTGTTTACAAATCACCAATACAATAATTCAAATCACCAACTTGATTTTATATAAGTTTAGCATTTTTGCCAGAATCCTTATGCAACTGATTAGAACAGGTGCATTGATTATACACATACAATAATAAGGGTAATAATAAACATGAAATCTAACCGATGAACAATTTCTCCTTCCCCTGAATTATTTGTTTACTTTGCTTCACTTGAACACATAGTTGGATGATGGCTAGCATGGCAAAATTCATGAAAATTGATTGAATTAACAATGGGATTTCATAACGATTGCCAAACCTAAAAAATAAAAATACATGGTTCAAATTTTAGAATGGTTAATTGTTTATACTAAAAGTTTACCAAAAGAGGATTCTCAAAATGTTGGCAATAAGAAGTGTCAAACAGACGTAAAGAGAAAATCCATCGGCATTTTGCGTCTTTTTTATTTTTAAATATTGCGGAATGTAGGGCAAAACACCACCAACAATCATTGCAAGGGACGAAATCCAATCCAAAACAACCCATATTGTTACTTTCCCAAACAAACCTACGTCTTCGTCTTGGCCTTCCATCCCAAAAATCATGAAGCGAAGGACGTCTAAAGGATTTAATAGCGGATTTTTTAACAACGGTCCAAAAGTCATGTTCTACCCCTCATTTCAATTAAGAAAAACTGAATTAATAGCTAACTAATTGATAAAATACGTTTACGAAACTTGCCGAAACGCTAGAAAAAACTGATCACAACGAGAGCAGACGAAAACAAAAGAGATCTGCATTGCGGACTTGCAGTCGTCGAAACTTGTATTTACTTGTCAGATTGTCAGCAGATGGTGATGGCATGGTGATGGCAACTAACAAGAAAAACGAAGATGAATTCGAACCTGGTGCTGCACAGTTTGGGAATTTTATCAATTATTATGAGTTCAATCCACCCAAAAATCGTCTAGCGTTATTTGAGGGAAATTTCGGCGAATATTTCTCATCGAATAAGCGTAAAATACTTTGTCTAGATGTAGGCTGTAATACAGGGGTAAGTTGCTCACGACCACACAATTTGTGTTTATGTCTCGTTATTTTTATGCACAAAACAACAACTTCACGTTGCCGTTTTCATGGGATAATATTTGTCATTATTGATTCTCCTTAAAGATTGGTTTTTAGATAGATTAATTTTAGTATAGCTTTTAATTGTGGTGTGATGTCAAGCAGTCGACTCGTTAAAATACTAACAACTGTAGTAGACAGAAGTGCGTTCGTAAATCATAAATCTATCCATGTTAACAGAGGCAGACAGAGGTTAAATTCTTAATTGTTATTTGTTATGTAACTTTACTAACTTATGTTGTTATTTGTTAAGGCAGAGACAGGCCATATCTACAGTTAATAAGGAGAGAAAAAGAAAATGAGACTCATTTTTTTTTACTTATCAGTTTCTTTTATCGTTAACCGTGCTCTCCTAATGACAGGAAGGAACATAATTTTACTGTTATTTTGATCACTGATAATTCTATTGTCGGAATGTGTATGGATTTTTTTTTCACAGATTTTTTGCTCGTAACTGGTACGTGGAGAGATTGCTTTTAAACTAACTACCGGTCAGAATCGGCTTGTGTATAATAATCATTTCCTATTTTTACCTATACGTTTACCCAAATGCCTTATCTACATCGTCCTGAATATCCGGCACGTTTCCGAGAAAGAGAACCACGACATTTCAAGCAACTGTTGACACAGTTGAATGGCTTTTTAAATAAACCAAGAAAAGAATAAGATGATTGCGAAGTGCTCGATGTGGTCGACGTGATAGGCGAACGCCGATCAATTGGAACCGACTACCGCATTAAGTATATTGAAGGGTTTTATACTAGCTGTTTAGTGTGAGACTTCTATGGCGACATGTTTACTCCTCCTCCTAAATAACAACGGAATATCACGAAATCCCAACCGAAAAAAAAGACACATGGAACTCCGTCCGCACTCGCATGTCTTTAAAGCGGGATCTAGAGAACTGGTTCCGGTTGGTCAAGCGCACACGTATCGCTCGGATGGACGACTAACAAGTCAACAACTGCAGAGTTCTCTTTTCACAACATCTTCTACTATGTTTAACGATTATTTTTTTGGGTAGCCTATCATCAGTGGATTATTCAACCCCAAACAGCGTCCACGTCTGGAGACGTTCGCTGCCCCTTAACTCAGTTATAAGAAAGGCAGAGGAATGTTGTACTCTTTTTTCCCATCGGAGCTTGGGTTACACATTTGTATGAGATTGTGATTCAATCGAGCGAACAAAGAGATGTTTTCGAATAAACTTAAGCCGCCTGTTGCTTTCCCGTTGCATTTTCTAATTCCGCATACTTGACGGGTCATCGAAATGAGTTGAACAGATGGATAAGAATATTCCTGCATCAACGACGGTGTTTTATGTAAATGTTTGCATAATGACCATGTTTTTTGTTTGATATAGGAACTGACTAGAGGATTGCACGCGATGCTGTCATCTGGCCAGTCTTCTGTCCGCATGATGGGCGTCGATTTGGACCCGCAGCTGGTGCAAAGAGCCAACGAGACGATATCAAACGATCCGGAATCGGAGTTGCAATTCCACACGTTGAATGTCGTGACGGAAGTCGACAAGCGCGACCAACTGTGGAGCCGATATTTGGAGAGTCAAGAGTCGGAGCGAAAACGTTTTGACATTGCATTTTGCTTTTCAACTACCATGTGGATTCATTTAAATCACGGAGATGCTGGATTAGAATCATTGCTGGACTGTCTCGCTACTTGGGCCGAAAACGTTGTCATCGAGCCACAGCCTTGGAAATGTTACAGGAATGCAGCCCGTCGACTTCGACGAGCCAATCGACCACCTTTCCCCTTATTTGATACGCTAGTTCACCGCAGCAACGTGCATGACCACATCGATGACATCTTTCGCAATCGAATGGGCATGGAGCTGCACACGCATCTGGGTCACTCGGAATGGCAACGGCCGGTCTTGTGGTACCAGTCATAAACCAACAGCCAATTTAGCGATTTAAAAAACTAGAAGGAAAGTGGAGAGAGGAAATGAAAGAAAGAAAATACAATTCTCTTGTATTTTTACTGTTAGTCAGTGTAAGATTTTTTTTTTTTTCTTTAACTCGGCGAAGCTGTTCTATGCAGGCATTTTTCACGTGTGTCCCGTTGCTTAAAAGAAAGGAACAACCCCCTAGCATCTGGAGAGGTAAGCGCGGATTTTTCGATAACCATAACATATATTATTCAACAGACTGTACGGGTTTTCATCGCTTCGTTTTGGCCCAATGCGCAGTTATTATTAGTCTCTTCCTTCGAGCTAAAATATCCGGATCCTTGACACCCCGTAAGTACATTTTGATAATAGCACCCCCGATAAGGAGATCCAATTTCTCTTTTGATTTCAGTTGTCTAATCGAGCAGAAAAAAGAGAGTCTGGTCGAGGAAAGAAAAATCTTGACGTGATCTGATTTGTGAGAATGGATCTGGTATAATGATATGCAAATTGTTTTCGGGATAAGACCAATTAGTCTAAGCAGTGCCATTGATCGCAGAGTTGAAGCGGACATCAAGGGCCGCCAGCCTAAAGGTCAATAACTGCTAAATACAATTTGGCGTCTCGACTAGAAATGTTTTCTGAGCCGTCTCTCATGAAAAGGGAATTTAATAAGTCATACCTTCTTTCTCTAGAAAATAGAAAAAAAAATACTTGGACTTTTCCCATCGCTTAGCACCTGTCTTACAACTTGTGATGGCGCGTGTACTTTCTCGCACCGAGCCTCCCAATTCAAACGGACAACAATTCCTTATTTTCTTTCTCCTGAACTGAGTGGTGGTGACGCTGCAAGCCAAAAAAAAAGGAAGGAGTCCTCCTCTGTGTAACCACCTGCGAGTGTCTAGAGCCTCAAGTGCATTGCACCTTCTCTGCTCCTGGGGAATATCACGGGTGAGTGAACAGGCAGAGAAGAATGGACAACGGTAATTTCTCTCACTATACGACGCGCTGAAGCAACACTGCTGCTTTACGTTTGTGAGAGACGGAATTGGTGATTATGGCCGCTTAAAATTTGGTTTTGTTACAGTGTACTCACTCGATCGAATGGTCCCGTGGCGGTCCTCGAAGCTCTGCCTTACAAAAAAAAGGCTCCTCCTCCACCTTCTGCTGCCCGGTCGCTCCTTCCAGGTTTCTTCCGGCTTTCTGGCTCCCAAGTACTGCTGTTCTGGCCGATTTGACCAACAGTCTTTCGCCCGTCTACCGATCGACAAGTCGTGTTGTAGTCTCGAGTTTAAATAGTCAACAGTGTCGCTTTATTGGCTAGAGCCTTCGTGGTTTTTTGGTTCGTGTTATCTTCACGAAACAACACAGTGTTTATAGTACAACATTTGAAGATTAACGGACAACCATGGCGCGGAGCAGTTTCTCCTTCCTGTTCCTGTCCACATTGATGGTGATTCATTCAGGTAAGTTTAACGCAAAGTTTGACATGAATTTGACAGATCGCGGAAGTCTCTTGGCCGGATGCCATATCGATAAAGTTAAACGCAGCGTGATTCCGCTCTTGAAAGATTGTTTTAACGAGTTAATACCAAAGTTTTGTGTTATATTGTCAAGAATAACGACAAGGGAAGAAATAAAAGAAATTCTTCGTGGGTAGAATGGCGTTCAACGTCGTTTTTCAGCCGTCAGCCTCAGGAATCCTTCTCTCGGGGGGCACTATAATCTAACGGTGTCGTCTAGCTGTTCAGTCTTCCTCAAATTCTCATCTTCTTCTGCTCCGCTTAACACGATACGTAGATACGCAGTAAACAGCTATAAGAAGAATAGATGAAAAAGAAGCTCCAGGCAACAAAAGATCGTTTTCTCTCTTATTAAAATTCGCGTAGACCTAGACCTTAAATCATCGGATTCATCCATCTTTTTCTTCGCGACGACTAGACTAGTGCTGATCGAATCGACAACATATTGCAAGTTAGGTGTATCATGTCTAATTAGTATAAAGCAATGTTGTGACAGTAATCAGTACAGATTATATGGCACCCCGCAGCTTCGCACGGGTAAGTTTCTACCTGCCGAGGGCAGCGACCTCCCTCCGTTTCGCATTATTTGTAATCTGTTGGGTGAGAGAAAAAAAAAAGTCGATGAGAATCAAAACTCTTGGCACCAAGACTAATATCTCAAGGCGTTTAACCTACTCAGATTACCTTGACGTTGTTTCCAATTTCCTATCGAATAGCTTCACATCACGCGCTCGTGTATATGAAGATGCGCTCCAATGCTTCTGCTAAGTTCCCTCCCTTTCTACCTATGCGGGTTGAGTAATGACGGTAGCTCGGAGCTCAATGTTCCGTTCTTTGTAACCTGAAGCGTCAAAATGTTCCAAGAAATGGAAAAAAAAGGATAATCATCTCTCATGATCTCCAGATTCATAAACTATGCGTAAATGTCGACTTGCTGACGTACATTGCACGTTGAAATTCAACCAAGCAGAGAAATGGCAAGTACCGTGCGCTTGTGTTAAATGTTTTCGCTCTGTGGACTGTCGAGAAAAATGAAAATAAAGGTGTTGTTGATGAAATTTAAAAAGTGAAAAATTAAATCAAATGAATGCAGTGAAATCACTTCAATTAAATAATTTGTTTGTTTTGTTTTTTTTTGCAGTCACTAGTTGCGGGTATCCTGGGTCTCCTTCTCACGCCGTTGTAACCTTCACGCCGGACAATATAAGACCCGGAACAGTTGCGACTTATGAATGCGAACCTGGCTTTGAGCTTCTCGGTCCGTCTCGACGACTTTGCTCTTCCAACGGCACTTGGACACCAGCTGGCATACCTTTCTGTGGTAAGTCTTGATGTTTTTTGTTCTTTCTTACTTCCTTCTTTTACGAAACAAATAGTCAACTTTTGTCGCTTTATTGTCCCATCACAATGTGATGTCTTGCTATGGTTTGACTTATTGTTGTGTCTCTATTGGACAGCAAATTACAACACAAAACACCATATCGTGTCTCGCTTCCCTTGACTAATTCTTGTCCGATGTGTAATGTCTACACACGTTTGGTATGGCTCGTAAGTCAATGGCCTGATGCTTAGCAAATTGGCGTACATCTACGTCATCACCTTTATCAACAAAATAAACAATGCAGCATCTTGTTTCCGATGAAAGAAAGTTTTCCACCGTTAACTATTTTAATTACAATCGGGTCTTTGTTGATACTTTTACGCATCAAACTTGCTATTCATATTTTGAATCTCTTCCGGACTGTTGTTTTCCTTTTTTAAATCGTTCATCTGTTACTTTATAATCAAACGAAATGAAAATAAAAAAAAAATCAGATTACAGAGATTAAAACTACATCACGAGATGGTAACATTAGTGACGAATAAAAAAACACACTAGTCACGCAGCAGATGGCTCGGTTTCCTCAAATCACCTCTCAATGAGATCCAGAACAAAAAAAAAACGGTCAATTTCTTTGCTATTTGATTGTTAGTGTACACGTAAGTCGCTGATTGGGCTCAAGAAGATGGCAAGTAGAGCAGGTCGTTTTGACGATGTTATGCCCTGTTTTCGTGTCGGTTGCCACAAACCATCGCTTACACCAACATAAATCATAATCCTAGTCTGTTCCGATTTGGGTTCTCAGTCAAACGTGTAACCACTACCACCTCACTATGATGCACTTTTCTTTCGTATACGGAAATGAATTAAAGTCGACACCGCAATTATATTAACCATGGAGATCCTCTGCAAATCTGTAACATGGTTTACCGAAGTTTTCTTCTACCAGAACCTCGTCTCGTGCGTTTTCAAAGTGAAATAAAACATCGGCAGCCGAACGAAATACCACCCCTTTTTTTTCTTTTATTTACGGGAGGAGACCAGTATCACCGCGTTAAGGAAAGTAACGGTTGTAGAACGCGCGTTTGATTTCCTCTTCATTGCTGGCCTGCACTCGACCGCGTACAATGATTCTTTGCCTCAGAACATCTGTCGTTGTCGACATAACCATCTGGCAACCAAAGTGAACGGTCTCTCTGGTTGCCATAGACGCAATCACGTTTGAATTATCATATTCTTTTTTTCCACAGGATTTCTATGTAACTGTTTTATGTACAGCAGTAAAAATATGGCGATTAACTAGCCGTGTATTATGCACAATTTTGTGTGTTGCAATGCTTATTCCGTTACGTTACCGCGTATTCTTTTGTTATAATGACCACTCACGTTGTCATTTTTGTCTACCACTTGATACAAAATCTAGGGGAGAAAGATAACCCGATCTTATTCTTTTCCAGTTTTGAACGTAGCGGCCGGTAAGGCGCCCATGCAATCGAGTGTAGCTGGAGGCGGTGTTCCTGAGCGAGCTGTCGATGGTAGCACCAGCAATTTCTTCACGCCGGAAACATGCAGTTTGACCGAAGTGGAGCGTTCGCCCTGGTGGTACGTCAACCTTCTTGAGCCCTACATGGTCCAGCTGGTGCGACTTGACTTTGGCAAACCCTGCTGTGGTAAGAAAATATTAAAAAAACAAAGTTCTTTTTTTAATTTTATCCGTGAGACAATTATCTTCCTTTTGAAATGTGACGGACGGTTTCACTAATTTTTTCCTTTCTGTTTTAAATCAAATAATAGAAGATGGTAAGCCTGCGACGATTGTTGTAAGGGTAGGCAACAGCCGGCCTGATATGGGAGTCAATGCCGTCTGTAACCGCTTCACCGGATTCATTGAAGAAGGCCGCCCACTCTTTTTACCATGCAATCCACCAATGGCTGGCGCTTTTGTCAGCGTTCACTTGGAAGGTCCTGCGGGCAATAGCCTCTCTATCTGCGAAGCTTTTGTCTACACCGATCAGGTAGGCTAAATTACTATTCTCCCTTCGGAGGGTTGTCGTTTGGTGTACAATTTCGTTCAAGCTAATGGCCGTCTTGTTCGTTTCTTGAAGGCTTTACCCATTGAAAGATGCCCACAATTCCGCGACCAAGAACCCGGCAGCAGCGCCACTTATAACGGCAAGTGTTACCTGTTTCATGACAATCAACCACTCAATTTCAACGAGGCCCGCCAATTCTGCGAAGCTCGAGGTGGATCTCTGATTGACGAAACCAATCCAGCCCTACAGGGGTTCGTTAGTTGGGAACTATGGAGACGCCACAGGTATGCGTGTGTTCGGTTAAATTCGTGAGTTTGTTGTTTTTCTAAACGAGTTGTTTACTTGGTGCGACAGCCGCAACGATCCAAGTGGACAATATTGGCTGGGACTTATGCGCGATAGTACCGATCGTACCAATTGGAAATGGCTTTCGGGTAAAGATGTCAGTGTCTCCTTCTGGAACTTGCCCGGTGGCGGAGAGAATTGTGCTCGCTACGACGGGACCAAAGGATGGCTGTGGTCGGATACCAATTGCAACCGCAAACTATTCTTCATTTGCCAACATCGTAAGATTGATTTAAACACGCAATATATCCGCCTATTAAGTTGTCAATTTCAATCTAATCGGCATCAAATGACGTGTCTATGATTGATGCTTATTTGAAGGTCCAAAATCGTGCGGTCGACCTGAACAACCAGCCAACGGGACTGTGATAGCTGATAATTTTAACGTGGGCAATCGAGTAGAGTACCGCTGTGACCCTGGTCATATGGCCGTTGGTCCAACCTTCAGGACTTGTCTCTCATCTGGTTTCTTCGGTGAATACCCACCCGTATGCAAATGTAAGTTGGCAATTTACATAGACATCAATTTAGCTGCTATAATTTCATGTGGTGAAATCTCTCTAATCAACGTATCATCTACAGATGTCCAATGCGGGATGCCTGCTAGAATTCCTAACGGTGGTTACAAGTTGGTTAACGATACCCGTCACTATCTGAGCATGACCTCATACTCTTGTAATGATGGCTACCAACTCATCGGTCGTGGAGATCTTGTCTGTGATATTGATGGTCGCTGGAACGGACCTCCACCTCGTTGCGAACGTAAGTAGCTCGTGACAACGTTCCTTTTTCTGTTCAAGTCTGATGGAGAAATCCATATATTTAGATTCATCAAGCGCGTGCGTGTTCTCATTTTTATTGTTTTCTCTTTTTGTGCCGACTCGGTAAAAAAAACACAGCCGTGTATTGTCTGGAACCACCCATGATCAACAATGGTGGTTTCCGGCTCTCAACCAACTCAACCGTAGCCGGCACGGTGGTAGAATACTATTGCTTGACCAACTCACGCTATCGTATGTCGGGCCCGAGCCGCCTCGTCTGTCAGTCGGACGGCCATTACGATCGAGATCCGCCAGTTTGCATCGGTAAGTTATATCTTTCTGATGATGACTGTATTATTAAAACTCCCTCAAAAAAAAAAAACGTTTGACTTGAGCCTGCCCAACAAAAAATCGTCTTCTTTATGCTGTTGTTAAACATGACTTGCGTGACCGTGACTGCAGACGAAACTTTATGACTTTTTTATTCTCCAAAGCAACGGAATCATACTTGGTCTAACATTTATAACATCTCACAAATCACATGCAATTAGTCGACATTTTTAACATGTGGCGTCATGCATACTAGTCTTCAGTCATCTATCCTCTTTACACTGTAGTAATTTCGTGATAAATTGAAGGGTGGGACAGCCGAGTAACAGCACACTGCACACTCCATCATTGACTTGAACGGAGCTATGACTCGTTTGAAATGAATTTATTCTCAGGTTTTATTAGATAAAAAACAGTTCAGCACTTGCACTATATCGTCGATATCATTTTTTCTTTTTTCACTGTAATCCTTTTCTTTGTAAATGTTTTTGGGGATGGAATCATTCTAGTTATTTCTTTTATAATTTCAATTTCCTTAAACGAAACTAAAACTACGACAAAAACAAACTATTGAATTTTGAAGACGGGGAAGACGAGGACTCTCGGGAGCCGGAAAAGAATGCGGTACCGGTCGATCGTAAAGTTGATCATCCTCTTCAGTCTCACGAGTCCGAATACGTTGATGATTACGAATACTACGATGAGACGAGCCATGATGGCGGTTTCATCCCGGCTAACTTTGCCACCAAATTCAACCCAACCACAAAAGTCAGCCCTAGCAGCACAATTGCGCCCACTACTACTACTACTACTACTACCATGAGACCCGTTATGAGCAGCACAGTATCTATCACGAGTAGCACTGTAACACCGGCACCGACAGCCAGGAGCACTTCTTACACCACCGTTCGTTCAAATAATAAGGCCACAAAAGTGGAGAGTACGGTTCGCTCCTCGACTACTACGGTACGATCGAGAAGCACGACTTCTATGCCGACTGTACCTACTCGGAGACCATTCGACCCGACACGATTGACCAAGCTTAATAATAACAATAGACCCACTGGCACCAGCAATAGCCGGGCAGGCGTCTTTAACAATGACAACAACAGAGTTATTAAACCTGACGTTGCACTTAATGTACCCAACGGCCCTGTCTATCTGTCTCCTCAAGATAACGAGATTGCTGACAGTTCCAATGTCAAGAACAACGTGCCACCCAATGTCAACGAGCCTCAAAACACCATCGAGTCCGACAGCCAAGGATTCACG
The DNA here is from genome assembly GCA_030770115.1 of Daphnia galeata. Taxonomy (NCBI): domain Eukaryota; kingdom Metazoa; phylum Arthropoda; class Branchiopoda; order Diplostraca; family Daphniidae; genus Daphnia; species Daphnia galeata. The sequence goes on from CM061121.1 coordinate 1,565,503, forward strand.
CCCAAACTCAATCTAGGTAAATATACATTGAAAAGAGAAGATACTGAATTTAAAAAATGACTTCATTCAAATTCAATTTTTTTTTAAATATTAGGGGGCATAATTGCGCTAGGAGTCTTTGGAGGTTTTGTCTTCCTATCGGCCATCATAACGACTTTCGTCATCGTTCTCCGCCGGTAAGTCACTGATTAAATTGTATTTCAACTTATAATTCTAACATCACCTAGTTCCTTCACCCTTCACGCATGCTTTTTGACTGTAGAATTGTTAAACGTTTGCCTGAGTTGATTGTATTAAGTTAGTTATACTACAATAGAAGCACTGAATCATTTGCTTATGCCACTGCCACTTTGAAAGCTGATGGGAAAAAGTGGTTCTGAAGCGAATGCATCTTGAATTTTCTTTTTAGGAAAAAATGATACTGAATATTATAAAAAAATAACAACATTTTCTGTTGTTTTTCATAGATTAAGTAAATAAACATGAAAACAAGACAATAATGACAATTGAGAAAATATTTAAGTTTGTGACAGTGTATACTTCTATTCTATCGACGTATGTAAACTAATTGGATACCGTTTCTTGTCTGACTCGTTCTGTATCTCTCCATACCATACCCCCATGTCTCTCATTACATACGACAATGAATACAAATTCTCAGTCTGCGACTACGGGGTGAGCCGATATCGCGAACAATCGAGAGCCAAACTTCTTCACGTTGGCTTGCCTTGCCTTTCCCGGACCAGACAGTCGGACGCGTTGACAAGTCTCTCTCGTCCAAATGTGGACCAAAAGCTGGACAATTTTCTGACGAAAAAGCACCTATTACTACCGTTGCTGCATCACAATCCTAAATTCTATTACCTCATACACTCATCCAGAAGCCATATAAACCCGTTTATCTCTTTTTTCCTCTTCATATCGTTATTTCCCATCATTTGTACATCCGCCTTTTTCCTCAATTCCCAACAACAACATTTCCCATTTCCTTGCTATCATCCTGAAAACATATTTAACAGAAGACGACTGACGCTCTCTACTCAATATATCCTCTTCGTCAACTAGTCGATTTCCAGGGTAAATAACCAAGTTCGTTTTCCACACCAACGACTGATATTTCCAGATTGAAAATATCGCCCATTTGTGTGTATACCATGCATGCTAAAAACATATGGATCAATCTGACAGATGATAATTTATCGTACGGCTAAATTCCGACTCGAGAGCTTTTTCTTAAATTTGAAGACATGCCAGCTTTATCCTTATTACCTCTTTTTATATTGAGCACCGCTAAATTAAAATAAAATCCAAAATGAAAACGCACACACAAAAATGGACAGTAGTAGTTTGAATCGCGCATGAGCTTCTTGTCCTTACCAAAATCCTTTTCAATAATTTCTTCTTTAAACACACACACTAACCCCTCTTTTCGTGGTGGAGGTAAAACAGAAATCATATCAATGGCTTTACTTGATTTTGTGGTCAATCTGTCTACAACGATAGACCATTCTTGAGAACAGCACACCCATGGTGGATCCGCGCTTCTTGTTTCATTGCTTTCACAGTACTTGTAGTAGTAGTAATTGGTTTTCTTTTTTTTCAAATGTTGAATTTTTGATCTTTTTCTTTTCGATTTTGTAAAGCATTCGTAATGATAAACGCTATCGGCGACGAGGAGCATCCAGCGAGACCCAAACAGCCGCTACATTCGATTCTTCCAGCGCCGATGGAGGAGCCGGAGGAACAGGAGGGGCTGGATTGAGCAAGTCATACCGGCAGGCCTGGGACAATTTACGTGATCCTGAACAACCAAAACGCAGTAAAAGTCATCATCATCACGCTCAAGCATCTCGCAAGGAGACTCTCGATGACCCAAATTATCGACCACGTCATACTGAAGTGGTACGGGAAGAAGGGGAAATGGTCGTTTCGGACGTTTATCCCAAAACGGGAGGCAAACACCACCACGCCGAAAAGAAACGTCATCACCATCATCACCATCATAAGCACAGCAAGCGTAACGCTAGCGGTGATTGGTAAATGGGAAAAGATAAATGAGATAAAAAAAGGTTTCTGGTGGAATTTTGGCGAAATGAGCGCGTAATATTTTGAATTGAATGGGACTGATTCGATGATCCATTCATCATTGGGATAAATTACAGCTGAAATCCAAAATGTGTATTTATTCAATTTCTAATAGAGTTGTGTCGCCTTCTGTTTGATGACTGGTTTCCCCTTTGTTTCATTGTTTTGATTTCTTTCCCTCCCAATCCAGTTTTACCCATGAATTTACAGTAAAATGTTGAAAAATACCTGCGTCAGGAAGATTGTTACAAGAATCGTTACAAATTATCGTCATTTTTCAAATCGGCGCCAAGATTCGCCACAGTTGTTTAAGCTTCGTTTGTAAACATATATATGAATCGCTCATCAATAGCACATCATTATACGACTGTGACCGCAAGGGCATCGGCCGATTCGGCTGCGTTTGTGGTGGACTCCTTCTGTTATTTCTTTGTACATAATGCCATTTTCCTTTATATATCTTTTACTATTACATATCGTGTGTGACTTATATTTAATTTACGATTGCTCTCCCAAGCGCTGCACTAATGCAGAGCAATTCTCTTAACGTTTGATTTTTAAAATATTATCTTGCACACCAAACTAGACTTTAGTTTTCCTATGATTCCATAACAATTTTATGCGTGTCACACAACTGTCACATGTGTATTTAATTTGCTGATGCTTAAAGTAAGAAATAAAATCATTTGGAAATCAAAACATTTTGTCAATTTTATTTTTAGTTTTCAGAATTTCAACTGAAAAGCGTGTGTGATAAAGATAGTCGCCATGCTCATGGATCGAATTGAGAAATACATGAAATTTTGTTTGATGAAAAGAAAAAAGAATGTTCCCACATTAAGAATGGAAACCAAAGTATTTTAGGATTGGTATTTTTAGTAATCTAGCGTGACTTCGTAAAGTTGTTTCGCTACGATCGTTTACAAAAGATCCTTATTTTGTAGAAATAATTTTCATGAGAAACCTTTTGAAATTTCTTGATTTCTTCTCAGAATTAAAACCCACAACAATTATACCACCTGTTACGTTCGAACCAGAGATCGAATGCTCGACAACCTGACGATTAAAACAATTTTACTACACTTATCAATAGTGTCAAGAGAAGAATTTGCTGTTCCAGTATAACAACAAGAACAAATTTCACCATAAAGAGCAAAGTAAACTCTTTAAGAATGGAATAAACTACTGGACACATTGATGTGGAAGTGACCTAAAAATTAAATAAAACGACTGCATCGCAAACAGTATGTACTTCAAAAAATCCAAATGCGCTATATGTATTCTTTTTCCCATCTAAAATTGAGCATTGTGTTCTTGCGTCACGCGTTGAGCAAGAATTTATATTCGCAGGTGACGTATTCAGGCCTATACAGGGACTGTTTCCCAAAGTCCATTAGGCACCACAAAAACTTTTATTTGATGTTGGGAATGCGCATCAACGCCTCGTCGGTTTCTTTTCATAAAGTAAGATTGTAATAATTGCAGAATCACACACTGTACAGTATAACAAGTGAGCCGTGGAGATAATTTCGTGGCTATACCCCAATTGTAGATTCAGCGCGGTGAATTATAAAATTGCTATGATTTAAGATTACCAGTGATTTATCGTGTGCCCGTTGCTCAGCGATCCACTTTCGTATTTGAATCAGTTTTCGGTGTTCAAAGTTTAAGCTTATCGTGGGAACGGTGAATTTAATGCTATCAATGTTTATTTGGCCTTTTCTGTATAGCCTACGTGATTATTGTCGCTGAAACGCATATGTACAGAATAAACAATTATAAAGTCCGATTTAAATATTATCTACTAAAGCCAGTGTGTTATTTTATTATTTCCGGTGTCGTCTAGTATAGTGTAACGATGATTGGACACGATTGCTAAATGTCATAGATTGTTTGAACTTGAAGATAGTGCCATAGCAACACACGACTATATCTTGAAATGATTTTGCGTCACAAAAGGCTCTTTTTTATAAAGAACTGGTTCAGTTTTTCGCTACAGTTCACTTTAAGTAGTGAATACACATTCATTGCGTATAGAAGTGGACCCAATAGACGTTACACTTTCACATTTCACCACGCAATGAAGATATACTTGGTGCTCTTAGCTACAGTGTTAACGGTAGCTACTGCAGGTGAATTCATTTGGGATTGTCGAGGGAGTTATGGTCCAGTATATTTTAATAACAAATACGTTTTTGAAAGCAGCAAGTCTCGCACGGCTTCCCTTGAGTGTTTTCCTTGATACTAAACTAAGTCAAATAACTAAACGACGTGATGGACGCATCATCGGTGGGACTAACGCTAAAGAAGGAGAATTCCCCTGGATGGTTCGTTAATTTCCTCTCGCTGATGAGTTTATGAAACTTTTTCTTCCTTTCTAGTATTGTGACTCATTAGTGTTACAGCATTTCTTGCATTCTTCCTTTTAAAGGTTTCATTGCAGAGAAATGGCTTCTTCGGGCGCTCTCATTTTTGTGCAGGTTCGATCGCAGATGCGAGCAATATCATAACCGCGGCTCATTGTTTAGAAGAGTATAAGCAACACATTTTTAATTTTCACCAAGAGAAAGTCTGGTTTTATATAATAACCACAAGATTTACATTTACTATATATAGGCTTCATCCAATTGGAGTTTGGGCTGTTGCTGGCGAATACAGGTTAGATCTCGTTAGTGGTGTAGAACAAGAACTGAGAGCAGCTCATTTTTTTATGCACGAAGAATATGACCCAAATTATCTGAAGAATGATATTGGAATAATGCGATTAAATGGTGCCTTCGTATTCAACTCTATTTTGAAACAAGTTAAACTTCCGGGAAGAGACTACTTTACTCATCCAGGCACAGCTGTTACTGTTGCAGGTTGGGGAACGACGAAAGTACGTGTTTGCATAATAAATAAACGAATTCAATTTCTTTCTCTTTAGTGTAGGAGCATGAATAATTTAAAGTAATGGATGCTAAAATGAATTTGGCTATGCAGGAAGGAGGGAGTTTCTCTAATGTTCTACTAAAAGCGACTATTCCTGTCGTATCAGACGAAGACTGTCGCTCAATATACGGAGCAGAACTAATTGTGAATTCAATGCTTTGCGCTGGATATACTTCTGGGGGCTACGATTCGTGTCAGGTACTATATTAAAAAAGTTAATGAAATTATTTGATTAGTAATTACATAAATGCAACCGGCGCATTTGAAAAATGTAGGGAGATTCTGGTGGACAGCTCATGTTGGAAGATAAAAGTCTTGTCGGTATAGTATCCTGGGGTAAAGGCTGTGGTCTTCCTGATTATCCTGGTAAAGAAAAAAAAAACTGGGATTTTGATTGAACTATATGATTATTTAAAGTTTGTCTTCATATAAGGTGTTTATACCGAAGTTTCGGCTTATATCGAATGGATTTCGACCAAACTATCGATGCCCCTTACCTAACACTAGCAACATCTCATTTTAAACAACTGATATAGCTTAGGTAATTTAAATTTAAAACAAAATAAAAAGCGGAAATCAGACGTCATAGATATAGCTAAATATACGCATGTAATATTATTTTCGTATTATATGGTATGAGAACAAATGTGTTTTCTAAATTGAATAAAAAGGTGTTGGTATTATGCCATCGTAGTACGTGCGTTTCTTTGGCCGCCTTTTTCAGAAGGATGATTTTCTTTTTCATTTTTCAAAAGGCCGCACGAAACATTTTTTGAGATATGAATGATATTCTATTGTCATTACCAAGAAACATCTGGTGGAGTGCCCATAATCCTACTTTTTTGCGTTCAAGAAAGGTAATTTAGAAGGATATTTTAATTGAATGAATTCTTTCAAATCCGTTGTCTACATGTTGGAGAAAGGCGATAGCATATGAAAATATAGAAAATGCACTGGCGTTACGTAAGTACTTGACCGAACAGGCGGACATCGAGAACCCACATAAAATAATCAAAAATACATTCGTGTTACTGTATTTTGAACGGCTCAAAACATCTGCCCTTGTTTCTAATATTTTACGAGAGAAACGCATACTATTGTGATTTTCATCATTATGATGATGTAAAAATAAGTAAAAATTCAAAAAAAGCTTTATCTGTTTACCAATAGATGTCCAAAATAACGTCGTCTGTAGTTCGTTATTTCAAAATACGAGTCTGTAAACTAAAAACATGGCAAGGATCGTTCGTATTTTTAAAACTATACGAAATAATTGGAAGAAATCCACCGTTGGTTTTCTCCTCGTCTCTTATGGAGTAAACTATGGCGTCGAAAAATTTAGGTACTTCTTGCAGTGAAATGTCTTAGATCTATATGATTGCATCGTTAACTAAATTTCACTGCCCTATGTATACTATAGGACTCGGGAGATGATGAGACTTTACTGCGAGGAAGCTAGAAACTATGGGGATGTTCAACTTCCAATAGGAGTACCGGCTCGACAAATTACTGTAGTGTTAAATCCTGCATCAAATGGAGGGTGTGGCTACTCAATTATCTTAATTCAACACTTTTGGCATAATTAAAATAACTTTTGAATGTAGGAAAGGCAAGACTGATTTTGAAGATTACTGTGCTCCCTTGCTTTATCTTTCAGGAATGAAGGTTTGATTCTTATTGATCATTGCTGCATACTCCTACTGAGTATCATTCTCTATTTCAGGTCAGTGTGGTCAAAACTGAATCTGTTGGTGAAGCCAGGGGTTTGATGGAGGTAATGGATAACTGTGATGCAGTTGCTGTTGCTGGTGGAGATGGAGCAATAACAGAAGCTGTAACTGGATTGTTAAGAAGGAATGATAGTGGATTAGCTGCTCAACGATTTCCAATTGGTATCATATTGACTTAAATATTTCCCCTCACATGCTTTTATGTTAAAAGTTCTTTTAATTTTTAAGGTATAATTCCTGTAGGAAAGTTAAATAATATTGCAAAATCTATCTTTAAAGAACATAAAGGTAATATTGTTTTGAGGTATAAAATGCCAAGCCTTACTACATTCTATGAATCTCTTTTCAGATGATAGAATTAAACTCATGGCTGAAGCAACTATGGCAATAGTAAGAGATTTTCAAAAACAGGCAGACGTTATGAAGGTTGAAATCTTGGAAAATTCGGAAAAGCCTGCTGGAAAACCAGTTTACGCACTTGGTGAACTGAAATGGGGAGCATTTCGAGACGTAGAGGAAAGAATAGGAAAATACTGGTTGTGGGGGCCGCTGAGGTCGTATGCCGCCTATTTCTTTGGAGCTTTCAAAGATCTCACCTGGGAATGCAATTCACAGTTTCACTATACTGTACCGTGTGAGGGTTGTAATAACTGTATGAGAAACAGTTCTCAAGATGCGGCTGAGCTAAGACACGGTTCACAAGTACAGAATTCTCGATGGTGGCATGCTTTTATACCACGAAATAAATCCACCAAAGGTAATAATATCATTCCTATCACACCACTTTTAATCTTAATTGAGGAATTTCTGTAGAAACTAAACAAACCAAAGACTACTCCAATATTGTCAATTCCGAATGTGGAGTGTGGCATCAGAAGGATTTCTCTTCCGTTGAGTTCCAGGCTCTAACCGAAAATAATTTGAATTTCACTCCCCCGTATAGACCGAAACATTTAGAAGTCAACCTAGGTAAACATTTTCAAACCGTTACGTATTAGTAATATTAAGTAACGTTTTAATTATATATAATTCAGGACCTAAAAGTATCAGTGGATTTGAGTTCGTGAAAGAGGGTTGGTTAAGGACAAAAACAGAGACCAGTCACATGAATCGCGAAACGATTCTCGTCCGACAATTTGAAATGATCCCTAAAACAGAAGAAAGTTCTGTAGCAGAAAAGGAACAAATTGAAGAGCCCAAAAGTGTTGAAGTTAAAGAAAGGTGGTATTCAATAGACAATGACAACTACGAGGTGAAACCGATTCGAGTCACTGTTTTGCCAGACGCTATTAAAGTTTTTAGCGCATCTACCAGTAGATAAATTGTATTTATTGGAAAATACAACAATTTATATAGCTTTCATAATTCATTTTTAAATCTTGATCCTGATAAGGAAGGACCTTTTGATATTTTCTTCCTTACTTTTTTCTTCTCAACATTTTCGGATAAGGGATCTGGTTTTTTTCGGTTTTCTTCTGCGTACGGATTTAAATAATTTGCTTCTCGCTCAACCAAATTTAATTCTTGGGCAACCTATAATATTAAAAAATCTCAAGCATTAAAACCATTAAGAATAAAAAATGACATATTTACCAAGTGCAGCATTTTCTTAGTGGTACTGTTCAAAAAGACAGTCTGTTGACACATGCCTAAACTCCATTTGAATATGTTATTCCACTCATTCTTTTTAAGAAACACTTTTGTTGCATCAGGTAAATAGAGTACAAGATCCCCCATAAATGCAGTATTTTCTATCATGCTTGACAAAGCTATTGTAAAATGCCACATCATCATTAGCTGTAATATGAAACTGACAAAGCTCACAGTTATAGTTATTACCATCACGAAGAGATTCTTCCTGAGGAAACTCAGACTCTGGAAGAAAGCCAGAGCTTTCCAGCTTGATTCTACTTTGTGTGAGAACCTGAAAGATTTTAATAAATCTTAATATTTATTTATTTTATTTTGAAATTTGACTTCAGCAACCTCCATGATTTTGGTGATGACAAGTTCCAAAAGCTTGTGTTGTTTTTCAATTGACTTTACTTTTGCAATCCGTTGAACTGCATCTTTTTGTTCGCCCCTTTTGAGATGAAACAATCTTTCAACTAAAAGGGATACAATTGAAACAACATGAGTTATCAAGAAACACAAAATTTAACTGGCCAGTAGGTAAGCAATAAATAAGGGAGAAAATGTAATGCTTACACAGAGCAGCAGCATTAGAATTTATATTTTCCTGTGTTCCTGGAACAGTTTCGGTTTGATGTGATGTGCTTATTTTGTCAGTAGCATTTAAAAATGATGCGCAAAAAAGCAAAATGTACCACGAATAGTTCGAATGCCCCGCCATGGCTCAACTTTTTCGAATGTTGTTGCTGCTTTCGTGTAATTCTAGAAAATTGTCGTCTGCTCATTGTTTTTTTTTTGCAAATTTTCTTCTTAGATGGCGTCTCGTCGTTTTAATTTCAGAGTGTCGCCTGAGTCGGAGAAGTGTGAACTGCAAAATCTTCTATTAGCAAAGCACGTGTGATGCTAGCCAGAGTGAAAACTTTTGAAAAATCTCATTTGCCTTGGAAATTCGACTACCGTTTGCAGTTTCTACGGTATCCATTCGTCTCTAGGTGAGTTCTGATAACCAGATAATTACAAAGAGCTCCGTCTTTAGAATCAACAAATGGCTGAATGATTGCTGTATCAATCATTCCTTGTTAAATCATTCATGTTACACGTGATTTAGCTCCCCCCTGTAAAATTGTAACTGTTTTTTGTGACCCTGTACGAAACACAAACGAAGAAAGAAATGTAGTCCAAAAGTTACGTTTTGCCATTGAAACAGTTACAACTTACGAGTTTTTTTTTTTTAACTATTACGTGTTTTTTTGGCAAGAGTACAAAGCCAAAAAAAAAAAAGAATAATGTTACGCGAGTTATAGTGAAAGTTCTCATCTTGAATGGCTGTTCAAGAACGATTGCCTGGTGCTGCTGGCGTTCGAAAAATGTGTTGCAAAACATTTTTAGAACTATGTGTTTACAAACGAGCTGTTGGCTTGATTGATCACTTGTGTCTTTATCTTCTGAATTCAAACAAAAAAAAAACCCAAATTGTAGCAAATGAAACTCAAACATGGCTAGATTTTTTAAAGAAATTAGTCCTCTGCGTTAGCTAGCTGTTATTTGGATTGTACACAAAGTAGAATGACAGTTTGATTTATGAATATATATTACATGTAAAGCACGATGCAGAACATAAAATGTGTGCGTTAGTATTTGGGATTTGTGTACGTTGGTCACGACTCGTCGTACCTTAGCCAACACGCAAAGGTCGAGCTCGTCAAAAGTCTGTTATTCCATACCGGTCGGTGAAGGACATCCTACGTTCGTGGCCAAGTTCTTGGCAGCCGCTTATTTTGCGTGAGTCGAATCCACCTTTCATTATTATTGAGCCGCGATCAAGAATTATAGTCTGCACACTGCCACAGTGTGAGTCAGGTAAGTAATATATATAACTATATATAAAAGCGTTCGTCCCGTGCTGTTGCTCGACGAGATGTGACATTGCCAATCGGACGAATCGTGACGATAAACATCGAATCCATTTGATGATGAATGATCACCGAACTTCACGGTTCTACTTTGATTCAATTACGATGATAATGGCGAGATCTCATGAATGAGCTGGCGAGCACATCCATTTTAGGGGGCGCTATATCTCTTTTTCTTCTCGATGGTTTCGCGTGGCACTGAAGGTCGTAAACTTCAAAAGCCGTAAAGACTCCCCTCCGTTGTGAAGTGGTCAAACTTGATCTCCGCTATAATTTCCAAAAAAAAGTTCTTGTTGCCGGCCGTGTTTTTTCTCTCGTTTTTCATGGATGTCTATCCATACGTTCCTTTTTTATATATCATTTAAATATGCCCACAAATATACAGAGCAAGGCCTTGTTCACTCTATTGCTACTGTGCGCTTGATTCATGTCTTCATAATCGTCAACGAACCCAAATGTGGAAAAGCAATCGTCCGCGTCGGCTGGGGCATCGATTCCTCGAAATACGTCAATGCGCATTCCCTTCGCACGGTTTTATTTTGCTTCTTCTTCTTCTGCGTGTTCCGCTACTTCACATTAGTCTTACGCTGTCACGATAGCAAATATCGTTGTCGATAACAGGCACCATCCACTACTATGTCAAAGACTATTGTGGTTGCGTCGCGTCAGTTGATGCATAATTTTTAAACATTGTTTTTTTCTTCCTTTGAATTTTTTTTCTTTTCTGTCAGAATTCAGAATTCAATGAACTGTGATTTTTTTTGCTGTTCGCTAGTTCTACTTATCGTCCCCTATTCTTCTTGACACGTGGATTAAATTTCCTTCACTCCTGTCGATATAAATGTTGTTGTTCTGTTCTAGATATATAGCCCTGGAAACTCTGGTTTTCTTTCGGGAATTCACGAGTATAAAAAAAAAAAAAATGTTTTATCGATTTCTTGTTTTCCCACCGTTCTTTTTATGTTTATGACAGAAAAAATGAATCGAAAATCCGGTTTTTATCAATTTTACGCGATGCGGTGGTGATGAGACGCCGCCACATTCTTGTAACCTTTTTTGCTCTCGAGTTTTGGGTTCGAATTAAAACAGAGAAAAGAAACGGCAAAGAGGAGGAATCGATGAGAAAAAGAAGAAGTCAGTCGTCGCTCACGGTACGGCAGACGCCTGAACGCGAATAAGTAATAAGAGGGGAAGGCGTAGATGGAAAAGAAGAGAGTAGGAATACGAGGTGGTCTCCTCTCTCTGTTGTGTGTATGCACGTCATCACGTCGATGGGACCAGCAGCAGTGGAGCTAGAGAGAAACTTCCAGCTGCGCCTGCGTCAGCTGCGCTCGCGCGCTGCAACAGCTCTGGCGTTCCAGATTGCCTCCGTTCCCTTGCAAACTCTCTAGCTCTCTCTCGTACCTCTTATACCTCCCAACAAATCCCCAAACCACCCGTTTCCCTCCTCCCTTTTTTCTGTCCGGGGAGTCTATATAGCGGGGCAGTCGGGACCGGGACTGGGTTCAGTGTCACCTGAAACCTCCTACAGTGAACCAGGAGGCGTTTTTCTTCTCCTCATCTTATCATCTTCATTTCATATCATTCAAACAATTTTTCACCGACTTGTTGTTGCGCATTTTTTTATTTCGTTTGATTTATCCCGACGTCAAACGTTTTATACGAAGCGACGACCGGAACGACGACGATGAAGGGTCAAGTGCCGCCACTTCAAGTGTGAAAATGTTGTTGTCATTTCCCTCTCGCCATCATTTTCGTGTGTCGGGATGAATGCGAGGACAATCAGTTGGACTTGAACACGTCGCAAAAAGAAAAAGGTCACCGGCATTGGCCCATTCTCTCACACACCCTCGAACCGCCTCTTTTTCGTCCTCCCTCTTCTCCTCCTTGTGTGTGTGTGTGTGTGTGTGTATACGATAGACGTCACCTGTTTGGCTTTGCGTCAAAATCTGTGCCAGTCGAGTCGATGGGTTTCAGTGTTCTGTCCGTCGCGGGACTCTTCACATACGACTCACGACGACGACAATTCTTTCGTTTTTTCATTCTCTGATAAGTCAAAAGACGAGTGGGAAGGCCCAACCAAAAGTCTTTTCAAATTCCATCGTTGCTGCTGTTCTGCTGCGGGTGTGGCGCAGCGTTTAAACCAGCAAAATATTAATTTTTTTTTGCTCTGTTCAATCACGCAATCCGCGAGTACATTGTATATCTGCACTTTGTGACGTATTTAGTAGTGTGGGTGCGTGTTTGTGAGAGGGACTCGTCGTAAATACTGACGCAGATGTCCTCCTTCGCGACTGTGAACAAATCATGTGCAGCTGGTTTGTCGTCAGACCGTCCGCTATTGTTGTTGTTGTCGTCGGTGCAATTGGCGGTGCTATCCCTTTCGATTAGCCCGTATCTCCCGTTTCCGCCTGCTCGGCTCTCGAATCTGCTGCTGCTGCTGTTGCGTCCCTTCTCGTTATTTGGCGGATACCGAATGAGATAACCAGAGCGCACCGCTTTCGGCGCTACTTGTCTCCACTGATTCGACTCGACTTGTACAAGTTCATTTCCTGATGGGCAGCAAAAAGAGACGAAGACGAAGAAGAGAATAAACGACGACACGAGAAGAATCTCGATAAAAAAAAAAAAACGAGAAAGACAAATGTGTCGCGTGCACGCGGCTGCTTACACAGTTCCGACCTCGGTCGTGTTATTATTCAATCTGTAGTTTTGTGACATTGACTCGGTTGGCTGTTTTGCGCCAAACAACTCCTTTCGTTTTCCTTTCTATCCCCCCTACATTTCCCATTCTGTACGTCCTTTCCATTGTCGTCGTTGTTGTTATTATTGGGTGTCAGTGTGCTGATCACGTCGCCCGACGTCCACGACCAGTGGCGCATTACCAGCGTCTTATCTTCTCGTGTAGATCCATTCAATTATAAACGTCAGAAAGCGGACGCTTTGGCACACATACACAACTGTCGTCGACCGTATAGCATACGGAAGGGCGAGATGGGTAGCTTGACGGCAGCTGCCGGCAGCACCGGGCGCAGGTCGAGTTCACGTCGAGGGAGTCGTTCGAGCGAATATCAACAGCAGCAGCTGAATCAGACTGCCAATCATAATAATAGAGACAATAACTGTCAAATCAGTGCGAGCAGCGGCAGCGTTAGCCCGTACGTTTCTGTCGCCGTCCGTGTCCTGGAGAGCGGAAGTAGCAGTATCTTTGGATTCCGTGACGCATGCTCTTGGTGTCGCGAAATTTGGCATTGGATTGAAGCCACTGTCGAGCGGCACTGCACTCCAAGGTGGACACCTTGGATCCTGGCGGCTGGCTCGCTCATGGTCGGATGCTTTCTCGCCATTTCATGGATCCTCATGGACGTGGTGTGGATTTATTCCCAACTCTGTTCTCTCACTGTTCCTTTCTTCGCTCTCATGTCGGGATATTTGCTCCTGGCGCTCGGTTTTCGCCATTCCTGGACACCCACCGGCATTTATTTGACGTTTTGCGGCAGCATCATTGGAGAAACGGTGGGATTCTTCCTCTCATCAGCGCTAGACGCTCAGGTACTTTTGCGATCGTCTATTCATCTCAGGACAAATGACGATCAAACTCGTTTTATCCCTCTCTCTTTTTTATCCTCTTTGCCCTTGTTTATAAATGTATCGGGTCCACGAATAATTTGAATTTGTGACATCTAGTGGAATATTAAAAAGGCTACCGTAGTCTTTGTCGCCCATAGAGTATGGAATAATCAACACTATCCAGCGGGTAGGAGCTAAGCTGTTAGAGGTGTGCGGCGGTGGTGGCGGCGGGTGGTGGTAACGCGACGACCAGCTGGTGGTTGGAAGTGTTTTCCGATCGATACAAACTCTCCCATACACTAGCGTACCTTGTGACATACACTATACACATCCAACACGTCAAGTCATTGACATTTCGACCATGAAAACGACCCAACAACAGCAGAGGGAAAAAAATACACTAGAAATCATTTGAAAAAAATAAAAGAGGTAGAACACGCACTTGTAAGAGAAAAAGAAAAAAAATCAAATTCACCAACCATGGCAACTGGGTGGCGAAGGACGCGTCAATAAAATCTATTTTCATACAGATGTGGGAGAAATAAGAGTTGATTCACTTCGCGCCGTTTTAATTTATGTATATTTCGTCGTTTTTATCAAGTTTTTCTTTTCAAAAACTAAAAGAGATTCCGCATAGAGATTGGATGTAGCAATCTTTCCATGACAAATAATCTACAGATTTAAAAAAAAAAGGAGAAAAAGAAAGAGAAGGATTTCTTGTTATTTAGTCACCTGCATTTCTTTGGTGATGGAATGACGTTTGGCCGTCGCTCCATCACTCTTTTCTTCTGCATGTAATCGCAAAATGACATGAAACTGTTCAATCGAGGAATGCCGTATGACAAGATTCCGTTCAGGGTTTGTAGCACGTTGAGTCGTGTCGCTTGGCCAGTTGCTGCTCTCAGTGCTCTCTAGCTCCTCTGTAGCGGTGCAGTCCAGCACGTTTGCTGTGACTGGACAATAGTTGCTCAATCCGGAAGGAGCTGATTCTACTTCTGCTGGTGAAGCAGTAATAACAACAACAACACTGACGTTGCGATCCTGGCCCGCAGCCCAGATCTTTAATTCTTTCTTTTCTCGAACTTTTCTGTCACTCGTGCTTTTTTCTTATTTCACGCTGACCAACCGCACTCTTATATGGCGGTTAGTTCTCAAGAGCTTTTTTCTCTTGAAATACAAAAAGAAGGATTTTAAAAGAAAAGTATGACTGTCGGATTTTCCCATCAATTAAATCTTGAAAATTTAAACTTTTTCTTTCTTTCCGTAGAAAATATAACAAATTCTATACTCGTATCGCGAATGTTTTTATTGTCTTATAATGGGCGGGTGAAGACAGTAGTGAGTATACAATCTGAACTATTTTTAACGGGGTGTGTTATTGGTCCGTCCATCACAGACAACGAGCGCGGTCGGCCGTCTATTTTCGTCAGCGAGAAGCCCCTAAAACCGCCGGCTGGAAGGCCCGACTCCAAGCTTTTTTCACCCCTTTACTGATTGATTTACACTTGGGCAATAGAGATCCTTCCGCCGATATCGATACTACATGAGGAGTGCGTGCGTACCACATTGGATATCCTTTTTCACGACGATTCTGAAAGCGATGGCCAATTGTTTGTTTCTTTTTACGAGTCGGCCCCTGTTGGTTCTTACGTCCGACTCATGTTTTACGACCCCTGCTGACGCTCCCCAAAAATGTTTCGAATGATTCCTCAATTGATGCTATAATTCTTCCTCGTGTCCTTCTTATTGTCCTCTTCTTTTTCTTTCACCTTCTACTGATTTATGGCGCCAAATTCAAATGAATCATGCCAAATTTTTCCAACGTTGACCACTTTTTGCGTGCACTTTGGTGGGATGTTCTAATGCGTAATTTTAGCGGTTGCCTTTCAAAAGAGTGATTGCAAATAATGGCCCTAGGAGTATAAACTTGACATTGAAGAATGACAGTTTTTTAGAGAAAGAAAACAAAAATCCAACCAGATAGAACGACGAGTTGAATTTTTAATTATATACGTGTGTCTCATTTGCTTGTAGATAATTTTTACGGAAACAGGCTATCGAGAAGAAAAATCAAAACACGGTTTGAATGCGAGGTTGAAATTAGTGATGCAATTCACGGAAAAGTTTTGGGGTTTCTCCACTGGGTCTGTCTATCAGGAATTCGGTCATTATGCCGCCGACGCCGCCTGTCGGCAGCCGCATTTTTTCCCCTTCTTTAATAAGAAAAAAGACAACTTTTTTTCTAAATATTACATAAAACCGATACAAGAGAGAATATATTTGTATAACTAACGTCTTACGTATGTCGTGCCACGGTGGACAAGTTTTTTCTTCGTGCCACAGAGAGAAAGAGGAAAAAAAAGTGTGACGACATGTTGTAGTTAGTCGGCAAACGAGCGTGACGAGGACGACACATTGCCATTTGTTGCATCACTTCTGGCCGTTAGCGACCCGTAACACATTCCTAATCGGACACGCGGTGTGTGTCCTGTCCGTCCATCGTAACCGTAATAGTGTGATGGAAAAATGAAATGAAACCAATGAAAAATGTTGATGTTCGGTCAACTTTTTTGGTTTGTTTTTTTTTCAATTTTTTTTTTGGCGGGATAAAAACGATCCTGCCAAAATGGGGGGAAGAAAAAAAGAACGAAGAAACAACTGAGAAAAATGCGGGTCATTTGCGTGTGTTTTGTTTTCGTATTTCGCGCCAACTTGTGTCTCATTTGGCAATGACGAAACGGAAGAGAAATTGCGTAGTTTTCATTTCACGTTATTCAGAGTATAGTACGTACACAAAAGGGGGCGCAGCGAAAAGGAAATTCCTTCCACAGTCTTGTAGAGAAAGGAAAAAAAGAATCTTGGAATCATCATATTGGAATGGCAATAAAGCGAATGGAATTGCAATGATAAATTTCTTGGAAAAATGTCAAACGCTATAGGTCATCAAGTTCACTCTATAGACTATTATTGCGTGCACGTGCAGTAGCTTTGAGTACAATCAAAACGGTTATGCGCTGAATGATTTCTTTCTAGATGGAAGGGAATAACCAAACAACAAACGTCATGTTATGTAATTTTCTCTATCTACAACAACGGTGCTGTTTAACTGGATTGATGATGCAAAGTCTGTTTTGTGACGTTCTCTCTTCTATATTTCTTTTCTTTTTTTTTTCAACAACAAATAGAATGGATGGGATGCCAGAGGAGGTGCAGCAGCTGCAGCTTCTACTGTCCATTTCAACGAAGCTGGACACCATCACCAAGATAGCCAGACAGAAGATGAAGGAGCCGCTGCTGCTGCTGCTGCAGTTGGCATCCAACTGGCTGGAATGGCTCTGCCGCGCAAAGAAACGGCCCAATTTCTCCTCCATCCACTCTACTTACTGGCCTACACTCTGACTTTGGCCGCCACATCAAGATTGACCGACACTTTGTCAAGTTCGCAATCAGCTTTCATCGTCGTGTCGGTCGTTTTATTGCGCAGCGCTGGCTGTGTCACTTTGCCGTCACTGCCGATCATCCTCCGGCCGGCCGTCACCTATCTTGCCGGTCTACTGGGCGTTTTGGTTGCCAAATTCACCGAGACGTCGCTGATTCAGCCTGACGTGATGCCCATGATCATCAACAGCAGCAGTGGCCTTCCCAATCCTCAGTTGCCGTTGCAGACGAACAGCAACGGAGGAGGCAGCGGTGGTGGCAGCTTGAGCGGAAGTAGGCGGACATCGGCAGTCGATCACGAGTCTCGAGTTATGGCCGCCCGACGTCGAAGGACATCAAGCGCCGCTTTGACGTCGACTCAAGCGTCGGCCGCCACTTCAGTTGCAACCGGCCAGTCGGGCGCCACTCAAGGTGGTACGACAGGCAACAACAAAGTGAGAAGGACATCTCTTCCGGCCTTGCTGGCCAACAAAAAGGACAACCTTTTAGTATCTGTAAGTCCCTCAATCAACTCAATTCGTCTGTTATCTTGTTCAGCGTTTTCTCTGTCACCAGTAAATCAACAGGCAATTTTGCCAGTGGTCCGTTGTCGAGTTCATAGAAAAAGGAAATTTACTATTCACTCACAGCAGTTTTGCCGGCCTCGTCTTTGTTTTTTGTTTTTGTTTCGCTTCTGCTTGTAGTAGGAGCTATTATATAGTGTCCCCCCCCCCCCCTTGTTTGGTGACTGACATTGCTCTGTCCGGCCCAGATGATTGGGCGCCAGTCAGTCTTCTGGCCTCTTGCAAATTTGGAATGTAGACGCAACCTTGACGCTGAGCTGTCGCCCGATGGCGACTTGATATCGACATTATTAATGGGACAGTCAACGTTTCGGACCCGGTTAAAAGATAAGCCCCCCTTCTCCTATACTTGAGTCGCCAACAAAAAAAAAAAGTCTTCAGCTGGACAAGTGCTGAGTTGTACCACAAGAACAGGCGTCGTTTTCCCTTCTTGTATTGTTATCACGATTCGTAGTTTGCGATTGATGAAACAACACATTTGCACTGACGTGGCGCATGGCCGTTCCAACAACAAAGGCAACGACTGTCAACAAGCGTGTCAATTTGTCCGGCAGATCGAGGACCCTGTTTGGAGGTCGAATAACCCGTTAATAGTCCCGCATATTGTTTCGTCCCGTCCCGTGCTGAGAAAAACAAAAGAAACTCAAAGCTGTGTGATACAGGGAGACACAAAAGAAGTAGTAAAGAAAAATATACAAAAAAAACAAAAGAAAGATAACAGTTGATATAAAGTATATAAGTAGAAAGGAGGTCGACCAAGCCACAAAAAAAGTCCCAGTTCATTGAGCAGCCATTTAAGGCACGGCCCGTCTCTTTCTCTCAATCTCCATCAATCTGTGATGCATTTTTTCTCTCTCTCTCTCTCTCTCTCTTTGAGTTCTTCTTTTCTCCTCCAGGTTTTTCTTCTTTCCGACTTTTTTGATTTTTGACTGCCATCGAACGTGTGGTTGAGACGTTTTGGTGTTGTTTGTATCTGGTGTGTTTCGTGTGGCCCGGTATTCTTCTTATTTATTTGTCCATCGGTCATGCAAATATGGAGATGCCCGACATGGTTTGAAACAAGAAAAAGACGGTCACGACTACTCTTTTCCTTTGCAAATGTAATCGCAAAGTTCTCTTCTCTTAAATTTGAATATGTATTTTTCTTTTGGGAGTTCTCGCTCTTTTTCGCTTTTGGGATAGAACGCAAAAATATCGACGTAATCACGACAAAAAATCGACACGATTTCCAGTCAATATTACAAACGGGAGCTGCTGCTGCGTGCTGTCGCGGTAAATTCTTCTTATTCGAAAAAAAAAAGAAACTTAATAAAAACAACTACTAATCCGCTGGACGTTCGTGTTTTATTGAACGGCCGAAAAACACGCTCGGTGTGTACGTGATCCGATTGTTCATGTGTAAAGCTTCACAGCACACCCGATGAATATATGATGGTAGTAGAGTAAGATGCAGGTACTAGTGAATAAGTAACCTATTAAAAGAAAAAAAAAAAATTGATTTAAAAAAATGCTAGAGAGTTTTGATTGCCGTGTTCATCCAGGACGTTCTTTGTAAAACTATTCAGCAAAACTAGCCATTTTTTTGTTTTCATTTCTCAATACTACTAAGTGTGTAGTGTACAAGTCAAAGAAAAGAAGTGCACAACCAGGTCACGGTGGGACCCCGTTTTGTTTTTTACTTTTCCAATAAACGGGAAGGTAAAGATGAAAGAACTCTTAGACAAGAAAAGAAAAGTAAAAAAAAAACAAACAAAATACAATACACTGGAGAAAGAGTCTTGACAGTTTTCACATCACACACACACACAAAGAACCAACAGCAACAACAACAAGGCTGAACGAATGAACATCGGCTCCTTTTTTCATGTGCTAGCTCTTCTATCCGCTGCTGTATTTATAGAGGCGACTCGTCGGAGAAGAAGACGAGAGCTCTATCGATCCGTTATAAGCGCTTCGTCTACTAGAAACTATCCGCAAGTCGGGAGAATTTTTGTGATATGTTAAAACTTTAATACGATTTCCTGTTTGAGGAGAACAAGAACCCGTTTTTCTTTCATTTTTTTAAAAAGAAAAAAGCCGCTGACACATTTACATGTCCCTCGTTATCGCGTCGGGTTTTTTTTTTCTTTCTTTTGGGTTGCGATGTTCTCTTGCACCTCGGCGTGATGAAATGCAGACAAGTTGGATGACATTCAGCATATCGAGAGTCATAGAACAGAACTGACAAAAAAAACACACACACAAATAATTGAAAGAAAAGTATAGAAGATTTGCCCAATCGATTTGCTCTCCCCCCTTTTTTTTTCACCGAGTGACGTGCGGTGCGCTACTGTACAGCTCACATCACGAATTCACGACCACGTATCGGATTTCGATTTCTTGCTCTTCGTGCACGCAACAGTAACGCTCGTTTCTTTGTTCGTGTTGGCCCTTTCTATTCGTTTGTCCAATAGCGCAAAACTTTTTCTTAACCAAAACCATCGGGTTTTGACCCGTCGTTTTCACTGGTAGCTAAGCTGGAACAGTACGTATACGCGTAGGCTACTATCCCGCGGGATTTGGTTAGTAGTAAAAACGATTCAAAGTAAAAAGAAATGTGGCTAGACCTTATTTCTTTTTTAAGACTTTGGATGGAATTAAAGGCGGGTCGATTTGATGGCGATTAAATTCACACCAACGTATGCAACCAAACAACCTTTTTTTTTACCACCAGCTGTTACTATAGGGAGGGCAGGGCAGGGTTGTTTGATTAATCACGACCCGGGACGAGAAGAATTGAAGAATGCGAATAAAAAAAGAAAAAAAAAAAGAAGTTGAAATGTTTTTGTGTTGCGCCCATCGCCGTCCTGTTGGGGGGTACGTGAGTTGAGTCGGGTAGATTACATCTATTGCCATTTGTTCCCTTCTGTTGATTGCTTTGCTTACTTTTTGGGAGAGCCTCCCTTATTCCTTCTCTCTCTGCCATACGTTAGTACATCAACGTGGAATGGTCAGGCGTCTGGCGATGACGTCAAAGCACGAGATGGACCACAGCGTGTGATGGCTGCCAGTAGCAGGCAGGCAGGCAGGCAGGCAGAGAACCCGGAAAAAGAAACACACACACACACACGTATATAACTCTCTACACATAGTAGAATAGTTGAAGTAGTGGTATACACTCTTCTATTCTGTACGAGCTATTCCTCTTTTCCCACCCGCTAGCGCCCAGTCCCGTCCGCCTGTTCCGCTGAGTCCAGCCATAAATCCTGGCGTCCAAGTTGCGCCGTTTCAGGCTTTCTCCATTTAGTCTAGTACGTACTACTATTACGTATATAAAACTATATATATACGTATCTATCTATTCCTTCCTTCCTTCCTTCCTTCCTTTTCTCATTTTCTCTTTGGAAAACTTTTTTTTTCTCTTGTATGTGTGTGTGTCGCTGTGTGCTGGATGAAATAAGAAGACTCGGGAAATATCCTTCTCACTATGGCACAAACGAAAAAGCTGCTCGTCTTTTATCAGATGCTCTTGGACATCAAACGACATGGAGAAACTAACCGAAACTAACAAAAACAGTATCGTTTACAAACCCAATTGAATTTGGCTGACATAGTCAACGCATTTGAAGTAGTTTGAAATAGGCGTCGGGCAGTCTGAAGAGAAGAAGAAGATGAAACGCGAAAATAAGAGTCAAAGAACACGAGTCATCTTGAGATGTAAAGTTTAGATAGAAAACGAAAGCAGAGCAAGTAGTCTTTTCTTTTAGTGGCAGTGTAAATCGTTTGACTGTCTTCTTCTCTCCCTCGTCTGTGTGTCTGTTGATAGTACAAAGAAGAAGAACGTTATTGGCTGACGCTGACTCGTTAGTGGACTTCTTAGAGATACTGATTTTTGTACATGGACTCGTTGACTTTTTTCTCTCCCCGTCTCTAAGTCCGGGAAAAAAAAAAGTTTTGTGAAGACGGTCGTCCAGCTTGGTGATGGACGTCATTGGGCCAAGAGGAAAAGCGGTTGCATTACCGTCCCTGCTGCACTTGTGCGGCAGCTAAATAAATAAAACAAAAGAAAACAACAAAAAAAAAGGGGGGCCTGGTTGGCTATCGTTCCTGCCACCAGTGCCGTGAAGATTGGGATTCCACTTCATGCACCTCCGCTCACGTAGCAGCTCACGCTAGATTATTACTGGTCTCCAGTGAACAATTAGTTTCGTATTAGATGGTTATTCTCTTAGAAAACGGAATGAGTTTCCATGTTTTTGCTCTTAATTGTTTTGGTGGCTTCTCTATGATTAGCTTAATGAATAAATATCATCCTCCCACCCACCCGTCCCGCCTATACCTAGGTTCGTTTTAATTCCTCGTCTACATCCCACCGGCACAAAATGTCAGAGGTGGAACTGAGAGGCTTAAGTTTCCTCTTCCCCTTACAGTATTAGATTTCACGACAAGGTGCAAATGATATATACCTTCCCGGTATAGTCAATATCCCGATGCTAATAATACCATGCGGGAACTCTAAGGGTTGTTATTATTATTTGGTGTTTCTTTGCTCACACACTTGCACTCATACACACAGTGTGTTGTATGCCCGGGTGTAGTGCATCTACAGTTCATTAGAAGTCTCTACCGTGGCGACAGCAATTCACTTTTCTCCTGTTTGTCATCGATCGGATTTTCCGGAGACAAAAATATAAACTATAAACGTATATCTATTAAGTTGGGATTAATTCTGCTATTATCTTCATCGAGTCAACTGATTTTATATGTCTCTTACTCTTTTTCACTTGGTGGTGGTGGTGGAAAAAGAGATCCTTCCTCGTTTTTCGATAAGACTCTTGATGAACCGTAGTAGCGCGTGAATGCTGGGTGTGCGTCATCATTCAAGTCATCTGTCGTCAATTCCGTTCCAGTAGTTCTTCGCAACATCCATTATCGACTGAGCTGGCAAGTAATAAGCCCTTACAGTCTAATCCTCGTGGATCGAAAATGGCGTGTGAGTGGGAAAGGGACAAGTTTCAGGCTTAGTGTAAAGCTAAATAATATTAATATCCCAAGAATATAGTGGTGGTGGTGGTGGGTCCTTCTAAGAGAGTTTCTTTTTACAACCCTTTTATACTTCAGCATCCCCAGCTTATGCTGAATAATTCTTTTTCAAAGAAATCAAAGTGTTTATTATTTAGACATATCACTTTCCCGTTGAAACTTATATACTTGGGCCGACGGCATGCCGTTACCAAGACAACTGACCTACCCATTGATGTCTCCACATTACGTCCCGACGCATTTTGAGACAATAAATTATGCCACAACTGAAATTATTCACTCCCACTGGAAAACGTTTAAAAAAAATACACCAAAATAGAGGATAATGATCGTCGATTCGTGTTTGGGCTCCGTGAAACTATGCATATATCCTTAACAAACACGCCAAGGTAAAAGAAGCGAGCCTTGTTCTTCTTGATGATGACATCTTTTGAAAAATAAAGAAAAAAACAAAACAAACAACGTCTATCAATCTTTGAAGCCAAAATTGGAGTTGGGCATCATCCAATTTACCTTTTGAAATGGGTTTCTCTTAGTCTCCACTAGATTCTTCTTGTCCTTGCTGAATTATAGAATCAGATTTCTAAAACAGTCAAATGTTGTTTTAGGGACGATTGAAAACTGAAAGAGACAAAGCGAATGTGGTTGTGTCTTCTCTATAACATCGGTCCTCTCAGCAAAGAAGGAAATTTGCAACGCATTTTGGTGTCCTCATTTTTTTTTTGGGAAATTTCTAGCAGGAGCCTAGTGAGTAATGATATCCATCATCGGCAGCGCCAGCAGCAGCAGGCTTTGGCAGACCTCTTGTTTCTTTTAGCTAGTTCTTCTTTCCTTCCTCTCAGTTTATAAGTAAAAAGAAGAAAGTAAAGAAACTACCCCCCCCCCCCCCCCCCCCCCCAAAAAAAAAAAACCCGGAAAGAGAATAATGATGACCTGGCTTATATAATGATGGTGGCGTTGACAGATCGCCGGTTGACAGATGATGCCTTGACACGGACCAGGACCAGATTGGGCCTTGACATTTAACGCCGGCAGGAAAGAAAATGTTCTCCTTCCTCAAAAACAAAAAGCACTTTGCGTGCGTGCGTGTGTTTTTTCCCCCATTCTTGCATGTCGACGTAGGAGGCCTTTATTATTATACTATAAGGTGCTGCACGTCTCTGCTAGGAATTCATCGATCGGCATGGACGTCATACACACAACGAATCATTATTTCATTTCATCCATCCTTGCTGATGGTTTCACTTTTTTATTACGAACCCAACCGGCAGAAGCAGCAAGTCTTTTGTCGTCGATCGTGTCTTCCGATAGAAAGACTGAAGAAAAAAAAAAAAAAGATGGTGATGGGGGGTAGGGGATAATAATAAGAAAAATAAAGAACGAACTTGTTGAATTGCTTTCAAGCGTTGCACAAAATCATAGGAAATCCTCCCGTATCTTTTTTTTTTCTTTTCTAAATAGTCACGAAATGGAACCTTTTTTTTCCCTTCCACTTTTGTTTCCTTTTTTCTCGTGGCTTTTGAATGTCGGAATCGACATTCAAGCCGCGTGCGCTCGCTCCGTTTTTCCATATGCATTTCTTTTGTTTCACGTTGAGCTCATCATCATCTTCTCCTTCTCTGCGTAGGTCTTCTGATTGTCTAAGAAAAGGACGGGCAAATTTGGCGTCCTTTGTTTTTACTCGGCGATTGGAATAGATCCCATCATCGTTCGTCTTCTTTTCTCTGGTAGACGTTCGTTTATACATCTCTAATTCAGACACTTTTGTAGACTTCTAAAAAAAAAGTCTTTTCTTTTTCAAACTTGTTCGTAAACGTTCTTGTGTCATAGGGGGGGGGGGGAACCATCAGTAGCCTGCGCATTGTTTAGCTAACGATCTGGGTCGGTCCCTCGCTAAGATGTGGGTAGAATGGAGGATATGTGCAGCAAAGTGGCTGGAGCGTGAAACGAAGATGAGAAAACTTTTTTCTCTGGCCAACTTGATGGGAAATTTTCGAGCTCTTTCTTCTAGCTAGGATATAGCAACTTTGGTTTGATTGGCAATATCATCTGTTCTTTGAAAATGTCGGATGTAAAATTATAGAAAACAGAACAAAAACATTCCGTCTCAGCAGAAATTTGTAGAGGCTCATCGCAGAAGCTGCTCTATCGATCGATATCGAGACCCGGATAAAAAAAAAGAGGAATGGCCTACCGTATAGTTTAGTATATCTCTTTTTCAAAATTTTGAATTCCGTCGCCTGTTTTTCGTTTGTATCTAACACCATCCGACACACATATCATTGGTAGACAACTTGAAGCTTTCGTGAATTATTGGTCGAGACCTTTTTCCTTTGTTCTCTCTTTCTTACTTGTTATACATTCTATAAAGGAACGAAGGAAGAAAACTTTGTAAATTTAGTACGTCTATTTCCCTTTGCCAACGCAAGTTTTTCTTTACGTAAATTGAGTCGCTACCATATTCTAGTAATATGTTATGAAACTTTTATTATGGATGTGATCCTCTTCTCTTGTAGCGTCATATTTTTTGTATCATCTCATCGTCGAAGCGAGAGAGACAAGAGATCAAAGCAGCGCTTTATTTCGTATGAAATTTGCACGACGTTGATCTCAGCTGCTTCGCCTTTGATAACATTTGATACGTTAGCTTATAATTGATGACGATTTCCGTGGCTGATTCACAAAGTTCACCTTGCAGGAATTTCAGAGCGTAGAAAGAAACAACATCAAACATGAGAGAGACGCTGAGATAGTAATTGAATTCAGTGGAAACTCAATATTGCAAAATGTGATCAACGCGTTTCGCTATAGAGCTAACTTTCCACGTGTACAATATGAGACTGTACAATTGAAAACTTAAAGTTGACACTGCTGCTACCTGCGTCTCTTCTTATATATACTTAGCATAACCGGATAACCCCCCACCACTAGTTTTTTTTTTATTGGAAGGCCAAAGAGCCCTAGATCCTCGCCCTTGATATAAACATAAACACACATACTCATTCCATGATGGACGTGTAATCAAAAGGAAAAGAGCATTCACCGGAGAACAAAGGGGCGTAGGTTACACAACGTAGAGAGAACAATAGCCGGGAAAACTGCGTCTAGTTGCGCAGTATAGTCTTGCAGCTCCTCGAGGGAAGGTAATCAGTTGATAATGTCTCGGCGGCAAAGAAGGATCCCAAATGGGGTCTCAGCCCTTGCGTTGCGGCCGAGTAATGCGAGTCAGCCCGACGTGCATAATTCGATCCCCAACGGGCGGAGAGAAACTTACGGCCAGGCATACTGTCTATGTCTAGACTAGCTACTATGCCACCACTCTTATTTGTATATATACTATCCATTCCAGTCAGGAAAAAAGTGGCTATGTATAATACAGAGGTGTATAATATATACGGGCTATATTTTCCCTATCTTGTGACCCATGAAACTCTTGTTCAGGATGGATCGATTTTTTAAAACTCACCAACCAGAGAGAGAGAAACCCCAAAAAAGGGGGGAAAAAAACGTAACGAAACAAGGAAAACTTTGGTTTACGTGCAGTTTTTACTACCCCTGGCTGTAGACATCAAAGTTAAAGAACTGGAGAGGTTAACATTATTCAGAATCTTGGCTATAAGGTCAAGAAGCAAAGTTCTTTTTTTGATTACTGTCTGCCATGTTTTGTTTGGTTTCTTTTTATTTTCACAGCGTCGGCAAAATGTTTACACAAGTGGCCGTTGTTTTCATTTTCTCTGTTCACTCACAATCATTTTGATTCGATTACACCCATGCCTTGTAAAATGGTGTAACTCAGTTAACTCAGTCAACAACTGTCCATCACTGAATCGATACGCCGAGTCTCAGTCGCAGATGGACGCAGAACCACCATCCAACAGTTGCTTGATGAAATAACGGATGGATGAATACATTTGAGTTAGGGACACGTCAGAAGAGAGAAACTGAATCGTCGCAGATGCCAACGGCAGTATAAAAAATGGACGACGACACTGCAGGGAATCGCAGCAGTAGGACCACCTGTGTGACGCTGATGTGTCATCGAGCTGGCCTCCTCTCTCTCTCTCTCCAACATGTATATATATATATAAATGTATACATACCTATTGCGCATTCAAAGAGAAAAAGAGAAAAGAACATAACAACACGGAATCACAAAACGATATCTCAACGGATAGTCTTCTCTCTCGTTGCGTGACGTCGGCCCTTTCCACAATGTACATGCTGCAACTTTATTAAAGAACTATCGCCGGAGTTTTAGCCGCTACCCTTACTGGTCGTTAGGAGGAGTTCCATTGCATTTGGGCCGTTCATTTTTTTTTTGTTTTGCCTTTTATTTTCATTTTTGTGTGTTCCTTCTTTTTCTTTGCCTTTTCTGCCCGTAGTTTGACGATGATGGCAAGGGATGATGCCATCGTAGAAATATATATATACGAATGCTCGCATCCAACACACACAACGACCAAGTACGACGACAATAATAATAAAAAACAAACAAATGTACGAAGAGAAAAGAAAAGAAAAAAAAAGGGTTTTTTTGATGATGGCGCCATTTTTCTTTTCTTTTGGAATTTCGCGGCGACTCGACTATTTCAACATGTAAATAGAAAAATTGTTGATCCAAGATTTTTTCAAAAAATGGGACTTCTTTTAAATTCTTTGTGACGTCCGTCCGTTCTTTCCCTATAGCGTCCCTGTGGTAAAAACACGGAGGTGAGATTTTTGACAGAACTGCCAGACGGTCCAAGACGTTTCTTATCGCAGATGTCCCGTGTAACCTCATTCCGCATACAACGGCAGAAAAGAATTCAATTACGTATAAACTACGCCGAAATAGTTTCACAAAAGAATTTCATTCGTTACTGTCTCATCTTCTATTGTTTGAGAGTTGAGAGTGTCGACGCGAAGGAATAAATCGCGTTGATTAGACCTGATGCACTTGTTGATTGAACACGTTACATTTTTCCTTCTGTTGTGACTCGTCAGTTGTCCATTTTGTTTTTATTTGTTTCAAGAATGGAAATGAATTATCAGCCCATTGTGTATTTTCTTCTTTCTAGAGTGCGGCTCTTTGGGGATTGGACGTGGCCCTATTGTCAGAAGCTCACGGTCTGGTGACGGACTTGCTCCTCGAGTCGTCGACGATGCCACCGCAATTGGCTAGCGGCTTGAAAGCTTTAGCCAATTTGCTGAGTCCTCCGCTGCCCCATCAATCGAGTGGCGGACCCATCATGGACAGGAGACCGCGCCACACGTTGCCTCACGTCGCCCTGTCGGACGTCCAGTACGCCTCTGACACGGAGGAAATTCCCTACACGGGCGAATCTTTATTTCAGCACCTCTCCAAGGTAAATAAAGAAACTTTCAAATCTTAGTCTGTAAAAAAAAAAGATGTGCAATATCAGTCCCTACATCTCCATCCAGTTGTGCAGTGTTGATGTCAAAGTGAATTTTTCTTTTCTCCTCTCCAAACCATCCATCCATCCTTCTCGGTGGATGGCCTTATTGGGCCTTTCCCTTGTGTCATCTTAAATCTTTTGGGAGAGCCGGTAATACTGCCTCCTTGACTCGCCTAGCTCGTCGCTGATGAATACGATAGGCAACTGCTCGAATGAATAGGGAGTCTTTTTTGCTTCGTGCGTCATCGCTCTTTTTTGGAGGAAGAAACATGAAGGGGAGCTATTTCTTTTTTTTTATATTCTTGTCTGCGGATTTCATACACGGTGCATTGACAAAACGGAGCTGGTATAAAACTCATTTTCAATAAATTTTTTTTTTTTTTCACTCTCTCCACATATTGACTTGTGTGTCCTCTCGTCTCTCTCTCCAATCACGAGAGATATTACATTAGTCAACTTCAAAAGCCCTTTGGCTGGCCATCACCCATCAAGTAGAAGGCGTCTTCGTTCTCTTTGCACTTTGAGTTTAAGAAAGAAGAGTGGTAGAACGAGTAGAAACAAATTTGTAAATTGAATTAAGGACGACCGCAAACTTCTTGCAGAAGGCCATAGCTATCGACCGGTTTCCCTCCCACTAAATTAGAAGCAAAGGAAAGGGCAGCTCGCATGAAGAGGGCATACAAAGCTCATGGCTAAAACTAAATTTGAAAACTACAACCACTGGTGATGGACTTACCGATTGAATTACTTGTATTCTTGGGATTGGGCTGGCGCTAATTGGATTTCTTGATCATGGGCTATTCAAGAGTCACACAGCTGACGCCAAACAAAACACGATCACTTGAGTGAGTGATCTCCGTTTGACAAGATGGCCAGAGCCATAACACTATGTATATACTATACTATCTCTCTGCTCCTGTTGTCGTTGCATTATTCAAAGAGAATGTCATCTTTTCTCTCTCTAGCTCTAACATATTTTTATTTGACTTTACTCTCAATTTAATCGATAGCGCCTTGCACAACCAATGGAAGATTTTCAGAATGAATTTCTTGAATTATGTTTCACCCGTTTTTCCCGACGTTATAGGAAAGGTTATAGGAAAGTGAATTGAGATTCGATGTCCAATCAACAAATGATGAGTGAACTGCAATATCCGCTTGATTATTTTTCTTCGGGACAATATACTCTTGTCATCTGGTCCGCATTGTCATCTGATCTGACTGTTTGGCTGTGACGTTCGATGCAAATGAGCTTTGCCGGACGCCTAAAATATACACACGATGTCAGTGACAAGGGAAAACCAAAGTAAACATACAACACACGATGGCGAGAAGAATAGAGAGAAGAGGGAACTCAATAGAAGAGAACAACAAGTCAAGATAAAGAATGTCTCCCATACTAGTGGTTTGGCTTGGCTTTGCCTTTATCATATGTGTACCAACGCCCAAAAGACGACGACGACGCTCACAGGCTACAATTCTCGTCCATCAAAGACTTTTCCCTTCGCCTCGTGCTTTTCTTTGCGGTCATGATGGAAATTTCCTCATGGCCTCCCAAGTGGCTCAGCCTCTATGAGAATAATAAAAGAAAAGAAAGAAAGAAAAAAATAAAATAAATAAATAGGCAAGACATTGATCTGCTGTGCTGCTTTTTGCTTCATTCCCCAGCGGGGGTTTACTGCGTAGCTTCTGCTGTCTCGATACAATTTATCTTCGGTTTGCTGGGTGGAGGCTATATAGCCCAAAGCTTTCATCACTTCAATTAGCATCTTGCAAGTTGTATGTACATTGTGTATCCGAATAATAATAAATAAAAACGGGGAACAACAGTCACAATGAAAGCAGAAAAAAAGGGATAATAACTAAGATATCAACATAACAAGCAACCTCTACAAAAAAGAAATAATGCAAGTTGAGGAGGGAGGAAGGATGTTAAGAGATGATCATCAACGTGCGCTTCGGGATATTCTACTGCTACCACTAAATAGTGATCACGACAATGTCGTACGCTGGCAGTAATAGAAGCCTTTTCGGCTTTTCCTTCTGTGTGTGTGTGTGTATCGAGCGGTCGTTGTATCCCCCCATCCCCCCTGAGCTTCAGAAGACGATATCAAACAACCAATATCGAAAGGGAAATAGATATATAAGGAAAGAGGATTGCAATCCTTGTCATGGTCAGCCGAAACTGGAGAAGTTGGGAGACGTCTGATATAGGAGAAATCGAGAACAATCGGCCGTCAGACGAGGAGGCAAGTGACATTGGCTCTGCAGCACGTTATGTGTATCATTTTCAACACACACACACAGTAGATACATTCGGCTGGATTGAAGTGGAACTGGCGACCGTTTTACTTTTGGTTTCCATATTGTATGACCGTCCTTCTCCTATATATATGTGTACTTGCACATCGAACTCAATAGTTGCGCCGAAATCTATCTGTCTGCTCTTGTCCTTTGTAATTCTATTGCCATCGGGGTCTTTTGTCTCTCTGACATGACGTAGATGCTAAGAGGATTCAATAATACCCACTTGATTGACGATGAATGACGGTTGAGCTGACTGTTGACAAAGATGAGACAGAACGACCAGGAAAGGTCGGTGCAGTACTTCGTCATCCAGTTTAATAGACAGTCACAGCAAGTGATCCCGTCAACCCTTTCCAACTGATGTTGAATTAACGTATTCATTTGTCGGCCTTTTGGAGTGACTCGTGAGAGACGCAGATCGATTCTTAAGACAACGTTCCTCAAAAAATTCATATTTACGAGAGTAAAGTGATGGAAAGTTGTCCCGTCTTGGATGACTATTGAATTAAGCCCGAAAAAATAAAAGATTACGTGTCTGTGTGAATAATAGAAATGAAAGGCAAAAAAAAATGATATCATTCGGAAACTCGCACAAGTTTAGAAGAAACGGGAGATGAAATAACAAGGGGATGTATACAGTCTGGAGAAAGATGGCCGATAGCGACAGGAAATTGGTAACACTGGGGGAGATGATGCGCACAGAAAAGAGTCAAATCATTGAATGTACTTGCTGCACTTTCTTATTACGTCACTCTCTCCCTCTCTCTCTGTGTGTGTACGTGATGCATATACTGTTTCCGCATAGATGGGTTTCCCTTAATAAGCGACGGAAACGGGATCGGCAGAGACTATTTGCAAACCTTTTCTCGTTGTAACCAGATTCGCCGCACCACCGCGTGATTACAGAGTTCCATTTATTGTTAGACATGGAAAATAACACGAATATTTCTTGGAACGCTCTTTTGCTTGATGTGTCTAAGAATCCGTGGTCCAACGAAGCGTGAGCACACTCCCGTGTTTCTACTTGTCTCGCAGAACTCGCTGTCGAATAGCGACAAGTTTGTTTGTTTTTATCTTGTTTTTGTCTTCTTTCTTATCTATAAGCAAAAGAGTGGAACAAAACCTACCGCTACAATATCTGTCTCTTTACTCTTTCTAATCTATTGCGTCTGTCACATCGGT
The DNA here is from genome assembly GCA_030770115.1 of Daphnia galeata. Taxonomy (NCBI): domain Eukaryota; kingdom Metazoa; phylum Arthropoda; class Branchiopoda; order Diplostraca; family Daphniidae; genus Daphnia; species Daphnia galeata. Next base: position 1,597,272 of record CM061121.1, read on the forward strand.
TGCTGGGCATTGAGCGTGACACGGTGATCAATATAGACGCTTGTTGGTTTCTTACGACTTCACGATTTCTTTCTCGATTCTTCTTACATTTAGGGAACTCATCTGAATGCAACACTTTCAGTTTGTCGCCTTTTTTTTTTGCAGATATTTACTCTGTCATCTTTCCGTCTCGGGATCCTTCGAACCTAATCTGTATTCACACATCATCATCGTATGTGTGTGTGTGTGTGTGCCTATCAAACGCCAATGAACAAACACAAAGCCATCAAAGCCAATCGACCGAAGCAGCGGAGTAGTAGATTTTCATTTCCTATCTATACTACAGTTCAGGCCAATACACCAGCATTATTGCCTTCTCATGTCCTCCTGTTGGCTGATGAAAAGAAGCCTTCTAACGTTCTAGTAGCCTAATCGTTATTGCATCACGAAATGTGTGTACAGTCGTAGGATTTTTCTTCTTCTTGGAAACGATATCTATCCGTCGTCCAGTTAGTCAATACCTTTTGAATCGGTTATTGACTAGCGAATAAAAGGAGAATTTGAAGGGACACAACAAAAAGCCGAGAAGAAATGAGTCAGTTCTAAATGCCATCAGTTGTTTCGATTCTCACGGCTCTCTCTGTCCATTCGCTACATCACCACTTTATACTGGAATATGTAGTGTTTTCTATCGATAAATAATATTGAGAGATCTCCTTCTTTTATTAAAAAAAATAATAATAATAAAATCTGAACTTGAGGAGATTGATCCGAATCCTAGGAGACGGAGGAGAAAAATAAAAGATAGGCCTGGTCTTATTTAATCTGTATGTTACGACTTAGTAGTAGTAGCAGCCAGCCTAGTAGTGGAGCCGATCAATCGATATTGACGCTAGTCACTCTTTCCTAGTAGTGCAGAGTCGATTGAGATTCTGAGGAGGAGCGCTCAGTCGATTTCTTTGAAGCGTATTCTCTCGAGAATGAAGAAACGAACTATTAATAATAAACCATATATAGGACCAGTTGACTATATAATATGTATTATTTGAATGATCGAGAAACACACAGGGAAGGTAGTTTTCTTCCGTTATTTTATTTTTTTTTTCTAAATATATTATATTCTAGTCGCTGGTTGAATGATTTTTTTTCCTATTTCTAATGACTTAGATCGATGCCCTTCACTATATGGGGATGCCCCTTATCGTTATTGAAAGTTTTTCTTGTTGTACATTGGTTGAATCAAAGTTATTCCCCTGTTAGTTTCGTCAGGCTCCATCAAGTATGTGAGCAGTGATGCAACGTTGGACTACAATAACTTTCCCGCTTATCGCATGCGATATGAATTCGTCGCCGAATTGTTAAAGCTCGTATAGTAGTAGAGTAATATAACAAACTACGCCTACATGACGAAGCTCTTACTATCTGGTAAACTACTACAAAGGACCATTGATCCATTGTGTCGAATCCGTTGTTGACAGTTCCATCATGTTTCTTTTGTATACGGACGGAAAATGTGTAAGTGCACCCCAATCCGCAGGAGCGACAGCAACAATGTTTATTCTTTATACTATTTTTTTTTATTCACTCCATTTTACCTTTTTCTTCTCCCCTTTTTTTATATCGTCGTCCAGTTGTGCATACAAACCGGCTGCCACTGTGTGCACTTTGTATAAAAGAGTATACAAACTGCTGCTCTTTGGCCAAATTGAATTTCCGCGCCCTTTTTCGCGTTCGACTAACGGTCAATGTTGGTGTAACTTGTTAGAAAACCTTGACGGTAGGACTGGTCACACAAGTTTGGCAGCCCAAGGAGATGAAATACTTAATAGTATTGACGGGACTTTTCTTTTTCTCGAGGGGTTCGCAACTCGGCCGCCAGGTGTACGAGACGCCAGAATTTGATTCTGATTCTGGCGTCAATTTTGAAGATTCTGGCGTCAATATCAAAGATTCTGGCGTCAATTTTAAAGATTCTGGCGTCTATTTTTAACATTTTAATTCTATTTTTAAAATTTCATGAACTTAATCTGTATTTTATCGACATTTGGAAAATACTTATTTTGACTTGGAAGATTCTGATTCCTGAATCATTTTTGGAATTCTGGCGTCATTTTCAATGATTCTTGATTCTGATTTGGGATTCCAGAATCGATTCTCGGGCAAGTGTACGAGATTCTTTTGAGTTGCGAACCCCTCGCTTTTTCTTTATTGATTGCTGATTGGAAATATTTGATGATAAACGAGTCGCACAAATTTATTTACGTGACCATTGCGAAACGTGACCATTTTATTCATTTGGTTTGTGTTTTGTTTATTTATACAGAAAGGAAAACGTTTCGTGCCTCCTAATCTTTTGCGGAGGATGTCGACCAGTACATGGACAACGACAACATCAGCCACCGGAATGCCGACCATTGAGCCGGAGCCTTGCCGGAAGCGGACCGCCAGTTTCAGGAGTGGATTGGGTAAGTTTATTTTTATTTATTCTTTCTTTACTAAGCTACGACGCACGTCCAGGATTTTCTTTTCTTTCTCTCTTTATATCCCCTATTCTTTTGCCGCTACCCGTATAGTGAATGGATAGTCTCAGTATATCACCGTACATACTGGGCCATTTTCGTTATAATAACCCCTGCTGTTGATGTGTTATTTACACGTCCGTATAGCGCCTAAACGCATCTAAAACGTCTTTCACCGCAACAATTCTCTCAAAATGACCGCGAACCTGCAAGCTACTTGCGGTCGTTTTGTTTTTGATGCTCCGTTTTTCCTTCCTTCTCGTGGAGTGTGTAGTGAAAGGAATAAAATATACGTTCGGCTATACATATTATATTGTCTTTTCCTATCCCTAAAGCGCGCGCACAGTTAGGGCATTATATAGCCAGATAAGAATTTCATCGTGCGGTGTGCAATGACGGCACCCGCTGCCGGTCTTTATTTTTTCTCCTTCCATAGGGGCCTGCCACCGGTTATTGTCGCATAATGTATAACCCCAGACGCACAAAGTAAATAGTAAATGGAAAGAAAGTGGCATTGGATGAAGCGGTAGCAGCCTATACGGCATATATTGTATCCGTTTTTTTTTTCCCCTTTTATTTATTATTTGCCATATTCTTTTCCTTTCCATTACTTTGATTTGTTTTTTGTTTTGTTTTGTTTTTCTATTCACCTACCGGCATAATACTACGTTACTGTGTTTCTGATATTGCTCCGGCCCGCTCCGACAGATTCAACATCCCTAGTGTAGAGGGACTTCTAAGAGCCCTGCAGTATATGCACTCACGCACGTCTATCAGACTTTATGGTTGCAGCAGCTACGAGCAACAGCAACAATATGTAGTAGAGAGTCATCGTATATCGTGCACGTATAGTATTAGGAGCCGTCTAAGATCATGACCGTTCCCCGCTCCACATAGACACTGTGCATGTCCTCGACACATTGTACTTGCCTATCGTATGTACCACCTCTTGTGTCTTTCCTCTCTAAAAATGTTGTTATCTTTTCAGAAAAATCGTCTCCACTTTGAAGTAATCGAATTGACTATTTTCTCGTCTCGCGTTCAGACTGCTTGCTGGCCTATATATATTCAATAGAGGAGTACGAGGATGGATACCCCCCTCCATTCCTATTGTAATTGCTAGGCTATTTTTCCATCCTCTATATCACTCTCTAAGTCGATCACGTGTGCTGTGCTATTACCCGTAAATTTAGACCGAAATTCGGTGGCTTCTCTCTCTCTATCTCCAGTGTCCCGTTGATAAAACGAAATTAAATTTCCAGGTAAAAACACGTCGATTGGATAGTGCCTCCATGCCTCTACAGACTTGAGCTTCATTAAGGCATGGACTTATTGGACTACTATATTTCTAAATTTACTAATACGACAGCCGAATGGAATTTTCTCGTGTGAGAGTAGAACAGTGGAAAAGGGTTCGAGCTAAATTTAATTAATTTCGGCTCTCATTCTTCCCCTTGTAGATTCCCATCCCACTTGAACTTATTAGCCAAACTTCCCTACTGTTTTCATCTTGTACACAGAAAGCAGCAGCAGTGCAGTGTACCACGATATTATACATACAAGACTCGATATTTTAGAATTGTTCAACTTCAAAGTGTAGGTAGGCGTTATTAAAAAACAAAACAAAAACGCGTTCAGTTCTGTGGGATTTCCAAACATGGGCCGGAATTCATCGCGAGAAGGTTTTTCTCTAAAGAGAGCGTAAAAAATAGAAGAGAAGACGAAGCCAATAAAGAAAGAAATTGGAAGGATATGAGAAAAGATCGTTATTGCGTTAGGATCATATAAGAGACGACGCCACCGACGCTGACTAGAGAATAAGAAGCGCCAGGCCTTAGAACGAGGAAGTTTGATAACTTCATTTTGGCGCGCCATTGAGTGTGCAAAGTGCACACGATAAAAAGAAAAAGAAGGGCAAAATGCCTCCTACAGGACGACTAAGACGAGGCGTAGTGAAAAAAAAAAAAAGGTTAACAGCCACAAAATATCGGCGGGAGTTTCACGTCTCTGAGCTCGTTCTCTGTGTGCACTGGCGTGAACGCGGGTGTGTCTGCCACCGCCGCCCTTGTTTTGTTTTTTTTGCGTCGTATATATTTAATCCGACGACGACTCGAGTTGCCTACCGAAATTGCCCTTGTATATTTTGCCATACTTTTTTCTTTCTCTACTTGTGCAACTATTCGCCCTAGACACTCTTTTCTCTCACTAGATCTGTAGTTTTACAACATGATGGATTTTCTTATATTTTTTTTTGGATCGCGTTATGCTCCTTTTTCTCTCTCTCATTTTATTATGTTTCTTTGAATATTATTCCACCAAAACAGATACCATAAAATGGAGAAGAAGAGCGAGCATTCGCTTCAGCCTGTTTTTCTATTCCGTTCTTCTATTTATTACGTGAACTATATAAGAATGTGAGTCAAATTCTTTCTGTCAGATTCTCTCTGCATTGAGTTACTGCCGTTCCGCATATGTAAATAAGGAGGTACAGAGATGTGTTCGTTTATATATAATACAGAAGCCCATCAAAATCCGCTAGCTTCCTAGGGATTCGACGTTGCTACCTTATACTTAGAAGTCAAACGTTGCTTGTATTCACGCTTCTGGGAATGGCTATGTATTTATAGAATATTCTGCAGCATTATGGTAGTTATTATCCGCATCGAAAGAGTAAGGGCCAAATAACGAAAGATGAAGCTTATGTCTATGCTTATTTGTGTACGATAATGTGATCAATTCTATAAAGGAGCTTCTATGATCAAGAAGAATTTGACTCTAGGGAGAGTCTTTGTTACGCAACCTAAGGTTTCGTCATATACTAAGGTAACTACCAAAAAGTCAATTGGGCCCCAAGATGAATCCAATTTCTTGATTTAGTCAGGAATGACGTAAATGGTTGTGAATTTTGTCAAGTCTTCTTATATGCAGAGAACTGTCGATCGAGATAGCGGAACGATCTATCATTTCCCAGGTTTATTATAAGCCAGAGAGAAATAAGCCATCGGACTTCAGCTGATCGGCATCGACGACGAAGACGTGACGGCTCAATTTTCGGCCGGCATTTTTCTTTCTTCTTCTTCTTGATGGATATAATATATATACATTTTTTTTTCATCTAAAAAAATGATATGACGTCTGTCGTCGACTCGTCCGTGTCAGAGATTTCGTTGAATCTTGAGGGTCTGGTTTTTTTCAATGAATAATCAAAAATCTTGTGGAACGTGTTCTCTACATCTTCCAGCTCTCGACGATAATTTCGCTCGTTCGTTCCCTTGGTCTTTTCCATCCCACGACAGCAACACAGAAATATCGGAAATTGTTTGGTCTCGTATAGAAGACTAGAGTAAATAATGATTAAGGACCTCACAGCCACACAATAGACAGTCTGGATATTGCTCAGATGTTGAGCAGAAAATGTGGGACATATAGACTCGTATCAGGGGGGTGTAGTATATCTACGGATATACTTTCAAGGTGAATCATCCATCGTCGTCATACAATCCGATGATGATGATGTGATGTTTGTACGGACTTTAGTGCGTGCGTTGGTCCGCATATAACGCGACTATAGTTACAATCTGCCATTGTATAGTAGAGATATATTATATACTATACATCTGGGCATTGTCTCTACTCCGACTGGTATAGACTAAGATGCTGGGCTGCTCCCATGCCATTATGGAAATGAGGAGGATGTAAGGGCCACAAGGGGCTATTGCCATATTATAGGGTCTGGATGAGAATGGATGGGCGATGAGTAATAAAAGGAAAATGGGGAGAAAAAATAAAGAAAGAAAAGTCTTGTGTAATAATTCTAAATGGAGCGTCGAGTAAGAAGCAGCTTTGCCCTGTCCACATTGTATATACCCAACGGGCAGCTTCATCATCTTTTCCTTGGAAAAGAGAAAATGAGAGAGAGATGTTGCACGCGGAGATGTGGATGGTCTTCAATTCATCCATCACATTCGCTCCTTGGCATGAGTGATCTCGCTCGTTGAATAAGCTCTATCCTTGTACGTGTGTGTGTGTGTTAGAGAGAGAGTGCGTGTGCATCGTCAATATCGATTTGGCGACGACGAAAAGGAGAGCAAGGACAAACGGGCGTGTAACGGACAGAGGAAATGGAAGACAAGAGGTCGAATGACGAAACCTCGCACTCTTCCCCCCTCCCATCACCCGCTTTTCTGAGTAGATATTCGTATTGTATACTCGAACCGTCCTCAAGGACTTTTAGACGTGCTGAAAAAGGTGTTGTCCTATCTTGCCAACAGATTTATAAGCACAATAATCAGATGTCCGTCTTGTTATCGAATTGAAAAAAAAATATATTTATTTATTTGATTTTATCGACCACCAATGGTGTTAATGGGAGGGAATCCCCTCTCGGCCCAGCTATAGGAGAAAACAGGATAGTAAAAACAAATCGTGATTAAACCAAAGATGTGGTCATATGAGAATGAGGAAGCGTCTCGGCTATCGTATAGGAATTAGTGGATATTAGGATATTAGTGGAACCCGATCGCTTTTTTTCTTCTTCTTCTTCGATAACTTTCTTTGTTAGACTTTGCGAGAGACGGCAGCAGTGCTCGGCCAGTCGTCCTTGTAATTTGGTTGAGGAATACAGTGACGACGATATGTGAGGGCGCAATGGAAACTGGACTATTATCGACCGGGTGAGTAGCAACTGGCGACATTTAGCCCCCCCCCAGTTTACAAGACGAACAAGCGACGCTTTCTTTTTCACGTTTGACTTCTGTTTAGTAGTTGTACGACAATATAAGCCGTAAGAAAACTCATCAACATTTTCGGTGGGATTTCCTTCTTTGGTATAAACGAAGAAAGAAATCTGAAATTTTTGAAATCGAAAGGGATTCTTTCTTTCTTTCTTCGACTGCGATGTGCGGTGTGCAGCTACAAGGGCACCAGCAGAGACTCGACTCTCTTTCGGATCGGTTTCAGCTCTTGTTTGGAGTTGAGCAGCTAAGTCAAAAGAAGAAAAACTGGTAAAAGAAACCCTAAAGAATCAACTTTGCCTTGTAGTCTTTGCTTGGCTGGCGTGTTGAGTATAGAGACGATCCGAGTATCGGATCGATCGTGGAATGAAAACCAAGAAGAAAGCGAGAGTGTTTGATAAAAGGAAGGAGGAAGAAGAAGAAAATGAAAGATACTATGAAAATCTAGACGCATTCATCCGCTTTTTTTTTTTTTTGCGCTCAAGGCTCGTTTTGTTTGCCAGAGCCAGTACTGCTGATTACAATAGGCGTGTGCGAATACTAATTCCAGGCTATTATGCGCGTTTGTTTTCTTTCACTGGGCCAGACAGCACGACTCTTTGTCCACATAAATTATCGATAACACTACACACACCTCTCATAGACGAAGAGAATTTCCCGTCAGTTCTTGAATGCATCGTCGATATCCAACGGACGTAATGATGCTAACGTCATTTTTAATGGCCGTTAGTTATTTTTCTAAAAATAGTCACTTTACGTCAGTCGATCCCCACATTCATTGTTTTCGCGAATTAAAAAATCATCAGCATTATTATGTAGAGCCGCTCTGAAAGAAAAACAAAAAAAATGTTCATTATCCCGGAAGTTAATTCAAATCCTTATCGTTTCTCTTCCATAGTTGCCACAAACTTTGCGTATTTTTCTTGAATTTAACCTATTTTTATTATTTTTTTTTTTCAATTTAATCACTCAGCTGATATAAGCGAGATTGTATGGTACGCAGAAATGGGTCCGTTCAAATAATCAACAAACAACTCGGCAACTTCAAAAGTTTTGTCATTTATTTTCTTTTTTAAAAGCAACGGTTTGATTCGTTCTTGATGACGTAAGCGCATGCATGCTTGGTTGGTTTTCAATTAGCCTGAATAGATTTCACAGGAATCGGCATGTTACTTGGCGATCATCGGTCACCGTTTCCACGTTTTCCGTCTAATCAAAAACGCTCCCTCTTCTAATATGTGTACATTTGTATACACACGTTGTAATTTTCTTTCTTTGATGTCTTCATCTCGTTTTCTCTTCTTGCACTACTATCTAATACCGACTCTTCACAATCCTCTCACTGATCCTTGTGAATTCCGACAGCAGTCTTTTCATCAACTCCCTTACACCGCTGCTCCATGCTTCTTGAAATCCTCCCTACGCGTTGTTGTAAATCTTTATATATCATGGAACTAGTTTACTTTCATTTGCTTTTGTTATTATATGTATAAATATTATATGTATGTATATTTTTTTTTTGGGTGGAGGTGGGTGACTGCTGTATACTTTTCGTCGGGATTTGTGAGTGTCCTATTGTATTCGCACCATCACCGAGAGATGATATTTACTTTTGAAACTTTTTCCTACGGTTACGGTTGCGGTTCTCGTTTTACCAGACGTGGACGTTTAGGCTATATACAAATATACGTCCAATTGCTTAGATCTTCAAACTAACAGACCTTTTTTTCAGACTTAACTATAATTCAAGGCATGTTACACAAAACGTCAGTTTGCCTGTCTTTTCTCCGCCCGTTTAAATTGGGCCACCCGCGCATGTGACACACTCTTCTCACGCTTCTTCATCTTCTTTCAACTCTTCAAGAGTATATGTGGTCCCTCCCAGACAGAACTGGAGAGTGAGTGATGCGACGCATTGTTTACAGTGTCTCATCGCGTCGCAGGGTCTATCCTTCCCGCTGTCTTTCGTGTGCCGATTCGTCTTTCTCTAGACGCTCCCGTCCTCTTTGTCTATTATCTGATTAGACGACGGCTGAGAAGAAATCCAAGGCGAATACGATAGGTGGGACTAGAGGTAGCGTAGAGTACATCCATAATACGACAGGCAAGAAGAAGACGCAAATCTTATTTCCGAACACGCAGAGCAGCTCCATTACCAAAAATAAACGGGAAAAAAAAAAGAAATAAAGGCAGGGGAAAGTGTAAAAAAAACAAAAGAGATGAATCCATTTATGGATTCTATTATAGAGGAGGGAATAAGAGGACGCCGAAATTGGGTCTTGATAAAATCCCAGGGCGTCGTCTGACCGATCGAACGGCAAAACTTCGGTCCGACGACCGACCGACCAACCGAACTGATGACTTTTTTGTTTCTGCGCGATTGTGCCAATCGATTTTCGTAACGGGAAATCGATACTAAAAGTAGACTGAAATACTCGTCGATTATTGTGTAATCATGCCGTCTCTTGTTGTCATTTATTTTTTCTTTTAGACGGGACAACAGCGACGACGTCGTCATCAAGTCCGAACCAAAGTCAACTCTCTCTTCCGGGACTGGTGGCTTTCAGTTCCAATGAGCCAATGACGATCAGTCAAAACATCAATAACATCAACAACAATAATTCGGCCTCGACGCCTTCGGGTAGTAACAAGAGTCGGAGCCACTCGACGACTTCGCTCTACAATCAACATCCGAACGGCAAGCGACTGATGCGCGAACGGAAAACGGTGTGCAGTCTCCATCCTCTGTCGTCGACGACGACGCCTAACGAGTACTCATCGACTGGCCTTCTCCTTCACGACAATACGTCCAATTGTTCAGGACTGAACGATTCAGAAGCGCTTCAACAACAGCAGCAACTGCTGCATTTACGGGATCGAGACGATTCTGAAAATGAGGCTTTTAGTTACTCGTTGCCCGGATCAGCGGTCGACAGTCGTCGAGGATCCGGACTCAGCACTAGGTACGATAATGACCGTGACAAGACGAAATCTTTCATCTTCTCATTTGGTGTGACATCTTCTTCTTATTCGATCGGTTGGCTCTCGACAGTCTGGATTCATTGGTCGTAATTTCCTGTATTCGTCCGCTTTGCTTTGGACGATTTCCATCGTTAGAAAGAGAGAGAGAGATGAAAGATTTCAGGTTCGGAGATCATCTGAGAGCAGTTATTAACGCTCTTTTGCATTGGGAGAAATCGAATGGGAGATGCAAGTTTACACACTCAATCCGTTATGGGTTAAAAAACAAACTCGCTCATAGGACCTCGTCGTTTCGAGCCAGCGTGGACCCTTCATTCGTTATTTGACGAAACGCTTCGATTGTCAAACGTGGCGAATAGTAAATATCAATTCGATCAAACAGCCTGAGACTGACGTGAGAGTTTCTCTTTCACTTCAAAGAGATATTATTCTTTTGTGAAAGTCTAAAGAATGACATGAAAAGGATAGGCTAGCAAACACACTTGACGGTATTCTACAGTTAATTAATGTCATCATTTAAAAGATCTTGAAATTGTAAACGAAATGAAATCATTCAAATAAGGGCGGCTAAAATTTCAAACAGAGTCTAATGTTTGTCTCTTTCCCGGCGAAACCTTCAAATATTGACTTTTCATGAATGAATGAAATGATTTGATTAAAGGTCTTTTGATATTACAAATTTGGAGGATAATGAAGGCGTAAAGTTCATTCAAAATAGATTCAAAGAAAAGTTTGGTTTCATTACGACTGCATATGAGCAAAGAAAAAGAATTGTCGAGATTGGATGTACAAAAAGAACTGATTCTTGACGAGCTTCTTTCATCAATGGTTCCATCAAGCCCAAACTCTAATTGATCCCAGGTTCGTGAAAACATGGGAAAAATCTGTTTGTCAGCCTCTTTTCACCTGCGTCGTATTCGGAGAACACGAAAAATCCCCATCCTGACAGAGTGACGGCAAGTTTCAAGCACGTCGGGCTTCACCTTGTCAACCAGTTTCTTCCACGGTGGATGATTCAAAGTTCATATCTTCCCTCGAAGCTGCAGTAATCGCTCATCTATTTTTGAGTGGTGGTCCCTGGTTCGACGGACTCACGGTACGATTATGTGCACGACAAAGTTTTGGGTTAGAGTGCATCAGTCGGATAGAGAACTCTGAACAGACGGAGAGAAGTGTATGACGGATGGCGCGTAGGTAAAGTGGAAGAGAATGGCCGAGTTTTAGTTTTCGTCGATGACGACCGAATAACAAAGTTGATAGTGCGGCCATTCCCTATAGTTTCCATTATTTTATCTAAACTTTGTCTCAATTACTTGTGCACTTTTAGGCGGAGTTCGGGAGCCGGAAGCGGTGCCGGTGGAGGTGGAAGCGTTGGAGGTGGAGGAAGCCGAAGAGGATCAGCACAGCATCCAATCGCTGTAATCGAAGATCAACGGTCTACCGGTGCTGGATCGGATTGCGAAGCCCCTGAGTCTGGTAGTTCGAACGTGTTGCGGATCACCGAATATGTCACGTCGCGCACTTTGGCCAGCTGTCGAACCGGAAGTAACAATCGGCAGATATCCAGCTACGAAGATGACGAGAACGATGGCGACGGAGAAGCCGGAGATGACGAACTGGAAAGCGGAGACGCGGCTGACAGCGGAGAAACGAGTCGACAACAACAACAAATCCGTCCGGGTCGGCGTTTCGGCCATCTCAGTGGAGGTTCTGGACATGGCAGTATTAAACCTCGAACTTCCGATTACGAGAGTTCCGATTCACCCAATTCGAGCGACCATTGCGAAGAGTTGTCGGTGCCCAGCAGCCGAACATGCACCGCTCTAGAAGAACCGGAATTGCAACAGCAGCCGCCCGTAGTCATCCGCACCGAAATCGAAGACCTTGATTGTCCTCATGCAATTTCTTATTCTGGCATCGATGCGGACGACGAAGATTACATTGGCGATCGGGTAAAAGAAATATAGAAAATAGCAATAAGTGTTATTTAAAAAATTCTCATGGCTTTGAGCTTAGTCTCATAGCATTTACCGTGTTTCCTCTCAAGTCTTATTTAAGCGACAGTTTTTTTTTTCTTTTATTTTGAGAAGGAGGGAGGGTTGCGGATGACGGTCTCGACGCTTTTTTCCGCTTGCAGATGTTGTGGGTCGCATCACATGTCGTTTTAAAAGTGAATGTCGAATCCGTTAGCCTTGGGAAATAGATCGTGATTGGAAACAGCCGTCTTGGTTGGCGGAGCAATAACGAGAGAGCGAAGGTGGAGATCCTACTACGTGTTTCTTGTGGGTGGCTCACCCCCCATTCCTCCCTGAAAGGGGGGGGGTGTGAGCTGTATTGGGGTTTCGTGAACTTGTGAACGAACAGTGTCATAGCAGGATTGTGTCTTTGATATTGTGAAAAAGAAGTAGGATGTTACCATGGAGACATTGATTGGAGAAATCCCATGTAGCCAACTGCCCCGTTCCCAATTAGTCTGACATTTTTCAAATCAAAAATTAAAAAAAAAAAAAACGAACTGAATCCTTTCTGATTGTGCTAACTTTTTTGTCTTTTTCTCATTCAATCACCGGGATGTCTCGGAATTAGGAGTCGTTCAAAACGCTTGAAGAAAAAGAGAATTGTAGATTAATTTTGCTGGATGATGGATCTCGTTTCGATCTGGACCAACTGGAATCCGACCAACTATTGAGCGACCTCAAAGAATGGGACTATCCTATCTTCGATCTACTGGATCGCTACACTGACAGAATTCTTTCAACGGTAAGACCCTCCTCCTACTTGGGAGACTCTGCTTATTAATTTTCGCAATTGTTCAAACAACCACACCACGAATGTCACGAGTTGTCACATAATTTGATCACCAACTTTTCTCGGGTTCATTCGAGCGATAAAAATGCAGGATAGACTCACTTTCCGGTAGATATGAAGGAGGAGACTGGGTGATGGCGATAAAAGTCTTAGGCTTCAACTCTATCGCGGGCATCTCATGAATAGTAGCTGGGAAAACTAAAAGACAACAAAACCAACAAAAGAGGGACTCTCTCTATACTGCTTACCATAAAGTGGAATAACAGCTCATTTCCATCGGTTGGGATGTGGGAGGGAAAAAGGGGGAGTTTTGACGTCACGCACTGACAGGATCGGCCTTGAATGACTCAAAACGGCGTGCCAAAACAATCCGCGCCGTCCTCCTCCTAAGAATAGTCCGTTAAGGAGGAGATTTTGCAAGGCCGACGCATTCTTGGCTGGCCGCCTGATAAGGCGTGTAAATACGGTCGCGTCTGTTCCCAAACGACTAGCACGTGTACCAGAGAACAACCAACCACGCACGATAACAGAGAGGAGGGGGGGGGGGATGTGTCAAAAATTTCAATTCAACAACAAAAAAGGGAAACTAAAAGGAAATGAAGAGCGCGACTATTGCGACGGACAAAAGGCGCCAGTGCCACTATAATCTCACGACGACGCTCAGTTAAATTCTTTGGTCTTTGTGAATAGATAATAAGAGAGACTGAGTGCAACCGAGTCTTAGATGAATAAGAGAGCACGCCAGTGCGCAAGGAAATTATCTCACTCTTGACTGTAAATCGTCGGCGGAGCAGAGACCGAAGCGGAGAGTCTTTTAGCGGAGGTTGTGCACGCCTCGTTTCACCTAGCAAAGTATTTCCCTTCATCATGGATGACAAGGAAGATGAACTCGCATCTATAGTAGAGTTTGTGTTGTTTTGTTTTTTTAAATATATTCGCAAGTAGCCTATCCAGTTTCAAGTGAGAAGAAGAAACAACGCCGAGTGAAGCGAATACAAGATTTATGATCTCGTCTCTCTCCAGGGCAAACACTCGTCGAATGGTGGAGTCTCTTTTCATTTTCTTGCATCCGCTCTTCTCCAAATGTTCTACAGGCAGTTTTCTTCTTTTTCGCAGTCTCCTTGATGCTTGTTCAAAGTGATGACGCAGCAATAAAGATAGTTTTTTTTCGTATATTTTCTACACTCGCGGGGGATCTGCAATGATCAATATGGTGACGTTTTTCCCTCTGGCGGCTAGTTCTCTTTCTTTTCTATCATTCCTTCCCATTTCGCCGACCGAAATCTGCTTCCGCCGAAAAATAAAAGACGAGGAATAAGAAATAAAGAATTCCAAAAATAAAGGAGGAAACACGTAACCATGAGTCCCGTTCCAAGTTCAAGGATCAAAATCGAATCTCTGGTAATGTTTGAAAGTTAAACCTTTATTCAAAGTGGCAGAAATCAAACGTAAGAAAAATAAAAAAAGAAAGAAAGAAGATGAGCGAATGGTACCGGAAGTGCATTACTGCATCAAAGGAAATAGCACATGGCCGGAAACTAAACTAAATGACGGACTGGTATCACGGAGCATATGCGATAGCGTGTGTGTATATTAACGGAAAATATCATAAACACAAATCAGGAATAAAGGGCACACAGGCCAAGGATGAATAAGGAAATGGATGGCTTCCTGTTCTGTCGTCTTTTTTAGATGCTATTTTTTTGTTTGTTTGTTTGCTCCTCTTCCTTTTACGTACTAAATTTTACTTCAATAACCAGGGATTTTTTTTTAAATTTGTATTTTCTACATTTCTTTGAAAAATAAAATGCATCAAACTAGCTTGTTAATAATTTGATTGGTAAATGAAAATTCTTGTTATTTATTTCTGATTGTAGACGTGCTACCGAGTCTTCGCCGAAGTAGGGCTGTTTGATACTTTTAAGATTCCCGTCCGGGAATTTTTCCATTTTTTCCACGCCCTTGAACTGGGTTACCGAGATAAACCATGTAAGTTTAATTTTTTTTTAAATTTAATATTTTTATTTTCCTTCCAATTTGTATTTTTGCATACATTACAGAAGCATCCATCCGTCAAATTGAATTAATAGCTTTACTTTTGTATCTGGTAGATCATAACCGAACGCACGCCTCCGACGTGCTTCACGCCGTCTTTTATCTGACATCACAGCCTATTCCAGGATTTACTGTTCACTCGCTGGATTCCGATCCCAGCTCGACTCAAATCCATGGTGAGTTCTCTCTCCCACCATTACCACATTCTTCAATCTCTCACTTTTATCCCCCACTTCGATCACTCTTCTTTTCTTCTTCTTCGCCCGTCTTGATCTTGTAAGAACTTGGAGGCTCTTAGGACTGTTGGAAAAAAGAAAAATATAATTTACAAATATATATTGATATACAGTATATAATATAAGGAGGGTAGAGAAGATCAATACTACACGCTGCGAAGTCTTTGAAGAGCGATGTAATGGAATACTGTACAGGTTTTTGGTTGAATGATTCTAGATGTTGGCTGGGGGGTTTTTTTTTTCATCTGCAACAGCAAGTAACGAGTTGTCATGTCAAGGTTTTCTGAACATGATCCGGTTGGTGGGGCTCATGGCTAGCTTTGATTCTCGTTCGCTAATGGTCCCGTGTTACGCGTGAGTGATATAGACCACTCATTGCATCTGCCAACCGTTGGAATGAAAAGAATAATACCCGAACGACGGTATCGTAGTAGAGGCTCAAGTTTTTATTAAATTGTTCAGGAAGCGTACCCACTCCGTGAAATTAAATAGTAAATTAATATAACATTTGATGGCTTCCCGTTTCAGCTAAGGGTTGTCGATATTTGATATTTAAGACGTGGGTGATTGCTCGATTCTTCCACAGTAACAACAGATGAAGAGTACAATGCACTCAGTTGGAGGAGCACAAAGAGAAATTGGGTCGCAACTTGCCTGGATTGTACGCAAATCCTCGAGTTGGAGAACAACAATGCGCAGCGATGAGGAAAGGCCTGTAATCCTCTTGAGGATACAGGCGACCTCAGTATAACCCAAGCGTGAGGAGAAATCACAAAAAAAAGCGATGAGATGATGTAATCATTCGACCTGACAGCTCCAAGAGTCCTATTGGATAGGTGGTGCACCTGCAAACAATTCGTCTGCCGGCTCATTTTTGCAGAGAATAAAGGGATTTTTCGCACGTTTTAAATGACAAAAAAAATGCTTACTCTGATTGTGTCATCAAATATAGGTGTGGATTCAGCTAGCCCAAGCCCAGCGTTGGTGCAGCGAGCCTCGTTCAATTTCGAAGACTTATGGAATCATGGGCGCTAATTTCCCCGCCTTGGAATTGATGGCTCTCTACACGGCGGCCACCATGCACGACTACGACCATCCGGGCAGGACCAATGCTTTTCTCGTCACTACCCTTGCCCCTCAGGTAAATAAAATGTTCATCAGTCTTTTATTGTTATGTTTAGTAAACGAGAAAAGAGGTGAAAAACAACATTTTCTATGATTCGATTTCATTAATAAAAGAATCTAAATAGGCCTCATCGTAGGATAATATTGTTCAACTATAGAAGAAGAATTGATCTAATTTTAGTTGTGTGACAATGGGCAAAAAATGTCAATATTGTTTATCGACAAAAGACTTTCTGTTTCTTGTTGAGGAACCCAATTCCGACAGCACTTGACTCGATATAGACGAAAAGTTGCTCATTATTTCTGTCTTTGTTCGGAGATAGAGGAAGGGGAACTCTATCGATCTGAAACGGAAAAGAAGGAGAGCTTAACACAATGTCCCTTTGTTGGAATCGTTCTCTTTTCTTTTTTAAATCCCCGTTTTATTCATGTCATCTTAACGCATGACAAGGTAAAAGTTTAGGATTCATTCTGCTTTAAAAAGACTTATGGTTCTAGTCGTTCTAGTTCAATGCCAATGTCCATTTGACTGGACAGGCTCCAACAGAAAAGATTTTAAGAAACATTACGACTTGCACGAACCTTGTCACATTATTTTCAGACAGAAGGTTAACGATCTTCACCTTTTTTTTTCTTTGGAAATACTAGGCCATATTGTACAATGACCGTTCTGTCCTGGAGAATCATCACGCAGCAGCCGCTTGGTCGCTATTTCTGTCCGATCCTCGTTTTAATTTCCTTGTTCACTTGGAACGGGCCGAATTCAAACGTTTTCGCTACCTTATAATTGAAGCTATTTTGGCCACGGACTTGAAACGCCACTTTGAAATCCTGGCCGAGTTTAACGCAAAGATGAACGACGCCGATGCTCCTGGCATCGATTGGACCAATGAGACGGACCGGCTTTTAGCCATGCAAATGTGTATTAAACTAGCTGACATTAACGGCCCGTGTAAGATCCACGACATTCACGTCCAGTGGACTCATCGCATTGCCGAAGAATTTTACGAGCAGGTAAGTTGTCAAGCAGATTCGCCGAAATATATGAAACTACATGTCGTTGATTATTTGTTTTAGGGAGACGAAGAAGCTGCCCTAGGTATGCCCATTTCACCATACATGGACCGTAACAATCCACAGTTGGCCAAATTACAAGAATCTTTTATCAACCACTTGGTGGCTCCATTGTGCAACGCTTACGGAGAAGCCGGACTATTGCCCGGAGAATGGGACGATGGTGTCCAAGACGACGACGATGAAAGCCTTCCGAGCTCATTTTATAGCGACGAAAGTGGATGTCATGACGACAGGAGAGCCAGTTCTGGGGAAAGTTCGTGTTTGACTGAACTGGACAGAGACATCGAACCATCAGCGGGTTCCGGTAGCGATTCGGACACGCCCGTTCATCGAAAACGGTCCCCGACAGGAAGAAAGATCCTGTGTCTGCAAACTCAACATCTGCAAGAGAATCATCAATACTGGGTTACCCAGATAAAGGTGTTATTTCTTCAATGTTGTTTTTTAAATGTGCTAAACTTTATTCAATGAATTTTTTTTTTACAGGAGAGTGAACTTCGGCCATCTGTTGATAGCGCGGGTGTATCGTGTTCTGGTGGAGGTCGATCCTGTGAAGATTTTGGTGACAATAATAGCTCAGGTGATTCCAGTCCAATAAGCCTCAGCGAAGACCGAATGGAACCAATTGCGGAGGAAAATAGTCCAAAATCATTTGAACGCAGTTTTAGCTTTGTAAGTTGTTATCTTCAGATGCTTCAAATATAGTCTTCTATACTTTTAAAAGTGTTATGGTAAAAAAATAATGACTTTATTTACCCTTTTTTAGGAGAGGGAAGACTCGAAACTTTGAATACGATCGACTTTTGGTGTGGCATCCCTTCTTTGGCTTGGTACGGTGTGTTTCATTCATGACCCAATGGCGTGTCTTTTATTGGACACTTCTCTAGACCACCATCCCCTACTCTTCTGAGTGTATGTTTTATTTGGTTCCCCTAACCTGTGATAACTCGCACCGACAATAATGACCCTTTTACGCTTATTGAGTGGCCGGCAGGTAATGCAATGGAGCGCATCGCTTGGTGGTTAGGTTAGCTTGCTTCACTGCATTGCAGATGGAAGTGAGCACGGTCGTCAAGTTTAGTGTAGGATTCAAAATTCGTAACCAGCCAATTCAGCAAGTTTCTTCTTCCCTTCCTGACACGATTTTATTATCTTCGTACTATTGTCATCAGTCGTCGTGCACGGACTGAGAAAAAAAAAGGAAGTCCATTACGTTACACACACTTCCGTCTATACTTCATGATCAACTGGCGGAAACACAAAATGGCCGAAACTACAGCGAAGAGAGTTATATCCGCTCTTTCAATAGATTGGCCCAATAGATCATATCACATCATTATATATGGCCTCAGTGAGTGCATTTTTCGGAGTTTTGGGTTCTGCTAAGTAAACTCTGTTGTTCATTCAGTACCCTTTTAAACTGATTGCTTTCATTCCAATAGCATTACTTGGCGGGCTTTGTAGGTAATTTTTTTTTTAGATGCCTTCTCTTTACAAATTTAAAACTATACTAGTATTTAACATTTGTACGGAATGATTTGACGCTTACAGGATGGCAATCGAAATGGTTCATTAAAGATGATTGATCAGTAAAAGAGTTATTATGACGAGTTTGAACTTGCGTAGGCGGTCCGTGCTGGTGATTGAATGCAATCAGGAATGAATTGTCTTTTGACGAATTGGCGCTCTTGACAACATTTCGATTTCCTTCACATATATTCTAAATGATATTTTAAGAAATTCATTCGTGTGTATATCATAATGAAAAAGTGACGTTCTTGTACATATTTAAGGGTTTGTCATTTTTCCCTTCGTGCTATATATTTTGCCGCCGTTCCGTGGTCTCCCGTATCCCTCCCCTTTCGTCCATATGTGCGCATGCTATTATTCCCTAAATAGTTTTTCATTACAATATTTGTGACATCTACAACCGTTAGTGTCGACCTAGCAAACCGTACAAACAATTCCATATCCACACTAAAGAGAAGATCAGCTGCACGATGATAGGGCCGATGACTGACCATATTGTATGTATAAATTTGAATTATATATACCAAATACATTTGCCGTTTACCCGTGTCGCCGCCGTGGTAATTAGTAACATGTTAATTGAATCCAGCTAATAAGTAGGTGCTAACATTAAGTCTTCAAAGAAAAATGATTTTATTTTCATTTCCAAATTTTTCTCGGTAATTAAAGTTTAAAACTTTTCAAAAGAAAAACACGAAAAGCCACAATTTCTCTTTTTCACGTAAACTGGTTGAAACGCAAATCATTTGAGCTGTACAGAGATTACCATATTAAGTTATTGCAACACACAATTTGAAAATGTTAAATGAAAGTATCCTGGGTTTAATAGCACGACAGAATGTGACAAGAGGTTAAACTGACTCGTTTGTTAGTCCAGTGAAAACTGGTTTAAATACGCCTATGAAATAATACATAAAAATAATTTTATAGATCGAATAGATTACATTTACAAAATGAAAATAATAACCTTAAGTTTAACGTTTCATCCGTGGAATTCCTATGGCCTTCTAAGGCTAGTTCTTCGCATTGCGGTTCGAAACTAGTACACTCCACACTCTTGTCTAAAACAGGAGAGAATCAGAAAAAACCATTGTTCATTCAAACAACTAAACAAGACTGGCAACAACTTACAGAAATTTTTTGGTAAACCAACCAAGCCCGCCCACAGTGGGCGTTGTTCTGGAAATATGGAAAATTGTGAAGGTAAACCCAAAATAATACGCCGAAGTTCATAAAGGTGACCTAAATAAAAGTATGTAACTTTTATTATGCATTTATTCGTAATATAATAATCAATTTTGGTAACTTACGAACATTCCATTCATAAGTAGATAAGACAAATTCATTCAAGTTCGAATCTGTTTCTCTAGAGGAAATTGAAATGTCCATTTGTCGAGCAATCGATTGAACTCGATCAGTAATTTTGGTATCAGACGAAAGGTGGTTGAAATTTTAAATGCAACGGAGTCAGGCCCTAGAAAAATAATTATAATAATTGACCGGATGAACGATGTAAATTTTGGAATTTAAAAATGTTATCAACATTACGGCTATCATTTCACTGGCGAAATGTGTGGCTTCCAGTGAACCTCTAACTAGGACTAAACTTCCGTTGACGGGGCAGCAGATTCGTGCTCCAGTTTTCTTCTCTATCAATGGAATGCAATTCCGGACTAGACCAATATGCAGATATGAAGACTTAATTTCCATTTCGACCGATTCCTAAACATAATTTTTCATGATAAAAGGTTTGTTAAGCAAAAAAAATAGAAGGTTAGCAGATACCGATGGTGTTTGGACGAGATGACAAAAATGGGACACTGCTTCCCGCAGAAATTCAAATCGATAGTGGTGCCCACGGATATTCACCTGATAGCACGCATCTTCTTCTACAAGATTAAAGACTATTGTAACACCAAACGTTGAGGAGAAATGGGCTCTAAGAAGGTTGATTCCGAGAGACAGAACTCTATCCGATCGACAGCTGACAACAAATACGATAGGCACACATTCCTTTACATAGAAACGTAACGTTATGAATAATTGTGAATAACTGGTTGAAAATAAAAAAATATAGCTTCAACCCGTATAGATAGACGAGCGGCTTCAACAGCACTCAGAGATCCTGATATAGTTATTTTAGGAATACGAGTAGTGGTGGAATTCGTTTCGTCAGACGAACAGAAAAATGATAGTGTCGGTTTGTTTCATCAATTTTGCTAAAACACTTTCGTAACGATTGTTTGAAATTCTTTTCGTTTCCAAAGGATAACTTAATTCCATCGTCAACTGGAGCTCCATATCCTAGATATTATAAATTTTAAGATCAAATGAAATAAAAACGAAGCAAACTTTCTCCCAAGGTATACTAAACAAAAAAAGTTTTATACTATAGTTTGTCGGATTGTACACTTACTTTAGAATGATTACGTAGACGTTTCATTGTGTATCCAGTTACCGTAATTTCTAATAACGCGAAATGCTTTGCACTCGTGTTCTCTTCGAACACCTATTCACAGTGAACTTAAATTACGTCAGGTTGAGAAGTGCAAAGTTTGCAAACTAGTTCTTTAGGCAATTTCAAGGTCGAAAAAGAAATAGCAGCCGAAACAAAATTTTTGCCGCGCAAAAGTCGTGCCTCTGGTGGGGGAAAAATGCTTTTTAAGTTTGTGTCAATTTTGGGCACAAATTTTATTTTACGAAATTACCCCGACAAACTGCATTATAACATGTTATGTTATACGTTAACAAGAAAAATACAATATTAAAAAAGTTGAATGGTTATATGACTTGTATGTATCATAAAATGCTTGTAGCATGCTGTTAAGAAGCATCAGCCTGCTTGTTTTCGTCTACTCGTTCGAACTTCGAACAGACAAGTCACTTCATGCTGGTTCTGGTGCGAAATTCATTCCATATTCGTAATTCGTATGATTCTAAGAATCTCAGTAATCTTATTTGACACTTTTGTCTGTGAGTTTTGAGCTCCACTTAAAGTAAATCTATTTCATATAATTTTCCTCTCTGGATTGTTTAATTTGTGTTACAGAATTCAATTTCTAAAAATGTTTTGGCATCAAGATCCTTTTTTTCATTATTTTGTCACATCAACCGCATCAACTCAAGTGTTTAAAATTGTACAAGCTTGCATGATGGTTCAGTCTCCTAAGTTAACTTTGGGCTTTGGGGTTTGAACAATGGAGATTTAAAGATGAGTTGTTCCAGTTTAAAACATGTTGTACCATGAGATTGTATTAATTAATCAACAGCAACGAAAAATCAAAAACACCATAAACAAGGCAGCAATAGTTATAGACTACATTTGAAAATCTTAAGGGAATGGCACAGGATCTTTAAGATTTCTTGGGCCTTGAAGTTTGGCTGAATTAAAATTTAGGTAGTTAACAAGTAAGAAGTACCAGATCATGGTTAAAATGCACTTAAAATTTCTTTTTTTGGTTTAAGACTGGGGTATATCAGTGATACCTTTTGGAGCCCAACCCCCTGGATAATATCCAGCTGCTGCGGCTGCCAGGTGACGAGCTGCATCAAGTGTAATCTTCAAATCACTTGCTGAGCCTAGTAGTGGATTTACTTCAACTATATCAACTGCAGAAAGTCGACCGGTGCGATGTACACTTCTTAGCAATTCGGTTCCTTCTCTTAACGTCAATCCTCCTCGAACTGTTATTAAAAGAGGTGAGTTTACCATTTTGTAAATTACTTTATATTGATCCTACCTGGTGTTCCAGTTGATGGTGCCTCAAGTGGATCGAGAGCGTCAATATCGAAACTGACGTGTATATGTCTTTGATTACGAGGATCGATCCGGCTTAATGCGTACTTGACAGCTTCTTTGATACCTATTCCATGTACTTCTTCCATAGAAAGAGCACACATTCCCAATTTCTCTATAATTAACCTAAACAAAAAGAATTTTTTTAAAACAGTAAACCACGATAAAAAAGGGTAGTATTCACACCTCTCATAAGGTTCGACATCCCGAAGACCAATAAAAGCGATGTTTCTAGCTGAAATCCTATTTAAGACAAGTTTTTACGACCTTTTAATCGAAACTACCTTTGACCTACTTTTAAGTAAATTGTGTATTATTTACATTGGGCTATGCCATTCAAAGCCAGGTATCTCAGGTTGGTATTCCGTTAGTTCCTTTATGTGAAATGATAATGGCATACCATGTGCATTCCCGCTATTGCTTGTGACCGGCGTATTTATATCAGCGTGAGCGTCAACCCAGAGAAGTGATGTCTCAGGTTGAGCTTTCAAGTGTCCATGGACAGTACCTACACCAATTGAATGATCTCCTCCCAAAGTTAGGCACATGCGACCATCTTTTATAATCTGGCTGACTTTTTGTGAGAGCTGTTAAAGTAATAATTTATTATCGGAATCAAAAAAAAAACTTTGAACACAGAATTAACTATTAGATCTTACTTTTTCATTAAAGGCTATTACATCTTTCATGTTTCGAACATTCTTTACAGTTCCTTCCTCTTGAGTGGGCTGATATTCAATATCACCAAAATCACGAACATCACAACCTGTTGAAGTACAGCTATAAAACTAGTCTGTGCAATCAGGAAACACAGCAAGGAAATTTCAAGTCACCAATTGACTGCAAGTGCGTAACCAATCCAGACTGACGCAAAGAACTTGGTCCTAGAGCTGCTCCTTCTTTACGCTATGATAAACAAAATTGGTCAACAATTATACCAATATCGATACAATATGGCAGTTACTTGTCCTTTGTCGAATGGAGCTCCTATGACTCCAATTTTAGAGTAGTTTCGTGAGGAGAAAATGGAAAACCATTGCTGGACGTTAACGAATGGTCTCCTCTTGAACATTTTTCGTCAGTTAATAACGAATATGGAAAACGGAATCAACGTTCATCGGACATTTGCGCAACAGTGGCCTTGATATTTGAGACTTGGGCCTTGGTTGTTTTTTTTACTGTATCCCAAAGAGTTGCCTAGCAACAGCGTCATAAAAATCTGTCGTCTGCTCAATCTTTTTTAGTACTCGACTCGTTGTGTGTTGAACGAGTCGCTTCATCGTCGGAAAAAATAATCGCAGGAATCTCTTGATGTTTTCATAGGAAAAAAAATTGTGTCAACTTTAAAGGATATTTTCTTTTTCAATACTGTTATCTTTCTTCAATCCTGGAATATTTAATAGTCAAACATTTTCAAGTAAGTTTTTCTCGTTTCGTCATTTACCTCATCTGTTCATTACAGACATTAGTTATTTGTTTAAAATCACATTAAGTTTGAATCCTTTAAATCTTATCCACGGAAGAGAACAGGATCGTAATTTACTTTTTATGGGAAATGAATCTTGTGGATCGATCGAGGTATTTTGAGGGGGGGGGGCTCCATCTTTCCCCTCAGCAATTCTTTCTATGTCGGCTAGATGGCAGAAGAGAAGCATTGTTAGCAATGTATTTTTTTCAATTTTTATCATTTTTTAAATATAATATTCTAAAGAGAAAAAATGCTGAAGGGTAAATATGCCGAGTTTATTACAGCATTTCAACCTAGTTTGATTGATTTACTTCTTATAACGTTTATTTTACCTGCGGCTGTTGAAACATCCAGTCAAGTTTGTCGTTCATTTTGAAAACAATTCGGATGAAAACAGAACACTATCGAAGCCCAAAGCGTTTGAATGTGTTATTAGTCAAAATCGTATTTCTCAAGGTTTCAACAGAAGAGAGATGAGTCTCAGAAATTGCAGAGGAAGCGTGAGGTCATGGAAGTTAGAAAGACCTCCGTTTCCTACCAGCGAACTTGGGCAGAATTACTGGAGTTTGCGGTTCAACAGTTGGGAAAAGTCGAGGAAGAAGAGTGAGAACGAACGAAGGTTGTAGGTTATGCGGTTTTGGGTGGTCATGGATTGTGGCCAGCTCTGAGGGTGATTATCAAAATTGGTTAGGGTTCTTGTTCATATACCTTAAGGAAACAATCACCATCACCCCGCGGTCAAAAGCCTCTAGAAATATTCGTTCAGCTTTTTCATTTCTTTTGTTTGCTGCGTTGGATAATTAAGAATTCCTATAAAATTGCTTAGATTAATTTTACTGGAAGATGACGTAGCCGTGAACCGATTTTTCTCACTTCTTTCCCCATGACTAGAATATACAGAATAACATTTTCTATTTCTTCCCAGTTCTAAAAGAAGGCTTTGGTGTTTTGATCAATTACAAGTCATTTGTCCCCTTCAGCAAAGACGTTGTTCAACTACCCAAGAGGGATGCAAATGACATTTTTCACGCTGTCAAGGATGATTGAACAGTTGTGATATAGAGCCTACGTGTAGTTGTGTTTTGAATTGTGTCATATTAGATTTAAATTCAATGTTCTTCATTGTGGAAAAAGTGGCGCACATGACTTTTGGTTTACCATTATTCGTCTTGAGGTTTTAGAAATTTTATATCTTTTGGAACCACAACGTTTTTCTCCGTTTGAATTTGGAAAAAAAAAAGAAAACTATCCTTGGCTCTCCCCCACTTAATTATTTTCCATGTTATAGCCTTTCCTTGTCTCTTTCTTAGCTTTGAAGGTTAGACAGACAGTGAAACCGGCAATCAAAATTGATGATGGTGCGACACTATCTTGTTGCTAGTTAGACCTTGGTGGAATTTCTCTTGTGTTTTCATGTTTTAGTTTCAAAAAAAGTCTTCCTAAGGTTTCCAGAAGGTAGAATGTTTTCGTTTGGCAATCCGTCATCAAGTCTCCTCTAATGATACGATCCATGCTATCTGAAACGGTATTCGTGATTATTATGCAAACTGTCTCTTGGGTTAGGCCAATCTTTCGTTAGATATTCACCTTTTGAACTCTTTTAGAAGAATGCACTTTTTGAGTGCAACATTTTTGTATTTGATAAATTATTCATTTTCAACTGAATGATTGGACAAACTATTTTATTTTATTGCCTATTTCCATTCTTAATGAAGTTAATAATTCCACTGCAATAGCTATTTAACTTGCATTCTTTTTTGGGTTTTTTTTTTCAATGGTATTATGACTAATATCTCGTCTGTTCGAGTTTTCTCGTATTACCCTGACCGACCAAAATAGTTTTTCGTTCAATTTCTACTTTTCCCTTATAAGGTCGCCCACAGAAAGTAAGCGTCAGTTTCTTGGTAAGGTGTGTGTACTCCACCCTCATGTTTGGATGATATCATTCATCTGATACGGAAAAGAGAAACACCCGACGGGGGGAGCGAAGGGCAGAGCCTATCTCGGACCTGTATCCGTCTGCAGTATTTCTTCAGCACCGTGACGAATTTCTCTTTCCACCCAAGTTTGTCTTCCTTTTCATGTGTCCTCCATCTGTTGCTATTACTTAGGGCGATGCTATTCTATGGCGACGGTTTTTTTAATTAAGCTGAACGAATCCGCTAAAGTGCAGAGCGACAAAATAAAAATGAAGTCAACATCGAAAAAAAAAATACCTGGACAAAAGTCAACATTGACTCTAGCGATCGTGACTGGACAACAAACTACGACGATTGCGAGACATATTTGAATTTATTTATTCATTATACATTTTTCTTTCTCTCAATATAAGTTCATGAAAAAATGACGTCAGCAGTTTTCTATTCCTCCCGGGGGAAAAAACGAATTCTTACAATCAAGCCCACGGAAAATAAGTTTTTTTTTTGTAGAACTGCACTAATGATGCAATGACGTTACAAATCGAGTGCACCTGGATACTCTTTAATGATCGGTTATTCATTGTCTTTTTATCATTACTTTTTAACATTTATTTTTAGGGCGAATAATGGTGGATCCAGCATCAGGATCACAGCAACAACAACAGCCTCCGACACTTTCCATCACTGTAGTGCCGCTAAACGTGCTGGATGATCCACTTGTACAAGAGCTGGACGGAGACGAAGACCTAACAGGTGGTGGTCGGTTACTTCATCCATTGAGCGAAGCAGCTATCCTTGAAGCGTCTCAGTCGTTCTATGAGGACATAGTCGATGACGTTATTTTAGGCATTGTTTTTGAAGTCCACCGTGGTGCTAAATTGGGACTCACCGCTCTCCTCGAAGACGGTGTAACTGGTAATGAATTTATTAAACTTTTTCTTTTTCGGGGAAGAAGAAACGGAAATCATCAATTCCCTAGAAACGAGTTATGATGAAACGTCATCATTTTCCATTGCCGCTGTAACTCAAGCGTAGATTGATAGATGCCTTTATTCACTTGCGTTGCGATGGACATTTCCTGTAATATTTTCATTATTTATTTCACTTCATTCGAAGTTTTCAATAGTTTTGAATATAGTTCGACTTCTGTAGCCTGTTCCGCTATTCGGTTTATTCTTATTCAAGAACCGAGTCGAATCTTCTTTTCAACCGGTTTTTATTACTTTCAGACCATTACATGTGGACTATAAAACACTGGTCGTAAAAGAAACGAATTCAATCAACTTGGATCGTTAAGTTTTCTTTTATTTTCTTTTAGGAATTTTTGGGCGTATCCTAATGATCGGCATCATGACAATAAAAGCTTGAACTTTCCTTTTATGTTTTAGGTGATACACAATGTGATTTCGATGGAGACGAGACGACCCGTTCTTCGACCGGCGGCGGTGGTGAAGCAATGGATTTCGATGCAGCGTCAGAGATGTTATCATCGGCAGCGGTTAATAGCAAAAAACCGGCCGAATGCGTCTGTCCTAACTGCCAGCGCAACATGGCCGCATCCCGTTTTGCTCCACATTTGGAAAAATGCATGGGCATGGGCCGGAACAGTTCACGATTGGCGTCTAGACGCATTGCCACTTCTGCTAGCAGACAGGTCCGTTTTCCAACTTCGCTTGATTGAACGCCATGGCACTCATGCAGTATGCGTGTGATGATTCATTCGTTAGGCTGATTTGGTAAGCGATGATGACTGTGACGACGACGACTGGACTGCGAGTGGAGCTAGTGAAAGGCAGGACCACCGTATCATGAGCGGCGAAGGTGGAGGAGGCGGTGGCAGCAAGAATAAACGACGCCATCATTTGCACAAAAAAGACAAAAACTCTCCGAGGCGCAAGAAATGGAAGAATGGCAGCAATGGCGACAACAACCATAGCAACAGCAACAGTTCCAGTGGTCATCCTTCTATTGCGTCATCGGCGTCTACAGTTCCGGGTAATTAAACTATACCGACGAATTGTTAACGGCTTGTTTCATTGAGTCTTTAAGACTGGACTTAACGATCCCTGTCAACGAGAAACAAGTCTCTAGTAGTAATTTGGCGTGAAAATGTTTAACACATTGGAAAACTTTCACTTTTAAATTGCTATCAGCGGAATTAATGAATTTGTTTGACCTTGCCATCAACTCGCGATCTTCACTCGTTATCGACGATGACTTGGCGTTACGACTTTGAAAAGTGAATTAAACTTCTATTGATGCAGGAGCTGAAGGGGCTGATGGTATGAATACTGGATCAACTGGTGGAGGTAATACAATGGAAACAATGGGGCTGACTGAGCGCCGGACGCTTCTGACGACTATGTGCGGCGTCATCTCGGTATGTATCAACTCATCCGTCTCCACAATTCATTCAACACATTGTCCCTGCGTCGTGCAAATTGTTGAGTGGCTTTTGTTGTTTATTTAACACTTTCATTCTTATAGGAACATACGGGCCGGATGTGTACACGTTCTCTACGTTGTCCTCAACACACGGACTCTCAACGGAAAAATGTTCGACAAGTTATATTGGAGAATCATACAGAAACGGATAGTCACCTTCTGCCCACTATTGGTGGCGACAAGGACAAGGATATGATTGACGTTGATACCTGGGAGGAAGGAGACTCTCTTGCCTCCCTCCTAACTGCTCAGGTGCGGTGGTTTTTCTATTAAATATCCATTGCGCCACCGCGGAAAAGTGTGACTCAAATTCATGTTTGATTTATTTTGGTTTGAACAGAGTCACGACGTCCCGACGCCCGGCGCTGAAGCTTCGCCTGCCGAATCCACCTCAACTTCGGCCAGCTCCACTTCCTCTTCGGCTAGACGTCGAACGGAGCAACAACCCAGCGTCACGAATAGCAAAACCAATAGCAAGAAGAACAATGGCAAAAAGTTCAAAGGCGAGGCTTGACCGATGTCTTTATTTATAATTCCCCCTCCCTCCCTTTTTTGTTTAGTTGTTTTGTTTCATACTTAATTCATTCATTCCGATCGATTTCTTCCTTTCCGCCCACTCCTTCCTGTTCTCTTCACCGCAACCTTGACGTCTCCGCCACTCAAGCCCGCAATCAAAGGGTATAAATATCAAATGAGAGTAGCTTCACCCGGGGATATAAACAAAAATTATGAACGAAACATTGGAAATTCCACCTTGACGATCGGACGTATGATAAAGTGTATTATTATTGACATTCTTGCGGATTGAATTGTGTATTTGGCACATTTGACGGATACGAATTAAATCACTTGCTCCCTCTTTCAGGAATCACTGTCGACTGCATTATAAGTACAAGTTCTATTCCATAGTCGATGTGCAAGCCGTGGCCATTCCGACCGACTGGTATCCAACTCGGAAACGATGAAAGGAAGTGGATTTGAAGGTAGGTTCGTCTCAAGCCACTGGACGAGGTCATCTTGCTGGTGAGTGTAGCGAAGATTAAGGTAAAAATGTCGCACGTTGACACTAGCAGCTAATATTCCCGTCACAAAAACATCATCTACCCACAAAGCTTTAACCCTACTGGCTGAGCGCAACAGTTTACTGGCCAGTTGAGGACGCATCACGTAAGCAAGACCGGAACAAAAAGCTGGATAAGTCTTTGAAGGATACTCTTCGTCACTGACGGCCCATTTTCCCGATCGTTGCACCACAGCGTCTTCGTGGACATTGCAGATCAACGTCTCAGCTGGTGGACCACTCGGCCAAGTCCTCTCGATGAATTTTCGTAGCTGGGCAACGTCGATGAATGCATCATCGTCACTTTTCAGAACAAAACTCACTGACGGGCAATACTGTCCCACCCATTTGAGGCCCATCAAGTTTTTATAAGTCAAATTTCGGTAATGATCAACAAATTCCCCTTGAACCAGATCACTATATTTAGCGTTCTCAGATTCCAGTAGACTTTGGATGTCCATGGTGCCTTTTTCCAGTCCAGTTTGGTCGGCTAGGCCAATAAGGAAAACATGGCGGATGAGATCACGCTGAGAGGCCCATGTCTGACGAATAACTTGTCGCTGCCGGAAATGATTGGCTTTGGAATGAACGAGCGCCAAGAAGAAAGGCTGCACGGTACTTTGAGCACATATTTGAGGACTGTTGAGTCGATAATCAAATGTGCGCAAATTGAACAGTTGATCCGTCTGCAACAATGTAGTCGCAGTAGATTCTTCTGGCGGGGTTGTCGTCCATCCGACGACACAAAGACCGATTGTGACCAGAAAAAAGATCGTAGCAATCAGTTGGATCCCTCCACTACGGGATTGTGTTACGGGCTTCGTAAGAGGGAGTCCCGCTCCAGCTGGAGTCCACCAACAGTCGTCCAACTGCTTCTGTTTGTTCCAAACACACAAAAGAAGAAAATGTGTTATTTCAAGGTAATCTTAACAAACAATTTTCTTTCTATCGGCTACATCTGTTGAATGCCACCCATGTGTTATCGTCGTATCGAGTCGCTGACAAGAGTTTTGGTGATTCACATTTTTTAAGACAAGGACAAGAAACTGTTGACGAATGATTCTAAAATACCTGGCACGTCATTGTTCTCGTGCTAGTGCTAGTTGGCGACGGCAGCTGACAAGCTCAGCGCTACACGACTATGGCGCCGCCGTTCATTTCTCTTTTTTTTTTCCCCTTTCATCTTCACGGATGGAATGAACAATTTACGAGGCAGATTTTAAATGACAGGGTCCTACAATCCACAGTCCGCCGGCGTAGTGCATTTGCAAGGGAATTGTAACGATTTTTCTTTGTTGGAATTTCTGTTTGTGTATTTTATTTTCCGCCGAAAGGGCTTCACGGATGGTCAGTTTATAAGATATCCCGTTGTGAGCGAGAGAAGAGAAATAACCGAGTTTATGTAATCAGATGCTGCGAGCAAGACTTTAAAGCCACGACGGGGGAGAGCCATGAAAGTTGGGAGGGAGAATGAAAGTAAGGTGTTTCTGTCCGAGCCATTAAACTTCAATGTTGGATATACTACTTTTGATAATCTCATAAGTCGGGGCAAGGTCGTCTTTTAATCAAATTCGCTGTGATACCTTAAAAAAGTCCCCCTCCCCATCTCATAATGAGGAATGTTTAACTGGAAAAATTGCACACTAACTAGCAACAACAAAGGACGAAGCGCAATTAAATTTATATGCGTTCTAACGCATCAATCTAGTTTATCTTCTTTTCTCAATAAGACTTATCAATTTTTTAAAGAACGGTATAAACCTGTTTTCTTTTTATTATAACTAACAAATGAGGATAGGCACCCACGTTGCTGTTTGTTATTTCTCTTTCTGCATGTCCGTTTTGGTGATCAATGGCCGTATGCAATTTCGGATACCAGTGGCGGCTTCTTTTCCCTTTTTTTCCCTAAAGGCAAAGCGCACAAGTTTTTCCTGCCTATCTTCACGTTGCATGGTCATTTTCACTAATTTACGCGTAACACGAATTTTGCCTCACCGTTCTGTCGGCATTTTACCTCCGTGAGAAAAATTGATGACGACGATTCATATTACAACGATACAAAGATCAAATGAATCTTAGGAACACCAAGAAAGAAATGGAAAGGAGGGAAAACAGAGTTTCGTGAAAAAGTGAATAAACATGGAGAGAGGGAAAAGCACCGCTACGGAGATAATTAACAGTCACGCCATCCCCCCTCAAAATAATACGGGAGAATGGTAGATGATGTTCTATCGTGTTTGGGCCTTTGGCTGGTGCGGGCTGTCTTTTTTTACTATCATCTACGCGCAACAACAACGTGAGCGTCAGAAAATGATGATTTTCTTTTCGTTTCTATTTCTTTTCCATCCGTACAAGAAAAAACACACGCCCTGAAAGAGAGTCTAAGGTCATGCACGGCAATCAAGTGAAGATCGTCGAGCAGGGCGGCGTTCAAAAAGGGGCTTCTAACTATTATTAGATTTTTTTTTCTCCTTTTCCAACAAAAGAAGATCGTCTAATACTTTCAAAAAAAGTGCATCAGGGAGTTGGGAAGAAAAGTCTTGTAGTTGTGAACTTTGTCCTTTCTACACGATCCCGGCCGCCGACCTGTGAGAACGAATGCCATTATGCACATTCACTTCGTTCGCTCTTTCGTTTGTTTTCTTTCGGAAAGCAGAAACCTGGACGACCGAGACAACCTTTATCTTTACATTTCGATGACTCTTAGCCTCTTTAAGCAAACTTTTCTTTATTTGTATTTTTTATAAGCAATTCCCGACAAAAGTTTTTCTTCTCGCTCGGCCGGTTGAACGCAACCGGTTTTGTAGGCGCGCGCGCGTGCGGACGACCAAACTCCCGATATTGCGTGTTTTTCGTTCTCTCTCGTTTCGTTGTGGGATTTAATGATCGGGAAAGAACCCAACAATTTTTTTTTTGTATTTTTGCTTTAGAAATTTTTTTTATTTCTATGCTAAAGAATTCTAGTTTCTCTATGACTCCGTTGCTACGCATCGTCTACTCGATCGAACTACTGTATCTAAACTAATTCAGTCTCAATGCGTGCACCTGCTTCTAACAAACCCACCAACGAGACAAGAAATAAATCGAGCAGAACTGAACTATTGTTCGGTTGGTGGGCGACACATTCGCGCTGAAAAAAACAAATGGTAGTTAAGAGAAAGAATAATTGATAGCTCACCATTTTTGTGGGTTTGGTCAAATACTCGATCTCGATGCGCTAATATCCATGTTTTTTTGTATGGTGGTATTTTAATAACATTGTGTTCTCGTTTGTCAGCAAACTCTTAAGACTATGCCTTTCTCTCTCTGTGTGTTCACTGGCGGGTGGCGCGCAACTGAGCTCCGCACCTTTAGATTCTTCTGCTTTATACTTGGGGGCGTTTCGTGAGTGATGAAACCCTCACAGAGAAGCCCCTTCTCTGTGAGGGTTTCATCACTGCTGAGGAACTTGCAAGGTTTGTGTTCGGTCGTTTGTCTTATTCCTCTTTCTCCGGCCAGAATATTCTTATGTATGTGAATAGTAGATGTCAGTCTCTTGAAAGATTAACTGCTGTTCGATCGGCATCTTTATGCATGATATTTTTATATCTATAGACATTATTTCTACTCGTCTGACGTTTTTCGTATGAATATGTGATGAACCAAAATAAATACAAACAAAACTGTTATCACCCGACCCCTCAGGAATTCCCCTAAAGAACGATTGAGCCTTAAAGTATAAAAGTAAACACGTACTTTATTAAGCAACAAAAAAATTAACTTCTTTAAAAAAAAAGGCAAAAAGCAAGTTTATCTGGGGGTCTGTTTTGAGTTTTTTCCTCACAACTCTGTGGGAAAGCGTTCCTTTTACGACTAAATTTATGGGACAGTAGGGCCAAGTTGGGATTTGTACTTTTCAACCATGTCGTCTATAGATGGGAAGAAGATAGTGTGCACTATCTTACCTGACTTAAATACCATCCCAAAAAAAGGTCTTAAAACTTTTCCGCTCAATCGATGAATAACAGAATATCCTTGCGCAACCCCTTGAGTAAGCAATTAGTCTTGAGGTTAAACTGTATATTTTAGCGAGACTCTCTGACTGAGACCTTATAATTAGTGGACCAGGAAATTTTGGTTGCCGGCCGTTACTACGAAAACACCAGAGAGAGAGAGATTGATGATCCGACTTTTGAATACCTTTCTGCTTCAGACACTAGACTCTACAAACGATCTGATTTCTTTTTCTGCTTGATGCATTTCCTGCTTATTATACAGCCGTCACCGTTAGCGAAAAACAAATTTTGCTACTGCACAGTGGCTGATTTCCTATTAACAAGATTTACAAAGTATGAATCAAGTCAAATCTGTTGCGTGTCTAGATATTTTCTGACGGTTCAGATAGATTATCTCGATTGTGAATGGAACGATAGACTTTAACGGTTTCAAACTTCGTGCTGCTTGACTATTAACGGTTCATTTGTCCACGGTCAGTTTACCATTAATTTGACAAAGAGCAATACCGCAAATCCCAGAAGAGATGAAATCTCACAGAGAACAGTAAAACTCGCAGCACGTAAACATTAAGCATTTTGTCTTGCTTCTCTCGTAAATAAACATCAGTTGTTTGAGTCATTAGAATATTCATCGATCACAAAATGGTAATGGCACGTAACCAAACTTACTCTAGCGGGAGGTTGTTTTTATTTTGACTTGTGAAATTTCATCCCCGTGTGAAAATCTCAGTTGATTTACCGGGATTTTGCTCTCTCCACTTGGTTTCTTTTCTGTGGTTCTTCTATTTGAATCTCATTCAGAGGAGAAAATAAGAAAAAGATTTAGTTAACGGGAAAACCATCGCGGAAGAAGTTCGTGAAAAGTGACGGACCGTGATGAGACATTGAACAGCTATAGACTACTCAGTGATGGAGACAACAACTCTCCATAGCTGCTGTGCGGAATCTGGCTGCTCATGAGACCGTGACCGAGTCTCTAGTTTCCCTACATCTAATACGCCGCGCGCGTGTGTTTTTCCCGCACAAAAATGGCTGCTTTTCTGTTTTCCCACTCGACCGTTCACATTTTTTCCCCTTTGATGGACTCTCTTTTGTCGTATTCTTAACAACGGAATCCGCGATTCTACGTAGTTCTATCCCATGCCAATCACGAAACGTAATCAACTCCTTTTTGATAATCCCCTAGCGTCTTTTTGTTAATTTTTATAAAAGAGCATCGCCGACATTGAAAAAACAAAATGTCCCTCAAACCCAAAATAGATTAGACGTATCAGCTTGTCGGCACACTGAGCTATGAGCTCATATCCGTAATTATGTATGTATATACTCATTAGATGAAACGGCTTTACTAGACATTACACGGAAATACCATCAGACTGGATGGGCTTCGTGGGAGTCAACATCCGGTCTAAGTAACCTTCAAACTTGTTATTGTGTGTGTGTTGGAGAGTCATTTGACTCGCCACTTCACATTTTCTTTTTCCCCCCATTTGCGTCGTGTACCGGCAGGGTCTGCAGTGGCAGCACAACACGTTTGTACATTATGTACCTAAGAGGAGAAGAGGAATTATCATTTTATGGGTGTCATCTATGCATTGTTTATAAAAGGCTCTATCGTCAACCATGTAGCCAACTAATGCAGAGGACCCCCCAGCAGCTGTTGCATTGTTTGTCCTTATTTATAGGATCAATTAGGCAATATATGAGTGTGGTTGTAAAAGTCTTCCATTACGCCAGCCATTCCACAAGGTTGTTGTTCTTCGTTTTTTGTTTTGTCTCTTTTTCAATTGTAGACTGAGGTCTATACCAAAAGTGCTGATGGTTGATTACACATCGTTCTTTACAGTTGAGGGAGTACACATGTCTTCATTGCAATAAAAACCAGGCAATCAACTTCACTAGCTCATTATACAATCGCTTGCTTTATTTATTTATTACCATGGCTTTACGTTTATTAATTCTTAAAGCGTATAATGTTCGATCGTTAAAAACACTACAACATGAATGATGTGATAGATATATACGATGATAATAGGATAGATCTGATTGTTTGATAAATTAAGGTAGATGTTTCAATTATTCTCTGCTGCTTTCTCCGCCCATAAATCCTGCTGATTTTATGTTCAAGACTTCGAGAATGATCTTGGCGCTAAAAGGGCAGCGATCGAAAACTTGGGCGCAAATTTTCAAATTCTTCACTGACTTGGACCCAACAAAAGCGGCGTACTGAAAAGCTGCTTTTGGTTCGGTCCGCAGCTGCTCAAAATTGGGTGCTTGTTGGCCGCTAGAAAAAAAAAATGACAGTTATTTTTACAAAACTTGCTGGACTGAAAAATAATGAACAATGTGTACTCACTCGAATATTTGAACAAGTCTACGTGAGATGGTTCCGTTTAACTGACTTGGCTCTTCTTGATGTAATTCACAGAGAAGACGGGCACCACATCCTGACTCGTCCGCAGCGGCCACTTCCAGGACCATGGCTTCGTCGATTTCAAATCCAAGTTCGGATCTCTTCGTTCGGAAGCCCTGTGCATTTCGGCGATTTCCAATGGCCAATCCCGTCACTAAGCCAACTGATCCAGCCAAAGCAACTAGTCCAGCCGCTCCGAGTAATAACTTTGCACGAGAATTTAATTGACGGACTACACGCGTATCACTCGATCGAAGATTTTCAACGGCTGCGTAGCTGTTCTGCACATTGATAAACACATGAATCAAAACGACCAACAACCCCCACCAGGTAGACCGAGAATTTAACATGGCTTTAATTTTTGTTTGGTAATTTTGGACAGAGGGAACCAAATTTGATCAGAAACTGAGAGTGTGTGCTATGTCGTGGAACTTTGTGGGGCCTCTTTATATAAGCTCAAGACCTTGTCCAATTTTTCATCCTCTTCTGGGTGCGCGAAATTAATTCTCATGTAGTGGTCTTGTGCCAGATATTCAATCGCGTAACTTGAGCTTTTCTATGCGACCTTGCTTGATTCGCCGCGTAACGTGAGCTATGATAACAAAGCACTTCTTCAGTGTAACGCACTAGCGCTTGAGGTGTTTGAAAAGTTTTTACGTATATACGGATTCGCTTCGAATTCCACGATTGCCTGATTGCTGAAACAACTTTTTATTTGGTCATCGTTGATTTAACCTAGCTAAGCACTATAGCAGTCACCTTGTGCACGCAGAATAATTTATTTATTCTTAAGTAAAAAGACAAACAGTCCATGAAATGAAAATACAACTCGAAATGTAAGTAAATATTATGTAGCCCTTGAGGCCTATTTTGCTTTTCGTTATTTTTAAAATCTTTTGATATTCCTTGTTTTAATGCGTACTCTGCAAGGACGGTTGTACATTGGACTGAGTAAAAGATCATTACTCGACTTCGCATTTGTTGATTATGTCTAAGCCCTTGATATTTAAATATGGCATTGATCTCATTGCGCTTCTTTGTATATATGCTCAGATTCTGATATTAAATGTGCAATATCAAACAAAGGGGATTTCCCATTTTGCGTGCGCTTCGGCCTTGGGACTGTCCGTTGTATTGCATCGTTTAGCTCTTTCCTCTTCAAAACAGTTTGAGAACCGTAAATAACTGTGCCATTGGTTTCGTTTCTTCTTTCTTTCGTTCACGTCCCTTAGTTCATTTGATCTCAATCTAATGTCATGCTGGAGAATTTCCCAACGGTAATTACCCGATAAATTCAGTGCATTACATCTGCTGGATGTTGAGACTAAACTTTTATTTAAAAAATCGAACTGACAAGGTCGTTCATTTTCGAAAGTAGAAAATAAAAGAGAAATCGGTACTTTGATGATGATGTCGTTCTACGAGGAATTCGATCGTCCACGAAATCGGTCACTGGTCGCCGAAATAAGTTTCAAAAAGACCTATTTTGTCGTTAGGCCAAAGAGATAAACTTGTTTCTTTTTGGAATCGTTCCCTTCACGCTGCCGTCGCCTTGGATCATTCTACGTTGTTGAACACCTGAAAAGCATTTTAATTGCGTCTTATTTCTAGGGATTGAATCGACGGAATGCTTGAATTAAATAAAGGCCTTTCTGAATTGAATTCATTTGCCTCGCTTTCTATTTGCATCGCTTGAGAGTTTTCAAGTCAAGAACTCGGGATCATTATTCGCTTCATCTTTAGATAAAGATTTTCATTTTTTTTAATTATCTTTTTCATTGTAAGCAGACAGGACGAGTAAGAAAAGAAACGTCACTCAAAATTATTCACTGGAAGTAAGAGCTACCCTCAGGTTGGAATTAAAAGGGGAAAAAATACCGGCTGCTCTTCCTCCGGTTGATTCTCTTCAAGGTACCTATTAGAGTTCTCTGCAAAAAACACTTGGAAATCTTTGCATCTCATTTTTTTTATTCGGGTAATTTATTCGTTGCACGCAACCTTATACGGACTTCATCTTTGTTCACTAATGTCGAAACAAATTTTCATGTACGTTCGTTCTTCCTAGTCGATTGCCAAAGTAGCCTTTTTTTTCTATTTCATGAATGACAATGGTCCCGATGATACAAATCGTGTGGAATCTTACCACTTTATTTTTAGACGGAAAAGGTACTGACAACTGCCTCTGGCTATTCCACTTAAGATTCTTGATGCTTCCTTGTCAAGTGCGTACACTGTTTTGCACCCACCTTAATATTCTCACGTTTTTGGTACATCACGTCTGGCTACAAATGTGCACATCTTAACATTTCCTTTTCCTGTGTTGCAATTGCATTGCCTGTTAACATTATGCGAGTGAAATTGCGAAATGTTGCTTTACACCGCTTTTCACTATTTCAGCTATAGTGCATCCAGTTGGTCGCTAGCGCAATTTTCACTTTCCCTTTGCAAAAATGAAAAAAAACAAAAACATGTGTCGGGATTCACGTGGAGTGTATGCATAAATTCTATGCAAGAAACATTTAGGGTTTTTTGGGGAGAAGTTGATGCCTGTCATTGATTAAGCATTCGAATTTCTTTTCAATATCGTAAATTGTTTAAGAGAAAAAATACAGGACAACCACTTTGGAAAAGAATCGCTGTAATGCCAATTGAGTAAGGAAACATTTTCAACATGCAGCACTAATTTGAATACGTGACTGAGTATAAAATCGCTAGGATTAAATTTACGTCGGACAAATTTCTGTAATCGTAAGTAGTAAAAATAGCGAGTATGCGTTATGCAGTAAAAAAAATTTACATTTTTTCGATGAAAAAACAAAACAAAAGAAAGCAAAATGTTCGAATCACTTATGATTACGTATATTCGTTGTTCTGTATAGCTGCAGGGAGTTCGGCCTCTAACATGTACGTAGGTGGGACGCTCGAAAATACAGGCTCAAGTAACCATTAATTATTCAAACGATAATAACGTTAACGATCTTTTCGAAAGGACTAATATAACATGAGCTGTATCTAGAAATTGCGGGCGGTCTCTTAGGTTTGATAATATAAGATAAGCTTATTTAATATTAATTTTGTCTTCGTATGGTGAGGTACCGAATGAGTAAATCTAATAACAACTCTTGTCACTTTTAGAACCTAAAATTATTTCAAGCGCTTTTAACAACATTTTGGTTATTAAATGCATCTGCCACAGTTTGAACGGAGATGGGACATTTAGGAAATAGACGAGAGCAGATTTTCAAATCTTTAGAAACATTTGCTCCGACAAAGGCCGCATACTGGAAAACTGCTTTAGGGTCCGTCTTCAGTTGTTCAATAGTTGGCGGTTGTTTCTCGCTAAAAACATTTTTGATTCGCGAAATATTTTATTGTTAAGTTTGAAGTCAAATAATATTTAAAGCATTTTTACTTACTCGTATAGTTGAACAATTTTTCGCCCTGTTTCATTAAGATCCTCTTTCTTTTGCTGATACAGTTCACAGAGTAGTCGACCACCACAACCAAGTTGATCTAAAATTTTAGCGGCTCTTAGCAGCTCCGCATCGTCGTATTTAGGAGTGAAAGAACCAGTTTGATTGCCGTCACCGATCGACCTTTTTCTATAATGGTGATGACCCCAAGCTTGAATGTGATTTTTCTCTCTGGTTTTTTTATGACCAATAGCCAGGCCAACAACAAGTCCAATGGCTCCAGCTATAACCGCCGTCTTAACAAGGAGGATTGATCGAGGTAGACGCCGATGTCCGATGGCATCAGAATCAACTTTATTATTTTCTTGCTGCTGGCCACCGACTGTGTGATCTTCAAACACGATGGAAAACAAAAGTAAACTGAAAACTGCGTAAAATTTGAGTTGCATGATTTTGCCTTTTAGAATATTTAAACTATACCGCGCACCCCCCTAGAATTCAATCGATCCGCACTACCTGATGTACTTGCTGATAAGAATTGACTGGTGTTGTTATTCATACAGGAACTACACCTATTTTATATTCGTTACAAAATCGACGGCCTTGCTGACTTATTGTGTTTCACAATTCCTACTTTTAAGTTTCTTTTCCCCCCACAATGACGAATTTCCCTTGTAATGCTTGAATGATGGACTAGTTGATCAGTCTGCGCGAACCTTTTTTCGCCCTGCCTGGTTAGGAGTTGACGTCGACATTGTAACCACACCAAAGAAACCAATAACGTAATAGAAGTGAGTTATTACTTGCTAAAAAGTTATCCCTGGTTTTAGTTTTGGTAAGCGGAAGTTTCGATAGTCGTAGAAAGCGTTGGAGTGGTTGGATTGAATTGAAATTTTACTTAGTTGTCTGATATACATATTTATAAAATCGAATAGAAGAAAGCATTTTTTGCAAAAGAAAACTTTATCTGCAATGGTAAAATTGCCGTCGCTATTTCTGTAAAAATAAATTCCACTTTTTAAAACTTGTATGATAAACAAAATTGACTTTTGTTCACAGAACGTAGAAACATCTGAGATCTTAGACTATAATGTATTCCAAAATGCGTTGCACGAACATCTGCGCCATAAGTCATACAGGCGATTAGATGCGTACCGCAAATTCTTCTCGGTTCTGCTCGTCGCAAAGTCCGGTTTGTGTTGGTTGCTTTTGGATAAGTCGGCAATTTTGGACAAAGAGACCGACGTAACGCACTTCCTTATACAAAGAAGTTCGAAGTGGATTTATTCAATTTTTTCTTATTTTATTTTTAAAATTTACGACCTAAGGCATTTTATAGAAAAGCAGAATTGTAACTTAGGAAAATGATTTGTTGCTAAGTTACTGCTAAGGTAAACAAAAACAAAAAAACACATGTGTTTATTTATCAATAGTTAGCGTTCGACCAATATGGGAATGATGATGCGTTTTCCGCTATTTGAATTGCCAGAAACTGGGTCAGGACAAACCAGAGACTGCGCTGTCTGCTGATGTTTAATCCAACTACTACACTGTTTATGTAGTAATGTATACTGTTGTTTATGCGAGAGCACAGTAGTATAACTTTCATCTTGTCCTTCTTATATTTTAAATTAACTATTATAACTCGTTTTTTTTTTTGTTTTTTTGTTTCATTCTAAAGATGAGACTGAAGAGTTCAAAAGATCACTACTCAAGACAGCTTCCCTTTGAAGTCTTATTCGGTCAGGCAGTCACACCACGACCACCTAACCGAACACATCGTACCATTTTGGATGATCTTTAAATAATGGAGATGGAGAATTTATCGCTTACACAGAATCAAATGTTATTTGGCTGGGCGGATTATTTACTCTTCGTTTCCACTTTGCTGTTGTCATTACTCATTGGCGTCTATCACGCTTGGCGAAGCAGTAACTCTACCTCGGAAT
The DNA here is from genome assembly GCA_030770115.1 of Daphnia galeata. NCBI lineage: Eukaryota > Metazoa > Arthropoda > Branchiopoda > Diplostraca > Daphniidae > Daphnia > Daphnia galeata. The sequence goes on from CM061121.1 coordinate 1,638,774, forward strand.
ATTTGATGGGAGGGAAGAGCATGGGCATCTTTCCCATCGCAATGTCTTTAGCTGCCAGGTAAGCTAGCTTATTTAAATTACAATTAAATCTTATTTCATGGCATTTTTTGTGTTCAATTTCAAGTTCAATTTCAGGAACGACATTATTAGGGACTCCAGCTGACGTCTACTTCACTGGAACTATGTATTTGTGGATGCCATTGGCTATGTTTCTTTGTACTCCAGCTACCGGTTATGTTTATCTATCCATGTTTCATCGTCTTCAAGTCGTTTCAGCTAATCAGGTTTGTCCGCTTCAAATTATAAAATGTAGACTTACATAAAAACAAACTGATTATTCATATTTTAAAATAGTATCTTGAGTTGCGCTTCAATCAATTCGTAAGACGTATCGCATCCTTCCTTTATATCATCAAGCAAGTACTGTAAAATATTTGCGTGATTTCCATTTTAAAAATTTTAAAAAACAAACAGATACATTATAATTTTTTAATTTTGGAAATTTAGTTGTTTTATATGGCTATCGTAGTGTATGCACCGTCATTGGCCTTGAAACAAGGTAATAACAATTGTTTCCATTCAATTCATTTATTTGAGCAAACGGTTCAGTAGGAATGTGCTTATATTGTCTTTATTAATTTATGTACTACGTAGTGACCGGAATCAATGTATACCTCTCTGTTGGAGTTATGCTTGGTGTCTGTACATTTTACACTGCCTTTGTAAACATGATTTGTATTCTAGTTATAAATCTGTTTCACTGTAAACTAAAATCTCTATATTTTTATAGGGTGGAATTAAAGCAGTTGTCTGGACTGACACTCTACAAATATTTGTCATGTATGGTTCCTTTATTACAGTTCTCGTTAAGGGAAGCTTAGATATTGGAGGACTCGAAACCGTCTGGCAGCGCAATCTCAATTCATCTCGTACAGAATTTCTCAAGTAACAGGCAAAATGCCTAACATGTCTTTTGGCTTATTTTCTTTAAAAAAGGGTAATCTGATATTATTCACGCAGCGTTGACTTTGATCCTACGACCCGTCATACGGTAAGGTAAAATAAAGTCTTTCCTCATCGCGGATTATTATATTTCTCTTGTTTTCTCTATACAGATCTGGTCTTTGGTTATTGGAGGTTTTTTTTATTGGACATCTTTTTATGGAACGGATCAATCCATCGTTCAGCGGTTCCTGGCTATGCCAACGTTACGAAGAGCACGAATGTATCACATAACAACAGACATACTATTTAAGCATAATTAAGTTGGTCCTCATTTCTGTTGTCATCTATTTATAGATCCATGTGGTGTAATTTGGTTGCAGCCGCTGGCCTCGTTGCCCTTGCTTGTTTCGGCGGTATGATTGTGTACGCCAAATATTTTGACTGCGATCCTTTAACATCCAAAGTGAGTACCACATTTATCGTCACGTAGCTCAATTGTAAATTTTTCTAATCGCCAGAAACGTTGACAGGTTATTGAGAAAGCTGATCAGATCATGCCTTTATTCGTCATGGACACCGTTGGAAGTTTACCTGGTTTGCCTGGCCTATTTGTCGCAGGCGTTTTCTCCGGAGCATTAAGGTCTTGACTAATTCTCCGTCAATTTTGCATTACTATTGTTCTACTTACCTGATTTCTTTCTGGATAGTTCTTTGTCAAGTGGTTTGAATTCTGTGGCCCTCATCGTATTGGAGGATTTCATTCGGCCTTTCTTTCCACTCATTGAAGATCATACTGCCACTAAGATCACTAAAGGAGTAGCAATTTTATTCGGATGTATAAACTTCGGAATGGTTCTACTTGTCTCTCAAGTTCAAACTATCTTGGATGTACATAGTTTTTGCAATGTCCTAATAGGGAAGCAAATTTAAAATCCTATAATTAATACCCGCAATGCTAACAGGCTACCCTCAGCTTTAACGGAGCAGTCAACGGAGCAACTATTGGTGTCTTTACCTTAGGCATGTTCGTTCCGCAAGCCAATTCAATCGTAAGTTTCGTCACTATTCACCCACGACGTAATAAGTATAGTTTGCGTTTCATTAATATTTGTAATTTTTCTTAAGGGAGCCGGATTCGGTTTGTTAGCGTCATTTGCCGCTATGATGTGGCTCGGAGTAGGATCTCAAATTGCCAAATCACGTGGACTAAGTCACAATCAAATGAAAACGTTGAGAACCGATAGTTGTCCACTAATCAATTCAACTGTGAGCGCTGCAATAAGCAAAGGATTGCTACAATCAAGGTATCTCTATTTTTTTTTATTAAGATGTTTAATAGCAGGTTTTTTAAAGTTTGATTTTATCGTGAAAAGGAATGAAGCAGATTCCGTAATTCTTTTATGGAGGATTTCGTACTTGTGGTACACAATGATAGGAATGCTGATTGTTCTGATTTTTGGGACCATTATCAGCTTTTTATGTGGATCACAAAATCCTCTAACACTTGATCCCAAGCTTGTTTACAGATTCAGCGACTGTTTTCGATCGAACAAGGTAATTCATTCACTTTCTTTATTTTTACGAAGATTAACGGCAAATATGAATAAAACAAGAGAACTTTTTCCATTTCCAGAAGGCTGAAGAGTCGCCTTCGGACCCTAAAATTGACGACATTGAACTAGAATAAATTTTATATCTGATTTTCAGTGAGACCTTGGAGTACTCATTCCATAACGTTAAATTTCGACTCTTGCCCAAAACCATAATTCATCTCCTTGGTCAACCACTAGTGTGACCTTCCCAGTTGTCAGTCTAGTTTTTTTTGAATAAGGAATGAAGGTTATACTTCCAGTTTTATGTCGGACCACAAGCCTTTATTGTAGCATTTTAATTCGTCGGGCCAAAGTGAAACGCTCGCAGCGGCCGTCTGACTTCCCAATCAAGGCAGCACCCTCAAGAATAGAAAATCGTAAATCATTGATATTTTATTCCTTTCCCTGTGGGTTGATAAGAAAACGTTAATCTTGACTTTCGTAAACCTGTTTATTATTATTCCTCTTCTTTTGCCTTACAATTAATTTTAAAATCACAGTTTAAACCATCTACGCCTTGCTGTGAATCGATAATTTATTCATAAAAAATGATGCCGTAAAGAAAAACTTTGAAGATTCCTAGAACACTCCATTATGCGTCTAGTCGTATTCTAGACTGGACAAATCTCTTTTTTGTTAAAGCTGATGTAATGCAAACAAAATCTTTCTGGCGTAGTTAAGCCAACTGACCACGACACGGCAAAATTCTTTTTGTTGGCCAACTTTTGTGAACCTCCTTTCTAATCAACACGGTCAAGGTGAACAACTGCGCTGCAATGAATTGACTCATATTGAAGTCTCCAACGAACCAAGTCAACATTTTGCCCGTGGTTTAACCATGTTTTACGATCAAAACTACGCACACTTTAATAACGCAGTTGCCTCAAACTCTCTCATACTGTTTGATGATTGTTTATTACCAGTGTTAAAACCGCACTAAAACAGTGTAACGCGTTACGGTGTGGTACGCTTAACATCGATATAAATTTGTTTGCTAGTTTGTTACAGTTCACTGCTGCAAATTCATTTATGTTTTTTATCTACTCATTTTTAATTGTGAAAGAAGAATTGTGAGACAGAGAGATGGATCGATTCGAACCTTTCCAAATAGGACGGGTAACGTTTAGCTTAGGTGATTACTTGATTTTGGTCTTCGCTTTGTTTACCTCAATGGTGATTGGTATGTATTACGCATGGCGCGGTGTAAGCAATTCAACATCTGACATGGCTAGAAAAACTATTGGTATCTTTCCCATCGCCATGTCTTTAACGGCAAGGTGATTATTAAATTGACAGCTTTACTTCTTGGCCAATGATTTATCTCTGTTTCCGCGCGCAGCTCAATATCGGCCTCGACTTTGCTTGGTATACCGACAGATGTTTACCTAACTGGATCGATGTGCTGGTGGATAATTGTCGCCGCGGGTCTCTCGATCCCAGTAACCATTTATATCTACTTACCCTTTTATCACCGACTTCAACTTGGCGGTTCGATCCATCAAGTATGATTCCAAATTTTAACTAATTGATTGAACAGTGAGTTATTAACATATTATAACTGTCCTATTTCAGTACCTTGAAATGCGCTTCAGTTGTGCTATTCGACGGTTAATTTCTTTTCTCTACATTTTTAAAACGGTATTTTATAGACATTTGAAGTAAAAATAATCTGACGTCATAATTCACTTTATCATGCGTGGTTTTTAAACAGATTTTCTATTTGGCATTGATAGTATGTGCACCATCACTTGCTTTAAAACAAGGTGAATATTGAATATTAAAATATTGCCTTATAGAGTATTCAGTTTTATCTTATTGATTATCGTGTACCTGTCAAGTGACCGGACTCCAAGAGCATGTTTCAATCAGTATTATGTTCGCTGTATGCATCTTCTACACCGCTATCGTAAGTACGGCAAATAATTTAAATTAGAAAAAATGAGTTATATTGCTGCTTACTTTATAGGGCGGCATCAAAGCTGTAGTGTGGACTGGCACTTTTCAATTATGCATAATGTACGGATCAATTATAATTGTGTTGACCAAAGGAACCATTCTCGTCGGTGGTCTAGAAAACGTTTTTTTTGCTGAACGCCAACTCGTCCCGCATTGAATTCTTCAAGTAATTTTCTTTTCCCGTTGACTGAATCTGTTGTAACCTCTTTCACTTTTACTCTCTGCAGCATCGATTTTGACCCTACCGTGCGCCACACAGTTAATTCATATACGTTTGCTATTTTAACATTTTGATTTTGTTCTAAAAGTTTTCAAATTATTTAAGGTGTGGTCTTTGTCTATTGGGGGATTTTTCTTGTTCACTTCTATGTACGCTACCGATCAAGTGTTTATTCAGCGATGCTTAGCTTTGCCAACACTACGCACAGCACGAATGTAAGTGTTTTTCAAACAGAATCAATATCACTGAATGCGTAAATTTCTTAAATTATTTTTCAGATCGCAGTGGATCAATTTCTTTTTACTAGCGGGAATCATATCCCTTTGTTGCTTAACAGGCCTTGTTACATATGCATTCTACTTTGACTGTGCTCCTATGAAAACCAAAGTGAGGATATTTTCATTTCATAGTAATAATTCTTTAACAATTTTATGCAATCACTAAAAACTTCACTAGATTATTCAAAATTCGGATGAGATCTTCCCTTTGTTTGCTATTCAAACAATTGGAAAATTTCCGGGATTACCAGGTATTTACATTATTTTATCTGCTGTTATATTGTTTGTTCCCAACAATAACGTTTGAATGTCTAAAACGAAGGAATTTTTGCAGCAGGAATTTTCAGTGGAGTTACCAGGTTATTTAATTTAAAGAACTATTCATCAGAAGCTTATATAGTAACGTTTTCATATTCACAGTATACTATCCAGTAATTTACACTCGGTTTCGTTGATTGTACTAGAAGACCTTATTCGACCTTCCTTTCCTATAATGCGGGATAGTAAGGCATCATTAGTTTCAAAAATTACCGTAATCATCTTTGGCTGCGTGACTTTTGGCGTGGCCATATTTATTTCCAAATTTCAGATTTCGCTCGATGTAACAAACTGGAAAATGCTTAGTATTTTTATACCATGATTATTAATACTTTCGTTTTATGATTTAGTCTTCCCTGAGTTTTGTTGGCGCTATGGCAGGAATAATTCTAGGGGTTTTCAGTTTAGGAATGTTTGTTCCATGGTCTAATTCGACTGTAAGTAAAAAAATTCGTTATTTCACTTTTATTTTTTATATTGCTTGTGTCATTGTTTGAAGGGGGCTGGATTGGGAGCAATTTTATCGTTCGCACTTATGATGATGCTGGGAATAAGCACGCACATAGCCAAATCGAATGATCTAATTACAAATGATCAAATTAAATTGCTTAACGCAGATAATTGCCCACCATTCAATTCAACAGAAATGAGATCATCGAACGTTCACTTTCTGATCCAAAAGTATGCCCGTTTCAAATTACATAAAATTTAACCTGACATTTAAATTTAATTCCCTTCTAGATCGGATGCATTTGTGCTTTTACGGATTTCCTATTTATGGTACACTATGTTGAGTATGTTAATCGTCTTAATTCTTGGTACGATTGGGAGCTTTTTGTCTGAACCGCAAGATCCAGAAAAACTAAATCCAAAGTTACTTTACAGTGTAACGCATAGCCGTCATTCAAAGTAAGATTATTTTTTTAATAAAAGTTTTTCTGCGTTGACATTATTTTTTATTTATGCATAATTTTTATACGTTAAAATTCGTCGTATGTCAGAAAAGCAACTCCACAAATCAATGACGAATCTGAAGTTGCCAACCACTTCAGTGAAGTTACCACGGTTGTCTCTAGACCAAGAAACGGAATATTGTTGTTTGAACTTCCACGAAGACTATCACCAATAATAGAAGTAAATTTTCCTGATCGCTAATATACTGTTATTTTGAGAGGGAAAAGTACTTACTTACTTAATAAAGAAGTATTAAGAAAGTATTTAAAAATATGATTCACAGCTATCTATGGCCATGTCTAAACAACATTATAATTTATAAAGTATTTAATATCCTTCCTGTACCTGACATCATGAAAATTCTTAAATAGATTGTATCAAGTATGTATGTAACTTTGACAATTTAAATACTGTGTTGGAAGAGGGACCCCACTTAATTTTTCTAAAAAAAGGGTGGTATTCTGCAACTTAACAGACAAATTCAATAGAATGAGTTGAAGACGGTTTGTTTTGTATCTATTCTAGAGTAGTGTACAAACATTTGAATTGAATGATGAAGGGAGAGGATACCTTAATAGTCTTAACGTTGTTTAGCTATCGGTAGATTTGAAATGGTCCTCGTCCACCGTAGAGTAAATATGACCTTCAGAGCAGAGAAATTCCAATGCAGCACTGCAAATGAAATAAAATTGAAAGTTCACGTTGGTTTCCCATATCAGTATAATAACACTTACTCTACATCACGTGGGCTCATTTTTCCTCTGACAGAATTGTAGATCTGAGACTTTTCCATACCGGTTTCAGCCGTTGTTGCCTAAAGTCAATAAACACGTTAAAGTTGTTGAATCTTGGATACCAATGACAACGAATTCTGTACCTGGATAATGGTGTAAACCATAGATTGAAAAGCTGACAGCCCTGTGATGCCATTTGCTGTGTTGGAAGTAGCAGAGGATGAAGAGGCTAAAGGACCAGTCATTCCAGCTCCTATCGTTGAGTTGTTCATGGGTTGTCCCTGTCCCTTAGAAAAATTAATTTACCTGTGTTCAAAAACTACCCCAAGTTATTTAATAATACCATTTTTCTCTTCATTTGTCTTAACTTCATTCGGATCCATTGCGTCTCTAACAAATGGGTTGTGATTTCGTTCGCGCTATTTAGTTTTGCGACACGAAATGCCATTACGTGGCGACGGTCTTGTGTCTGTCTGATAGATCCAACAACGCGACAAAAATTCCCTTCCATAACTTGAATATTTGATGTGGCATTCTGCATTTTAAAAGTGGAATAGAAACTGGGAAATATGTTTATAAGAACAAGATATATGTACATACCCCTTCACCCTCAATCCATTGTACTACCTCGATAGCACCTGAATCATCTCTTACAGTGTATGTTACATTAGTCTGTTTCGAATCAATTTGTTCGACAGTACCAACAAATGTGACCTAACAGAAAACTCACATTTAACATCATATAAACCATGTAAGTAAAAGAAATGGGAAATACCATGTGAGCTTCAGTGTCTTCAATCTTTAGTTTTTCATCTTCTGCATCTAAGATATCCTTAATATTAACTGGAATAATATTGTGAGCTCGTTGAGCTCCACTACCCTGGAAGAGAAGCCCACATGAGAAGAATGTACAAGATATACTGATATGCCTTTTAAGTTTACAAACCTTCTTTTCTCCAGGAGTGTTGACTGTTCCTCCGGGAGTTCCAGCATTAAAGAAGCCACCAGCCATCGATCCATTACCAAAGTCGCCTGAATTGTAAAAAAGTAATAATAAATTTACAGACAACTTTCATCTTAAAACTGTTTTTATTACTTGCTGATTGATCCCACATTGTATATATGTATACCAAACAAATTTGTTCGTTTCTCAAAGTTTAACTTTTCGTCCACAAAACGCTGAACATGTGACTTGGGTCCGTTCTATTACTGCCTTCGTTTTTTGGCCCTTAATGTTTTGTTTCGGTTTCCTGGCGGGAAAACTGTTGCCCGATTCGACCGTTCAACGTTGACGATTTGTAAACGAGATTACAGATCAAACAACAATTGATTGAATTGGATTTTCTAAAAAATATCTTTATTCAACATAAAAATAAATATGCCTATCACTAATTTTTTTTTATTAGTTAAATAATTGTTAAGTTTAATGACTGAACAAATTGGCAATGTGTTGTTTTTTCATGTCAGAACGAATGTTTTCGTTTTTTGTAAAATCGTAAAATTGTCGATCGAAAATATTTTATGTGTTGTTGCTAATGCTAACTCTTTCTTTTTAAAAATCTAGCCATAGAATTGAATACTTTAAAATGTCAATCAATTTTGAAAATTCTAAAGACTTGGATGAAATAAGGCAAATGAAACGAGAAGCAAGAGAGGCAATTCTTGCAAAGGTAACGTACAAAACTTGATTCGGTATATCTGATACATTTGATGTTTATTTATTTTTTTTTTTCTGTGTAAGGCGGAAAGAGATTATGAGAAAAGGAAAGCTAAAAAGGAATTGGCCAAATTAAACGGTGAAGACAAATGGATGCTACCTGAACTGGATGCCCAATTATCGGGTAAATCCAAAAAAAGTAAAAAAGAGAAAAAACACAAAAAGGACAAAAAAAATAAAAAAAGCAAGAAAAAAGATGATTCCTCTGACTCTGATGAATGGGTAGAAAAAACATCTGAGGTGGCAGAATCTATTTCATCTGCTCCTCTTCAGAGAGATGAATGGATGAGTGTACCATCTTTGCTTCCCATTTTCAGTAAGAGTAGCATGCCTCATGTCAAGCGAACATCACTGAACAAGGATGAAGAGATTGCAAGAAAGATCATGATGGAGAAACCAGGACAGACAAGTAGAGAATTAAACCCATATTGGAAAAATGGAGGAACAGGTTTGCCACCTGAAAAAAGGGAGGAAGAATCCTCAAAAAGCCACGAAACTCCCAATGATCATGAAGGATCTCGCAGTTGTTCAGACGGAAAAAAACAACGAACCTCAGATAGAGATGTCACACTTGTTAACAGCAGAAGTAGAAATAGATCAAGATCAAGATCCAGAGAGCGGAAACATCCAGAAAAAATCAGAAAACCATCAACTGTTCAAGAAAGATTCAGAAGACCAAGTGAGAGTGACGAAGTTGTTTCACAAACGAGCAAACGTTTTTCTTCTTCTCAACCAGGGTGGAAGAAAAATGAAGCTAAATCAAGACCCCCAATGGATTCATTGGCATCTTCGTCGTCGTCGTCGACAGAAAGTGAAGAAGAAAATTACAAGACACAGCAGCCAACAAAAGAAGAAGAAAAAATGTGGACGGAACAAGAATTAAATGCCCTTGGTGCGAAAATTATCAAAGCCGAAATCATGGGACAAACGGTTGTTGTTTGTTTTGTGTTACCTATATGATTTCATCAACTAATAAAAATGGTTTTGTAGGATTTGGTTAAATCGCTTAAACGGACACAAGCTTCCGCTCAGGAATCTATGGCTCGACGGAAAGCAGAAGGAGCAGTAGGTAGTAGAGAACATGTCGCTGTTTTGACAAGGACAGATACTAGGGGTGGTCAACATCCGTTGCCTGCTCCGCGTTACGGCGAAAGTTCCCTCCAGGGAAGCAAAGGTAAAGGGAAGAAACTCAAGGCGGAGACCCACCAAAGTGGTCAACGAGTTCGTTACTTTGCTGATGACGACAAATATTCTCTCAGTCAGATGGTAAAGTATTCATATACAAGTTTTTAAGATACAAGATAAACCTTTAGCTTAAATATCGCTTCCTTAGTATACACGAGAAAAACAGGATACTGCTGAGGATCAGGACGCCATGTTTTCGCGCTTGGCTGGCAAACGGGTTGAGAATACCAACGACGATTTTGATTTAGACGATATGTTTGAAAGCAGAGCGAACCGAGAAGTTGATGACGTGGCCGCTGAAGCCCGGGAGCGTCAGGCCGCTATCGCTCAGCACGAAAAACGGGAAAAAGTGTTGGATTCATGCACCCTTTGTCTGGATTCTCAGGTTATGCACCATAATATTGTGCGAGAATAAATAAATCATTTCTGATTAATTTATGTTGCAGGCGATCCAAAAGCATTTGATTATTGCTATCGGACAAAAGTGCTATTTGTCACTACCCGTTCATCAATCTCTAGTTGTCGGACACTGTTTGATCGTACCTCGTACTCATGTTACTTGTTCTACTCAGTTAGACGAAGACGTCTGGGCTGAAATGCAGGTTCGAATTATTCAAAATGTTATCTGGCAAGCTGTTTCATCAATTACTTTAAACTAGATGTTTCGTAAAGCTTTGACGAGAATGTTTGAAGCACGTGAAGCAGACGCTATCTTCTTCGAGACAGCTATGCATCTCAAGCGTTTTCCACACATGGCATTAGAATGTGTTCCATTATCGATTTCAGCGGGAGAAACCGCTCCAATATATTTCAAAGTATTTTCATTGCATTCCTAACTTCGTATGTTACGCGAAAATAGTCAATTTTTAAATTATTATTTTACAGAAAGCTTTATTGGAATGTGAATCCGAATGGTCAATGAACAAAAAGGTTATCGATTTAAAGGGTAAAGACGTGCGAAAAGCTGTTCCTAAGGGAATGTCTTACTTCTGCGTTGATTTTGGAATGCAGTCTGGATTCGCCCACATTATTGAAGATGAGCAACGTTTTCCACCAGCTTTCGCCCAGGTAATTTGCTTTTAGTCAAGACTTAGGAACAATATTCAGATAGTTATGTATCCTTTAGGAAATCCTAGGAGGTATTCTGGACCTTGAACCCCAAGCGTGGCGTCGTCCTCGACGTGAAAACTTTGATCAACAAAGGCGAAAGGTTTTGGATTTCGCTGCAGATTGGAAAGAGTATGACTTCACAGCTTCTTTGAAATGAAATTATGTGAAATAGCAATCCATCTCTACAATTCATTCGAATGTTTAAAATAGTGAGTTTGAAAAATTACAAAACACACTCCTCACATTTCAATGACTTGTTAAAAATTATTTTTAAATTTTATATGTAGTACATCTAGAAAACAGATAACATTCAAATCATCTCCTTTCCATTTCTTTAGCTCACGACCACGTTTCGCTTCTTATACTTTTCGCACTCGTAATTGCTGGATAGTGGATACTGCGCCTGATCCTATTAATACTGTTCCCACAGACTTGAAGCAACTTGAAATGTTATCATGTAAGCCACGAGAAATGAACAAATTAACAAAGTAATAAACTGCCCAGTTGCAGTTTAACTTTTCTTATTTTCGAAACACGCTATAGCCCACATAGCAGTTGTTACATTTCGCAAAATTTTACCGTTTCTAAAAAAACTGTTTAACACGGGCTCTTATGCCCAGCTAAGTAGGCCTAAAGTTAGAATAACTTAAAATCTATAGGACCTATATTTTTTCTATTGTTCTAAAAAATTCAATAACATCCTAGTGATAAGACTCTAGCTCTCGTTCAATTATGGTGTTAATAGGACTTTTTTTTTGTTATTTACACTTAAACTTAGTCTAGGATTTGATCTTTTTAAAGCCATTTTCGTTATGCATAGTTGCATCTCATACGCGTTGTGGATACGCCACTGAAAGCGGCGGATGAAATTGATGTCATTTCACTTCTCCATCCATTATCCATGCCCTGCAGTGTCGGTCTGCCAAAAGGATTCGTCTGCTTAACATACTGCTTAACACAATAACATTTGTGTCAGTGTTGTTGGTTTTGTGATAAAAACATTCTTCTACTTCTTTCTCTTAAGTTTGCTGGTGTTTTAGTTAGCAAGTTAGTGATAGTTTCTAATCGACGATTTCGTGTTTTCAAATTTCAATTAATATGTGCGACTTATATTTGGAGTGGAGTCAGTCAGTACGAAAGTGAACCAAATACCTTCTAGGACATTCTAGGACAACTTCAGACTGCAATTTGCAAGTAACTTGTAAGTGGTAATTTTAGTTGGGAAACAAAACTCATTTTTCAGATTTGAAAAAAAAGCACCGTTCTGTTCTTTCGGTTTCTAAATGTGCTCATAGTTCAGTAACTATTGAGCTGACGCAAAAAAGAACCCGATTTACGTGATCCTCGTGTAAAATGGGGTTTAGTACATGTGTCCATAGAAAATACCCAAAAATCGTCTAAAATCGCAAATTGCGCTAAACCCAGGAAAACTTTTTGTGTGCCATGTCATGGATTTCTTTAAAAATACATATGTCCCACCTGAAATTTGATGGGGATCACGAATCTGTAAGTTATTTTGATCACACCTCAATAGTTGAGGAGATATCGCCATTATCGCCTACTTCCGGTGTACTTCTGGAAAATTTTAGTTTGTAATTGCCTACAAGTAAGAAGTGAACTTTGTTCTCCACCCAGTTTCTATCAATTGAAGCATAGTTTAAGTAAAAAAGAAGTAGTCTATTTAAGATTCATTTGTGTCTAAAGAATTGCAGGATTGGCAATCCAGTCTTAAGAATGAGTGTCTAATAAATGACGCTAGATGTCCTTCGCTACTGTTGTCATGGTCTTCATGGTCTTTGGAAAATGTTTTACTTTCTTCGTGTGTTATTTTTCCCATTTATTCTGAATAAATTCGACCATAATTTCGTAAGTAAGTCAACCTAGAGCGTAACCTGTTAACTAGAGTTAATAAATGTACCCAAATTCTACTTTAAATCCCCAAAAGTGTGTAAAATATACCTGTTGTCAATTTCAGGTCTGACAGAATCAGCTTACATTGCCTACTTAAACAACTTACTAGTGGCCCAGTGTTCTTTGTTCCTGTTTCAATGTTCTCCTTCTGCTTCAAAAATACAACTTTGTTACCCAACAGTTGTAGGATTACATGTACTCCATTGGTAAGCATATTTTTCATATTCTAAAAATGGGTTTATCTTTCATGGTAGACATGATCACAAGTTTAATCATTTTGTAATTGTCACTTATTTTACAGGTTCATTTACGTCTATGACAAGATCTTCTAATCACAAACAAGGAAGTCTCAAGTCTGGAACAATGTGTGAAATTTCCAGCGTGGATTTACATATCCTATTTTATTCTATACCTGCACATCACAACTAGAAGCATGGTGTATGAAAAATAGACTGCCTAGAGTGGATGGAGGTAGTGTGAATTGTTTATTTTGAAACTAGAATTTAGTTTATGTTGATTGCAGTCTAATGGTTCTTTTATTCATTTATTTAGATGAAGAATTGATGTGGACGGAATACTGTGGCGCCCTACAATTTCTTCATCATGGATCATCACATCTGCACGTTCAGCTTGGAGTCATCTGTTATTGCTGTTGGTATTTATGCCTTTTGTTAGTTTACCCGTTCGCTGCCACGCCTTTGTTCCCCCATGTTAGCTCTCCTAGGGGCCCGCACTGTTTGATCTTGTGGCCTATATGCCATGAGATTGAACAGCTGCATTTGCCTATTTACAGATTCGCCGAAAGGCGCCGGTAGGGTCGTGCACCATAGGGACTTCCCCCTTGTCGATGCGGTGATGGATTCTAGTGGCGTGCATGCCAACTTCTCCCATCACTGTGTCAGCCCGGACTTGTCAGCAATGGCAAGTCCCACCTTGGTCGTGGATCCTTCAGACACGGCGTGTAGAAAGAATAGAAGAGCAACTTACGAGTTGCATGGCGTGGCAGCCAACGGGTAAATTATTTGTGTATGTATGTTATGTGTAACTCTATTGCTGTTATGTATGTCAAAAATAGTGGAGGAATTGTGGGTGGAGGTGGGATTAATAAAATCAATTCCTTATCATTTATTTAAAAAATGTATTTCTGTCTTACAAACTTCACTAGTTTATATTTTATTTTCAAAATAAATTTTTTGATCGCATATTTGTTGGTTATTTCGTTTATTTCAAAGAACCTGAAAAAGAAAATTCAGAGGTTTGACGGGAGCGATTAGTCTATTAGGATTCCTGGATAGCCACATGACCCTCCAAAAGATTTCATCGGATCATGTGGACCTCCAAGTCCCCGTTCAACCAGAGCCCTCCACAACCTCATTGAATATATACAGTGGAAGCATGACCAACCACGGGCTTATTATGAGTCAAGGGGAAACGGGGCCACAGAAAAGAAGGGAGCCCAGATATGCACTTGTAATTTATAAAATATAATAAACCTAGACTATGTCGGTCTTGCTTGTCGTCTTCTTCTTCCGCTCAGTGTTTGGCAGTAAAGTAAATTCTGCTTTACGATAGTTGGCAGGGGCATCAGTTTTACAATGACTAGAATGTGGGCGATAGAGATGGAAAGCGGGAAGAAGACTGCAGTGACACTGAGAGGTGGATTCCTGTTACGACACCGGAGTCCCAAATAACGTTACGCCGATAAGTTGAAGCCTAAAAATGACATCAAAAAGAAATGTCACAACATTTTCAATTATTCAATCAAGAAATAAATCAAATTTACCAAAAAATAAAGTATAATCAATTGGGGCAGAGTCTTTATAAAGCCTTGTTCCATTTATACGTGATCTAGTAGCTCTGACCCGTCATCGACAATATCACCGAGTACCCAAAACAGTTTTTGGCACCAACTGGATGAGTTGAGCCCAACAAAAAAATGAATCCAGCCACAGCAGCAGCACTCACAACAGTTTTTGTCTAGTTAAATAATATTTAGCTAGACTAATATTTAATAAATATGCTTGATGCGAAGTTGAAGAGAGCACATGCAAATTGAAATCGCAGATCAGAGCTAGAATTACAAAAGCATAGTTAGTAAAAATCAAGAAAACAATCAAACATTTGGGTTACTTGCTGACATGACAGAGGAATTCTACCATCTTTGATGCAGGATTGTATGTAATGATTTTCTTATTTTCAGCACCACTGTTTAGGGGTGTTGAAAAAGCACTTAAAATGCTTCACAAATAATAGTCACACTATTGGTGAAATCTTATGTATTCATGTTGGCTGCATAAGTTGGTTGGCTGCACGAGTTACCTGTTGTGGAGTAAAATCACCAGGTGATGAACGGACTTGATGAAATCGAGACAACTCAACTTTGAAAATTGACTTTGAAATCATCATAGCACTTTCACTATCTACAACACAACCCAACCTAAGAAAACTAGTTAGCTGGTTGTCTTCAAACATTTACAACGAGAAATCCTGTATTTCAGTCAACTCGACAGTCACCGGCGTGAAACAAACGAGGATGAATATTCAATCGCAGTTGTCACTTGTCAGATTTTTTGTTGCGACTTTTCTCTTTTGCAGAATTTTCATTGAAAAAAAAGTACTGTTAATGGTACCTTTTTTTTAATGAAAAGTTACTATCTAAATAATTGTGAGACGCAACAAGATTTTTCACTGTCACTTCCGCCATGCTTTCGCCTCCGACACTCCAGTCTCCAACAGGCTGAGTCGAATTATCTATCGATAACAATGCACAAATAAATCGATACAAATCGCTCTGCCAGATTTTACCACTAGATAGCGCCAATGATTTTTCAGACAATGATTCAAATGTCTTTTGAGTTTTTGAATTAATTATCATTATCACTAGCCGAATACTAATATTTTAGAGGGGTCATTTGGCCTTCCGTAAAAGGCAGTGAAAGCTTCTTGAGTGCTTGGAGTTTGCCGTTATTTTATCTTGTATCCTTTCAGATATTACACTAAGAATTATGAAGATTATCAACCAAGTTGTGCAAAGATTTTCCATGAATTTACTGACGAATTATTCAGTATATGAATAAATCGAATAAAATCAACACAATTCTTGAAAACGGTGGACAACCACCCTTACATAACACTTTGCTACACACGCCGTCAGTGTTATTCGGAAACTCGATACATTTTTAATGAATACTGAATCCCTTGCTGCGCGCGCGAGTTTCCCGATGGGTGTTTTTAAAAAATGTTTAAAATGTTGTTTAAATCGACGCAATTCAATATCACAAAACGTGAAATGCCTAGCTACTTCAATTAAATTAAATTAAAACTTGCCTTTAAACTGTTAAGAGAGCAAAAGTACACCGATTAATCTTTCTAGAGGACAGCTTCCGTGTGAACCAGAAGAAGAAAGTGTGTATTTTAACTATCTTTCATATTATAGGGTTAATCTTACCATTCATGGACGAGTCTTGCCAAGGTTCAATGATGATTTGTTGTCCTGGTTTGTATCGTGTCACAGAAAAACAGGTCATGGAGGTCACCCAAGAAGGAAGCGCATCTACAGTAAGATTTTTCCTCTTCTGTGCATAGAAATTCTTGGCAAATAACAACTATGTATAATGTTTTAGACTGATGCAGCAACGAAAAATATTTGCTCATGCGCTTTGCTAAAATAGAAAAATGACTATACAATACTTACCGATAAAGTCAAAGGCTTGCAGCAATCGTTTTTATTAGTTATAGCGAATGTCACAAGCAGTAGATGTCGTTTTCTTTGCATCAGTATGATCGAAACCAACCTAGAAAGACAAACCCTTAGAGTGGGTATTACTGAATCTTTTGTGGTATGGTTTCTTTTTTTAATAAGAACTTATTGCGATATTCTATGAATCTTTAATTAAATACAGTTGAGTGACCCTTACTATGGAGCGACTGATCACACAAAAAAAGTGCTCAAAATTATCAACTTACTCCAATCCCAATTAAATTTCAACTACCAATTGATCTCTTTGCCGAAAACTAGTGGGATTGATTTCAGCCAAGAAAATAACGGAAGCTGGAGTGGCTTAGTTGGATTCCTGGAGAGACAAGTAAATTTTTTGAAACTGACCTATCGAGGTAAAATTACGAAGTAGGCTATTGGACTTACAATTTAGGAAGTTGATGTTATAGCAGATCGTGTTCCATTTTTGCCCCACTTTCGAGATGTGGTAGATCTGTCAATTCCTCTCGGCCAGGACGAATGGGTCACTCTACAGAAACAGCCGTCTCGTTTAAATTCACTTACCGCACTCTTATCTCCTTTTGAAATCGAAGTATACAGATGTTTAAATATAATTATACCTTGATGTTTAAATTTTATATACCTTATAACATATTCTCATGTTAAAATCGATGACAGGTATGGTTGTTGGTGGCTCTATCAATTGCTGGTATGATCCCAATTATGTTTACCATATACAGATTTCATTTAAAGTTCCATCCACAAGCAACAAATTTTTTTCGCGGAAAACTAAGCGACTTTGTCCTTTTTGTCGTGGTTTCACTGTAAGTTACAAGATAATAAGTTGTAAACACAACCAATTGAAATGTTCCCCAAAATAGGCAGTACTAATGTTTTCCATACTAGGTTACGGCAGGATCACAAGCTTCGCATCTCCATTCGTAAAACTGTTAATTAGCTATGATTTCTCACGTTATTAAAAAAAACAAATCTTTCATTGTAAATATTTAAAGATTCACAGAGGGTTTTGATGGCCACTTGGTGGATAGTTGGCCTTCTTTTAACAACCTTCTACACGGCGAATTTGACCGCTTCTTTGGCACGTCCTTACCGCGAACGATCACTTCAACATCCTCGTGAGCTATCTTGGCCAGCATACAAGGATTCAAAATGGCTTATTTTAAAAGATAAGCCCATGCCGAAAATTTCAATTTACAATCAAGAATCCTTTCAAGTTTGACTGCAAAATTTAAAATGTGGATTAGTATAACAATCACTTGCTGACATTGTGAATGTACCTTTCAGCCAAATCAGACGAGCGCGACCGACTTTGATCTACTCAGTCAACATTTAAAAATTGGTCGAGGAGAAATAGTGAGTTCCATTCACGCTGCACTGAACCTAACAAAAAAAGGCATTATTCAACAATTAGATGGTGATTGCCTAGACAAAAAACAAAAGAATTTTTTATTTGCCTTTTTCCAGGTTATATTTGGTTCGGGCCACATGACATTCTTCTTGAAGTTATGCTTTTGAATTATCGACTCAATCAAGCCGAAAATGTGTCGCATGAATGCTCTTTTTTAATAACTGATAAAAGCTACTTAACTGTAGAATACGGACTAGCTTTTGCTAAGAACTCATCCCTCACTCCACTTTTCAATCAAGCGTACAATCGCCATTTAACCTATTTTGAATCATGAATAATTTATGTAATGTGATAACTTATTTTATAGAATAAGGTTGATTGATCAGTCTGGAATTCTAGAGTTTTCACGACGTCCGAGTTTTACTGGCAAAAATCCATGTTCCATAGGCAGTGGTATACAAGATAAACTATTCTCAAATTATCTTAATGATAGACACTATACAAAATTTATTAATTCCACCTAAGGATATACATCAAGAGCGATGCAGCTTGGTGATTTCCTCGGTTTGTTTTGCATCACTTTCTTTGGATTATCTACTGCTACCGTTACCTTTATTTGGGAGAAGGTTTCCCAATATTGCAAATCGTGGCGGAAGAAGATAACGATTCCACCAGATAATCCTACTAGAGTTTCTTACGTTTCTGCTGTCTGCAAACCAGCGGTCCCCAATCAGAATATTTCAAATGTAAATAACTATAAGCTAGAATTAGAAATTGAGAAATTAACAGAGGAGATTGATCGAATGCTTTTAAGTGATAAGGATATTCAAGGAATTCTGCATGAATTAATTTATACCAAATGATTGTTAATAATTTTTTTTCATACGCAATTGCGCATATTAAATTGCACTTGGCATTGTTAAACAGAGCATGACGTCGTCCTCATTTTGTCTTCGTCGAACGACTGCTTATAGAGGACATGCGGACAGATAAAAGCCTGCGAACTTAGCTTCTGTAATTGTTTGACTAAAAAAATCGATAGAGTTGTTAACGCTAGCGATTGCAATGGCCTACTTACATGCAAAACACCATCAAAATAGCTTCATTATTCGAATAAGGCTACGCTCGTGAGAAAGCGCCTAGCTTCGTCTATAATAATTTATTATTTAAAACATACGAATCGATAAAATATCACACAAACAGAAATATCGATCTTTTATGCTTTTATGCTATACATTTAAAAAATGGGTAGGTTCAATGTAGTGGGTCGGGAAATTTTTTCGTTACTATGGTCTTGTTGAATGATTAAGGTAGAGGGTCGATATAAAACGTTGACGTTGACACTCTGCAACGTTCCCATGTGTGCCGAATCATGCGAAGAACTTCTAGATAAACAGCTGGGTATACTACAGTAATCAATGAGGCACTGAACGCCCAATGAAGTGAATATGTAAATGATGGCCAAGGAGAAAAGTGCCAAGCGGAAGTCAAACACGGGCGGGGTTTTCAAGCCCATAAAAATTTTGAGCTGTTCAGGTGGTTCTAGAACGATGACAGCACAAAAGACGGATAAGGTAAGAAGATACAATGTAAGCCCTAGATTAGTCCAGATTCTACGAAGATGGGGAGTTCCGGACGAAAAAAGAATAAATAGGTTTAAATACTGAAACAGCGATAAAGAGTAAACTGCGTAGTTTTCGTCCGACAAAGTAAAGGAATTATCGGTCCAATTTGTTTTTTGCACAGTTTTTTCAAACCATGGCTGGTGTTGGGCCATTATTACAGCAAAGTATTGAGCGACTACGATAAGTAATAACTGAAAGAAGATGGAGAGCATTTCTTTCGGACGGGCGATCGATTGAGATGGTCTTTTTTTAGAAAGCGGTTGATTACTCGGTTGTGTACAACCAAACAGCATCGACGGGGCCATTACTAGAACTAGGTCGACAAAAAGCGTCTGAATTGCTGGAGATGGGTTATCGTAGAGCAGAAGAGCAGAGGTTAACCGAGCGGCCGCATAACAAACCATGAGTTTGCTGATTCCAAGGGATCTCACAAGCGATGCTCGACTTTCGCCTAATAAATCTCTGATGCTGCTGATGGATAGATTGTTGCAGAAGTCACGATGTAGTACTTGACGTGCATCATGTGGCGCTAAAGTCAAACATGTTAGACGAGGTACCGAAGTGCAGAAATCTTCGTCGTCTTTGCAAATAACTAATCAAATGATAAATTTGATCAAATGGTAGTCTTAGAATGGTAGACCATAGAATAAAATAAAATGGTAACTGACGTATTGTGCGATTTAGTCCATCCAATTTTTGAAGAAAGCGGTTCGTTTGAGCTGCACTAGCCGAGGCAAAAACAGTAACTCGACCAATTATTTGGTCAATCATTTCTGGAAATGACTCTAGCAAAGAGTCGAGCATATCGCCAGTTAGAGCAACGTGAGACTGACGCTGAATGCCGATCTCTCCACGATTAGCTCCAGAACCTGATGAAAACAATAGCTGTTATGCTACCAATACAAGGCAAACTATAGTATGCAATCATTCATTCGTACCGGTTTCTGGAAGATCGATGACACTCAGAGAAGGGGGGTTCAGTTCTTCTGTAGAAGGAATTTCTATCTTCGCCACGGGTTCTTTGTTGAAGATGATTCCAGAGCTACGGGCTAAAAGGACGGTTTCTTCCAGTTTTCGATCTGAGAAAAAAAGCTGTCATTTTCTTATCCATTTTGTTTTCAATCGTAAATTACTTGTAATTATTAAAGTACGAATGTTGGCTGAGCGAAGTTCAGAAACGACATCGCAAGTTTCCTTTGATATTTTGTACTCGACTGAAGCAACACCTAGAAGCTGAAACTTGCGCAATAGAAGATTTAAATCCGGATCGAGAGTGGACGATTTCTCCGATTCCGTTAGCGATCGTCCAGCAAAAGCTACCATTTCCGCTTGATGCTCCTTATGATCTAATAATGACGAACTATAAAGTGACAAATCATTCAACGCTATTAGGAGTCTTCATTTACCAGAATACTCTTCAGAGAATGGAGCCACATCTAAATAAGAACCTCGTAGAAAGTACCACGAACCAGCATTAACTGAATCTACCGGATCGGCCCTAACTAAAATTAGCGGTAGAGAAGAGTTTGTCTCATCAGCGTAGATTTTGGTTATGCGATAGATTTCGTGTTCGTTTGTGACTGATTGAACGTTGTGGTGGTTTTGTTCGGCTACAGTTTGCCAAGCCGAGTTTGAAAATATCTAAACAGAAATATTAAATCGTTGTTTGCAAGAGTTGTTTAAAAATTGTTGAAATTTTATACTTTTAAGTCATCCAAAGTATGCTGAGTGACGCAAGCAGCCATACATAAGGTGAGTTGCGGATCACGTGACCACTCATCGTATCTACAAATAAAAAATGTATCTATAAAATTCTTTTTGTGAATGTTGATTCTGCATGCTATACCTTGTTGACGAAACTTTTAATAATGTGGCATCTGCATTTCGCATAACTACATTCTAAAAATGAAAATTGTAGGCTATGTGAATTAAGTTTTGTTATGCACGAGAAGTATACCTCTAGCAAACATACGGTGTCGGTAGCACCTGTGTGATTTAAAATTGAACTTGGTTCATCAAAAGAGTTGAAACGATATCCATTCTGATAAAGTCGGACAAATGAGTAGATACTGGTCAGAAATAGCGCTGGAGAAAAAAGTGGCGGAAGGCAAATGAAGATCAAACTCATTCCTTCTGGGATCAGGTCATGCACACCAAGAAAAGAATACTAAAAACAAGAAGAAAAAACAAAATGTTTCTTTAAGATTAAACCAAAGGCTTCTATCTTCGGAGATATCCTTACTCTGACATAGAATCCATATGCGGCTGCACACAATCCAGCGAACCAAAGAAATAAAAACAGACGGTCACAATGGCGATCAAAAATTAATGGGCGACTGACAGCGTCCAATTTGGCTGCAAGGGCAGAACCATTTTCCGTACTCCATCCAGTTCGAATAACAAGAGCAATTACCTAAGGCATCACCGGTTAAAAGAATTTCTTGTCAGATTACAGTACGCAATTCACCTTTTCAGTATGTAAAACAAACGAAGATCCTCTGAGTAGGGTGTGCTGCCGGTGGCTTTGTGGATTGTATACTTTTGTCCGTGACTTGGGAAGCTGATACTTGTGTTTTGGTTTAGCTGCAACTGCAATTTTTTTACGATCAGATTTCATAAATATTAAGTTTTTTGGGTTTTTAGTACCTGATTCGCGAACGACACAGCTACCAGATAAAATTACAGCGTCACATGGCATTATAATGTTGTCTTTGACCGTCAATTGAATTACAGATCCTGGTACTAGATCGTCAGACCATATAGTACGTCTGTCATGACCAGGACCAAGTACGGTTACTTCACAATTAAAGAGCGACATGTGATGTAATCGACGTTGATGCTACAGAAAAGGAAATGTAAATAGGCCTACGTCAGTTAAAATTGTTGAAATTAAATTGTACCACCTGGTATTTGAGGATAATGCTCGACACCATCTCAACAATAACGACTATTCCAATAAGAGAGGCATAGACGAAGTACTGCTGAATGATCCAAACAGTAATAGCCATCACATGAAATAGGCGGAAAGGTTTCATCCACGCCAAGACAAACAGATGAAATAAACTGGGTTGAGCGACATTTGTGATATTGCTTCCATAGCTATCTTGCCTACAAAAAGAGCCTTTTATAATAGCATTAATTCGCTCGAATATTGTGAATAATAAAGGTATACCTTAAACGATGATTGGTGGGGTCAAGACCGTTGCCTAATCCATGAATGTCGGAAAACCTAAGTCCTATCTCATCCACGCATCGCATACGTTTAAATTTACCAGACTGGGCACACCAAGTAAAGCGGTGGTGCCGCCAAATGAACCATCGACGACCGTCACTATCACGATGAATATTTACAAAAGATTTTGGTGACAACATGACTTTTGTTGCTCGGGATAAAGTTGCACGTCGGTAAAACCATGGCATCAATCCGCCAGGGCGCATACTTGCAATAAGTAAGGCAGCAAAAAAAGTTAAAAATGATGCCATCACAATCATAAAAGAACCCATATAACTTCTTTCATAGCCATGAATGACCTGTAACGATTAACACAAACATAAATGTGAATACGAAAAGTTTCATGAAACAACACAAATTTAATATTCAAGTTACAATAGAATCGCCGTTTGGTAATTTGAAGACCTGATGAGTCTGCTCATCTTTCAGGTTATCTGCCAATATAAATCAAACTGGTGCAAAACTATTCACACTAATTTGTAGGACTAACTTACCGTATCCGCAAGAACACGTGCACGAGGACCTGCAATTCAATCGCTTAAAAAACTTCCACACCCTGCCCATGATCGTTCTCAATCTCAACTGAATCGATTGAATAGGATTATTAAAATAGCCCCCAGGTGCGTTGACGAGGGGCCAGATGTATTGGCTTCACTCAATCAAGTGTTTCACAGTATGGGAGTTGAAGGTGGTCAACACTTTACATAAGTTGTGCTAGGGGGAGTGTGAAAAGGGCGGGATAAAAGTGCAGTGTTGCAGGATGTCAAACTCGGAATTGTTGCCGAACGACAGGTGATGGCCCGAGGCTCCATTCTTGATGCGGAAAATCCCAATATGCCGTCATGTGGAATGCCATATTGCAGAGAATAACCAGATACTCACACAAGGCAAACCATGTGTACACTGGATATAGAAATAGTAAAAAAATGACAATTCAATTATGATAAATGTTTATACAAGTTCCCATCTGTGTCACAAGATATTACTTACTCATTGGTTCACAGTAATTGTTGTGACGAGCAAAAAAATATACGGCTCCAAAGACAGCAAGAAGCGTTGTAACAAACAAGCGCTTTTTATACCGACCAGATTTGACTTCTAATGTGTTGGGAGTCGTTATCCGATGTCCAAGAAGACAGATTGATAAAGCCATGTAAAATGTCGAAGTAAGGAGGAATGTAATAAAAAAAAGTTTGTGGATAGCTGTAAAACAAGAAAATGTTTTGTTTTAGAATGAAGAAGAATTCAAAAACTTGCTACACTAGCGAACTTTTACTTGCTTTACTATACTTACTGTAATTGTCAGTGGAGGATATGAATGTGAGACCAAATAGCGACAAGATTTCAACTAGATTTAATATGCAGTTCAATAACACAGAATTCTCATGCCATTTGGCAAGAATAGACATGAAATATGCATAGTAAACAAAGGCTATCTGAATCCTAGGAATTGTATGCAATGCTATAACAAATCTCCAAATATATCTTTGAGGGAGATAGTCCCCTATTGCAGCTGATACTGATGGCAGGTAATTGTGCACCTGTGTATAAAACACAACACATACAGTATGATGAACAAAATCAAGTGTAAGGCCAAAGAAAAAATACCAGAAGTACTTACTCCACAATGGGTAGCAGTTGAACTTTTAAAGTCAAAAATTAAAGACCAAGCTACACACACAATAAAACCAAAGAGTGGAAGCATAACCGTTAGAATAGTAACAGTTCTAAATAGAATACGACCACCCACTTTTGCCATGGTATCTTGAAACATAACCAAAAGATTAATACAACAAAAAATAAATGTTGAATATTTATTTAACTTGATGTCGCAAGTAATACTTACACATTGGTTTATTCATCTAGTGCAAGATCATGCTACTTTTTTTGAAACTTGCAACATGTTTTACTTCGCGGTGGGGAAAAGTTTATCTCAGTCGTAATTTCGTTAACAAACCCAAATCAACTCGACAGTTTTAGTTTTACAGCTTTTTGACATGATAAGAATGAATAGTGCGTAAATGAATAAATGTTATCTCATTCACAAAAAGTTTGATTAAACCAGCAAATTTTGCACATGCACTCACAAAATAACAAATTGAATAATACACAAAGATCGTCTGCTTTTTTTGTTGTCTGCTAAGTGATTTCAATCACGGCCCTCAACGGGATATCTCCCTGTGTTTAAGTTTTTTTTTGAAGTCCGTTTGCCTTTCCACACCCTGAGCCTCCACTGCAGGCGTTTTTGTACCGTCTTCAACCTGCCTCTAGTGGGCTGTGGGCATAGAAATGATGACTTTCCAATTTCCACCCATTTTCATAACTATCACTAGCTTTAATTAGCTCGTAGTACAGTGGTTAGTGCGTATATTTTCGAGGTTCGTTGTTCATTTCTGGATTTCCAATTTTTTTATCGTGTGGAAATTGAAATTATAATTTCTAAACTGTAAACTGGCCACTAGAGGCAGGTAGAAGACTGTAAACGCCTACGGAGGTGGAGCCTCAGTTTTCGCCTTTTCGGCAACTTTATTACCCCGAAAAGTGTAACACAGGGAGATAGCCCGTTGAGAGGCCGTGATTGAAGTAGACTATGCAGTCTATGCTGTTAACTTTAAAAATAAAGAGGAACGAGCAACGACTCGATTAGGCTACTTCATTTTCATTTCTACACTGCTACCCGCCCCCAAATAGCCTTTCCGGTCATCGGCCTTTTAACAATGGGTTGTTTCGGTAAATGTCAGAGAAACGTCAAATTTCACAACACTGCTCCACGTATACACAAAGACTCGCCCACTTTGTGTCTCGTTATTTTTTGTCCTATACTTGTTGATTTCCTTTCGGTGAGGTGATATTTTCATTTCCAGTTGCATTTCTCAGGTATGTAGATCAAAATAAAATATCTGCTTTGTTCAGTGGTTCTGTTAATCTTTTTCATTACCTTGCTTAGCTTGTCTTATGTACAAAGATGTAGCAATTCCTCCTGTCATCATCAAAATCATAAAACTATTTCATTTCTTTAACTTAAAATAGGTGATACTAAATCTATAGTTCATACAAAAAAGATATGGCAACTAACACAACAGTTGAAGCACCTATTAAGAAGATATGTTGCATTGGAGCTGGTTATGTGGGAGGCCCTACTTGCAGTATTTTAGCTCTTAAGTGTCCTGATATTCAAGTGACTGTAGTTGACAGGAACGAGCTTCGAATAAACCAATGGAACTCTGATAAACTACCCATTTTTGAACCAGGGCTTGAAGAAATTGTAAAACAATGTAGAGGGAAGAATTTGTTTTTCTCCACTGACATGGTTCCTGCCTTGAAGGAGGCAGACTTGATTTTCATTTCCGTCAACACACCAACCAAGACATTTGGTTTGGGCAAAGGCCGAGCTGCAGACTTGAAGGTAAAAATTACCTAATTAACTATAGTACCCTAAACACCATTTTTTTATTGTAATTTTTTGCAGTTTGTCGAATCTTGCGCTCGACTTATCGCCGATGTGTGCGATCAAAGCAAAATTGTCGTGGAAAAAAGCACTGTTCCCGTCAGATCGGCGGCTTCCATCGTGAATGTTCTAAAAGCCAATACAAAGCCTGGAGTTAGCTATCAAGTGCTTTCGAATCCCGAGTTCTTGGCGGAGGGAACTGCTGTGAATGATCTCACAAATCCCGATCGTGTACTAATTGGCGGCGAAGAGAGTGAAGAAGGAAGAAAAGCAATTAACGCACTGTCTTGGGTGTATCATCATTGGGTTCCGGCGGAGAAAATCATTAAAATGAACACTTGGTCTTCAGAACTTTCAAAATTAGTAAACAGAAATTTACAAGATTTTCTAGCAAGATGACAATGATTAATTACTTAATTTTGCATGTGACGTATCAGGCTGCTAATGCATTTTTAGCGCAACGAATTTCAAGCATCAATGCCATATCTGCAGTTTGCGAAGCAACAGGTGCTGATGTCAGTGAAGTTGCCAAGGCTATCGGACTCGACTCTCGTCTTGGCCCCAAATTTCTCCAGGTATTTGATTGGCATGGTCTTGGTACATATCTTATAACTAAGAACTTCTCAATACCTATAATCCAATGATGTGACGTACATGTAAAAATTTCTTAATCGTGACTGCAGGCTTCCGTTGGATGGGGTGGTAGTTGCTTTCAAAAAGATATCCTCAATTTGGTCTACATCAGCGAATCCCTCAATTTAACAAGTGTAGCAGCATATTGGCAACAAGTGATTGACATGAACGAATACCAAAAATCGCGTTTTGGGCAACGAATCGTTCAAGCCATGTTCAACACCATCACGGACAAGCACATCACAATTTTGGGATTTGCATTTAAAAAGAATACTGGTGACACTCGCGAGTCGCCAGCTATTTATGTGTCGAAACATCTTTTAGAAGAAGGAGCTTGTCTTCATATTTTCGATCCCAAAGTAAGTTAGCGTAATTAATACAAAACAGCTGCATTTTCATCGGTTCACTTTCGAAATTAGGTCGATAGAACTCAAATACTACTGGATCTGGATCAGTCGGATGAAAAAACTGGTGTCACTATTTACGATGACCCATACGAAGCTGCCAAAGGCACTCACGCTCTCGTAATATGCACGGAATGGGATCAATTTTCTGTAAGCATAGGGATTTTGTTTTTGTTTTGGTTGAAAGATAAATTATACAAACGTTTCTCTGAATGAAAACAGACTTACGATTATCAACGTATGTACGATTCGATGCTGAAACCAGCATTTGTTTTTGACGGACGCAAGATTCTTAATCATTCTGCCTTATCCGAAATCGGTTTCCATGTCGAGACAATCGGGAAACGCCCCGGACAGAGCTTCCAGGTTTGTAAAAAGCAAATTGATTGTTTTCTATCTGATGCGATTTAAAACAGGTTTTCAACGTTCACGTTTGCAGGAACAAAACTGGGGAGCAAATCCCATTTAAAAAAAAGGAAGAGAAAGAAACATTCTTTTGAAATTCATGGTGCAATGGCAAGCAAACTTAAAACAGAAAACCAGTGTTCACGATATTATACCATTATTTTTTTTGTGATCTACTCATTATTACCACTCAATTTTTCGCTTATTTTCAAAGTTAAGAGTAAGTTTTTCGATCATCATACAAAATAATCTTGTTGTTTGCCAATACAACGTTTTCGTACCATAAAAAATCCAACAGAATCCTCCTTGAATAGTCCGTTGTTTTCCCGACGTTTTTTCTTTAACTGTCAAGTGATGCGCCGAGCGTTCATCCCATTAAGACCAAGATTTTTTTGAATAGTGGTGAGACAACTTGTAATGGTTATTGTAACAAAACACAAATCAACAGATCTGGTACCAACGGTCAGAGAGAAACAGAGTTAAATCTTGTCATTATGTACGTGCAACTATGGCCACGACGAATTATTATTTGGTAATGTTTAACTAATGAGTTGGCGATGTAATCAAGGATCTTCTCACCAGGATCGCCAACCGCACACAAAATGTTAACTTTCGGTTATTTACAAACGTTTAAATGCGTTGTTTCCTTACTTTTTTGAAAAAAAAAATAAGCAGACAGTGACGCTAATGAGTTGGTTGTATACCATTAGACCAGTAGTTGTTTAACGTTATGTTAGTAACTATAAAGGAACCTGAAAGAACATAAAGTCGTTAGCGTAGAGAGGGTGAGATGAGAGCGCTGGTGCGGCGAGCCAAGTCGGACAGATCGGTGGTTCTTGAACGGTTGTAGACGGGCGTGGGTCGTGATCGTTTGACGCTATTTCCAGCATTAAAAGAACCGTTTCGTCCTGGAATCATCGGAGCTCTTCCAAAATTAAAGCCAGTCGTTTTGTTCAGCTCCGGCGTCAGCGCCGTAGGTGTCAGACCGGTAGGTGAGAGAGTCCCTTCCTGCTATGTTGCAGCCAAAAAAGATCGATCTTTAATCATCGATCATCATGAATGCATAGGTATTTCGAGGATACCTTGTAGGCTGCTGTCAAGGTGGACAGTTTGGTATGCGTGGTGAAACTCGACGCCGAGTTGGAGGTGGTGGAACTACGTCTGCTCGTCGGCGTCGTTCCGATCGAGTTGGTGCTAAAATGAGCGTTGATTTGCTGATTTAGATCCATAGTGAGACTGCGACCGACGTACCTCCTTCGACCGTTGCTCCCGACATTAGTTGTCGACGTCGTGGGCGTCATCAGAATTTTTTCCGGTGTCCTGCCTCTCGCCTTAGAACGAGACATGACATTGAATGTAATTCAGCGAATAAAGTGAAATCATGTAAATGAGGTCTCATTAAAAAGGCAAGGCTAAACGTTACCTCGTGTGACAGACAAGGAGTGGAGCTGGTCATAAGCGGTGGGCCCACTGGACTGATAGCTCCGTTAGACAGCCTTGGCCGGCCTCCGCACTCAGGAGTAGGGCTGCGGCTGTGGTCATGGCCGCGACGGCATGGATCGTGACGGATGAGGTAGTGTTCAAGCGTGTCCCTATTTTGTATTTATCAATTGACGTGTAGCAAAATAATGTATGCAATAAATCTAATATGTTCGTATTAACGGTAAATGCCGTACCATCCTCCTCCAACGCGGACCATGACGTGACGATCCTTGAATAACTATGAAAAAACGAGTGAAGGGGAAACAAACAAACAGAAAAATGAGAGTTGAAAAGAAAAGAAAACAACTGTAAGAATTCGTTAGGGAAAAAATGTCATACACGAATGAAGACGTTCCGGTCTCCGATTCGATAGAGCCCTTCAGATATCTTGTAAATTTTGAGACGATCGCAATACTTTTCCGCACATCGGCACTCGGCTTGCGATTTCAATAAAAAGTGCTCCACCTGTCAAGATAATAAATTTCGAGTCAACAAAAAATTTCCCGATGCGATCAGAAAAAATGATTGTTCATTCAAGGTAAGCGACCAGCAGGTAACTCTAACGGAAGCTCGGATTGACAAATCCCGAAAAAGATTTGTTTTAAAGCCAATATTATAATTTGTGGGTGCATTGTAGCCTCTACGAATGTTTGTAGTGTTTTATTTTGTGTTTTCAGCTGGGAGACGACTCTGACCTTTTTGTCTAACTCGGACGGATTTTTGATGGGCCGGCTGAAGGGCAATCTGCCGTAGCTGTTGGTCGGAGAAGAAGGAGATGAACTCACCTCATCGGCTTGTCTGCAAACAATCGAAGGAGTTTGGCTGGCGTTAGTCGTAATGGTAGAAGTGGTTGAGGTAATGGACGGAGACGGTGACACGGGAGAACGACAGGCTGGCAGCTTGTCGTCAGTCCGGATCACCGGAAGTAGTACTGTTGGGGAATCGTCACTTGTAGGCGGCTCGCACCGGGTTAGTATTGACTCGTGGTCATGGCCGTCCAATTTCTCATTCACCGAGTACGTTAGAGATCTGCCAGTTAGAATTCGTGAACAGGTCCGATTTTAGTCAGTAGTTGTTGGTGTTTATTTTTGGCTACATTCCCAGTGGTTGAGATTATTATTATTATTATTATTTTTATTATTATTCATTTCTTTGGTTTTGCATTTCAATCAATTATTCAAGAGATGAATGGTATTTAAATTTGCGGCGGTTTTAAAAATTACAAGGCCCGTTTCACGTAGTACTGTAAACAAACGATTTTCAAACTGAATAAACGAAGTGATTAGATTAGAAAACATGTAGGCAAGGCAAGCTTGGAGGATTAGAAAATGAGAGAGATCAGTCACTGAATATGTAGGAAGAGTACAATGACTTTGTTTACACGTGTGAGGAAGTCATAAAAACGAAACGGAATACGTGAAACGTCCGTCATCATCCACCGCTGCCAAGCAAAAGCCAATGAAAAACTAGTGAAGAAGTCAAAGTAGAAATAGTAGAAGAAGAAGAAGAAGAAACGGACCTGTTGAGGTGAGCTACAGGATTTTGTTCGGCTTCGTCGTGGCCCATCACGTCGTTGTTTGACGGCTCGGCGATGGCCTTTCGATCATCAGAGGGGGTTAAAGGTTCGTTGGTGGATTGAGGAGCAGAATGGTTATTATGATCAACATTATCAACGTGATCATTGTCATCATCGTTATCATCACGCAGACGAAGAAGATTGGCCGTCATCTGTTCCAGACCGCATTGGTACCGTTCGATTTGTAGGTCCACTTCGCGTTCCAGCTGAACCAATCCAGGAGGTTCCATACCTAAGCGGCCGGCCACTCTCCCCAACTCCAATAGGCACAGGATCACATTCCTCGGTTGTCCGTGCAACACTATATATGAGGAGCACGCGCAGCAGACAACAACAACAACCAAGGCAACCCAAAGCAAAACAAAAAAAAGAGAAACATGCCTTTAATTCATATTTCATAACACGCAACCACCATCCATCATCGTTACAGCTCAGAACCGCCTTGCAGCCAACATAGGGTAGAAGATATCTATCCTAAAACAGCAATACACTTGGCTCCATCATCAGTCATACGAATGAAATTTTTCTCCTCCATCTCTTTTTCCTTGGTATCTGTTTTTTTTTTGTTTGCGCTCCCACACTCACAGTCGAGCATAAACAGTTATGCCAGAATGATAATCATTGAGCTGGCTTTTTTCAATGCATTTGACCGTGCAAAAACTATGCTGATCTCACGACGATAGACATTGACTCGTCGACATTGATCTATTTTGGAGTGGCGAGAAAGTTGTAAGAGAAACAAACTAAGAAAGAGAGAGATGTCTGCACCCGACGAATTCATTTCCAATTCCAGCCACAAAAAAAAAAACAGCAGTCTGGTTGCTGTGTGTGTGTGTAGCTTGTTTTTAATGTGTACTGTCCGTCCGTCTTATAAGGCGATGGATGGCCGCATCTCTCGCGCTAGCTGGGCGGTGGTGCATGAATAAAAGAAATAAAAAAAAGCAACAACAACTCTGACCGATTCTAGCTCATATACATGTGAGAGATGGAGTGATGAAGCTAGATAAAGAGATTCTAAACCCATCTCTTTCTCTGTCGACACCTGACGACAATCGCAAGCAAAAACGCGGATATAAATAAATCTTTTGATGTGGAGGGAATTCCGGTACTTCATCAAAAAACGAAAACCCAAAAGGGAGAAACAAACAAACAAACAGTACACATTATAACATCAAGTACAACTATTTTTTCTCTGTCTTGCACACGCAATCCAACCTCACCTTACGTAACCAGCAACGATATTGACGTATCAACAAAAAAAAAAGAAGGTAAAGACAAAACAACAAAAAGTGAGAGATATTCGAGACACCATCTATCTACAGTATAACGTCAGCCTCCCCCACACCTTCAATCATGATGATGTTCTCTCTCTCTCTTTTTCTGTGTAGCACTGGTTTTGTGAGCGCCGTGAACAAACTAAACAACACATCACGGCATCCACACGCATGAAAGAATTTAAGAGAATTTTAGACTTCATCTTAATCTTAAATCCTTTTTTTTTTTTTTTTGCCTTTTTTAGAAAGGAACTTGACGAGTTTCCAACCGATGAAGGAAACACACATCCACACACACACAGAAAAAATAATAAGATAACGGGAGATAGAGACTACACAAATCACATTCGCTCCGGATATGGCTACACAGTCTACTCTGCCTATAGCGTGTAGGTTGTGTGTGTGTCTATAGCCCGCAGAGTGCGGGGGGGATCTCTACCAAAGGAAAACAAGAAAGAAAAATGGTGGATTTGCTGCAAACTTGGGGATTCCATAAAAAGGACCTTTATAGCCCATTAAAAACGAGAGAGAGAAAAAAAATAACTCTTTGGGACTTTAGTGCCAGACTGTTGAAGAGAGAAACAAGAACTGCAACGATGAGTGAAAAAAAAAACCGCCATTGTTCCGCAAGGCACGCGCTGTTTCTGTTGTCCAGCCGGGGAAAAAAAAACGTGAGTGGAGGTACTCGTTGGATTTTCTAGCCATTTAAAATGTTCTGTCATCATTCATACTATTTAATCTGGCAATTGAGTTCTTTATACTTTTTGATAAAAGAAGAGGAAATGGCAAAGAGTTTCCACTTTCCCGTGTCGTTACACTATCCGTATGGCCCTGTGCAGAACAATGGATCGGATGGGTTCGGTCATTTTCCATTAGCTTCCTATCGCTTATCAAAATGAGCGGTCCCTTCTTTGACGTAAAAAGCCGGACGTTACTTGCAATCAAATTTTTTTTTTTTTTTTGCGTACTCCTATGACTTGGGAAGGGCCCAACACAAACCCAAATAATAATAATAATAATAATAATAAAAAAAAACATTTACTGGCACAGCACGTCATTTTGATGGAATTAATCAAAAATGGGAGATATTTTTCTAAAATGGAAGAGAAGGAAAAAAAACACACACACATAGGACGTACCTAAATCTTCGCTCTCGAACAGGAGGTTTTCATGGATGCCCAACTGTCGACAAAAGTTCAAAAAATTACAGGCGTTCTCTCGAGAGAAGAAGCTGCCCTTGGCCGCTCGTTCCCAGCACCGGACCCTCCCTTGAGGCACAGCCTGTGAAAATAATAATAATAACGAGAAATAGTTTAACAACATCAACAGAGCATCAAGACAATGGCGACAAGATATTAACAAGGAGAAATCTTATTAATCAACTCTTTTGACTCAATCATTCTACTTATTTAGTCGAGTCCAACAACTCTGTAATTTACCAAATCTCCAGCAAAACCGGCTTATTTCATTTTCTTATTTCATCGATGGCATTCTTTTGTTTTTTTTTCCCATTTATTTCTCCTTCTAGATATTTTTGATTTTTTTTTTTAAAAAGCTCGACTCCCATCATCATTTTACCATTTTAATCATAATGGCATCAGCCTTGAGAGAGCAAAGAAAACCTGCATGATTAATCTACGGTGAAGTGGTTTTGTATCATCTTGGAAAACCGAGTCAAACATTAGTCATCGAGGACCGAGAAGTAAATATGAAGAATAAACATACAGATACAAAGTAAAGTGTATGTAAGCTAAAAGAATCGCTCAGCTGGATGGTGCTAGCTTGGCTTTTGGTGGATACCGAGAAAGCCCGAGAACCATCTAGGACCATATTCGGCATCAAACTATTATTTAAAGTTGGAAAGATACACAAAAAGGAAGGCAGCAGCAACTGCTAGACGCATAGTACATGAAAAGAGAAATGGCCTCTTTCTATGTCTCTTTTCTTTTCTTTCTTTGGAGCAGACAGCCATCAAGTCAAAGAAACAAATCTCAAGTCATTGATCAATTCAGACTCAAATATACAGAAGAATGAAAAACGAGTTCTATTCGCGGAAAATGTCAAATTCATCAATCTTGAAAACTTTCAGGGTGCGAATGCGTTTTGTAGCTCTTACAGGAAGAGAAGAACTTTGAAATGTAGGCAGCAGCAAACATGTTCGACAAGCTTATTTCTTATTTGGTTTTGCAAATATGGTTTTCTACTTCTTCTACTAACGGATTCGGTGCCACCACAGTCATTTCATATTCTTGTCTATTAAATAGCGCCCAGCTACTTATGTATTCATCCCCACGGCCAGCCCAGTATTTCTCGCTTTCTTCACCAAAAGGCTAAATAATCATCAAGCTGGTCTACACTTTTCTTGACTACTAGCCATTTTTTTAAAAAGTATCCTTTTTTTTTACGATACTGTATCTATTGACATAAGTAGAGAAAAATGGCACGTAGAAGCAAAAAGAGACGAAGAAGAAGAAGAATATGAAGTTTAAGTGGTAGAGACCTTGGCTGCGGCTAGGAGATTTGCTTGATTGTTGGCACTCCTGAGGAGCGCTTGGAGGTATTGTTGTGCCTGTTTCACGTTATCCGGCGAGCCGTTGAGGAGAGCTCCGTCATATTTTGTAGTAGCGTCGACGCCGCCGTCACCGCCAAACAGAGCCCTCGAGCGGCTCGTAACGACGTCCTTGGCTATAGCTTGGATGCGTCGCGCCAGGTGGCAAATCAGGACGCCAGTGTCCAGCATATCCATAAAATTGTTCGATGTCAAATAATCCAAATCTAAAAAGAAGATAAAACATAATACCGTTATGATCATAGGTACGAAATTGGTCAAACAATTGATAAATGAATTCACAAAAGGAAAAACTAATATTGTAATATAGTTAAAGGAAACTTATAGCATATTGAAATCTAGTGACCAATCATCAACCTTGGGAGATTAGAATCTCTTTTATTATTCGTAGGAAGACGAAGACTTCCTTCGCCATTTATTTTCTAGTTATTTTTTTTTTTCACTGTCAGCCAACCTTGAAATAGCATGCATGAACGTGACTTATGAATAACAGCTGGTCGTTTACGCTACACAATTTGCGCGATTACGAAATACAATCTTGCAAATAATCAAGTGGTCGGAAATGAGCTTCTATAACCTCGTGTATACACGGTCCTTATTATATTCCTAGTCTCCGCACACATTTTTAATAGTACCAAACACCAACGCAATCGTGCATACAGACGGGCTAATTAACCTATACAGCCTAACGTTGTAATGCAGTAACAAATCACACAACACAGCCGCAAACCAAAGAAAGCAAGAAAAAAAGGAACCACCGCCGATGGATCCGAGATGTGGGATAGACAAAAACCCGAAAAATTGATTGGCACTGTTGCGGCGGGTACGGTGCCGATTTACGATCGGGTCGTTATCGAAAATGATTTACACGCGTGCCGACGCGCTATAATTAGCATAGAACCTTGAAATGTATATAATGGTATAATCCAGCAGTCGAGTCGCCGCTGCTGTTACTGCTGCTGTTCAGAATATAGAAATTGCACTTAAACAGAAAAACACAGCTGGGCTATTTCCAAAGCAATACGAAACCAGATTTATTTTATTTCAAATTCATTTTATTTCACATTTTGTTTTTGTTGTTGTTGTTGTTGTTGCTCTTTTTAATGGTATAGCCAAACAGTAATATTATTCAACCTGAGCTATTGCTGTTACTATTATTTCTTTCTACCTAGCCAGCAAACGTGCTATAGTGTAGTATCCAATTTCACGCCCTTTACACTTGAGAAAAGCCCACCGGGACCAGCCGAACCTGAAAATCGATCTCGCGATTGTGCATCACAATCATAATATTTTGTGATGATGGATAGCGTCTGGCGTGTAGAAAGGGGGGAAACAAAATTGAGAATTCTTATTATTCTGACGACTCAATCAGCTAAACATGAGAGACTGAAAGGTGGGAAACAATGGGAGGAAAATGGGAGCCAGACGATTCCCATGTAAAACACAAGAAGCAAAACGGGATGATGTGGATGACTAGTTTTCTTCTCTTTCTCTCGAGGATGGAATAATGTTGAAAAATAATGATAAATAAAAAGTCCCTAAGGTGGAGACGAACGTTTGATTTCACACGCCAAGCGGGAACATTCGCACAAAAGAGATTGGCAGGCGGTCTCTCTTTTAATCCAACTTTTCACGAAAACAATTTCGACGATAATGAAAAAAGTAGTTTTTAAAACAACAACAAAATAGAATCAACAACACACATCCCATATGTTGTAATGGACTGACGTTACTGCACTTTGACGGAGTTTCTTCTGACTCGTTTTCTTATGTAATCCCAACACGACTGACGTACGTACAGCATGTTGGCGCGCTGCGGGTGGGTAGAAGACAAGACACTAAATCGTTGTCAAAAACGGTTTGAAGCCTCACAAACAAGTCTGATTCGTGCGTGATTAATCAACAGCAGTATCATATGCAGCCTACCATCCGTTCGGATGCGATTGGGAAAACCCTAAAGTCCCGGATTGCGTTATATCCTACCTAAAACATCATAATAATATTCTTCTCATATTTGAATTTCAATCGTTTCTTAACTGTGTTTTTTTTTATTAGACCTACTCTCTATTTCTGTTTTTGTTTGTATATTTTGGTTGCAATGATATGTCGGTAACGGCGGCAGTTGCAAGAAGAAGAAGAAGAGCCAAGGGACTTTTTTTTATCCCGGCACAGCGGGGTGACCCCATGGCTTCGGTTGAAGGAAGATAGAAAAAGAAAAAAAACAAGAGACGATCGTAAAAACAGAAACCTTCTTCTTCTTTTTGTTTTTCTTTCCTTTTCTCGGCTTTTTGGCTTAAAGTAAATAATGCATAATATTCCCGGCTCTCCGTTTCCTCCCCTCTATAACATGACCAGTACATTTGTGGCCTTGGCTGTACACAATATATGTTTACAATGCTTATACGCTGTAAATGCTGTGTACATCTCTATACATCGATGATGAATGGGACGTGGGTACTTGTTTCGCGCCTGGCGGATGTGTCTTTTATTTCTGTCTCTGACAGACAGCCAAAAGGAGAGAAAAAGGCAAATCCCAATGTTCTATCTTTTACTTAAAAGTCTGCAACTCAATGCTCTATACGACTGTACCCCCTATGCATTTACAGCTTTAGCTTACAGTATCACATTTCAAAAAGAAATCCCCCTTCTTTATTTTTGCCTTGATTCTTCTTCACGACGACTGTGCCAAGTAAACAACCGGCCCGTCCTGCATCCTCCCTCCTAACCATCAGCTTCGTCTTTTTACATGCATTTTCACTACGTAGTAGACACAACAACCAACCCCCTCTGCTTGTTTCACTAATCCATTTTCAGAATGACCGTCGGATATGTTATGAACTACAAGAAATTTTTCTCATTTTTTTTTTTCAATCCCGCTTGTTGGATGGATGGACGGGTTGGACGGACAGCACTGTTAATGACTAGCTGTTTCTCTCTCGTTTGCCCATCGGCTTCCACTCCCACATCATAAAATAGATTTCAAAATTAAAAAGCCAAAAGGTAGAAAGAAGAAAAAAGGATAAATTACAAATTGATACCCTCCTGATTCGTCAAACGAATGCCTCGTTTGGGCACCTAGTTCGTTCCGCTTTTCTCTGGAACAAGACAGAAGAGGAAAAAAACACACACACACATGCGGAACTATACAAGCATCTCGTAACTGTGGAAAGGATTACACATTCACAGCGGCACCCCATCCACGCAACAGCACTCCATCGTTCTTCCAACAAGCAAATCTCTGACCATTTTTTCTTTTCTCATTTTCAAACAAAACAGTACTACATGTAGAGAGAGATAAATACTGTGAATTTTGTCGAGCTATTACTATGCAACGACCGCAGAAAAACAACAATAGCCCAAGCCCTACCCATGTTTCCCAACTGGTCAAAAATGGTTTCAAACGCTCAACGTGTATGTGTGTGTTCGTCGTAGATTCCTCTTAAACTTTATTTTTTCTATCCTTCCTCTTTCGATGAGAGTTAACCGTCAAATCATGGTCCGGCCTTCGCTCGTGAATTTGCGAGGCTTTTCATTCATGACACCATAAAGGAGAATTTCTGCTGATGTTAGATCGTGACAACAGGTTGTTTGGTTGTTCCGTCGTGGGAGTAGACAATGGACACGACGCCAGAATCATTTTTGATGTTCCATAATATATCTATCCCGACCCTTTCTGTTTCGTTTAGCTCAGAGTGCAAAGAAGAAAAAAGAAACGAGGAATGAATGACATGTGCTCAGCATTTAGAATGAGCAAAGGTCATTTCTATGAATAAACTAAAGCTCGTCACACACAAAAAAAAGAGATAAGCTTTTTTGCGCATGGCAATATGAACGGTCAGCAAAAAAACGCTGAAATCAACTTTTGATTGAGAGGCATCTGCCAAATTTTTTTTGGACGAATAAAAAAAAACGAATGGATTGTGGCAAGGATATGAAAATTTTGAAAGGATTTCCTTTTAACAATTCCTTTTTTTTGCATTTCAGTGGGAGGAATATCGACGAAGATCTTTTTGGATGTGCAGTTACTTTACTTTTTTTTTACTTGCGCGTATGCTCGTAACACAAAAGTTCAAGAGAAACATTTAAGTGCAAATCAAATGCCATCTGAAATAAAATTCTTGCAGCAACAACAACAACAACAAAACGAAAATCGCCGCCCGCTGACTTCGGACTAGCACGCAAAAAGGATCCCTATCTTTGGATCTTTTATATGTTCAACGACCGTGAGCCTTCAAAAACTTTCAAGTCACGCCGGTGCGTATCTAAAAGTATGTACATATGTAACAAACGACGACAATGGGGGCTTCAAGAAAAATAAGAAGAAACGGAAGGCGATGAAATTGGGGAACAAACGACTACAAATAGGAATGAAACGAGGATGTGTTGGTTGATTGAACTCACCGAGGATTTTGTTGAGCCAATCGGCCAAATCTTCGCGGAGCGGTTCCAAGTGCCGCTGTTGTTGATCCATGATGCTGGAGTGATAAAATGTGGCCAGCTCCGCTTCCGTCTGCGGCCAGCCAACGTCTGGCTCATCGGCGGCGCGATCCAGTAGGTCCAGCGCGCTCAAACTACCGCCTCGGGGCCCTTTAGCCGCACCAACACTGCCAGCCGTACCTCCTCCCATTGGTGGCCACGCCCACCGTGATGATGTTTCAACAGTCGTTCCAGCTTGTCTGTGCTGACGTCTAAAAGACATTGTAAAGTTCTTCTTCTCGTACGACTATAGAAGATTTGTTGTTGCTGTATTCTTCCTTTCGCTGATGCTGGAATGGCAATCACCTTTGACGCCTTCACTCTGCGATTGCTCTTTCGTTTTGACGATGATCTTCACACCTTTGACCTGAAACGATTTAAAGAAAAAACATGGCATCAATCACGGGTCAACTCGATGGCTACTTATCCACTTATTTAATCATCGCATCATTAGATCACATCACAAGGCCAATTTTCGTTTCTTCTGATAGAAAAAAAACGCTTTTCAGATAAGCAAACAAAAGAATCTTTTGAACCATATCTGTGCAACACCAGCTGCGTTATTCCTTTAAGGTAGCGTCACGACATGATAAAACGGACTTCTTTACGGTTGCTTTGTATACAATAATTTCCAGCAAATTATACAAAATGGCGGGGCAAAGAATTGGTCGGCGAAAGTTTTGTATAGCGCGGCAGCAGTAGCGTGATTATCATCTCCACAAAAATATATACGGTCGTAGCATGTTCGGTCTGATTAATAATAGATTTGCCTACTCATTTCACCTCTTCGAAACAACGCAATATAAATGGTGGTAGACGACGGGCCAATACAACAACAGTAACACAAAAACGTAGACACTCAACTCCCGATCCCGATTTGGTCATCTCCAACGGAGTCGTGTGCGTGTAACCTTCCATCAAAAAGAAACAAAAAAAAAATAGAAGAAAACTTTACCGAAAGTAATGAGGAAATCTATCCTGGTGAAACAGGGAAAAACTGACGTATCAAATCTGCACATAAAAGGGAGCACTGTCGTGATTTCCCTTTTCATCCATCAGATTCCGGTGCTATTCTGGGGGGTCATGTCAAGTTCATTCGGGTCGTCGTTATATACAACAAGCAGCAATCTGAACCAATCAACTTTTCTTGACTCTATAGCGGCTCCTTATTCACGTCATCAACAAACATAGCTTAAGTTTGAATCGCAATTCAAAGCAGCAGCGACGATCCTTCGTTTCGCTTCAAGGGAAAAACCAATTCCGTGTGTTGTCAATCACGACTTGGTGACTCCTTTTGACGCGTAGTGATGACGCCATATGCAATCATCGTTTTCCAAAAGAAGACCAAATAGGAGCCTCTGAAGAAGAAGAACCTAGAAGGGTGTATATAACGGCTGGCGTAAAACAACAACAACATAATCATCAACATAGACCGGCATCAACTAAGTCGAAGAAAAGAAAAATTCTCTCGCCGTAGTTGACAGGAGTGTCCCGCCCGCGTGTCATTAGAAGAACCATGGAATTTAAATATTATTATTGTACGCACTCGTTATGTACGCCCTGCTCAACAGCAGCATTGACATACAATGCATATTCATTTTGCCGCCAGCAAACACCTGAATGGGATACAAGGAAAAAACCGGACCAGCTCCTACTTTCCTGCTGATGGCTTTGCTAAAATGAACTTAAGAATAAGATATTAAAGACAAGGCAAAAAAGAGAGATGATCTGGGACGGTTTCACGATGCGCAGACTTGTCCTTGAGGCGTGAAGCAAACTTGACGTTCAACCAGCCAATTTGGAACGTTTTTTAATGGACAAATAAGAGCGTCGTTATCTACATGCGCTACAACAACAGGTCGTCAGTTCAACATGGAATTTTGTGTCGATTGCCCAAACGAATTGTGAGAGCTCCACACGAAAAAATGAAAAAATCGTGGAACTCTGCATTCAACCTTTCATCGTAAACAAAAAGAAAACACCAAAATATTAAGACTAGTCGAGATTGCGCGCGAGCGAATAATTATACGGGCGACGCCAGCATAGCGATTATGCATGGCGGTGCTAATTCTTACGACATACAAGGCCATCCTATACCCACTATACTCCCTATACTCTCTTTCGTGGATGAAACGGTAAACATAGTAACGAAATTTTTGCCGGCTGGTTTTTGCTTCTTTGATGAGGCGTGAGAAAGTTGAAGCGAAATCTCACCTGAACTTCGCGCCACCGCCCGAAGAACCCACCCGACTTCTCTTCGGTCCCCGATGATGTTTCCACGCGGAACAAATTTGACCAGCGTTCAATCTCTTCGCCCTGGACCCCAAAGCTGCATAATATAAAAGAAGTAGCTGAGTTAGAGAAAAGAAAAAGTCTCCGTGATTTAATAAGAGTCGGGTAATACGGCGGTACATACACATAAACATTCACGAGAAAAATCTTTTCAGCTTTTTAGCCATAAATACATAAAAATAACCACGACCAACGTAATCATTTATGGTCGGCTGCACTCCGCTGTGACCGAAAGGCAAAAGAAAGAAAGAAAAATTCACACTTTGCGCGCACGGCCAAGACGTCAAGAGTGTCAAGAATAATTGCCAATAAAAAAATGGAAAAAAAGTCGTTTCGGCTGATGGTAATGATCAACTATTGTGGTGACTGAACAAGCCGAAACGATCGGTCAATTAAGCTGTGACAAACTGTGACGTGAAATGTTTTTGCTTTTCATTTTGAGTTGACTTTTACAAACGAGCTGTTAATGTGTATAAAAACCCAGCCCCGTTTCCTCTTTAGTTTAAATATTGGGCAGCAAATAGAATAGTTTTCTCAGACCACTCGTGTGGTATTGTAAGGCTCTTCACCATATGACTGGCACTTCTCACTTTCATATTTCAAGTGTTGGAGGAGAGGGTATTAACAAGGGGGCCAAGAAGGGAAGACTGAAAAGTGAGGAGGATCCCCTTCGTCACACATCAAGGGAAGAAATGAATGGATCAAGGGGATGTCAATATAATCACCTTACTGTTGAGAGGCCAAAATCCGATTCCGGGTACGACGTTATAAAAACTACTGATATGCGATTGGACCAAACACCCTCGTTGAAACGATATGAACAGAGGAAGAAGTGCGCATGCTTGGTTGTTATAAATGTTTTCCTATGTCTTCAAATTTTTTTTGAGTTTTAGGCTTTTAGCTTAGAAAAACGTAATTTATTGACCATTTTAATTTGATTTTATAAGTTTGCACGGAAGACCCAATTGAACGCGCATGCTCGATCCTGTCACGAAACCTACCGAAACACAAGATCAATTTCAAGTCTATAAATAATGTAATACCCCTGGTTTCTAATGGAATAATCTTGTATCTGGACGATCAACCAAAGTCATTAAAAAGTAGTGAAATTACATCAAAGTTCTCAAAAAAGATATATGGTGCTGCCATAAAGATAATTGGCCCATAAAAAAAAGAGAATCTTGTAAGTCCTTTTGAACGAATGGCGTTGGTCATTTTTTTTAACTTTTAGAATTTTAAAATTGAGAACAACTTACCAATTTCAACTAAAGAAAACTGGAGAATTTTCCTTCTTTCACAGACTTTTAGATCTAGAAGACGGGCGGGGTCTTTCTTGCAGACTTTATAGAACTTTTCCAGCCCCAGGACGGGTCGATATAAGTGCAGCCATGGCGCCTCTGCTGGACAAGGAGAGAATCCTTTAACGATTCTAGTTCCTATCGTCGACAAAAGGCAAAAGATATATTTGTTCGTTAACTGTGGGATTCACAATGCTAAACGTAGTGTCAGGAATTGCAGAGGAGAGATCGAAAGCTTAACGAGACGATCATCAATGACCAAAGACTCTATATAGTTAGTTGACTGCATGAAAATGAACGTACTGGCTACAAGAAAGATCCGGTGCGCAACTCGAACGCGCGGGAATCGATTGCCAATATAAGCTCTTTTTCAACTCACTTCCTGTTTTCTTTCTTAAGTAAATATATAACACTTCAGTTTTATCTTATCTTACACATTTGCTTCTTGTTTACTCATTCTTGGTGACATGTTTTCTAACTATAGGAAATGTGATAAGAAATTCCCATTGGTTTACAGTATGCCTCATTCTAATAATTCAAGACTGAAAAATAAACAGAACATTAAACTCTAGTGAGAGCAAAATGAAAGGGTGAAAACCTTATCTCTTAAGATGGTAATAATAATTTTTCAAAACATTTCAGATAAAAATTAAAATTCCTTCATGAACATACTGATTATACACTTTTCTTAGAAGTGGAGGACGTATGACATCTCTAGCAATGTCAACTATGAAGAACAAGCTACTTCTCTTTTTTATGAGTTGTTTAAGCCGAGATAATACTCAATTAAACTTTCTACTACAAACACAGATTTAGGAAAAGAAAGAATAATACCTTAACATAACCCAATTTGGAGTTTCTTTTTAGAATAGCAGGTGACAGCAAAATCTGGTGGATGGCTAGAAACCTTCATTATGTGAAATCTCCAAACATGCTGCAAAGTTCACATGCTGTAGGGACATGATGCCATTGCTGCCTTCATTTTTTCTCACCTTAACACGTCAGGACTTGTCAGGTGTCAGCAGAAAGCAGACTAACAATGGTTGAAAAACGAGTTGTTGCTAATATCAAGGCTGTATAACTAGTTGCACAATCGTTAAAACTATACCTGGCTATACATAGGAGTTAGGGTTCAAAAAATTTTGTTTTGTATTTATTTTATTTTTAAAAATTCTTCCAGGAAACAACGTATATTTGATTTGAATGCGGGAAAAATTCTTGCAGTCTGTAAAAGTTCCAGGAATGGTACACAGATGGCGTATGCCTTAAAAATTCTTACAAATTTAAAATTTCACGGCGGGCAAATGTCGAAATAGTTTAATTTATAACAAACTATAGAGTCTATAGATAATTCTGAATAATGTGTTCTCGTTTCCTTACTAATTTATGTGTATCTGAAAAAGTCTATCAAGCATTAAATCCAATGAAAACATCCCTTTAATTTGCTTCTCCTGGCTCCCGTACGAACTTACCCAATACGTGCATGCGATGAAATAAAAATTTGGGAGATTAGCCAACGCCCTTTTAGACACTCTCAACGTCCATCTCATTAAAAGTAGATTAACCTTTGCTGCCGTAAAATTGTTTAGTTTAAAATTTTGCCTGCAAAATCATAGGGCGAGGGGAAAAAAACATTTGACGTCGTTATTCAAAGTGTGACCTTTAACTTACAAAATAGCTATAGTGCGGCTGATGACATCATCAGCGAATGGCATAAAAACACATTTTCCTCTAAACCAAATTCCTCTTTTGATTTTCTATCCGTTTATGGTTTTGATGTCTAGAACAATCAGTACGTTTTACTTCCTGTTTATAGATAAATATTTAAATTCAAACACTAGGTTAACCGCAAACGCGCAAAGGCAATGCTATCAGTATATAATCCCCTGGATTAGAATATTCAATAAGATATATCTATATATAGGATGTACTTTAAAAAGAAAACGGGATCAGAGACCTTGTTAATCGAACTCGGTACGTAACTTTGATTAATGATGACAGCATGGTCGTGGATAGAGGAGAGATCGCTCTCTTTCCAACGTGAGCGTTTTCCAATGAATCGCCCACACACTATATGTGATTAACCGACCGATTTGGTTGGTCAATCTTGATGATCTAGATAATATACAGTGTAAATATAGAGGATGGATACATATAC
Organism: Daphnia galeata; assembly: GCA_030770115.1. Lineage (NCBI taxonomy): Eukaryota > Metazoa > Arthropoda > Branchiopoda > Diplostraca > Daphniidae > Daphnia > Daphnia galeata. The sequence continues at coordinate 1,683,653 of CM061121.1, forward strand.
AGTTATTCACAATGGAAACTTGGAACAATGGGATCTAGAGAAGGAAAGAAAGGTAGAATAGTTGATGGGGAAAATGGACCATTCATCTTGAAATAGAAGGTAGTGACAGGACAGGGGGACGCAAGTTTCTCCTGCTATATAACAAGCTATTATCACCACCGAATTCTTCCTTTCTCTACAAACACACGTGGATAGCCTACATATAAGAAGAATGTATATATAAAAACATTCCACCTGTGCTCTTGTATCAACAGCAAAACAACCGTGAAGTTCCAAATTTATTTAACCATCAGTTTATAGTTACGCTACACTCACTTGATATATTTATAAATTCAGGTAAAACTAGAAACTAATCGAAAGGTGAAACAATTGAACATTCCGTATATTGGGTAAAAGATGGCGCATCCGTGCAACTTTGGAAACCGCAGCGAACGGCTTTTTTTTTAAAAGTAGCGAATAGATTTTCTTTCTAGATTGTTTGGTTTTTTTAATGTGTCGTAATCCCGTGCTATACACCGTCGCGAACTTTAGCACCCACTCACACAAAGAACAACGTGGGTGTTGAATGGATGCCATCCATTCTCATGCGACTTCCAGCATGTGACTCATTGACTGCAATCTCAGTTGATCTAAAAAAAAATCTTTTGTTGGACCAAGATCAATAAATCGAAGCATGTTTATTTTTTCCAATCATTCACAATACAAAGATTTGAATCATGAAAGGTGGTTTTCGCATACGAAGAATAATAAAAAAGCGAAAAGTAAAAATAGAATAAACCAACGGATATGGAAGAACCATTTAAATTTTGTTGAACTAAGTGTCACAATCCGAGTTGTTGTTTTTTAACACCACCCTTTGTTAATGTTCTAAAAGTACACAATGTTTGATTTGATAATAGCACACTTGGAATTGTCTGATTGCCGTATTTCACGAGGGGTAAGTTAGCCATCTTAGTATATGTTAACTAGCTTGATCACAAAGAATTGCTGTAAAGATGTAATATATGTATTGCACAGTGTTATTTTAAATAGATAAGAACTTATTGAGCTTAAACCTATTCCATTTAAATTTTATAATTACACGATAATCTTTACTACCTTTAACTTTTTCACCAGTATATCTGTTACCACTAAGATTCATGCTAAATCCGCATTTTTTTAAAATCATGTGCCCATAAAATGTTCTCTTCTCCTAATTCGAATGTTCCTGCCATCTCCAACACCTGCTTTTATAATTAGGCTTATGTTTGATTAATTCTTAAAATATGAAAATTAGAAAGAGTACCCTTTTCCGCGATATAGTAATGATGCTAAAACGTTATTCATCAGATTCTAAATTATTAATTTTAACCAATTGAATTACTGAAAGAGATTAAGGTGCTTATTTCATAATAACCCACAATTGGAAAATAAATTGAATCAGCTCCCATTAAGAGATGAATCGAATGCGTGCTCAGCGTATTTTAACAAAGGATTAAACTAAGCATGGATTCCTAATATCTTCTTTCGGGCGATAGAACCTCGGCATTGGTATTTTAGATGGAGATTGTGAAGCCAAATCTTTTCTCGGGGAGACGAACATGCGTGCCGGAAGATGTGACAAGCTGGAATCGAGAGAATTGCGTCTGCTAAGCTTTGAAGTCCCATTCTTGGCTTTTTGTTGGTTAGGCTCTTCATTTCGCTGATCGTTGATTTTAATGCAAGGAATCGCGGGAGCCGAAGGAGAGGCTGCTGTGTAGTCCTCATTCAATGTTTTCCCTTCAGCAGCGAGAATGCTTTCAACTCGGGCTTTGTACTGATTAACAATCTCTTCCATCTTTTTTAATATTGAAGCGTCGTTGTCGAGTTCAACGTCTTTCAGCATGTTGCGCAACAAAGGCGATATCTTGGATGGATCCGACTGCAGCGGTGAAGTGGGTGTCGGCTGTTTTGAATGATACAGCGGTTTCTGTGATTTCAAATTTGGGATCAGTTTTATCTCTGGTGAGGTAGGAGCTCCGTATCCCGACGAAGCAACAAAGACATTACGTCTCCGGCTACTCGGTGATGTGGAAGAAGCTCGAGAATGTTCACGTGACGCCGCGCTGTTGACCGATCGAGATCGATAACTCGATCCTGGAGAATGAACTGGATTCGTTCTGTTCTTAATAAAAGTTGATTCTGTTTGAATACTCGGCCGTTGCCGTCTGTTTCTTCCGCTCCAAGTAAACGTGTTCTTAGATCCGGACATGGGCTCGCCAAAGTCGATATTCGTTCGGACAGTTAACTTATCGCCGTCGTTGGTGGACGATCGCGTTCGAAGTGAATGTCTACCAAATACTTCGCGCCGGAATCCCAGATTAGTTAAATTAGGCGATGCAGTGCTGCTGTGAACGGGTGAACGACAATCGAGTTCTAATGACGACTTCCTTGACAACGAACTGATGGATTCTGTCGAGTAATTCGAGTTGGCTCTTTTACCCATATTACGCAGACTTCCCAGCAGAGGAATCTTGCTGTAATTGTATTTGTTTTCCTGTTTTTCTTGTTTATAATTACTAGTAGCCGGATCGGAATCGTCTAATGGCCCGGCAGATGACACACCTGATTCTAAGGAGCTTGACTGCGACACTTGAGTGCAACTGGAATCAGGTCGTTCATCCAGTTCTTCGCTTTTTACGTCTCCCGCCCCAACTCCGGTTCGATAGCCTTCATCGGATATTTCGGAGCTGCTGTCTGTGTTATTGATCGACGTGACTTTTGTCCGACTACTTTTAGTCCCAAATTGATCGTCTTGTAGACGAGAAAGCTTGGACTGCTGCGTATTACTTGCACTGGTCGTACGTCGATAGCTCGGACTCCAAATTCCTGTGTAAAACAGATAAAATTCTTTTTTTTTTAAAAAGGAAAAATTCTACAACCATAAACTTAATTCCCAAATGAATTTAGAGTATTGTTGCAACATCTGCTGCTGGACAATAAATTTCATAAAAGATAGCCCGTCGGATAGATAAGGCAAGTTGCACGGTGGTCTCAAATGGATGTAATCTACATAACAGCAATAAATTATTCTTTCAAAATTTCACTTGACCTCCATGAAAACAAAGAGCTGCAACAAGTACTTTTTTTTTATGTTTGAAAATTACGTCCCCTTGAATGACCTTAAACGATACAATTGCGCCAACGAACAATTAGTAATACTCAATATTTTAATGGCTGAATTGAGAAAGTTTCTGGCGAAGGTAAAGGTAAATTGGAGGAAGATTGGGCCCTACTTGGGTCATTACAATTCGGTAAGACCAAAATGACTGGGTGAAATTTTTTGTTTTAAAGGAAAATATAAGGCCAGTATTCATTTGAATCACAAGAAAGCTGGAATATCTTTTCTTTTAAAAAGGTGGCCGTATTTATCCGCCATTCGGCTTTTCCATGAAATTTCGTCCGCACACTTACGTTTAGCTGGCAGACATTCGTCAGCAGGCTCGGCGCAATCCGCATTCCCTTGTGAAGACGAGACAACTTTGTGATTCTCTTGCTGATAAGCCGGCGAAGTCTGGCCGTAATTGTATGAATTATTGGCACTGTAGCGAGCAGATCCTGACCGCTGGAAAATTGGGCTGCCTCCCAAAGCCCCCGAAGAGTAATGTCTGATAAGGAAACAACATTAAAAGTTAGAATGTCGAATCACTCGATCGATGTAAGCAGACACGTATTACACACTGTATATTAAATATTACAGTGTATACATATATTATCAAGGTTGATTCAAGTTAACTTATATAGAATTTCAAATCAAATAAAAAAAGTCAAATTTAAAATTTCTTTCGTTTGATCGAAATTCGATCTAACGATTTAATAATAAATGAGACTTGTTTGTGCGGCGCGGGTAACCTGATCGAAGGAGAAGGACTTCGGTGGCGAGCATGAAACCGATTCGGAGTCGATGCCTCGGTTGAAGAATCGCATGCTGGTGAATATGGCAAAGTCGTCGTCGTCGTCGTTCCGGTCACTGAATTTTTGCGTGATAGAGTTGTCCCAGTAACGGACGCACCAGAAGAGCGGCGTGAATTTGGTGGTGATGTTCCCCGTTCGTAGCTTACTTCCATTTGTGTTGTACCACGGGAATTTTGGCTGACGCTTAATTTAGATGTGATCGGTGTTCGATGTCCTAAATATCAACCCGCCAAGTTTATTCGTATAAATAATATGCAATTCATTATTGAGGCTTCATTGAATCACACGAAACTAAAAATAGCGTGCGGAGTACAGTTAATATAGCGGTAAGAGCGTGAAAATAATTACTATGTTACAATTATGACATTCCTTCAAATTCATTTATAATCTAAATACTTATATGATGAAGGTAAGTGCATTTTTTTCCCCTCTACGTGCTAGTAGCGATAACCGGCTATTTTGATTATTATTATCTTCGAGTCGTTGCGTGTACGCTCCTCATCAGATAAGATGAGCGTGTTTTTCTATCGTCAAGGGAAGGAAAAAAAAATATATATTTAACTCCCAGGTAACATGCAAAAGTCAATGGGAGGATCCTGAATTTGTTGTCAACTGTTATGACTCGAAACAAAAAAAGGTTTTCCTTCTGGTTGCCGCATTGCAGCTGCGCATTCATCGTTGAAAAATTAAATCTTTTGGCAACTGGTAATATTTTCTTGTTGTTTTTCGGGAGAATCTTAGGTTTTGCTTGACATGAAATCGAGGAAAAAAACACACACACGAAAAGAATCGTGTGGCATTGTGGAACCGTAAAAGGTAATGTACACAAAACTCTGACTTGAAAAAAAAAAAAGGAAATTTTCATCTAATGTTAGGCAACTATTTATCATCAAAATACGCATGTACGTTTGTATCCAGTTGCACATTACTCAAAGCTTAATGATCTGCAATTGAAATTCAAAGAGAGGAACACAAAAAAACTGTTTTGCATCCGGGTAATTTTCAATAAGAAGCCGCTGTCCATCTAAAACTCATTTGTACTTTTTATTTTAGTCTTTCGTGATTACATAAGGGGGAGGATCGGCCAACCATCCCACTTATATAAATCGTTTGTCATTTGTGAAGTTGAAACAATACAGGATGTAGTTCTCATTGTTTTTCCTTGATTATTTCTTCCCAAGTTTTTAGAATGGCAAGGGCGGTCAAGAATAGAAACGTGAGAACGAGTTTCATCGTGTTACCAATATTTATATAACCTTGCGAAATACAATTCCGCACCAAGCATATCCATAACACCTCGTCGAGTCGCAATTCTTGCACGCGCCTGTAAGCATTCCTGTTGTTGTTTCTCTCCTTCTTTTTTTCAAATCTTATCGTGATCTGTGAAAAACCGGCCTTGCGTTTGCCATTGCATCCCGTTTACCTTGACCAGTTTTGACCGGCAACTTTCCTTACACGAATGCCGCGCTTCACTCTTATATACATTAGTTAAATAACTATTCTAGTCAAAGTATTTTCTTTCCACTTTTTGTTTTATTGCACAAAAAGGGAAACCCATATGGACCATCAACGAAAGGAGACAAGACTCTCTGATTACGGATAGAAGAATCCTGTAGTTCTGTCTGCAATGATGTCATAGAATACCAATGAGCTTGGCTAACAATACAGAGGGAAAACAAATGTACCCTGGAACCGACGACTGGTTCCGTGAAACAAAACGAAAACCTATAATATTATGGCCTATAGCATGAGATGCTGATTAGATCTGAGAGGTTTCCCTTATAGGCCTCCTCCTCCCTCATCTATTTGTATTTAATAGCTTTCAAGCTTCGTTACCTCTCTCCTATCTTTCAGCCTTTTTGTTTTCCTCAACGCGGGAACGATAATATTGCTATACAGACGTTCGATTTCAGGATGTCCTATATATGGAATCTTTTGCACTTCTTATTGTTCACAAGATTTTCCCGGTATTTCACTGGCGAGTTCTATATAAGGAAAGGCTTGGTGAGTCATAATCATCAAAACTATGAAAATCGTCTCTAGGCAACAATCGTCTTCCGCAAGTCATCAGGCTCGAAAATCTCTCAACACTTCTCAATAAGAGGTCTTGGTCTATATTTACAGTAATGAATTGAGCATTTGAGAAGAGAAAAAAAAACAAACGAAAAAAGCAGTTACATCAGCCAATTTCCAGTTATTTAACAGACTCAAAATAAGCGATAGCGCATTAGCCTTCACCAATAGAAGACGAGCAATTAAAACTTCCTCCTACCTGCTCGACAGCGGCAAGGGTCGTGCTTTTCTAAATAGTGCGAGAGAGTGTCCTAAAAATCGAACACACAAACACAAAAAAAAAAACAATTAGGAAATGAAAATCGCTGCCGCAAAGTCGTTTCTTTTTTTAAATCAGATGACTAAAAGGCAAAAGCTCTTACCCAGCCTCCTCCAACACGGACCATGACGTGATTGCGTAGAACCTGTTTTTTTTTCGAAATAAAAGGTAAAATATAAAATCTAAAAGAAGAGTTTTTTTAAAATGCAAAACAGTGATCAATCAGAGTTCATTTTAGTCAATGGGAAAACAATGACTACGGACGTTGTCTTGAATACATAAGAACCCATTAGAATACTTAAGAAAAGAAATAGAAACACACATACAAAGTCTTTTCCTCATAAATATGTATATGTAAGCAAAGACTAAGCAAAGGCTACCATTTTCACTTTTAGTATTGTACTTATATACTCTGTGGCAAGTAGCTTTTTACCTATTACTCAAACAAAAGAAGAAGAGAGCACAATTCAAACAAACCTATTTACTTTTTCTAAAGGTAAAAAACAAAACAAAAAAAGAGTTTTTTAAACGCGGGGAAATTGAACGCGGTTGTTTCTATAGTGAAATCATTTTGTCGTACCGCAGGCGAGTCATCTAGGCATACACAAAAATCCATCGTTTTATTATGCGCAGACATGCGTTCACCTTATACAGACTTACATAGCCTATAGCTCTCTTTGTATATTATATACTACATTCACCTTATATACCGAGTTATTTTATAATATATTAAAATGCAAAATCATAAAATATTTGTTTGTTTGTTTTGTTTTGTTTTTTAAAAGAAAAATAAGTGAAAGGAATAAAGTCATAAAAACTAGCGAGGCGGAACAGACACATAGACACGTCACATTTGATTATATCAAAGAGATATGTTTAAAAAAGTGTGAATGTACTGTCTCCAACTTACTCTGACGAAAATGAGCATTTTGGTGTCACCGATCCGGTACTTGCCCTCTGAAACACGAATCATGGGGAATTGAGTCGGGCACGAACAGTTTTCCACGAGATCTCGTACCTTGGAAAATCGTCAAATAAAGAGAGAAAGGTTATTATTATAATGTAATCAGACCTGCCGCTAAATCCGACGCTGGTTCTATCAGACACAACACAAAAGTCGCGCATGATTATTATTATCATTCTAAATTTCCGTGAATTGGTGACAGTTGCTTTTCCTCTTTTATTCCAACGTCTATGGTATCACGACCATTCTCGGCGTGAACAACTTCTATGGGACGCGTTCATTTATTTTACACGTGTAGGGAACAAACCATCGAACCCGCGCCACCGCGACCAGAAAGATCAGCTAAAGGCATCCACAGCGCGGACGGACGATGTGAACCAAACCCAGTTCAAGGTCTTCCCCTCTTTGCGTGCGTGAGACAGAGAAAAAAGAAAGAGAGAGAGAGAAACAGACCCCTGGAAATCGCATCCATTTAAGGCCTTGCCGATGGCATTAAAAGGAGAACGATTGTTTCGACATTGAGTCGACTCTTTCCAATTCAACGTGTGTCGGATTTGTGAGCAACTTCACAACCCAGATCCAATTTGAACGGTTTTTTTCTTTTCATTTGGATGAGAGACACACAGCCTGACACGAAACAACTGAAGAAAGATCAATATACTATATACCTCCCTTTTACAAACCTATATAAATCTAAGACACATAAAAGAGATGCTTGAAGAAGAATAAGACAAGTCAGTCAGTCAGTCAGTCTCACGCAATATCTCTATCAAAGGGCGAACATAATATAGCGGAATTCTCACGAAATGAGCAACCATCAAACATCAATGAATCAAAGTTTGAAAGAACATCATGTGGCATGTATGTATGTTCTTCTCCGCCGGGGCTCTATACATCTTTAAAGCAAAAACTCACCGAAAAAAAAAGAGAAAAAAAATTCGTTCATCGCTCACGGTTCTTGTGCACAAACCCTTACCAAAAAATAAAGGCGTATAAAAGAAATACACACAAAGAAGAAGAAGAATGGCAGGTGGCGTTTATATACCGTACAAAACCAGCAAAAGAAGAAAAGAAACAAACAAAATTATGACATTCGAATAGAGTTGGTTTTAAATAGTCAAAATCCAGGTCGGGAAAAGCGCAATCGTTTCCTAGAACAATGCGGGACTGTTGTTCATATGTTGGTTTTTTGTTTGTTTTTTTCAAGAGAAACCAAACAACAGCAACTATACATAAAATCTATTCCTGTACATTCATTTTTTGACGACATTTGCGCAGAAACAAAGATGCCAGGCATTATTTAAAGAAGTTTGTGTGTCAATTCACATATAAAGGCGAATGATTTTGCTGGAGGAGATACGGGCCAGGTCAAATGTGGCACGAGCTGTAGAGAGACTCGAAAATGAATTGAAGAAAATGATTGGTGTCAAGGATTATTCAGCATCACAGCAAAAAGAGAGGGAATGTTACTGGCTGCTGGCTAACTTGTACCACAGTGTGGACATTTAATACTGTCGAACCTTCAAATTCGTTCGAACGTGATACTCTTAAAGGAACTTTATAACACAATAGCTTTGAGGAGAGAAGCTCTATGAAGGATCTGAACCTTGTCCCACTTTAGCAGAGGAAGAATTAGTCAACGTGTTACACGAAATACCGTGGCACTGTGTGTGTGGCAGTAGTACATCCACGTAAGTATATTACCCAACCTATATGAAGACAGGCCGACAAAAATGCCCAGCAACGACAACTTGTCTGTTTTTCCGTGTTGAAGGTCAAGTTAGTTAGATTTTTGAAAAACCATAACACGGATGAATAGCAAAAAGGGAAAAAAAATAACATTTTTAAAAAAATGGCATTGTTATGATTATTTCATTATAAAAGCCGAAAAGGATAGAGAAACTTTCACGGTCGTGAATTTTATTTTTTTTCTTCTTCTAGTACAAAAGCCCCTGCAGGGAGGTCGTTTTACGGTTTGCTCTTGACGTTACAACAAGCGAATTTTGACCGAACTTTTCAAAAATTACTTCATTAGAATATTATTATAACCCGCGATAGTAAAACAAAAACAAAAAAAAATTTCTTTGATGGAAAACCGGTTGGAATATAAATCAGATAGCCACAAAAATCCGGATGACGGTCCGATTTACCCATATCGGGATATGTAAGAAAGTTAAGAATTCAATAAAAAATTGTCAATCCGATATTCGCAAAAATAACACTCAAAGATGGATTGTTGCGTGCCAGGGAAACTGCAGGTATCCTGCTTTTACTTTTCATCGCTCCAAGATCGATACGATGTCATAAATATGCAAAAAATGGCTAGAAAACATGATCATGTCTGTTTTTGAATTTGATGCTTTTATAACGTTCTCGACAGTTGTATTGCATGAATAACACAATACAATCTTCGACGAGACTATAATAATATACAAAAGGAAGTCAAAACTATCGTCCAGCGCCGCGCATCTATGATTTTTGACTCATTTTTGTGTTATACGGGAACTTGATAGCCACGAAAAGTGGGGAATTAACCGCCAACTGTTTTGATCACCGGTCAAGAAGAAGAAGAAGCTTCACAAATGGTGATATCAAAAGGCGGACAAAATAAAAAGGTCTCGTGAGATTGTTGGGAGGTGATTTGTTTCATCTTGTTCTCTCTCTATTATTCTATTCTGTCCGCTAAAATTTGCGGTTCTAGTAGTTTAAAAAAAATAAGGAACGATATAGCGGGATAGTTTTTTAATATCACAGGGAAAGATGAAAGAAAGAAAAGAAACTTTTCCAGTAGGATTTTTCATTCTTTAAATGTTATCTTTTCCATGCCGCTGCTCTCTCACGCCCCGCTTTCCTCAGCGTGTTCCAGTAACGGTGCCCACACCAATGCATACAATGCACACACACACACACACACATTATAGAGAGCTCTAGTGTATGTGTAGTTATATAGTTAGATGCCTCCCGCCCTCGTTTGTTTTTCATCCGTTACGTGTGTAACGTGAGTGTGGCCGACCGAACTGCGACTGGGGTAAATCGATGCGCCTCAATGGGATGCGGCAAACTGCTGACCAAACATCCAAGCGTGAAAGATGAAACACTAGAAGGGATCTACTTATTTTTTTTTCTCCAGACGATGGCAATTCTAATGTTTATCTGTTGCGTCTCCGCATAGGATAGTCTATTAATCAATGCGTCTGAATTTCAACAAACCAAAGGGAAATCCGACGAAATCATCCGGACTGTTGCGTTATCACCAGATTTCTCTTCAATTTCAAAAATAAAAATAGAAGAGAGAAAGAGATGATAGGAGGTTGGAATGTGTAAAGAATGGAGATCGTGGGAATTAGACGTCGTTGTCTGCCAACAGACGACGATTGTTTGCCATGGTTGGTCTGACTTTGGTTAGCATCACTTGGCGCGACGCTGTGAGATGTCATATACGCGTTACTACTAACCACCGCATCTGCCAAGCCATCGCGCACACGACTGCCACACATTTGAACGTCCCTGGCCCGGAAATGAGCTCAATTGAAAGGTTTCTCTGAAGCAGATCTTTCTATACAAACAAGTGATAAAATATAACAGAGAACAATAACAGAAGCCTCCTATAGTTGCGCAAATATAGTATAGCTATTATACCACCTAGTTGCAATCACATTGAAAGTTTGTTTTTGTGTGTGTGTGTGTGTGTGAATCGAACGGACAATTGGACATTATACTTTCTACCACCGGTATAAGAGAAATCACACCATTGCACACTCAATGAGCTTCGTTCCAACGACTTTCTATGATCATTGGGCGACGACGAAGCTGCTGACTTCCAAAAAAAAAAAAAGTAGCAAAAGAAGAAGAAGAAAAGTAACGGCCTATACAACCAATATTTCGAAAGTCACTCTATACACAAACCAACAAAAGAGGATCTGAAAAAAGTTGTTGGGGGCCGCCAGACTACTATCTTATTTGGACACCGCTATATCATTAGACTCTCTGAGACTGGACGCAGTCAAGAAGATATTCGAGATGAATTTTAGTTTTCCCGTCCAGGAAAAGTCAATGGGCATTCTGGTAATCCATTAGAACCTTGTGCTTCTCAGATTCAGTTTTTCACGGATGTCCGCCAAAAGAAAAGGCACGTCAGAAAGGCGATAAAAACGAATTCATATATGGACATGTAGCTGCTAACTATACACACGCATGCTGGGCAATCCTACACAACACCGTGTGATGCTGGCCAACAATCGAAAATGGATAGACGCAAGAAAAGTGACAAATGGAAACTTACCATTTCGTCGAGACTTCGCAGATCGTTGGTAACTATTTGCGCCTGAGGTCCGTATTCAATCAATTCCATGTCCTCTTCTTCATCATAGTCGTTGCCGTTTTCCAAGTTTCCCTCTTTAGCTATCTCCCGATCGATCTCCTTTTCGAACTGAACCAAAACTGGAGCTGGCATACCGAAATTGGCTCCTCGTCGAGCGACCTAAATTACAATAACATTGTGGAAAAAACATTAAACATTTAAATAAAAATTTCATCCGCTTTTTTGTTTGTTTGTTAAAAATCCGTACCTCGAGTAAGCAGAGGATGAAACTTTTTTCATTTTTACGTAAAACCAAGTCATCCGTTTCGAATAAAAGACATTCGTAAATTCCGAGGAGTCGACACCATTGGATGAAATTGTGAACGTTGTCCCGGGCGAAGAAACTCTTCGGTTTCACCTATAATAAATGACATCATATCGGGACAACTGTGGTTAGCGTTCCTCTCCTTTTTTTTCCTTTTTTCTTTTCTTATGCACGGGTCATCTACCAGATCCCTCAAAAACGTAATGGGAAACCGCCGAGTACTCTCACGACGGTGCAATAACATGCACTTAAAAATGGCGCTTATAACAAGTGCCTCGTCTCTCTATACGCTTCAATGGAATGCATCGGACACCCCAGAAAAATAACTTATTTATCCATTGGCAAAGTGAAAAACATAAAATGAAAATTCTTTTGCGCAGCTATTACTACTATATAACAGCGAAACCTCATCAAAGGGGAAAAAAAAGGAACGCAACTTTGTTCTTAACGGATGTGGTAAAGTTTGATACCAATGAAATTGATCTACTATACTATCTGTTCATTTTCTCTGGTGGTGGGGTGATAATAAATGGGAATCATATACTACTACGACGACTGTATACACATTTATGTGTAAATCTAGGGAAAAAAAAGAGAATCGTGCTTTATTACATTTACGTGACCTTGTAAACTTATAACCGGCGCCTGCCCAACTGGCGTGCAAGATTGACTTATCGCCTAGTCGAATCGAATTTTGTCCCTTTTTGAAAATGGTTACACCCAAATGTCTCTCAACACAGAGTGGTGAAAAAAAATACAACAACATTCAGTTGGAAACCTGTTCCCCCGTGATTTTCTCAGTGCCCCGGAATCATGTTGCATATCTAAAACTAGAAAAAAAAATCTTTTTTTGACTTGTACAAACAATCGATGTTTGTTGTAAAACGGGCGTTGTCGAAAAAAAAATTTTTCAAAGGGGGAAGTCAAATTTAACGGATTGCATCTAAAATAAATATTTCCACTCATAAAATAGTCGCTTCTCTTTTCTAGCTCGTCTATCGTTTTTTTTTACTACTGAATTTTATTTACTTACAAAACATGTCCCTTTAAAGAAAAAAACACACGAGTCTTGAGAGAAAGAAAGAACCACCATTCTTATTTATGTGTTCAAAGGAGAAAAAAAATATTTCTCAGGCTCTTGATAATTTGGAGAGATAAAAAAAAAAGAACTTGCGACATTAAAAAATTATTATGGACTTTTGTAATTTGGATGTGTGAAAAGTTCGCATTAACCAAAAGTCGAATTAAAAAATTTTATGTACATTTCTCTTTTCCGCCACACAAACGGTCACCAATATCCGGGGATTGGACTGCCGGAACTTTTTTTCCTTTGACTTTTTCACCCGACAAAAAATCACATACCCTACCCAGTTACCCTATGGATACACGTATAAGTCGTTTATATAGGAGCGCCATGTTGTACAGCCTCGTTTAACTGGGCATCCTTCCCATTTTTTTTCGTGCGTGACTCACGTTGGTGAACGACATCAACGCGGCCTACTTGTGTGTGCGCAAGCGACTCCCTGGCTAGTGGGTCGAATTTTCATAATGATCGAAAACCGTGATGGCTTTTAAAAAAAAAACAAAAAAGAAACGGTATGATTATAAAAACCCCGGCGACGCGCCGCCGAATAACCAAAGATGCCAAGTGGAAAGTTTCTGTCGTGCTGTCTTTTGATACGAAATAAAAATCTAAGGCTCCAGGTGTCTTTTTCCTTGACTATACCCCCGCACGAAAGATCCAATCTGCGGAGTAAATAAGGCGGACAAAACAATCGCGATACTATAACCATCCTAAAGGCACACGCCCCACGCACACATTCAAGCGATTATTGATAATGGCCAATGAATAAAGGGCGCAAATGACGAAATTATCGTTGGAGCGTATAGTCCAAGGGTGGGGACGTGGTATATAGAATATTTTGAATACTTACTGGCGCTCAGCTTTTTCTCTTTAGGGCAAGGGGTTTCATTTTGTTCACTCTGTGATAAAACCATAATAAAACGGTATACTAACCTCAGACCGGAAAAGAACATCGCGATCAGGTATGTCCAAGTGAGTGCTGAACTTGCGGCGACGCTGGCTGTCTTGTTGCTCCAGTTTCTCCTTGTAGGCCATCGCCGTCCGCCTGACATTGTTGGCATGCTGTATAATAAACGATACGTCAACAGAGCTATTTAATGTCTTGTTTATTTCTTTTAATTATTTGTGTTTGCTCAGTCACGGATTATCTGGCGAATCGAATTCGAGTTTTTTTTTAAAAAAAAGGGAAAAGTCTTTTAAACTTTCATGACGTCTGGTACTCTTCCGAAGTCGTTACATCTTTCACACAAGAGAAATCCATGACGCAATCTTTCGTTCTTTTGTGAATGAATAAAAAGTAAAATTATTTCCGCAATGACTTCTTTTCTCTGTTGTTCCACATGCGTGCAAGACACTTCCCGACCAAACAACAAACTTTCTCTTCTATGGCATTTTTTGGCTAACGTAGTGTCTATCCTTTTTTTTTGTGGAAGAAAGTAACGAAATTCAACAGACCGTGGCCTTTTAATGACGCAATTTCCCTATTGTATCTCACGTGCTCTAATTTATGTTGTTTATCACGTCAAAAGTCGTACATCTCTTATCAACTGGATAACTAACCAAAGAAGGAAAAAAAATTGTACGAAAGTAATACACCGCTAGAAAAATGATAACTGTCTGTCTTGTCGGCATTTTGAAATTCTCCTTGAAAAAAATAAATATACTACGACGTTTTTTGCCCTAGGAGACCTTCAAAAGTGACAAGTGAAATAGCGGGCGGTGAGAAACGTCAAGAATGCGTCCATTAACTTCACTTTCGCCGTTATGCAGCAACGTAACGACCCAAATAAATGGTTCAAGTAGAGACTTTTGAACCCCCTCAGCAAAGTTAACAAATGAAATCATTAGCAAAGTACATGTAGTATACCTTGCATAGTGCGACGCCATCTTCCAAGACATCCATAAAGTTGTCAAAGTCAATATTGAGTTGAGGATGATAGAGACGATGAAGCCATTCTGCTAGATCTTCTTTCATGGCTACCAGATACTCCTCACTCGACTTGAAAGGCCTGAAAGGGCGCGGTTCCATTAGGACAACTTCTTGTCCCTCACAGACCCCATCGGCTTCCACGGCTATGCACTCCAATCGAGACATTGATGATAGGCTAATAAACTTGTCGTGTGTGACACGGTCGAACAGCAACAAAGGAGGAGACCAGCAGAAAAAGGGTTGTCGTCTGGAAAGAATACAATGAGGCACATAATTACTTGGATGATCATTTCAGTCGGTACATGCCAAACGTATTGTCTTCATTAACCGAAACGCTTCAATGTAATTTACTAGTCGCCACTTGTTTCACACATTTCAACTACCTTTTTGGGATTGTGGAAAACGGTTTTTACAGTCAGATATAAAAGGATTTGTAGGAACGAGTGTACAAGGATTCCTTATCAGATTTTCATTTCTATGATTTATGAACCCTTGATAACTGTGATGGACTTTCAACATGGGCATGATTAAAACATTGCCTAAAAGAAGGGGAAAAAATCCAGTAAAACATAAACTAGAGAGGGATACAAAAATGCAGGGGGAGAATGATATATGGCATACAAAATATATGGAAGATCATCATCTTAAACTTTTCACCGTACAACCAGAATCAAAAGATAGATCGCCGTTCGTTCCTTTTGATGCATATTTTCCTTTTGAGGATAACCCCAACAACAAACAACAAAAAAACGAGAAACACATCATATTATAACGGACTACTACTTGAAGCTGTGTTCAAATAACGATAAGCCCCAGAGGAAGAAAAACGAAAATGGAGCTAAGGATTAAAATCCGATACGTCTTGTCAATAATCATCGATAATTCTAAATATAGTGTTGCGCAGCAGCAGCAGTTGTTCACTCTAACTATTTCTCACGAATTCGGTGTCAAAAAAGGCTCACTCTTTCTTAATTCTTCTTCCTGGAAAAGAGATTATTATTATTACTTCTACAGACACCACCCAGTACTTATTTTAAGGCATTTTTTGGCGTAACCATTTTCCTCTTCCCATGTGAAAAAATTAAAATGCTAAGCTGAAAGTAGTTTATCTTTAACTAGATTTTAAAACATATAATACGTAATAATCCTAGGAAAATTTTGACAGAATTGGAAGACTTCGTTGGACCTCCATCAGTTTATGAGCTTAGTGATGAAAGAAGCTATAATCTGACAGCTGCCGATGAAGAATGTCTAACTTTAGAATTCTTGATAAATATCTACAACCGAGAAAAAAAAAATGTTGATTGTGACATCACAAAATACACATTTCCGATGAGCGGAAGAATTCAAAATATTTAGAAGGAGGATTGCGCACGCTTATGCAATATTTTATTACTTCATTATTTACACTCATTAATTAACGAAAAAACTTCTCTTGGCAAACGTCTTGGCTCCTTCTGTGCGTTAGTCATTATGTTATTTATACTCAAATCTTTCATCGAGGAAGGAGGGGAGAAAATAAGAATTTCGATTTTTATTGTGCTGCCAAGTGATGAGAGTAAGAAGAGGCTTCTAACTCTGAATTTCAAATTCTTAAATCAAATGGAAAATAAATTTGCATAAAAAGTTTCCCAATTCAACAAGGGGTTAGATAAGGAAGCGTAGATTATTTGGAGAGGAAAATGGGAGGCTTTGTATTCCGTCCGCATGTATGTAAACTCTTTTTTCTTCTTCTTCCTACTTCTGTGGTTCTATTCAGAGTTCTTGTTTTAACCGCGAACCATATGCAAAGAAACAGACATGGGACCGGGCCCCAGTTCCCATGGGAGACTTTGAAATGTTAAAATATTCCGGTATGTTGTTGCAACGTAAATTTTTACCAAGGACACTCCATTTATTCTTTCTGCATTCTATCCATAGTTTTTTAGTAAATGAAAAACACTTAAAAGAATGTTGATCTTACCGGTTAAAAATGACTATCCCAGATGGGAATCATGTTTATCTTAACGACACGTGTTGTAAGTTGTGACGAAATGTAAATGAAAATATAATCGCCACGAGTCGTCAGCACACACACACTAACACATGTTTCACAATGTTTTCATCTGTTGGTAGACGGGAGGAGACGAAAAATAAACATTTGGCCTTTACAACTTTGTATATTCAGCAGTGACTAAAGAGGTATATGTGCTCACACGTGAAGTTCAAAAATGTATGTGGCTACAATCGGCCTTCGTCGTCCTTTACCATCTCAGATCCCCAACACATTTGTATATAACGGGGAGAGGGAGAGCGCCTGGCCCCTGGGGCAAGTCTTTGAACAATTCCCATTGGCCGCAAGTCGTTCCCTCCCCCTAAAAATACGGCGGCAAAAATGCCAAAACAATGTGATGAAATGACTACCGCCTACTATCGTCAGTCTGACGAACTAAAAGTTTAAAAGTGGAAAAAAATATAATTATAAAATTGGAATTGGAAAACCCCTTTCACAACTGCCGCAGCAAATATGTATATGTCCAATGAAATTTGCTCAATATCAATTCTTTGTTTATGAAACAATTACTTGACACTTCAAGGTTGTTAGAATAAATAATTATGCCTTCGAGAAAAGCAACTCAGAAAATGCCGCTGTTGTAAGGATATTAATTTTTTGGGGGGAAAAGAATTTGAGAATAAAATGTGTGTTGAAAAAATTGGCTTACATTTGTTTCATGTTTGAAATTTTTACAAATGCTTCACACATCATCGTCGACACAATCCTTACAAGGAAAAGATAATAAGCATCAACATTTTTAGAGGGCCCTCTTGCCGAGCCGGCTCGGTAATCTGAAAACCAGTTTCCTTACATTCATGGGGCAAAAACTTAAAAAAAGTTTTCTACATTGTTACGTAAGCGGTAAGCCTGACACAAGGGAAGCTCATTCATCTTCCCCATTCATAAATTAATAAAATATTTGAAAAATATCATGTCCCCTGGTGTCAGTAGAATGTAACTCCTTTCTGCTAACACAGCAGACGACAAAGCCTTCCAGTAATTTAGAAAATTGCAGTAAATTGCAGTATTGCATCTTGTTGTAGATCCGGCTAAAATACTGAAGGACGGCTGTAAATCGAAATTAATTTGAACAATCGTCGACAAATTTAACATAAGAAAACTTTCTGGTTTCTACAGAGGAATGTCATCTAAAGTTGTTTTATTTGAAAGTACCGCTCAGGAATTGGAGAAGCAGGAACTCGAGGTACTGTTGTTTTGTTTACGAAACCTTTGAGTGATTACTGACGTTGGACTGTTTTTCGTTTAGGGTGCGAGCGGATTGGCGTTAGCAGATTTACATAGTCAATTACTCAGTATATATTTATGTAACTTTGATTTGTAAGTATAAGGTTTACATTATAATGACTGGTGCCAATTAATCAGAGTTTTTCTTTTATTATTCCAGATGCAATGCTAAATTTCTGTGGAAACGAATTTCAAATGAAGAGAAAACTACATTTCCCTTACTTGGTCAGATTTGGGAAGTAGGGCAAAAGCTATGGTTAAAAGAGCATAATTCAGTGTTCAACTTTCTCAGAAACACCAGTTGGCCTCCATCCATTGAACCTTATATGAGCTGTCTTGAAGAAAATCTTCGTCTAAAGTCACTTCAACTCATAGGTAAAAAGTTGAGAATAAGCCAGAAAAGAAATTTATTTTATCAGTGATTTCTCAAACCCTTTTAATGATTTTCAGGGAAAGCCTATCTGTCCATAACATCAGCCACATTTACTGAATTGGTTGGTTATGTTGATCATCCAGAGGATGCAGAAAAACTACTTGCGAAGTTACAAGAAGAGCAAGGTTGGACGTGCGATTCGGCTTCTCAATTAATCATACCTAAGCGACAAACCGCCCAAAACGTTCCATTGATGCGAAATGAAGAGCAATTGCAAAGTCTTACCCAATTCGTCTCTTTCTTGGAAAATTGAATCAAATGAATATGTTACTTATGTTGGTACCCAAGAAAATAAACATGAACGATGAAACGGAAACATCATCTATTGATTCTGATTGATAGCGGCTGGTTATTAGACAAAGAAACTTTGGCAGGGCTCATTTGCAACTATGAAGCAAACAAAAAAGTTCAAGAAATCTTGTTTCCCTGTTGTATTTTTCACTCGCTGTTCTGTGTCATGGTACAACATCTGTACAAGGGTCAACGGTTGAATAGGAAGAGAAGCTCAAAAGTTTCTATGCAAAGATTTCTTCAGAATCAGGGAGGGAATGACAGATTCCACAATTAATATGCGATTCAGTTCGCGAAGAGAAATTACTAGGGCGCTTGTTATCGTGTCAACTGATTACTTCGTCTGTGAATTAGGAAAAACACTCCAAACATACAGGGTATTAGTGTTAGGATCCCTCATGGTAACAGCACCAAGACTATCTGTTTCTTGAATAAGTTCATCCTCATTGATCAGCTGGAGTTGCTGAACCTCCTAAATGATGAAGAAAGAAACACATTTAGGAAGATTTGCGATTAGAACTACCAAAAATGTGCTTCACCTCATTATCAGCATTTTCATCACCGTCCATGTGGACTTCCATTTTGCTTCCGTCATCTTCCTCATTTTCATCCTGTACGTGAATTGGTACAGCCACCATTTCCCCATCTTCATTGGGCACAATAGTTAGCATAACAGATCCTTCGTCCTGTTCTTCATCATCTTGAATTGTGGCTACTGCGGTCGCTTCTTCACTTTTTAATTGCTGAACACAAAAGGAGACTTTTACAACAAAATCCTGAGTAAAAAGTGAGTTTGATTACATACTTTGCGACCACGTGGAGCGCGAGGAGCAACTGTTTTGACTTCAGAGTTGGCAGTCTTTTCTCTCAGAGCAGCCAAGGCATCGGGATCTGCTGTAATTGCCTCAAGGGGATCAATTCCTTGTTCAGCGCATGCTAGCAATAAGGAAACATCGGAACCGTCACGTGCATGCATTTGCATATGACGCTTCATATCCGATCGCATTCGAAACGGCTTGAAACACACAGGACAGGGATGAGGTTTCTCTCCTAGAAGAAAGCGTGTTAGCGAGCATATTTTATTCGATTTTATTATATCTGTAATACCTGTGTGAATCCGACGGTGGTTGAGGAGGTAAGACGAAGCACGAAAGCCCTTACCGCAGAATTCGCATTTATAATTACGCTCGCCAGTATGCACACGCCGATGAACAATTAATGAATACTTTCTCGCAAATGACTTGCCACAAAATTCGCTATCAAAAAGAAAATCAGGATTACAATTCGAACGCATAAAATAATTTCGAAAGTAGGTACATACCATTGATATTGTCGTACACCAGAATGCAGTGAGGTGAAATGATACTTGAGATCACCCCATTGGCGGAACTCGCGACCACATTCGTCACATTTGTACGGTCTAGCACCTATTTTTTATATTTAGAAAACGACAAAATATTATTCGGAAAATCAAAAAAAGTCGGCCAATAAAAATACCGGTATGTACACGCATGTGGACCTTCAATGCTCCATTTGCAAAGAAAGACTTGCCACAGATCTCGCACTGATGGGGTCGTTCTCCGGCGTGAGTTCGAACGTGATAAGCCAATGAGTTCTTGTGCGTAAAAGTTCGGTTACACACCGGGCAGGGGAAAGTGCCATCTTCGGCAGTTTCCAGGGGAGGATACTTTGGTCGGCGTCCACGCTTGAAGCCAATATGATGATCCTCCTGCCAAGACAAAATTAGATATTTAGACACGGCAAATCTTTTTAAAATCAAAAATTGTTCTCAAACCTTTAAGTGTTGAATAAGTCTTTTTTTGGCGGAAAAGACTGCTCCACAGAGCTGACAACAGTGGCCATCGATGGCTGGATCATATTCGCCTACTACTCCACTTTCCTTAATTTAAATTGCTAATCATTTAGTGAAAACGAATACAAACAATGAAAAAAGAAAGGCTTACTTGAAGAGCTACTTCATCAACTTCATCATTAGCTCCGATATCATCATTTTCATCTCCGTCTTCCGAGCCTTGCTCATCATCTTCCATAGCAACTTCTCCCATAGCATTTTCACCTTCTTCTGCTTCAAACTCCGCGAGATCCAATTCCCCTTCTTCGTTTTCTTTCCCAGGTTCTGAAACAGTCCCATTCTCTGGTTTATCAGCACCATGAACATTTTCCATATGAGTCTCCATGGCTTCTTTGAAGCGGAAACTGGTGTTGCATTGGGCGCAATGGTAAGCCTTTGTGATAGCATCAGGGTGAGCGTTACGGACATGAGAATCCAATGCCTTTGAGTTACGGAATTCTTTCTGGCATGTTTCACAAGTCACATTAACAGTATCTTCAGTTGCCCTTTTTTTAAGAAATAAAAAAAATATTATATCATATCGCATAGTTATAGCCATTTGTTAAATACTTTGAAGTGGAAGCGACTGGAGTTGAGGGTGCAGCAACCGATTTACGTGGTCTACCACGTCCTTTTTTCGGAGTTTGCTTCTCATAATGAGTTTTCAGATGTTCGAAAAATCCAATTTGGTCTTCGAAACCAATGCCACATATATCGCAATGGAATGTTGCTGGATGGATTTCCTTTCGATGATCTTTCAGTTCCTCCAAAGATCCAAAATCGAGCTAAAAAAATCCTTATTTATTTTATTCATCTGATAATATCTAATAGTATGTACCTCAGGACATTCATCACAGGGGAAAACTTCCAGTTCTCCATCAGATTTCAATTCCCCGCGATCGACTGAATCAGTCGCCGGTTCTCCTGATTCTTCCAAATCTTCCTTGCTTAACCAAAGTTTCTTCAAACCACCCTGCTTAGCGGCTTTCTCTCTCAATCGAGAGCTTTTTAGGTTAGAAACTCCTTCAGCTACACTTGCATCAGCCTCTTGCAAAGCTAGTTCAATTAGTTTAGCTTTTTTGTTCGCCGTTTCGGCCGCTGTAACTACACTAGTTGTTGCTTGGGCTTGTTGCTGTCTTGGTGGACGTCCTCTTTTTCTTTTGGGCGGTTCTATTATTTCTGTCTCATCAGTACTAGCCTCTTCTTTTATTTTACTGAATTGGTGGATTTCTTCACCATTTTCAGTCAAAATTTGAACATCTTCTCCACCTTGTGAGGCCTGAAGGGCTCTTAGAAGCTCAGAGACCTGCTGTTCATTTTCTGGAGTGACAACAATCGTAATTCCATCATCTCCAATTGAAAGCTGTTGATTTTCATCATTTTGATCTATTTGAGTCATCCCGTCAGGTCCTTCTGCAAAGATGACAAATGAAGCCTCTTCATTGGCCTCATCGTTATTGTCAATGACATCAGACATCTTCAAACTGTGAAACCAAAGACAAATTTATGAGAAAGACTATCCATTATGCATGTTCGCCAATTGAAGAATATCCTTATGTAATTTTGAGAATATAAAACATATGACAAGCAGAACAGAAATCACAGATTCAGAGAAAAGTCTACTGGTGAATGAGGGGGGTGCTTGCACACGTACGAACATGGTAAAAGTACCCAACACAACCCGAAATTTGCCACACTGAACCCGATCAACAGAATTATTAGACGTCAAAATAAACCATAGCAATTTGAATAGCAAAATTTGCTTTTAATGCAGCGTTGCGTCGCGCTCAAGAAAATTCTGACTGCACGACAACCTCGGCACACAGCTCGTGTGCCTGATTGCTGAATAGATGTCTTAGAAGAACATGTAAACTGAAAAGCGAGCTATGCATTATGTAGAAACAAATATTTGCTGTTAATTACCTTAAGAAGAGTCTTTAACTCCACCTAATATTAAGAAGAATGCAGCTGGTGAAAACGTTGCACACAGATTTAACGAATTGACTCCAAAATGGCTGCTTGCTTCTTGGCACTATACGTAAAGAAGAGGGAGGTCGCTTTGTACCCATCAATCCAGATGGCAGCAGTGTACCCAACCCAAGCTTCTTTTTTTTTTTTGAATTGAATAATAACCGTTTCACCCCCTACATTTTCCCACATTTTAGGGAATAACACTAAATCTTTCATGCCAGTCTTAACACATAATCATTGCATTGCGAGTATCTCCAATTCCAGTAACCCAAAAAAATTATATTCGAGAATTCTACATTATGTTAGCTATTCATGAATATGTTATATTTGCTGTTATCAAGTCTAATCAAATGAACGATCTGATCTGAAAAAGAAAATAAGAGACGAAATTTCTCGTGACAAATTATTTTATTTTTTATTACTTTTCCACATAAGGCTGATTGTTTGAGAAGAAAGTTTGTTGGATGAGAGCGAAGCGAAAAAGAGCACGGGAAGAGGTTAAGAAAGGAAAATCGCTCATCAGCACATGCCTGATCAGTTGCCGTTAAAGTTGCTCTTTCATCAATTTCAACGCTCCATCTGAATAGAATTATCATCGAGAGGTATATACTTTATATATATTTATATATATATATAGTTTTTTTGTAGGATCAATCCAAATCAGGCTCAATCGTTTCTTTCACGCTGCTAGATTTGGGCGAGTCTATAAAGATCCTGAGCGGACGTTCCTTGCGAGGTGAGGCGGAAACGGTTGAATAGGAAGTTCCGGAAGCGGTTGAATCTGTGTTCTCTCGGCTAAGAATATCTCTACGTTCCTGTTCCGTCAACTTCTTGAGCGGTTCGCCTTTCTCGCGCCAATAGACTACATCACCGTCCGTCTGCACGCAGCAAGGGTATTTGAAGGAGCTGTCGTCATCCAAACCAGTTGTCATCAATGGGACCCACGTAATATCATCATGGACACCGAGAAGAGAACCTTCGCAAGGGAAAGTTCCTGGTGCCTTGGCTATCTCGATCTGATCCGGTTTCAAGCCACTCATTTCATACAATTTCCGACCTAGCATAATACGATTTAATTCGGCAAGAGGCGTGTCGACAAAAGGCTCCAGTGTAAATGTGCTAGGTCGCCACCGACGAGTGAAAATGACCGTTTCAGCTCCTCGATAATTAGACGATAGGTCAGAGGGGTTATTAACATCCAATAATTGTAAAAACATTTCCCAGTTTTTGAAAATGTATAGCAATTCCGTGTCCAATACCTCTTCTTCGTCTCCATAAACGGTAGACGGTGTGCGCCAGTGCTTCTTGCGCAAGACACATCTGAATCATTGAAAGAAAAAAGGCTCATTAATAAATAGTAAAGCAAATAAACTATGGATACAAATGATTTTACTTTTCAGGGGGGATTTCAACGCCATGACGACTCTTCATTTCGGCCAAAATGTCTCGTTTCATTTTGCCGATTTGAACACCAGTTGAAAGCACCCATTCAAACAGTAACTGTGTACGCTCTTGGGTGTCATTGATTTTCAGTTGATAAATTTTCCCACGCACTTCACCTGGTCTTAGTGCTCGGCCAAGGCGCACAACTATTTGTGGGTCATCTCCAAGGGTTTCAAGGGTTTCATTCTGTTGAGCCCATTCCCTTTCGGTTGTTCCAAAAGTAGACGCCGTTGTTGGGGTCTTTTTGTAAACTAAGAGAAACTCTGCAGGAACATTGAGGAGCGCCTCTAATTCTGATTTGAAATTTGACAACGGGATTCGCTTGTCAACCATGGCCGTGCAGCATTTTTCATCCGCATCCTCACTGCTTGAAATCACCTGAAATGAAACATATACAATTTATGAAACAGAGGCCGTATAAAAATAGGTTCCTTAATCATATACCTTAAAGAAAAATTTTACGGGCTCCAGTTCTGGTAACAGTTCTGGTATGGAATCGACAGATTCCGGCTCGACTTGAACTAAAGCATTTCTTCTTCGGGTGGTTAGACCCATTTCGACATCGCAGTCAGCTTCTTCAGCTAAAGGCGGATCACCTAAGAGCGTACGATCACTGTCCGTCAAACTCAAACTGCTGTCCTCACTGGCTGAGGCGGACGAGGTAGAATTGGGAAGCCTTTGAGGAAGCTCTTCTCCTTCTGAATAGCATTCTTGAAAGGTCGCTGAGATGGCGGCAAAGTCTTCAATGTCTCCAAGGCGACGACGACGATTTTCTTCTTCTTCTTCTTCGCCTTCTGACAAAGCGCGTTCGCGTTCTAAATGGGACAAGGAGTCGTCCGAAGCTGCATCTTCGGGACTGTACGACTCCATCGGAGAAGTTGTTCTGGCAGTGACAACAGTGGTTAAAAGGGTCGGTATTGTGGGAATGGCAATATCGATACCAAGACGATCCAATGTTTCTTTGTCGGCTTTCGGTAGTGTCATGCGTACAGTTAGGGCATTTTCATATTGGTCAATCAGGTCATACAGACGAGGTTTGCACAACGATAGGAATTCGCTTTCATCACTAGAGGCAAACACAGTGGCGTAGACTTTTTCCGCCTTTTGGAAGCCTTCGCTCCTCAAACTACGGTCCTTTTGGGTCAATCTATTTAGCTCATTTGAGTAACGTATCGTTACCAGGTGGATATGATCTGGATCCTCGGCAATATTCATAGTTGCTGGAATTATTTTTTAAAAAATTATAAAAAGAAAGCACGAAAAAAATGTACAGTAAAATCGTAACTTACATTTAATGCTGAGCTTAAGATCTTGGACAGTGCTACTGAAAGGCATGCGAATTGACACAGGTACGTGAAGCTCTCTTGCATCCACATCCACCATAAAAATCTTAGCATTCAAACTTCCCGGGGCATACACCTGGAAAGTTTGACCTTCCGGAATAATTTCCAAGAGTAAGTCAAACTTGTAGGAAGATCGGACACCGTCAAAAATATCATTGACGGTTTCGTCCATTCGATGATCCCAGCTGCATTCCACATTGTCATAAAGCTCGTTATACTTGACTAGCCGACACCGGCTGAGTGAAACACCAATATCGGATAGATCGCCAATTTGCTCAAATGCCATTGAAACGGCCTGACGTAGAGTGACTTCTTTGTGGAGTTTGAACGGTAAATCAACGCGTCCACGTTTTGGATGATGGCAATACAACTGGATGCGACACGTATTTCTTTCTTGCTCTTCTACAGCCCGTTGATTTTCTTCTTCTTCTTGCATGCGTCGGAGTAGCTGTTGAAGGTGGTCGGGAAATTCACTTGGAGACATGAAATTTGCGTTACGTTCTTTATCAATCTACCAAAAATTAAACAATAAAACATTTGATCAGTTCATCTGTATTTTTGGATTTCGTAAATTTATGTTTGCAAGTCTTACCCTTCTGTACATAAGCATGTAGGCGTTTGTACTTGAAGTATAGGCACTAGTAAAGTATCCGGCACTTCGCGAAGGACCACCTCCGTACGTCTTACGAATATCATCAATTGTAATGCTCGACACAGTCTGGTCGTTAAAACAGTGCCTAATTATAGAGTATATAGAGTTTGAGAAAGTGGAGTATAAAAATGTTAAAAATGGTTCATTTCATACCATTCACATGTGATAAAATCTTTAATATAAGCGTAATAATGGCCACCGGAAGCACTACCAGAATGGATCATGATGGAAAATAACTCGTAACTGTATTGTCCTTGTCCGCGGTTTTTGCGATTCTGGTGATCGCTACCACTAGCACCTGATGCATAAGACGTACTTGAAGTACAATTTTCTGCCCTTACATCGATTCCTTCGTCATCATCCTGTAAAAAAAGGCATATTAAAAAATTAAGTTGATTAATCAATTTTTAGAAAAAATCAAAACAAAGTGAATTAACCTGAGATTCGATTCCGTTACTCGAATTGGCACGTGACGACCCACTAGCTTCAGACATTGAATCTTCAATAGCAGTATCTTGCGAATCTTTGTTTGAAGGGTTCGAATCACTATTTCGCTCATCGACGAGAAGTGAATCTAAATGGAGTTGCTCGGGGAAAGTGACTTTGTCATTTAATTTGATACGATGTAAGGTCGTGTAATCGAAGTCAAATCGCTTGAGATGTAAAGTCAGCAAGTACGGGAAACGGGAAAACTTGAGACCCTTGTGAGCGTCACACTTTTTCCCACATTTTTCGCACCAATACTGATTATTGCCGTCCAATGTTTCCGGTGCCACGAACGCCTTCAAGGCCTCTTCAATTGAAGCATATGCCGTTTGAGACCCAAAGGGACGAACTGGAAGTGGGATATCTATAGAAAATAATAACAATTCAACATAAAATCCTTGGTTTTCTTAGCGTTTTTTATTTACCAAGGAAAGTGTCTTCGCGAGCTTTTTCTGTCCGACACTCTAAGCAACGAACATAGTCCATCATTTTCCCTTCATACAATCGGGAGATAAGGTCTGATTGCTCTGTATTTTTAAATGTGTGCTCGAGAGCATCAAACATGACTCGACAGAGCTCTTGGATATCATGTTGTTGCCAAGCTTCACTGGAATCCCAACCAAAACTACGAGTCAAATTTGTAGTCCCAATCGATGATTTGTCCGTTGTTTGAAGCATAAGAAAGAGGCTTTGCAACTGAAACGGGATTGACTTGGCTTGTTCGTCTTCCGTACCGTCAAAGTGCCAACGGTACATTGCATTACGAAACTCTGGTGTCATGTACAACGTCTGAATTAAACTATTGAGATAACACGTCATAGCTTGATTCACCAATCCAACGAATCCTAATATTAATAAATCTTTTTAAAAAACGTCAAATGTAAAAATAATTGTTTCGTTAATTTCTTAATACCTCTTCGAGGATTCATTTCGCATATCTTATCCGATGGCGTTGTTTCGCCGTCTGGGGAAGAGTGTGTGATGCGTTTAGAATAAACTGTATTTGACGATTTTGTATCTGGAACTGTTGTGAGTCGTTTTGAACAAAGTGTCCCTAGTTCTGGTTTGACGGGTGAGTCCCTTTTAGGGGGTTCAGAACCTGCATCAGCGATTATAAGGTTGTTTCTGGTGTGGCCGTCATCGCACACAAAACCGACAGACTCGAGTGTCTCATCAAGACGTTCGTTTAGCGTCACCTACGAAAAGGAAATTGTGTTAAAATGGTTGAAACAACCGTAGAAATTGAAAATTAATAAATATGTCAATTTGAAAGTATACTTACAGCACTGGAGTTGGGATTGGCTGGCTGCAGAAGCAACAGGAACGTGCCGTTCATGTAATTGGCCGAGGTGGCGACCTGCTGCACCAGCGTTCTGACTAGTACAGTAGAAGCCAATGAAAGGCTTGTGTGACCAACTTGCAGAGTGGCCGTCGTCATATCCTGGACGACTATCAAAGCCATTCGTATCTCTCCTTCTTGACCACTATGGGCACTCGCACTTAGATTGCTACTAAGAATCATGCTGGCCTGCAAAAGAGGACATGACGGAATGGAGAGAATGTACGCATTAGCCAAAAATTGAGAGAAAAGAATTGTTACGCACAATGTAAAAAAACACACACACGAGACATGACGACAGTCCAGCTCACAGTCCAGTTTGACGATGAAAGTGTCTACTGCTGGAACGAGTTTTTTTTTCAATATTCAGGCTGAAGGGGAGTCTATTAATAACACAAGTGTGTTGGGTGCTGCCTTTTTCTTGGCACCAGAGATAAAACAGGATGAAGACTAAGTTCTGCTGAAATAGCACACATCATACAGCCTCTAAATATTCCTATGATAGGCACACTTGATGACAAAATTTCCCATCTCCTGTATGATCTTCCTTGTTGGAAAACTTACAATAGAAATGTTTGCATCTCTGAAAGTACTTTAAGGACTTCTAAGTTTATGTGACAATTTTTTCACACAAAAAGTATATTCTGTCAGTAGCTTTAGTTTCTAAAGTGTTTTCATCCCTTGATTTGAAGTAAGTGAGTAGGCCTTTAGTGCATCCCAATACACAGAATTCAACTGTAAATTTAGAATTTCTAGCAATTTTATAGTAGAGTATTTTCCACTTCAACACATTTTTTTTTTCAAAATCCTCTGATGATTAAGTGCGTCATGTGTGATCGATTCATGCGACCAATGGTTGATAAGGACAAATTCATTCTTACCGAGTCGACAGTGTTATCGCCGGGGACCATTTTGCAAACCATGAAAGTGCTCTAATTTATCTTCCTTCTCAAGTTCTAATCACTGAAGTTTCGATGAAATATTCGAAACAAGTTTTCTAATAAGAACTTTCATAATAAATATCAAACGACGCAAAATCCACCCTTACTCCGAACATTTACTAATTCTTTCTCGAAATTCGACTGCTCGAGAACGCGTTGCCAGATAAATAAAAAGACAATTTCTAAATCATTTCGATTACTCTGACTCTGCTCTGACTGACTCTGATCTGCTCTGATTTCGATTTTTGAATTTCAAATAAATTTACTTGATTTTTTTCTCTCAAAGCCACAGCTCCACAACATTACAATAAAATATAGCGCAATGTGTTGATTTTTTACGAAGATCAAATGTAAAAAATTTATTCGACCTACAAATAGGAGGCAGTTGATTTTTTCTTTTATACATACACAAGTGATGAGAAAGAAAACGAGATGGTAGCAGGGAAGGGGACACAAGAAAAATATATTTTAAGCCTTTTCCTCTTTTTCTTTGTTATATCGTTCAAGCTCTTTAAGAAATTGAGCTTTCGGTTTCATGACAGTGGGTCTGTCACCTCGACAACGTGGACAGTACCACTTGCCTTTCGGTTTTGTTGTGAGTTGAACACAGGAAAAATGGAACCACTCAATAGGACACAAGTCGTTGTCGCATCCAATCATCTCACCAAATGAAACCTTTTTTGAACAGACAAAATTGCATTTAGATATTTAGTTAATACAAACTTAGAAAATAGTCCTTAATACCTGATCACAAAGACAGTAAGTTGGCTCGTCCGGATCAATGGGCATTTCTTGTGGTGAAGCGCTTCTTTCTTTTTCTCGTTCATTGCCTCGTCCAGATCGACGTTTCTTCTTTTTAGCTACAGCTAAAAATAACAGATAAAAATGTACGGTCTTTTTATGTAAGCACAAAAGAATTCATTCATACATGATACGGCAGCTGAATTGGTTGCATTCGAAGTTTTCCTTTGAGAAACCCCAACATTAACAGGAGTGGTGGGTACTGGAGAATCGCGATCCTGAAATAGCCAATTATCAAACAAATGTATAACAAATGATATTTGATAAAACTTACATCTGGCCGAGCCCTCCTTGCTCTTTTGGTTCTTTCTCCTGTGTTGCCTGCATTTCCTCCAGTTGTTGAACTTGTTTCTCTAGTATTGGAAGTATTATCTTTTGTGCATTCAACTGATTCTCTATCTTTGCTAAACTCTGAAAATTCAAGATATTATAAATTTGTTATTAACTCTTTTTTAAGGTGAAATTTTACCTAAAGCTTTGCAATCAGTTTCCAGTTGTCTTGATTTATTTTCAATCACATCCTGCACTGTCTGCACCAACTGAAGTTTTTCGTCTCCTATTTCCAAGGAAGAAATCAGAGCAGATTGTACTTTTTGTAAGAGGCGCTTCCTCCAGTGCCCTGCATTCACAGAAGATGCTGTTAAACCAGATCCACTTGGTTTCTCATCTCCTGAATCTACTTGATTTTCTTGTGCCTCTGGACCTCTTTGAATAACATCACTATAATGCTCAATGTCTCTTAAAATGGCTGAAATGAAAACTGTTATTAGTAACTTCTAGAAATCAAAACAATCAGGTAAGAAACTACGATTGCAGGCCTACCTTGGAAGTCGACGTCCAGCTGTCTCATCCTGGAAATGTGTCGTTGTAAGTCGTTTGGGAGATTCTCGACACTATCAAGGTAGTTTTCTAAATATGTGGCTGAATAAATAGCCTCTACAGCAACTTGATTAAGCATTTTGATAAAACACAACGGAGAAAATAAACCGAAGCCCGAAGCTTTCTTCGGCAATGATTGTAAAGACGATTCTGATTTAATTGAAAAACGAAAATGCCCAACGAATTTTGTTGACTGCGTTGAGTAGTTATTGCTAGTGCGCCAGATTTCGGAATTTGTCTTAGTTGTGCCCTCAGGGCATAGATAAAGACCACTGGTTGAAGCTCTTCATAAGAAAATTAACATGGCCAACTGTCGCCAACATTCTTGCTACCCTTCCTCCGATTTCTCCGTTCTTGGACTACTTGTCCTGCCCTCTGGTGTGCGTTTTGTTATCTACATACTGCGTTCGGCCAACCTTCCCTCGGCCAACCGTCCCTAGAAAAAATAATACCATGAATTATTTTCATATAACTTCAACAATTGGTGGTGTAGAGGTTATAGAGTCTAGTTCCCAATCTCGGGTAACGTGGTTCAAGTCCTTGTCCAGGCAGCTTTTTATTTTTTATTTATTTGCTTCATTTACTTCCTACCAACTTCCAAACTTAACGACAATATAATAACTACATACAAAAAATTTTTAATCAGATGTTCTAACAAAAAAATTCTTTGTGACGATTTTTAAACATCAACAAAGAACTTAGACAGAAAAAAAGAAAAACAAAATTCGTCTGCAACCCCCCTTCGTGCCTATTGCGTAGTACACCACCTTATCCGCTAGGGGCAGGACAAGCACTCCAAGAACTCGGCGTCAGTAGGGATAGGGCTAAAAGGATAGCACAGCATCAACCAGTGGTCTTTATCTATGCTCAGGGAAAGAACTAAACAACACTAGTCAACTAGTTAGTTAGTTAACTACGGTTAACTTTTAAATTTTACTACTAAGTAGTAAGCTACTAACTTAGTCTAAGCAATACAATGATTTTTTATCATAACAAACTGGGACGCTTTTTAACCCATTTCTTATATTTAATTGTTTAATAACATTTTTTATGTTAATTTAAGTTAACCACTCGAAAAGTTTCTTAGCATAAACTAAATTAATCAACTTACTGAGTTACTGTTATTCGATTATTATGTCATATCGATACAAAAGCATACTTCATAAAGCAGAAGGTGCAGCGATATTTTCCTCCTTTATATATCAATATTTTGCAACCCCTGAATAGCCGCTTTTTGTATCTTTTTTAGTACTGCGGTAGGTTGGCCATCGGTCTGCTAGAGTGCTCGCTATTTGTGATTAAATTCCATATTCTATTAAAAACAACCAAACTGTTGGTTGACTAAAAAAGAAATGATTTCTTCGACGGCAAACAAAATCGGGAGAGCACTGGTTAGTTAATCATTCTGCATGCGTATAATTAAGCTTACCTTAAATCATGCATGTCCAATCTTTGCTGGTAGTAATGCTGAACCTGTTATACAATTTTCCATTTAATTTAGAGCTTGCAGGTTAGGAGCTTCACTGTGTCTTCTGCCTCACTCAGTGATAGTTTGTTTGTTCACCGGGACACCCCCAAAAACAATCCAGATGTCCCATTTGAATTTACTAAGGAAAATGTTGAGGTAAGATTAGTCATAAAATTTTTTGTATCAAGCATTTTATTGGTTTACTCAATATCTACAGAGAGCCAATGCCATCATAAATATCTATCCTGAGGGACACAAGCGTGCTGCAGTTATTCCTCTCCTGGATTTAGCTCAACGCCAAGCTGGAGGATGGCTCCCAATATCAGCAATGCATGCTGTTGCTGATATGCTTAGTATGCCCAAAATGAGAGTTTATGAAGTGGCCACTTTTTATACCATGTTTAACAGGTTTTTTGTTACAATTTAATTTGATTCTCTTATAGTGATATTCATTTGTGTTTGTTTTTTTAAGAAACCCAGTTGGAAAACACTTTGTTCAAGTCTGCACAACAACACCTTGCTGGTTGAATGGCTCTGAAAAAATTATGAACTGTTTGAAAAAGAAACTAAATCTTAACAACGGAGAGACCACTCCCGACGGACAATTTTCATTATTGGAAGTCGAATGTCTCGGAGCATGTGTCAATGCACCCATGATGCAAATCAATGATAATTTTTACGTAATTTTCTTGTCATAATGTGGAGTATAAATTTCTCTTAATTGTAAACAATAACTTGTCCTTGCAGGAGGATTTGACCGAAAAGGATACAGAGGAAATCATCGATGACTTGAAAGCTGGTCGCGAACCAAAAGCTGGTCCTAGGTATGTTAATCTGTTTTCGTTTTAGTTTTGATGGTAAATTGGGTTTGTTCCAGGAACGGACGTTTCGCTGCTGAACCTCGGGATGGACTTACATCTCTGACTGAACCTCCTCCAGGTCCAGGATTTAAAATTCAACCCGGCTTGTAAATCATAACAAAACTGTAAAGATTACCCATATAGGAGTGGTGTATGACATATGGAGGTAGTAAATACATACAAAATTTAAAAATTATCACAACTTCTTTATCATTTCGCCAACAATCGGTTTTGGTCGAGTTTTGAAAATCAGCTTTTTGCTGATTACGGCTGTAACACTATATTTGACGTTCTCGTCGGGTTCGTCGTCATTTTCTTTCGTAATAACTACTAGGGGTTTTTCAAGTTCTTCTACTTTTCCATGAAGAATGTGATGACCAATAATCATGATGGGGTTTCCCTGTTTGATTCAAACTAATTAATATTACATCATATGTGACACATTATCTTGAAGTTACCTCATGATTAAAGTGCAGATCACCTATTACTTTGTTTCCTAGGGCCTCTTCTGATTTGGTTTCAAGATCCCCTTGAAATTCTATCATTGAATATTCATCGATATTTCCTTTTCTATATGGCCAAAATTGTTTCATTAATTTAGTGTCTAACAATTTGTAAATATTACGTTTAAAAAGGTCTGACAAGTGATTTGAGAAAGAGAATTGAGCCACCCTTGGTTTGAGTTGTAAGACTGATTGACCAGAAGTTTCCTAAAAGTAATTATATGATGCACACATTTGAATTTGAAAAAGGAGTATTTCATGTAACTTTAACTTTTTCAAAAAAGAACTTGAAGCTTACTATCTTAAAGAGCAGAAAATCTACAACTCTCTACTCTTTTAAAAGTGACACAATTGTCGATAAGTATATAACAAAAACCAGATAACACAGATTTAAGTTAGTTAGAAACTCACGTTTGGATGACGATTTGCATTTTTATTCGTAACGATGCGCAGCAGCAGGACTTTCACGTAACAATTTTCTTAAAAAATGACAGGATAAAAACAGCACAAACAATAACATGAGTAATTTGCCGCCATCGGACCTTATCTTTGAGTTTTACACGTGGCTCATAGATGGCACAGTTTCAAGGATCCGTTATGTAATATTCCGTCTTGATCTGGGATGTTATTAAGGACATCAATCGCTCACATGAGAAGAAAGCAATCACTTTGAGTAATACCACATGTGCTCCTTAAGTCTTACCCGGCTCGAGTCCGTCTAAAAAGAAAAAAAGCGCTTTTATACGCGGCTACTGATGTCCGTACACATCCGTAGCTACGTCTGTCGGCCTATAAGAGTATCTCGATATCGGACGAAATAGAGGCCGACTCACGACTTCCCGTGTAACTAGATTCAAGGTCTGCTAACCATCATAAGGAAATTGGATCTTCATGGGGCGAACGTCGATTGACTCTTGACGTCGACTAGATGAGAAACGGATGTTTATGCCACTTGGTTTGCTCACGTCACCTGTCAAATCTCCTTACCTCTTTGAGCGTAGTAGGCTACAGTCAGAGACTATTGTTATGGGTTTCGCATTTCGGTCTGCCCTACTTTCTTCCTCTATCTAACATTTTGTGAATCGTGTAACACCTTGGGGGTCTGACTATCTAAAAATTTCGTAAACTCATGCTCTTTTCTTCATTCAAAATGGGAGAAAAACGATCAGTACCGTACGCAGCAACCCATTGAATCTACATCTTCCATGAAAACTGTACATTTCATGCAATAAAAGACAGCAAAATAGTTTAAGTGTAAACGTTTAACCTCGTTCGATAAATATGGTACTGCCGGAGATGGATGGCTTTCTCAATCAGTTCGTGCACGAAACTCACGTTTTTTTTTTTCAATATTTGTTTTGGAGAACGAAAAAAAAAAAGGAAAATGTGACGGCGGGAGTCCCGAGAATAAATCAGCACACACGGGGCCGAGCGTATACAACAAAAATTTAGGGTCAAAAAGAGGTTTAAACTGAGAGAGTAGTAAGTCATCATCTTTTCAGCAGATCGTATCTTTTCCTACCACGTTCACAGCTTCACGGTGTTTGAGAGGAGGGGGGGGGAAGTTTTCTTTCCTAACGTTGATTTATTGACGCTTTATTTTTATCCGTCTTTTTATTTTTATGAGACAGGACAGAAAACAAAACAAATATACCAAGTGCCGTCACGCTAGCCAGCAACTCCTCCGCACTCCAACTCTTCCGCCGTTTGGCCCCCCCAAGATCCCCCGAGCCATCCATCAGAGTCTCAGTATATGGAGAGACGATATTATTCGAAGGGCACTGCCCAAAAACCCTTTTTTTGTTGTTCCTTTCTCATATTCTTTCTTTTTTGAGTCACTGATTCGTAGGAGATTTTTTTGTTGTTGTTGTTTCTTTCTCCTCCTTTTCCTCTTCTTGTCATGACATCCTGTCTATTTAAAAAAAAGGGCAGCGATCTGATTGAGATCAGCCCATCAAATCGCGAATGGACGGACATCTCGAATAGAAGAGAGCCAATTCTATGTATATCTACAGTTACGGAATGCTGCTGCTGTAGACAGGATCAATATCACACTGTTGAAAGCTGAAACATTGAGAATTCCGATATATAAAGAAGTGTTACAATCAGATTTATATACTATCCCTCTCAGTTGGAGAGAGAAACAAACCAAAAAAAGAAAAGATGGGATCCAGTTGGATCGAATCAAATGTGTCGACAACCCAATTTGGCTTTCTGCCGCCTGCATATTCCATTTTTCTTTTATTTGTTTACTTCAAACGTAACACGATCGAAAGTAAACACATATAGCAATATGAGTGAAGAAATCGTATATTCATATAAAAAGAATTCAGGATCGTTCGTTACCCTTGTGTCGATCACCCCTCTTTTCATTTTTATTATTCATTTTATTGTTGTTTTTTTTTTGTTCCGCCGACCCGTCATTCCACTCTTTCTCTCTATGGGTCGTGTATAGAGAGAAAGAGTCTGCCGTTTGGTAAATGTAGTGCCGAGTCGCGAACGTGTTTTTTCGGCGCGGCGGGCAGTCTCTGGTTCACTACAGTCGCGCCGGCAGGTTCACGCCGGACGGACGTTGTTTGTATGGCGTGACGATTCGTCAACACATTTTTTGTCATTCTATATTTTGTTGATTGAACAGAAAAACAAATTCCAACATCAAGATATTAAAAGTGTGTGTGATATATAAGAATGTCGACCTGTAGCGTCAGATTCATCCGTAGTCAACTGCTTATCTCTTTATTATCCATCGTCATCTTTTTAGGTAAGTTTTTGATTTGATTTGTAATACAGCAATAGTATAAATTTGACAGACAAACAGTAGCTAGCGATAATAAGGTCTATTTTGAATATTTTTATAGCTCTCTATATGCTTGTTTACATTGCTCTTTGGAATTGGGTTGGGTTATAAAAACGTACGACGTGTTGTGACTAGAAGGGGATTATTTCATCTCAATTTCTTCTTCTTCAATTTGAGATTGAATAAGACTACGCCCAACACTTGACACGCTAAACCCTTAGAAACTCAAACCGAATAAAGAAAAAGAAGAAAAAAAAACTGCTCAATTTTGTGTTTTCTTCTTCTTTTTCCGTCTCTACATATATAAGAAAATAACAGAACAACAACGCGCTGTGGCCACTGCTGCGTGATAAATAATCTCGTCGTCAAGCATCTGCTGTTTCGCTGTGTGTTTAATGCGCTCTTATCTTGCGCTTTATAATAATAATAATAAAAAGAATTGAAGGAAAATGTAGTTTCAACTCTGATGCCAACCAAAAAAGAAAAAAAGAGAGAAGATAAAGATTGAGTGTCTGAGGCTGAGCTGCATTTGGTCAATGGTGTGTTGCGTGATGCTTTATATAGCGAAGAGTGGTATATAGAGTGCGTGGGGTGGCGGTGGCACATCGCGAAAGTGAAAAAGTCAAGATATAGCGCATAGCATATGTCAGCGTCTGGTAGATATTATCCTATAGTATAGCAGCATGTCTGCAACCAAAGAAAAGCATTTGTCAGACGCAACTCTTTGGTGGCAATTTTTTCAACAACAACAAAAAAAAAACAAAATCAAAATTGGACTTTTTCAACGAGTTTTTCTGTGCGACAGCCGCCGCCGCTCTTCATTCGAATGACGTGTCACCTGGCACCGACTCTCAGAGCCGCCAAAGCAATTCCATCAGTTCAAACTTTTTTTCTCGTCTAGTACATCAGCAGATAGAGCGACCGCTAAAAAGGACGTCGCTCTTCTGCGCTGCTTTCAGAGATGTTTAACATTTTACGTGTATAAGAGATCCCGTATATAGCCTTCAATAATGTAAAGTTGATTCGACTTTCATGAATCACGCGCTGCTGCTGGAAGGGAGACAAATTTATAATCGAATTGGGGAAGAAAAAAAAAACCAACAAAAAATTTTTTTGTTTTTGTTTCTGTTGTTTTTACGGTTCTAGTCTATAAGAACCGAATGGGACACAAAATTAGTTTTTCCCAGTGGGAAAAAAAACAAAACAAAACAATGGAACATGGTTCTTGCGTGTTTGTGTTAACGCCCGGATGGAGGAAAACAAAATAAAAAGATAGAAATAAGAAAGAAAAAAGAGAATAAGAAGTAAAAAAGGCGTTAGCCATATTTTCCTCTCTCTCTATATATATACTGTACAATACTCATCGTAATCCATTGCTCATTATCCCTTATATGGTCTTGTGACCACTTCTAAAATCGTTCCTTTTCGGTCCGTCTATACAACTGACCGCCTTTTCAAGACCTTAAGGAGCAAATGATTTGATCTTTGCTTATTCTACAACAGTTTGCTATGGTGATGCAGCAAGATCAACTGAGAGACTCCACAGTTCAACTAGCCATTGGCCAAATAAACGGCATAGTCGGAGGCACAACAGTCGACCGTGTTTCATCTGTCCGGGAAGTTCAATGATTTCTCCCGATAGATACGACGCCGATCTCTACAATGGAGTAGACGCCCAACACGACGGCGCCGTTCGAATGCCCGAACCCGTCGTACGCCCTTGTCTCTATTCCAACAAGTACGGCATAAACATAAAAACTTTGATTGATCATCTTTTTACTCAAAAAAAAAAAAAAGAAAAGAAGTGGATTTCCATAAAACAAGGCCACACTGTAAAAAAAAATCAAAGTGGCGATGATCACATCACTTTTTCTTCTTTGATGGAATTTTGACCAAAAGAGGAAAAGATGAACGAATAATTTATGATGTGAATTTTTGATTTGCAAAAAAAATAAGGTATCAAAAAGGAAAGATGAGAACGCAGGTGGTCCTCGGTCCGCAGCCAGGCACCGTGTTGGATCGAGGAACACATCGGGTGGTTGTCAAGGTGGCCTATCAGTTGGACAGTGACAACAACATCACTGACAGATCTTTAGCCCCCAGACATCACGCTTACTGTCGCTACACCCTACAAGTTATGCCCTCGTCATTGACTGTTGCAGGTAAAAACACGGAAAAAGAATTTTTTTAATCACGACGACATCGTCTGATTGTTGCTGGCCATTTTCTGAATTTGGTCAGAAGAAGATCAGAGTCATGAACCGGTGAGACTGTGCCGGCCTCCTCCGTCTCCAGATCACGGCCGGGTCGCTTGTTCGTCGGTTGGCGATGACGTCAGCATCACGACTTGTCGTTATACGTGTGACGATGGATACGTAACGCCCAAAACTGACCGCCATCTCGAAAATCAAGATTGGGACTGTTACAGCGACCCTGGGACCAGCCGACCACCCAAATGTATCAGTAAGATAAATTTGAATTTCTATTCCATTTGGCCAAAAAGAGACGAGAAAGAACACTCAATTGTAATGTATTCAAACGATATCCGGATGTTGTACGAACAGAATTTGAAGTGCCCATTCCGTTGGATTCGAGCCAGTGTTCAGGATTGAATTTAACCGTTCCGGATTTCGACGAAGTCCAACTTCCATTACCTAAATTTCAAACTCCGCCAGTCAACAGCGCCGTTTACGTCACGTGCGATCTTAATGTCATTCAGGCTGCAGCAGTTATCAACGGATCCAACATTCCCGTAGTCTACAAACGTTTTTGCGTTGCAAAGAACAACGAGACGGACGCCAAATTCAATTGCAATTACGACATCCAAATCCATCGTAAAAAAAGAACACTATTTTTTATTGACTATATCTTTAAGACTTTTGTTCACTTTTTTGTAAAATAATGTTTTAGTCGATCCCACATCGGGCAGGACCGTGATGTTTGCCGAATTCCGGTTCCAACTGGGACGTTTGATGCCAACGAGTTCCTTTTCAACTTCCTGGTGCGATGATAGAGTCGTTGTTGAGCGCATTATGGAGACGGCCAAAACGGGTTTACTTCAGAGCAATGCCCAAGCTTGTCAAACTGCCAATTGTAGCCTACTGACGGCCCAATGTCATCGGGAAATTTCATCCAACAAAAGGTTCTACTGTTTCACTTGATACACAGCATCACGGGCATCTCTCTCCGCCCACCGAATAGATGATGACATTTTTGCTCAATTAATTATTGCTCATTCATTTCATTTTGAATTATCACAGTTCTGGGGCTGTGCTCAACTTGGCTTGGACCGTGGCGGCCAGTTATCAACCGTTCAGTTACGACGATTATTTTTACGAAGGTTCCGAAGTTCCTGAAGGCGAAATGTTAATTGAAAAGATCAAAGTAATTCAATTTTTCATTTGATAATATTATTGCTGATGATTAGTTGTGTCGTGTGTTTAAATTGGATTCACTCAAAGGCTGAAACGGAAGTTTTGATTCAAACGAATTTGGATTTCCGGAAGAAATTGGAAACGGCTGGCGGTGACCTACTTGACAAGACATTTCAGCTGGCCAAACTTGATTTGATATGCCCTCTGCCGGGTTATGTTGTCAACGCATCCACCAACAACTGCCGTAATATAAAAATCCCCAAAATGTTTTGAAATAAATAGCAAATTTTAAATTAAATAACGAACTCTCTCTCTCTTTTAGAAAAATGTCCACCAAACACTTTCCAGCAGAAAAGTGTCTGTCAATTGTGTCCAGAGAGAACATATCAAGATAAAGCCGGACAGACGGAATGCCGGCCATGTCCAAATCGTCCATCTATAACAGTCAAGTCATCTGAACATTACAACTCTCGATGTCGACCCAGTCGTCCCGATCATACGTCTATCGTGGCCCTTACAAAACTGCCAAACCGCAAGTCATCGTCCAGCACCATCCACACTCGACAACTTTCTTCTTCTTCTTCTACCGGGAAACTTGGCAAAATAGCAGCTGGTCACA
The DNA here is from genome assembly GCA_030770115.1 of Daphnia galeata. Taxonomy (NCBI): domain Eukaryota; kingdom Metazoa; phylum Arthropoda; class Branchiopoda; order Diplostraca; family Daphniidae; genus Daphnia; species Daphnia galeata. The sequence continues at coordinate 1,723,853 of CM061121.1, forward strand.
CTTCTTTCCACGAAAACAAACCAATCACGACTACTAGTATCAACGATAAGTACATCAGGTACAAAAATCGGAGACATCATCATCCAGCAGTTTCGCAACAATACCAACTGGCAACTGGACGATCGGACTGTTTCCAGGAATCCTTTCACAGTCTCAACAAACGACACAGACGGAATCGATGATGCGGAAGATCCGTGTTATCCTAATCCTTGTCTAGCAGGAGGAACTTGTTTTCGTTCGACGCGTTACGCAGATAATAACCGGATCGTCAGCAGTTTCAAATGTTCATGTCGAGTGGGAACAAAAGGTAATCATACAAAATTTTAATATATAATACGTCATCTTTTAAAAATGAAAAACCTGTTGACAATCGTTCGTGATGTACTTTTATAATCTCAAATGTTCTCCCATTGTTTTGAAAGGTATTCACTGCGAGACGCCGTACTGTCCTACTTTGTATTGTCTCAATAGGTGGAACGTGTCACGTCAACCGACAAGTCAAAGGCCATTTAGGACGTGACTTATTGAACTGTACATGCCCGCTGGGCTTCACAGGTTCTCGCTGTGAACATAGGCGCCAGAGCCAATCGAACAACAACAACAACAATTTCAAGCTCCGTCACAGTCGTCATCACCAACAACAAAACGGTTCCGTCAATCTCAACGGTGTACGTATTATATTTGTCGAATGCTGGAATTATTTGGACTGGCTCTGTGATGGTGAACCGTGTCGTTTCCTAGGGTAACGTGACTCGAGCAATCAACAAAACAATTGGAATCATCAAAGGAGCTGCGGGACTAATGGGAACTTACTGCGCTTCCAATCCGTGCAAAAACGGCGGCCGCTGTGTCGACAACTCTCACGCAGCTCCCGGATACTTTACCTGCTTCTGTCCGCCCAATTTCCAAGGTATACAAAAAAGGTTTTTTTTTTTGTTTTTGTTTTTTTAAATCTAGTCGATTTTTCAAAGCGGAAACGATCGTTGAAAAAAGAAAAACGCCGAACAGATCGTGAGAAGATGAACAAAAGTATTTTTAAAAAATCATCGAGTTGAAACTGCGGTAGGGACGATTAAATAACGCATCAGGAAGAGGAGAACCTTTGATTCGAAACGCGGATAATCAACGGCATTTTCAGAGTCCTTTCATTCATCATTGGCTATGTTCGATGATTCTCTTCTCTCACAAGTCAGCACAACAATAGATAAAAGCTGGTAATAGTCTAGCCGTTCAGAAAATGTTAACGGTTTTCTGATGTTTTAAAGGGTTTAATGAACTCCATCCGGTAAAATGGCGATATTAAAAAATAAAGTGACGCTATAATTCAATTTAACAAACATTATGCAGCCTTAAAATTGAATTAAAATTGTTTTGTCTCTGAGCGAAAGAAATAAGTCAGTCGGACATAATAGAATTACAGGAATTATGTAAAGTAAAAAGAAGAAAAAACAAAATGAAATCCGAGGAATATTATAGATTCGCTTATGTTATAGACATGGAGAAAAGCTGGTGAGACTGCTACCTGTATAACATACGCCGGTGGGAACGCGGATTATTACAAACAAGCGGGCGTGAATTATTTAACGTCTTTATTTTCTCTTGCAAGGTTAGTTCCTTTAACTAGGGGGGCTGGGAGGATAGTAAAAGGCACTTATCGTTAATCACGCCGGCAAACAGTAGCACTGCGCATATGCACACTATATATAGATATAGTTTTTTAAAACATTTTATATTTTTCCGCGAGGTGCTGATTGCGTGTGGGAACTTTGGGAAAAAGTGTTTCACAGCCCCGCCACGTCGGCATCGTTATATTTTGTGAGCGGGGGGTGTGTGCGAAAGACAAGTAGTTACTGATAGCATAAATCACATCGACTTTTGCTAATGTTGCGGTTCCATTAGAGTTACGGTTCGATAAGAATTTGGTGACGAAGGTTTTTCTCATTTTTTGTTCTTAACGGTGGATTCAGTGTGTGGCTATTTCGTTCAATGTGTCCAGGTAATGCCACCGCAAAAAAAAAGGAAAATTTAATGACCTACCAGAAGTAAACTGCAAACTGACATCCTTTTCAGCCTTCTTTTTTAATTGAAAGAATTACATTATTTTCCAAAATAAAATTTTGTAATTATTGGTTGGTTTAATTGGCTGGTTTTCACAGGTGAATTGTGCGATTACACACCTTGTCCGGCATCCATCGCTAGGACATTTTGTCCAATGTCTTTCCATTATCCGTTATCGTTAATACCATCATCGTCCCGTAGCCGAAAAAGACATTCCTGTTGGATTCAGACATCGAGTGGTCGTCGACAGTGTTCAATTCACCCGCCGTCGTCAACATTTAAAGCATCCGCTTCACCACTTTACGAAATAGCATAGAAACGCCCAAATGTCTTTAATCAATAATTAGATTATTTGACAATTTAAAAATAATAATCTCTAATTTGATGTTAATTCGCTTGAGCAGTATATATAACAATTCCTCTTCTTATCTTCTTACATAATATATATAAAACACAAAATTCTTATACAATGAACTGCGCTGGACTCTTGCTGTTGGCATCACAGATGTAAACAACGTAAATGGATATTGTAGGTTGGACACTCACGCACTGCGCTGTTGCGCTTTTTGGCTTTCGTCACGCTACAAACGGCTGTATGTGTCTGCTGGCGTGAAAAAAAGAAGAAGAAAAGATATACATCTTCGGTGTGACATGCCCGTATTTCGTTTCCCCTATATTATTTCTTAGAATGATGAGAGCCACTCAAACAGCAGCGACGACAATAACCGCGCACCGATGGAACGCCTCTCTCTCTCTCTCTCTCTCTCTTATATTATTATGCTGCCATTTGGACAGTTGTGTTTGTGTTGCGTGTGTGTTATGTTTGCTGCGTAAAAAACTCGTCGTCATGCAATTTTTGTCCTTCTCAACCCAAAAACGTCTCCTTCTTATTTTGCCAACCCTCGGCATGGTTTGATAAGAACTATAAAAGAAGCTTTTCTTGTGTTTGAATTTGTTATTTGTTTCACCTATATTCGCGGATAAAGACGGTAAAAGATGATTATCTACTCATCACATCAAAAATATTTTTTAAATAACCTCTTTTCATGTAGTTTAAAAAAAAAAGAAACCCAGTCATTTGAGGCCAATGTTTTGGGTTCAGTCGGTCAAAACAGAAAACAAAGAAGTTTTATTTATAAAAAAGAAAATATTAACTGGTTATAAATAGTTTTACAACAACAGCAATTCGTCAACAAAATTGGAATTTCCACATTAGGGGATTGCGCAACAGCAAATGTCGGAGTTGATGACTGATTGTTGTCTCGCGGACAGCAATACAACAACTCGTGAAACCTGAGAGATTGTCTCTCGGATGGTAGACGGATCGTCTAACGGTAATTGTGATTGAATTATTTAACAATTGGAAGCACGAAAGAATTTTGAATTTTTCCCAAGTTTTGTTGTTCTACATCCACACGTAAAGTGATAGAGCTCAATAGCAAACAACAAAACAAAAAAACAAAAAAAGCAAACCAAACGAGGTTAGTTCAACAATTATTTGATACAAAATGTTGCCAACCGTGAAAAGAGCGTGCAGCATCATCACATCTTTGTGGAAAAACGAAGCAAATCATAGGAAGATTGATATAAGACTATCCTCCAGGGTTCAACAGCGCCCTAAATCCAATTGTGAACGAGGCTTTCAATAAATGATTCAAAACAGGATGTACCAGATAAACATTTCAAATTTTAAAATAGAGATTTATTTTTTAGTTAGTCAAATGAGGAAACGTATGCGACCGCACGATATACTGGCAAGAATGACCATGTTATAACTTTTTTAAAAAAGGGACACATCTTGAAATATCTTTGAATTATTTGAAAATTGGAGAAACATGTGTTGGATTGCAACAACTGGCAACAAAATTGTTATCCACCGTGACGACGATTTGAATCTTCTTTGAAAACAAAATTTGCATAGTCATTTATAAAAACTAAATATTATAAAAAATTATTTAAAAAATAAAACCTCCCGCCAAAAAAAAAATTCTAACAATTTTAAAATCCATATAGACTCGCTGAGCTGTGCACCGTATACAATCGTGCGTGGAAGATTGTCTAATATTGCATTCCCGCCCGCAAACCATCAAGCTCTGTCCTTTAGGCTGCCATTATATTATATACACTTTGATCAAAGAGGTGTTGGGAAAAGGAAGGCCTCGCAGTAGAGAAGGGGGGCAAAAAATGGCCATTTGCTTTGACATCAACGAGCAACTCTAAAGAGAGAAGAAAAGAAAAAACTTTAAACCGTTACAACGACGAAAAAAAAAAGGTGTCGAAGCGGAGCGGCGATTAGATGACGAACCAGGGAGCGTGACAGGACTGAAGCTTTTCTTCCCTGTTGTGAGGTGTTCATTCGATCGAATCACCGTTTTCTGCTATGAGCACAGTCCCCCAATGTTGGTAACCGAATACTCTTTATAGTGCATCGCGTCGAAACACGAACCCGAGACTCTCTGTTTTGATAAATGCGTTGCCCAGAGGCAGTAAACCACTTCATTCCACTAGAAAAAGTGAATTTTCAATGGCCAGCAGCAGTAGCAGGGCCTTGTAGCAATTAATCCGAAAACAGGATGTGATGTTTGATGCAACATTTAAGATCGGTGAAGGTCACACAGTATTATTGAAATCCCTAAAAGTTTATGAACATATAATCAAGTGGATGTTAGTAATCCCGATATAATCCCAACCGAAGCAATCAAATTTATAAACTTTATCGGATCTTATTTAACCAAACGTTTAAAGATAAGTGACTTTGGTTCGATGAGGTATATAGCGAGTGCAAAGCGCTATGACATTTGTTTATGGTGAGTTTGATAGTTGATATAAAGATGAATTGTTTCCACAATATAATAACCTGGTTTTCAGATAAACGTTAGTTTCACGCCAGAATTGTCGTTGATGCCACAATGTATCGATGATTTGAGTTAACAAGGAGAAACCATCTACTCAGCCTTTTTCTCATCCATATCTTTCACCTGGAGGCATAGAGAGATAAAGGGGAATTCCTGAAAAGAGAGAGAGATATCGTGCTGTACACACAAAATGCATTGTATAGTGTAACGTATTTAGAAGAGTCAGTCGTCCATCGGCCGTTGGCTAGGAAAGTCGCCCGATCGTTTGGCTCGCTCTATCTCGCGCTCATTTCTCTGCCTGTGGCCTGTTGTTGTTTTTTTTCTTGTCCCCTCTTTTTACAACGACATACAGAAGAATAGTAGGAAATCAATCCGTTGAAGTTATTAACACAGCCAACCCGTGCAAGTGTCGGTGTTCATCGTTATGTAACGTTGACGGAATTTCTTTCATCCAAAATCGATAAAGGTACTTCCCGAGCATCTCTGACCTTTTTTTTTTTTTTGGTTTTTTTTGGCCGCTGTAAAATTCTCGGCTTTCGGACGGTATATAATAAAAGAAGCTTTGTTGGTTGATGCGGAAAAACCTGCAACACGCCATTGATAGGTAATCTCTGAAGCTAGCTATCGGCCAAACGAGTAAATAGCTAGTTGGGCAATATAACGATGTGAACTGGAGATTCTGATAACCTATTTCTTACGGGCAGACAGATAGAGATACGCAAATATCGGGGATAAAGTTAGAGGTCAATCATTTTATGCGATCACGCATAGAACCAATGCTCTGGGTTTTTTCATTCCGAAGATAAGCGTTAAAAAAATCATTAGCGCGTAACGGACGCGAGGTTATAGCAGGTAAACGAACAAAAGGCAGGAAAATTCTCATCAGTTTATATATTTTCTTTTATTAATTAATAATTATACACTAACTCGCATCGGCGAAATCTTCCTGCTCCTGAAATGCTGTTCACTTCCTTTCGGAAATTCAGCAATTCCCTACGTTTAATTTACTGTTGAAAAAAAAAATGTTCCACCGCTTTTGCTAATTGAATTAAGAAATGCGGAGGGAATCAGACAGTCATAAAATAGAAAGAGATATAAAGGATTTGGTCAAATTTGTCGAGAATTTAAAATGTTTCTGTTGTGTTGGCCCCGTTGGCTTCCATTCGAATAATCTGTGTTAAGAGAACTCTTGAGCGGTCGTCTCTTATTGTTGTTTTCTCTGACGAAACGCTTCAGTGATTTCCTCGTGCTAAAATGAAGAAACCCAACGAAATCTCGGCCAATTATTTTATTGATTTTGTTCTCGATACAAGGGACAATAAAAATAAAACGATGTCATCCACGTGAACGAGGTAAAATGCTAATAAAGAGAGCAGCAAACGACTTGTCGACTTTCTCTCCGATAACTTTATTATACAATTACTATTAATCGTGTACAGATAACGAAAGAATATTTTAAAATGACAACAACAAATGAATATAAAACTGCAAAAAAAGGGACACGGAATTTTTTTTTTAAATAATGAACAATTGAACATCATAAGGCGGCGATGGATGAGTGGAGAAATTGTGCACCGATTTCACCTCAACGCAGCATCCAGCACTAACAACAGCTGGCACTAGCTTGATAATCAAGTCTATCAAAAGAAAAATTGTCCAAAGCATTTTTCTTTTTTAATTCAACAGCGGGACTTTCACCGGTAACGAGTTAAAAAAAAGAATAAGGCGCTACGACATTTTTTGTCTATTTTGAAAAATGAAATGAAATGAAAAAAAAAAATGGCGAACAGGAGAAATCAGGGGGCTGCACCTGTCAGTCATCTTGTCACTCACGGACTCTCGTCCAAGGTGCAACAGAAGGCCAAGAAGTCGACACGACAGGAGACCCCCTAAAATGGGCGGATACTATCCCGATAGTTATTCTCACGCCAGGCAGCAGACGCGCTATATACAGGATTATACACCTTATTATTGTTCATCGGATTTGATCTATTACCATACGTATATCTTTCTTTTAAAAAGAAATGAAACTCTTGTCTTTCAGGTTTTTACAATTGTTCTCGACTGACCACATTATTAAAATTGATTTACAACATTTCAAACCAGTTAAGATAAAATGATGTTATATGCAGATATCTAATTTATCTTACGAACATTCTATAAACATAACTCATCGTACATCGTACGTAATCTAAGCGCCTGCTATATGTCCGTCCAGCTGTATGGTATCTCTAAAAACGTCTATAACTTTTTCTACTTTGTTACTATTTAGAGGCTCTGGCGTCACTCGCTCAGCCTATAACGCGGAAGTCTTGCGCATCCCACGTTTCTCTATACCGGCAACTACTACATTAACAAAAAAACAAAAGAAAATAAGATCTCTTCTACATGTAAGCTCATGTAGGTCTGCTGTTCATTGCCTGTCTGTCAGCTCATTATAATTGAGTTATAGTTTATACCCTCTTCTAGCGAAAAAAAAAGGAACAAGGTGGAGGAAGAGGGCTGGTTAGAAGAGAAAGGGGGGGGGGGGTTGACATTTCCTACAACAACCTCTCGTGTCTATACTGTGAATAAATATGACGGTTCACTGCGTTTGTGTGTGTATATGTATTATTGTTTGGCTTCCGTCGCCCTCCTCCCTTTTTTCCCTTTGTCATCTTTTCACTTGGAACTGATGAAAATGTTCGGCAGGATTTCAGTAGGTAGCCAGCAGGGCTGTAAGTCAGAACCTCGTCAGTGGGTAAGTAAATTCGTGAAACTTATTTTCCCTATTTAAACAACAACAAAAACTATACTGCAGTCTCTTTTGAGCTGTTTCAAAATCCAGTACAGAGAGATTTAACATTATTTTTCGTGATAAAAGGGCGTACCATTTTCCCAGGAGGAAAAAACCCCCCCAAAAAAATCTGAATTTTTTTCTGCTTTTTATTTCACAGTTGATTTCATAAGTAATTGAAACCACGGGCTATAAGATAACAAAGCGGAATTAGAAGAAGAGAACAACAAAAAAATGATGCCATCATCTGAGTTAGTTTTGTTTGTTTTTATATTTCCCTCTAAACTAAAATTACACGACGAGAGATTTTGCGATGTGGTCATTGAACTTGTGGGTTAGTCGGGCCGCGATCGTGGGGACCCTGAAGTCCTGCACGACAAGCCACGCTCATTGCACATAGGAGTGGAGAAAACAACAAACAGCAGCAGCGCGTACATGTTTATAATAATGGCCACATTATTATTATCATTATTACACAAATGTCGGTCACGTTCAAATGATTTCTCCCTCCACCTCCTCCTTGTCGTCGTCGTTTCACCAAAAAAAAAAAATACGCCCCATTTGCAAACGAAGGGAAAAGAGGGAAAATACGTAATACGTGAGATAGAAAATGCTACACTAATACACTCCCATCAACGAACGATCAGTCACAACGCTGGTGTGTGGACTGAACAGTTTAATGTCTCTCAAAGTGCGTCCATTGTGCGTGCTTCACGGTGATGGTTTTCTTAACCCTTTAAAAGTTGTTTTGATCTCATGACGATCTCGTTCCCGTTTCTTTTTTGTAGTGTGTTTGTGTGTGTGTAAATTTCCCAATAAGTCTTGGCCATAACTGTTCATGTTTAGTGATCATCGTCGACTGGCCATCAATCACGGATTCGCCTATTAAATATACGTACTTGACTATATATTTTCTATGCATTATATAAATCCACAGGAGTAATAAGAGTCTGAAACAAGTGAGCAGACCCCTCGCTGGTCCGTTAACAATGTCCTACTTGGGACTCAGTGAGCACATCGACTTCGAGTCGCTGCCCAATCCCGGCGGCCGCATCCGTTTGGACGAAGTTATCGGCGAGGGAACCTATGGCGAAGTCTTCCGAGCTTTCGATCTCGAAATTGGTATGTTGAATGCTTCTGTTTTTCTTTACTCTTAACGGGATCTTGAATTAGCAATTAGATGCGCATGTATCTCGCTACAATGGAGGGACTGATCGAACGACGGGGGACTTGGGATGAATGGCCGTTGTGCAGTAGTTCCGTTTTTGCTTTAGCCTGGCTCTTTTTCTCTATCCAATCAAAGTGTGTTTTACCTTAGATACTATATAAAGAATAGGCTCGTCAGGTGGGAGAATTTGACACTAGTCTATTCAGTGTATGCCTATAGCGACCGTCGAAGAGTCCCGTTCATTTTTCACGGCCGAAACCAGACGGTTGAAGATAAAAAGCGACGAATTCTATCGCCGTTATCATTGGAATTCGTTCCGTGGTGGTCCTGAAATGAACGAATTTATCGCCAATTATACGGTCCAGCGAGTATACTCTAGTCTATATATTTCTAGAGAAACGAGGGTGATTCTATTTTTGTATAACTTATAACCACTGGCCCGTCACGTACGGTGCTCGTTTGGAAATACAATGTATTGGATAACAAATAGTATGGGATCTCCGGATCTCGTACCATTTTTTAACATTTCATGTGTTCAGTTCTCTAATATATTTGATTTCCTATTATGCGATCAGGTCAATCGGTGGCCGTCAAAGTAATGGAGCAAATCGCCGATAATATCGAAGAAATTGAGGAAGAATATCTGGTTCTCCGAGACTTGTGCCTTCATCCCAACATTCCCGCATTTCACGGTCTCTACCTCAAAAAGCATCCTACAAAAAGGGAAGAAGATCAGCTCTGGTTCGTCATGGAGGTGAGCCTAACTATCTCTTCTTTTCTTTCATGGACACAACTAAATTGAAACGATTCGAATCGGTTCTTTGAAAAAATAAAAAATAAAATAGCTGTGCAGTGGCGGTTCCGTCACCGACTTGGTTCACGGACTGAAGCGCTACAATCGCAAGCTGACTGAAGAGCAAATTGCCTACATTCTTCGTGAAACCATCGAAGTATATTACAACTCATAAATTCTGATATAGTTCTGAAAAAAAAAATCGTGGCAAAATTTAAATCTTATTTACGCTGGGCATTGTAGGGTTTAGTTTATCTTCATAGAAACCACTGTATGCATCGAGACATCAAAGGCCATAATATTCTCCTAACAGACGAGGTACTATAAATAGCGACCCAGTTAGTATTGTTTTTTAAATTAATATTTGAAATGATTTTTAATTCATTGCAGGCCGGTGTCAAACTTATCGATTATGGCGTTTCGTCTCATACGAACACTACTATGGTATATAAAATAGATTGCAATTTAGTTTATCTCTTCTTGTTTGGCTGTGATGTGGCACCAATTTTCTATTTATAGGATCGTAGAAATACTTCGGTTGGAACGCCCTACTGGATGGCTCCGGAGGTGATCGCCTGTGAACAACAGCTGGAATACTCTTACGATATGCGCTGCGATGTCTGGTATAGTGCGATTCTTCGTAATTCCTTTAATGTCGTTCAATGCGCTTTCCCTTTTTTTTTTTCATCATGTCCAATTGAAATCCAAAGGTCTTTGGGTATCACTGCCATCGAATTGGCTGATGGAGACCCACCGTTGTCTGATCTTCATCCGATGAGAGCACTCTTCCAGGTACCTCCTCATTATAAACATTATCGTGCTGTCTATTTGATCGCAACGGTACATATTTTTATTGTTGTATTTAGATTCCTCGAAATCCTCCGCCGACCCTGAGTAAACCGGGAGATTGGAGCGCTGCTTTCAACGACTTTGTCGCCGTTTGTTTGGTGAAAGATTTCGAACAGCGGCCATTCGCCCGAGCTTTACTCGATCATCCGTTTCTGACTCAAGTTCCACCGAAACCTGATTCAGTACAATTCACAATGTTTAATTTTCTTATTTAAAAAAAATTAAATTTCATTCTAACATTTTGTATTGCAGATTCGATATCCGTTAATGAAAGAAGTTACTAGGCAAATTGCTGCCAAAAACAAGCGAAGAGCTCCCGAAATGACTACCAAACAAGGAAAATTGAAAGCTGACCGCAAGGCTAAATTACAGCGAATCTACTTGGACGATTTGGCGTCGTTAGAAAACTTTTCCATCGTAATAAAAAACACCCTTTTTAATTGGCTATACAAATTGTTATGATTAATTAAAAGTGAAATTTTGCTAATTGCTTTTTTCTTTGTAAAATTGCAGGATAGTATTGTGGATCAGTTGGAACAGCGCTATAAGAACAATGTCATTTACACATACATTGGTGATATTCTAGTCGCCGTTAACCCATTTACCGAATTAGGCATTTATAGCGACAGGGTACACAGTTTATTACTTCCAATTTTTTTAACTGATCGATTAATTTCGGTCTATTTAAACAGGAGGTCTACATGTACAGGAACCGAGCTAGATCAGATAATCCACCTCACGTATTTGCTATGGCCGACGCTGCTTATCACGCCATGTTGCATCAACGGCGGTCACAGTGTATCGTCATTAGTGGCGAAAGTGGAGCAGGTTCGTTCAAACAAAAAATTCTTGTTTTCATATTTTCTATCTGGTTTTTATTATTCGATTGATTTCTACGCGATAAACAGGCAAAACGGTGACGGCCAATTATCTACTTAAACAACTCGTCACGTTGGGCAAGGTAATGAATACTACCACCGTATTTATTTGAGAATGAAATCAAAACTTAAACTTGACTTTAAAATCTAAAAGGCTCCAAACCGTGATCTGGAGGAAAAGATTTTGATGATGAATCCCATCATGGAGGCGTTCGGCAACGCCAGAACTGGCATCAACGATAATTCTTCCCGTTTCGGGAAATATCTGGACGTTACATTTACAACTGCCGGTATGGTTTCCGGTGCCCGATTGTCGGTGTATCTCTTGGAACATTCTCGCGTCGTCCAACAAGCACCGTATGGTTCACTTTCTTTTTCAAACCGTCTGAACATTAATATGAACGATATTTCACCCTGTATATCCGACTTTCTTTCATTTCCGAATAGGAACGAGAAGAACTTTCACATTTTCTATTACTTGTGTGACGGACTGGCTGCTGATAACAAACTAGCAGATTATTTCCTCGACAGTGGAAGGAGAACGCACCGTTACGTCACTCTTCCTCCTCTCACATCCTTGGAGCGACAGGTTAGACAAGTTTTGAAAAAAACTCATCGGTGAACATCAGTGAAATTTTAACTCGATTTGGTTTATTTCTTAGATATATGCGGAGAAATTCCAGTCGGTGCGCAAAGGATTCGATCAATTGGGTTTCGCTAGCGATGAATTGGATGCAATCTATTCGGTAATGGCTGCCATTATTCATATTGGTGATTTGGACTTGGTTCCAGCCGGACAGGGAACTGATAACACAGATCGCTGCAAAATCGCTAATCTCCCTCAAGCTAATATTGGTATAATTCATGAAAAAAATTTCCAATTTTTACCGTTTGGGGGCATATTGGAAATGAAGACTAATTTATTGCAGTCGCTAAATTACTCGGAGTTGAACCGCAGGCGGTGATTGAAGCTCTGACGTCAGTGAGCGTCGTCACCCGCGGCGAGACCATTACGCGCCATAACGATCTGGACGCAGCTTGCGCAACTCGAGAGGCCATGGCTAAAGGGCTTTATGCACGATTGTTTGACTGGGTCGTTCAACAAATCAACCGTCACTTATCCTTCGGGACGTCTTGTCTAGTATGTTGTCATTTAATTTTTTTTTTTCCAGTCCATCATCCAATGACTTGGCGTCTCTATCCATATTGAAATTCAAGTTAATGGATCGTATAGGGAATGAACCGTTGGTTTATTTTCTTCTCGTGAATGCTGCAGTCCTCAAGGGGTACATGCGCAAAGTAAATAGTCTCTTCATTTGTAAAGGATGTAGCCAACAAGGCAGAACATTTCTACATGGTCCTTTGAAGTCCACAGTTTTTATTAAAGAGAAAAGACAAAATTTAGCATCAGTCACAAGGAACGCTAATTGAAACCACACATAAGTCAGTAATTATACTTATTACGTGGTTGCAATAAATTGTGACGGCAAGCAACTATACAATCAGTCTCAATGGTGGAGGATGTCTTGTAGAAGAGCATGTGTTGCAGAAGAAGCTGTCACGGTAGAGAAATTTTCATTTTTCAAGTCTGGTATAATACGACAGTTTAATCGTTACAACTGTTCGCGGTGAGCGCCGGACTAGGAAACAGATATCACATGTTGTTGCTGTTGTTGCTTACTTTCACGCTGGCAACAATGGGCCTAAACATATTTAAAATGTTGCCTTTCATTCTGTGCATGCTTGAAAGTTATTCTTTTAAATGAACCACAACAAAAATATTTTAAGCCTAGAATTGATAGATGATAAATAGTTTTTTGTGCTTTCTTTTTTTTTACCTCTTGAAATGAGATCAAATTAGTCCACTTGACTCGTTAAAATGTGCGCTGCTGCGCTTAAATGTTAATTAGTTTTTTTTTAAACGATCCTTGGTTTCCATTTTTAAAGTGACCCAGTAAACGTGAAACGATTTCACGACTATTTCGTTGGGGATTTTCCTTTTTCTACATTTTGGAATGTGTTGGTTAGCCATAAAAAGCAGGGAAATTATGCAGGTTGCGAATGATTTCGCTTACTTTCGCTCTGGATTTGATTATTTCGTTTTATTTTATGGAAAAAAAATTGATTCACTTCATCAGCGATTCCCAAATCGTTGTTAATTTGAACAGTGGGGAGCCATTATCTGTCGGCCTATTGGATATTTTCGGTTTTGAAAATCATTTGGGTCCTGGAGGCCGCAACTCTTTCGAGCAACTTTGTATCAACATCGCCAACGAGCAGATCCAATATTTCTTCAATCAACACGTCTTCACCTGGGAACAACAGGTAATATACTAGAAATAAATTGTCAGTCCTAGTTGGGATCTCTATAAGGTCCGATTTCCATTATTAGGAATACATGGCTGAAGGAATCAATGTCGACGTGGTTGAATATACCGACAATCGTCCGGTTTTGGTATTTATTTAATCTAAATAAGCATAAATCGGATCTCTATACTCATTTATTCACTATTGCAGGACATGTTCTTAGCCAAACCGTTGGGTTTACTTGCACTACTCGATGAGGAAAGCCGATTTCCCGGAGCTTCTGACAATTCTCTAATTGGTAAACTTAAATAATTCCTTTCAATTTGAACTGGGATTATTATTTAAAAACCAACTGAAATCTTTACAGAAAAGTTCCAGAAGAACATCAGATCAGACTACTACATTCGCCATAAATCCAATGGCCTGGATTTCACCGTTCAACACTACGCTGGGCGTGTAAGTTACGACGCCAAGTCCTTCTTGGAGAAGAATCGCAATTTCCTACCGTACGAAGTGGTCCAACTATTACGCAGCAGTAAGAATTCTACGGTTCAATTCTTATTTAACTGTCCTCTCACCAAGACGGGCAATCTCTACTCGAAATCGCCATTCGGGTCGCCTTCAGCCGGCCGTAGAATCCTCACCCCGGAATATAACAATCGTGGGAATAAGAAAAATGACGGCAAGGTATTGAATATTATCATTCGTGTCTTATTAATGAGATTCATAATCAATTTAAATTTCTGAAAATTAGACGGTCGTATTCAATAGCAACGCCACTCCAGGCACTATATTGGCCAAGGATCTTGCTTCACAGACTAGGGCTCAACAGACCGTGAGCACCTACTTCCGTCATTCGTTGATGGAACTTTTACAGAAGATGATTGGCGGCTCTTCGTCAGGTTTTGATTCAGGATCAAATCAATCCACCGCTGTAATAGGGGAACCTCATTTTATTCGATGCATCAAACCCAATGATTCACGTCGATCAGGCTACGTCGACAGGACCAAGATAGCCCAACAACTTCGCTACACTGGAGTCCTAGAAACCGTTCGCATTCGCAAACAAGGATTCTCTCATAGATTGAATTTTGTGGATTTCCTGAGAAGATATTGCTTTTTGGCATTTAATTTCGAAGAGCGTGTAGTCGCAGATCGAGAAACTTGCCAGAAATTGTTAGTCCGCCTCAAGCTGGATGGCTGGGCAGTGGGAAAAACCAAAGTTTTCCTCAAATACTATCACGTTGAGTATCTTTCAAAAGTATATGATCAACAGCTCCGAAGAATCATCCAAGTTCAGGCTTGTGTTCGACGCTGGTTAGCCAAACTCAGGCTCGCCCGGCACAACAAGAAAATTGGTAAATGTTATACAGTTGTTTGGCATAAGATCAAAATTCCAATTAATCGTTTTGACACAGGTGTGAGGACTCCATTCACTGAAGCAGAGGAAATCAAAATGTCGCAATACGAGGCGGCAAAAGAAAGTCAAAAAATTGATCCGGATGACGCTGCCGTCGTCATTCAAAAATGTACATGTCTTTTCATTTAATCATTTCATAACAAACTTGTATTCATTTGGAAATTTTAAATTAGCCTATCGAGGATACAAAGTGCGTTGCAAGTATGGAGATGAGCTGATGGAACGTTTCCAGGAGAATTCCTCTCTGCAGCGCAAGTACGGCCGACCACAGTATCCGCAAGATCCCACTCAAGAAGTGCTATCGAGTCCTTCGGCTGCCACTCTGGACGAGAAGACTAAAAATTCAATCCGACGCCGACGACAAGAAATGGTTGCTTTTGCAGCTCAGGTAAAGATAGATAAAACAATGCTTGGTGTTGCTGACCATTTCAGATTCAAACTCGTCATTATTCTGTTGAACTTGAACCACATTCCCTTTCGGTGGCGGCCTGCGTCAATATCTATTGTTAATTATGTGCATGTTAGATTACCAAATTAAGCCAGGAGAATCATCAAATTTTGCGTCGATGTAAACACAGCATCTCGTCCAGTCAACTGGTCCCTCCACCAGCAAACTACGTCCGTCCGAATGGCTTCAAAATTATGCCGGCCATGTTGGCTCAACAAATGTTGCTTCAAACTCCTGTACGCTCTTTCTCTTTTATTTCATGCTTCAAGCTACCATTCCGTTACATATTTTTTTTTCAAATTATAAATTATATTTACTTACTCATTGTTACGTTTTTCCCAGTACAAGTCAAGCAACCAAGACTCCAAAATCATCATTTCTCCTGCTGGCAACAATCAACCCAGGTAAGATTACAAAATTTAATTAAAATTTCTGGATTTAATTGAAGTGTAATACGATAATAAGCAACTAATATGTTACGAATTAATGTGGACGCAGCGATGAAGAAGATTTTGATGAAAACGCTTCTTGGGATTCTCCGCTTACGCGGGCAATCCAAAGCAAATCTGAAAGGTATCATTATAGTACAAGCCGGCAGCCGGCAGGATAGTAGTATAGTAGAATAGAGCGAGTTATTATTGAGACCAGCTGGTAGGATAATGAGTACGGTAGTTGTTGGTGCTATTTAGATGACATTAAATTTATAATAACGGGATTTGATTTGTTGTTGTTCGCAATCGTCGCAGAGATAAGAAAAAGCTCGATGTCAATCAAGAAATACGGAATCAACTGGGAGAAGGCGGCCTGGTGTCACAAAATCAAATCAACATCGATCGCGAGAACCAAATGATTGGACAATGGAAACAACTCTTCAAGAAATCTTCATCCGGGAGTCTCGTCGGATCCCAACAGCCACTAGCTACATCACCTGGGTATGGATCCATTTATATTTTTAATTTTTTGAAATTCTCAATTGATTGAATTAAACATTTTTTATTTGGTTTTTAGTAACAAACCTATTGGCAAGTTATTCCCGGAGTCTGGTGGAGATCGGCCTTCTATACTGAAAGGCCCAATGGCAAATCTTGGCAAAGGACGACCGAATAATATCAGCAGCAAAGAAAATCTGGTCAGCCCGGGAAGTGCACCCGTACGACATGTAATATTTCAACGTGAATCGAGTGTCGGTAGCATTCAGGATGCCAATCCATTACGCCGAAACAGCGTGACACGTCAGACTTCCGTGACGGATTCGTTAATGTCACCCCAGTCTGATGTCAACGCTGGTGATGGTCCGTTCAATTTCCGGCAGCGCTTGCGTAAGACGGAATTCGCTCCAACAGACACGTTGAAGAAAATGAAAGAGAGATCTTCTCAGTCGATTGACGAATGAGCGAATTTATTTGCCTACCTAAACACATTTCCTTTGATTTGCATCACAAGTTCAGTTGTGGTTTTTTTCAAGTTATCAAACGATAACCAAGTTGATATTTGACCCCATTTTTTCCTGCTTCCTTTTCGTTATTCACCTGGATTGACACGTATCTAGTCATAAACATTTTCCTTACACACTCACCCACTAATTGAGATGAGTGCGATTGTTTTGTATAGTACACAATGTGTTCCATTGAACCCTGAAATAGATTTTACATTTGTTACCTGAACCCTGAGATCCCACGGCATGAAAAATTCATTCAATCATTTGAAATACAATCGAATGGAGCAATTTCCGTTTCGATCAAATCTGAAGTCGTTTCATTTCTGGAATACTAATAGACGCACTTGGAAATAACAGGATATTTGACAAAACAATTATTGCGCCTAACGTGATGTATTGTTAATTTCTTGTATGATTTTATGACGCGAACATACAAGTCTCATACACAACACACACATGCGTGATAGATGATATGGCAAGCGTGATCATAAATTGTTATCAATCAAGGAAATACCGTGGCGGACATCACAAAAGAATCAATAGATATGACGAGAAATGACGTAAAACCTTATATAATGTAGCGATTAAGTTTTAATATTTTCTTTCATTTTTTGGAGGAGGAAATAGGTGGCCAAGGGCTGCGAGATGTTGTGTCGACTGGAACTTTTAAACTTCACTCAATCATCAACCAAAAATGTTTCAGATCCATAGGTGGATGATAGAGGAAAAAGGAATAGAAACACATATTCGTACATACTATATAAGAAACAATTCAAGAGAAATAAATCGGCGAGAGACTAGTAGAATACGTAGTCGATGCGCGCTTGCTTAACGTTAGCCATAGAGTGCAGCATTAAAATAATAGATTTTTTTTTTAAAGATAGGCGTGGACCACAGTCTCAACATTTCTTCTTTCACAATGGCCTAATTTTCCTCAATTAACTCCTCAAACGGAACGACGCAATGTCCCAACACATTTATAAAACCGGATAGAGCCAGAAAGACCCCACAAGATGCAAGAAGGAAAAAATTATAGAAAATTGAAATGGTAAACCTTTTCATTTGACACGATATGGCGTAAATTTCGGGAGGGCACGCAACGAGATACGCTTATGAACAGAGCGTGAGAAATCAACAACAATTGCTCCTCTTGTCACCGCCGGCAGTTCCTCCCTTCCCATTTAGATCCAGTTTGTCGGCGTCCTCTTCTTTTATGCTGGTGCTCCATTGATCATTTTGGAGAATCTGTTAATCAAGAAATAATGTAATTTGAAAAGAAAAACGCAATCCCAATAAAAAACATTGATACCGTTCCAACGAGGAATTTGGCCGCATCATCAATATTGATATTGTCCTTGGCTGACGTTTCAAACCACCCGGCAAAGCCTTTTTCCCTGCAATATTCGTCCATTTTGATTGGACTTGCGGCAATACCTTCCTTCGGTTGATCGCACTAAATCAAGAAAAAAATGAATTCAAAATGAAACTTCGACGAATAATCTACGTATTATTTGCCCATACCTTATTGGCAAGTAGAACGCAAGGAATTGGACTTCCGTCCGGAAGTTGAACTTTTGTGTCAAGATCTTGTTTCCATTTGGCTACCGATTCGAATGTGCTACTTCTTGTGACGTCAAATACGATGAATGCTCCCACGGCTTCTTTATAGTAAACTCGAGTCATGTTGCCGAACCTTTCTTGACCTATTTATGCAACGTGTATGTTAAATATAAAACTGCATCGAATAGGAATGACTTGGGAAATGCCAAATCGAGTCTGTGAAAGTGTACCGGCAATATCCCATAATTGAAGGCGGATGACGGTGCTCTGATCCCAGTGAACGACTTTAAGAGCAAAATCGACTCCGATGGTGGCTCGATAATGTTGCGAAAAGAATTGATGGACGTAGCGTTTGATAATGGATGTTTTGCCGGTGCCTAGTTCTCCAATGACCAGCACTTTGTACAAATGTTCATTCTTCGGGTAACCGTTGGCGTCATTGCCGCCCTGATTTTAAAAATACACAACAAGAGAAAAGCAGTTAAAATGTAGAACAGGAAAAACTATTTGTGGCATGACGGAAATATTGACTCTTGTGCAAGAAAATTAAATCAAAATTTTCTCTCTATTGGAAGAGAAAGTTGCCCTCGTAAAGAGTAATGACGTCCGTTAAACGTTGAAATCTGCTTTTGAGTTTATGTCACGTTCAAAAGGGCAACGCTTTAGTATTAACACGCACACAAAAACGATAAGATAAGTTAATAACACCAAAAGACCCTATCACGCGGAACAACCTCTTTTGTCCTTGTTTCTCGGGTCCCGAAAGATCTGTAAGTAAAATATACATTTTAGTTTCGCGAACTTTACCCTGCTAGTCGGCCGTCGTATTGGAGAAACGACTGCCCTGTTGCTCGACATGTTGAATTTTTTAACAATTTTGTAAAACAATCAATAAGTACACCAGCTGGTCTGTAATTCGTTGGTCGAGTTCCCAGTTTCCCACGCTCACTAAAAACACAACGTCACCGAACCACAAACTAAAGTTTGTTGATTTCCCACCACAATCGTTTGAATAAACTTATTTAAAAAAACACAAAAATTGTTCACTGAAAACGTTAGATTCTCTACTCTCAAGGTGTCAATAGTGGACGACGTGAAAACAATCCCGTCGTCTCGATAGTTAAGGACAAAGTTGAGGGACGGCGACGGTGTGTGTGACACATGCGATTAGTCCCACAACCGGTTCGTGACTAACAAGTAAAAAGCTTTGAAAAGGTATCAGCTCTATACAGTTGAGAAGAAGATAACAGGATTAAAAAGAGCGGGAGAATAGACATACAACCCGCTTCAAATTCCTCAAGCAAATGAAAATGTTTATTTTTTTTTCTCGCTTTTTGATTCTATTGAAAGGGAAAAAAGAATTTCGAGGACGACGTCAAGTCGAAGCAACAAATAGAAAGTAGCTGGAAGCGTTCTTAGGATAATATTATTACCACACCACCCGCTTCGAAGAGAGAAAAAAAGCAATTTTCGTCGAGAGATTCCAGAGAAAGAAAGACCAAGAGATTTATATCTCCCCCTAGAGCTGGCCCCCTAGACACTTGTGGTCTTATCGGCCTGAAGACCTAGAAACATTTAGAAGACGAATACAAAATGTTGTTTTACAAAAAAGGCAGACAGCTATAGGCTACAAGTTAATAATATTGCCTATGATGTGCTATATGTAAAGGTCTGTCTAGTATAAAATTGTTACGAGCGAGAAGGAATCAATATCGAAGAGCAATAACAATCCAAAGAATGAATTAAATCGTACCGTATTGTGGGCAGTGTCCATCTTGGGATCGTGAGGCAGTGAGCGGATGAGTCCTTTATTGGGGGACTTGGTACCTTCACCGTTGTATTCACTGAAACAGAAGCGGAATTCGCTCGTCGACGAGGATCGTTCCGGCTGGTGAACTTTCAATGACTCGGTTGTCTCTTGACTCGTCGAAGTGCAAGGAACTGAGGAACGATGTTGTGACAAAAGTGGTATCCTCGACCTTTGACCAGCAGAAGTAGCAGTCAAAGTGGTGGCCTCTGCTGGGTGGGAAATGGCAATGGAAGTAGGAGAAGAAGAAGTAGCGTCGCTGACGGAAGAGGCGACCGTAGAAACAGGAGTGGCTTCTTCTTGTTGATGACACTCCGGCTTGTTGTTGGTGATACTACTACTATTTGATTTTGCTAGGGTTTCATCAACGTCTACGGGTTCTGTTTCAAGACTAGAAGCTTTGGGACTTATGGACACTGCTAAGGTTTCCGAGGCCATTTTAGCAGTCTGAGGCGAAGCAGGTGCAGACGGTGGACTTGCCAACTGAAGAGCAGATACCTGAGATGCCAGTAAATTAGGTAAAGCAGAAGGATCAGCTACATTTATACGACGAAGAGTGGGACCTACAATATAAACACCGCACACCACGCGCGAGATATTGGGTGGAAGGGGAGAAGCACTAAACGGGTTGAAAATTACCTGAGCCGGACTGTAAGACTCTTCCATTGTGGTTGTAGTCACATCCGCCTGTTCTTCGTCTTCTTCCACAAAACTTTCAGTTAATGACGTCTCTGGACTACCCACGTTGGATGACAATAACGGCGTAGAGTAGCCGGAACTGTCACGAGCTCCCATGGCCGTGGCGTACGAAGAGAAAGAGTCGTCATCGGCAACCGACACTGGGCTCGAGACTTGGTTACTATCCATTCCAGATGGTGGAGCAGAATGGCTCTTGCGGATTCGGGAGCGATTGAGGTACTTCAAGTCGTGAAAAACCTTGGCAATGCCTCGATACTGACGAGGCTTCTCTTTGACGTTGAGACTCTCTTTGCTGCTCTGTTGCGACGATGGCGCCGAATCAAGAGATAGACGACGACTGGCGACAGTATTTTTAGGGTGAAGCTATGACTTTGTCGGAACCCTCTTCGTCGATGGTTTCAACGGATTCGTATTCACCTTCGGAATTTCCACTATCACGACGTTTTTTGCCACTGCCAGACTTGACGCGCTTCTTCAAAAAACCAAGAGGACTACGTCTGATGTTCTCTTGCTGTTGCTGTTGCTGTAGAGCTGGTTTGGTTGGCGACAACTGTTGTTCATCACCTTCACTCTTGTTCCCAGTCTCAACGGGTTTAGTCTCCATCTGGCGAAATGGGAACCTTCAATACAATCTCTGACATCGCAATTGTCAACAATTATCAAGGACAATTTATGACGACGATGATGATTCTATTCTCTTTTTTTTCCAAGGAAAGGCAACGGGAATTTCCCATGACTATACACACGTCTACGAAAGAAGACAATTCATTTGGGACATCAACAATTTTTTCAGATAAGATAATATTAAGAAAAAAATTAAGAACAATATCTTCTTGAATTCACTATAAAAAGAAAAGAAAACTTGGAAATCTTGAAGAATAATAGTGAGAAAACTAAACAAATAGAGACATTACCGATGACAGCCGCCATAATGGTTTATGTCACTCCTCAGTTTTGACAGCATGCAATGGAGACGTCACAAAGACATGCAAATGTTACGTAATAGAAAATAAGTGTACTCACAGCAATCGTGCAAGAGCATGGGAGAATTCAACGCCGACGTCACAGTCTCGTGCAGCCAGAAGATTCGAGTACAGTCAGAAGATAAAACGATGGAAGACGATCTGCCAATCTAAATCACGTTACGTGACTTCACTGAAAAGTATCGTCGACTGAAAATGCAGTCTCTCCACGACTAGACGCGGGGGCGTTGCTTTTTGCGTAAAAAAAAAACAAATGAATGTCAGGAATTACTTTAGTTAGGGATGGGATCTGCCCGAGGTGATTTCGGTACCGACTGAGTCAAGCAACGATCGAGAATTGTTCCCGATACAGAAAATTGTCGTTCGCGCAACCGTCTAGCGAAACCAGGATGATTAAGCACTCGACCTGCTCTGACGCGATTATTATGTGCGCATAGGGTCTCCTACCATCTATATAGTTCATGTCAGAGAGGCTTACAGCTGTCTTTTTTTTTATGTCATATAATGTTTTACTTTGGCTCCGCGTTTTTTTGTGACGCATATATGAAGATTACCTATAAGTTACTACCTCGTGTCATTTACCCGCCCAGTTTGTCTCCCGATGGAGACCACCCCTCTATTTTTTCTTTCTCGTATTTAGAATTTTAACTTGATCGGCTCAACACTCTTATATAGTTTTTTTTTTCGGGTTTTCATTCGATCCCAAACAGGATATAAGAAGACGCATAAAAATAGAACAGAAACCATAACTTGAAGATCTTTTTCTTATTTCAAATTTAGACATCATCAAAGTATTTTTTAAAATTAAAATTACTGCTCACTGCTCAGTCGGCTTTCAATATTCAACAAACAGTTCTCTCCCTTGTTCTTTACCGACGAAAGCTAATCTAGTTAGGTTATGTTGCTATCACTACAACACAGAGGGTATATTGTCTGTGAAATCCACACTTTTAATCTTATTGCTGTAGCCTAAATAGAATGTTGTGCACGGACGATTTCGACAGACTTCAACCCACCGAACGTGCGCCAAACCGACTTAAAATTCCATGGCTTCGTTGTGAATATGCAACAAAGTAAAAATGACTAAGTTTTGAACGTTCCACATTATATGCAACAAAAAGATTGTCTTGTTGAAATCTTAAATGTCGCCAATTATTGATTGATCAAAGTGTACCGAATTACCGATGCCAACACGTTTCATGAATCATGGCCTTTAAAGAAAGAACTATAGGCTAATAATTATTTAAAATTTTCATTTATTTATTGAATCATTGGAAATCATATGATAATTTTTTTTAGGCATTATCAAGAAAAACACTATTCGATCGGAGAATCTTTGTTCATTGTATTTTTGAATTTTTCCCACCCTTAATTTAGCTTTCAACACCAGTCTTCTGAAACGTACTCAAGATGTCGTTGTGATCAAAATGTTTTTTTCAAAAGCACATTTTCAGACATTGATCATCGATTGCTGTTGAGAAAACAACTCGGTCAAAAACTCAAAACCACTTGTAAAAGTAAGATTCTTTAGTACAAAATTAAAACAAAATCATTATAGTAATAGTTTAATCAGTTACAGATACAATAAAATATGTTTCCTTCCCATTGTCTTAATAACACTAAAATGTAAATTTACCTAGTTCCCAGAACGTTGATATTCGTTGTGCACGAGGAATAGACTTGAAATCTGTAATGCTTAGAACAGATTTTTGCTCTTTTATTATTGATAAATAGTTGATGTAATACTTTTTATCTTTCTTCTAAATTTCAGTTTTCCATAATAGGCATTTTATCAGCACTCAGACTATTCCAATCATATACCATACATTGTGGATGGAGTTTATCTACTGCCGTTCCATTTTCTAGCCATCAGACAAGATTTTTTCATAGGTGAGAACTCACTTTAACATAGAATTAATTCCCTCAGACTTCTGTATTGTGGCATACAAATAATTGTCTGTGCATTTTTAATTGTTTAGTCATCTCTAATAAAAAATTTACAATGTTTTGAATGTAATGTGCTGTACTACAAAAAATATTATAATTGGCATGATTTGTTGATTTCTTAGATCAAAGATGCATGAAGCAAGTTCTAGTCAATCTGATGAAGAAGGGGGGTTTGTCCCAAATGCAAAACAGGCTGCTGATTTAGTAACCAAGTTTGCAGAAGTTACAGGCACAGATACAGTAAGAAATTGTACAACTGAATTTTACTGCTCCACAAGCATTGTGTTGCATCATACCTGCTGAGGGTGATATATTTATATTTTAATTTAGGCATGTGCACAGTTCTACCTGCAGGACAGGGATTGGGATTTACAGGTAAGCTAATTTATTTGGTCTTTATTTCTTTAACATGCAACGTTTTTTTTCATTGTCAATTTTTTATGTGAAGAGATCACTGGATGCATATTTTGGAGCCAAAAAGGCAGGAGGAATTTCTGTTCTTACAGATGGAGATGAGCCACAAATTATTTTGAATATTAAGTACAAATTCTGAATTTGTTTCCTAACAACATTAGTCTAATAAGACCTACTTTTTTTCTTTTTTTTTTACATACACAGTAAAGATGTTGCTAAACACTTAGCTAAATCTGATGATGTGGCAAAATTTATGGATACAGCAACAACAAAACCACCCTCCGAATTCCGTATGATATCATGGAATATCGATGGTCTTGATAGCCGCAATCTGAAAATGCGAACCAAGTCGGTGGTAAAGATTCTACAGACTCACAATCCCGACATTGTGTTTCTTCAGGTGAATTTTTGCACTAGTCAATAGTCACTAAAAAAAACATTTTAATAAGTAACTAATTTTTGAATTATTTTCAAATAGGAAGTTATACCGCCAACGTTAGATTATTTGGAAAATAATCTGCCACAGTACAAATTTATTGCAGGGGACGAAGATGGGTATGTATTTACTAATTAAAATACAAAATAAAAAAATGGGTTGTCATAGATATATATTGTTGTAGATACTTTACTGTTACGATGCTAAATATGTTCACGATACATTATGATTCCCACAAAATCATTGATTTCCCTCAGACGACTATGGCTCGTAATCTTCTTAAAGTTGAGGTAAGTTTTGATTGATACACAATTGAAAAAAAAAACTATTAAATGATATTTCCTTTTTCGTTTATAGGCGCATATGGGTCCTCTGAAGCTGAGTCTTTTGAATACTCACATGGAGAGTACGGGGGAGCACGCAGACGAGAGAATGAACCAACTGAACATCAGTTTTCACGAACTGAGTAAAACCGACAAGTCCGTGAACGTCATCATGGGAGGAGATTTGAACATGCGCGACAAAGAGGTCTCAATGAAATGCTGAAATGGTAAGCGGCTATTTAAAACAATATCTCTATTATTAGCTGGCTACTGTCGGAGGACTTCCCGACCTCACATACGACCTGTGGGAAGCGTGTGGTTCGCGAAAGGAATGCCAATGGACATGGGATACGACGAGGAACACCAACAAGGAGTTCCCCGGCAAATTCAAACCTCGTTGTCGCTTTGATCGCATCTTCTTGCGTCCGGCCACGTCGAATTCCGCTGTGCCCAAATTCTTTGGCCTGATTGGTTTACAGAAAATTTCAGGGTATCAGTGTTTTCCAAGCGATCATTGGGGATTGCTAGCCGATTTCGATGCTAAATAAGAATCACATGAAAAGCCTGTGGATTTTCATTGAAATTTTGTTGAATATAATAAATCCAGGGTTAACTCCGATGATTTAGCGTCTATATATTTTCCAGTTAAATTCCAGATATTTAAAAACAAAACAAAGAAATAAAAAACAGTCACTTCTGTGGCAGTCAGTGGCTTAGATGTGATGATGCGAAATATTAAAGGGGGGGGGATGGAAGTTTGGTTGATTCGAATCGTTTTTCTTTTTGATGTATTGGACTTTTAAGGAAGTGACGATCCGCTCGGTGGCAAGATAGCTGGAAGGGTTGGACGGCGCAATGTATCCGGCTAAAGGCGCGTCTTGACTGTGTTATCGACAGGTGTCATTGTGCACGTACCTACCAAGAAATAAATGACAATCACTAACGATCACCAATCTGAGGTCAAAAAAACTAAGACTTACAATCTGCCAGTCTTTCCTCGAGGATGCCCAATTGTTCGCTTAACGATGTAAAAGAATCGCTATTTGAGGATTCACCAGATTCCACACGGTTGCTGCTGTTTGCAATCAACATGGTCGTTTCGTTTTGCTGTTGGTCGTTCATGTTTAAAATTAGATTTCTCTGACTGTTTGTCTGAATTTTTTAAATACTGATTACTACGTTACCAGTTGATTCAACTTTTCTTCTAATAAGATGATGTGATCCGTCATGTTGGCGATGGTTGACTGATAGTCAACAACGTCCACCTGTGGTGCGGGAGGGTGTGGTTGACTTGGACTACTATTCACTCTGGGCTCCTGCCATCACATGAACGCAAAACGTGAATGGGAATGATAACGGGTAGAGGGGGAAAAAAGGTGCAGTTTCGATTTTACCTGTTCCAGTACGGCCAAGCGTTTAGACATGGACTCGTAGTTTATCAGAAGTGTTTGAAGCTCTGGAACCAGTTCTATTCGAACTAGTAAATAATTATCAACAACAAAAGATGTAGCACGTCGCAAACCAGCATCAGATAAGTCAAATGTAAATTTTTCGAAACATAATATATACATTTGCAAGATCTCCCGTCGTCCTGGAGTTGGAAGCCGTCATGACAAGCACATTGATAACTTCCGGCTGTGTTGATACAAGTTTGCTGGCAAAGGTTGCTGCTTGGCGCTGCGCATTCGTCCAGGTCTGCGTATACACGAAGGACAACAAGAGAGGAGAGAGAAAAAAAAATGATTCACGATTTTCTTCCTTTTTTTTCTGTTCTAAGACAGTTGACAAATTGCCCGTGATACCTGACTCACAAGACGGGCCAGTGTATCCCGGAGCGCAGCTACAAGTGTTGGGTTTGACGCAAGTGCCGCCATTCTTGCAGCCTTTATTGCAAACAGCTATACGTGTCACCCCCGGAAAAAAAGAAAAGAAATCGTGAAAAATCGTTATGGATTTTGGAATTGGAATTTTAAAGTCAGTTGATTGAGACCTTGCAAACATCCATGGGTGTGTTTGTCTGTATGGGTCCATCCGGGACAGCAGGCGTGTTTCTTCTCCGTGGTGGTCTGGTACTTGACCACCGTTCGGTAAACCGTGTCGTACTGCACCCTGTTGTGAGCAGTATGATGTCACAAAACGTCAGACATGTTTTCACGGTCACTCGACAATTCAAAAAAAAAATATAGTAAAAAAAAAGGGGCTAGCCCTCCCACCAAAAACTCCGTCAAAACATTTCAAAGAAGAAAAAGAGAGAGAAGTTTGCGGTTGAACAGCTGATGCGTTTACATACCTGAAGGCCGTGCACATGGTTCCGTTGTTGCATCGCTGAGTGAACGATTTGTAGGCCGGTTTGCAGTAAGATTCCACCACTCTGATTGGCCGCGTTATCGTCTCTTCGTGCGTGCAAACATGCCGTCTGTCATTTATAAATAAGAAAAAGAGATTTAGATAATCGTGTAATCTCGAGTATTTTATGTTTTGCATCAATAGATCTAAAAATACGATCTGAACGGAGGACATTTTCAACGCATTCCAGTCTCATTGGCGAAACTATTTGTGATGACGGGCCACGATCCTCTCCCATTCTCACTCGTATGAACGGACGGACAGTCACCGCGATTGTTTTCTTCGTCTATTCTTTACCGATTCGTTTCGCTTCTCTTGAGCCGATTGCCTATTACATTGCGTCAATGTAAACGTGTGACGAATCAGCCGTGTCGCCCTTTAAAAGCCCTTCAAGACTTTAGCAAAGAGCAAAACACAAAGTAGAAGAGAGAGAGTAAGACAAGAGAGGAAAACAACACCAACAAAAAAACCAGTTCCATTATTGTTTTTGGTCTTTTCTTCGACTGCTGATTTCGTCCAAAAAAGTAAAGACCTTTTGCTGAAGAAGTGGCGAGGATAAAAACAAACAAGATAGAGGGAAAATGTCTTTTCGACGGCCCAGTTCAGAGGCTAAAGAGCATTCCGGTGTCGTTAAGTTCTTTTGTTGTTGTTGTTTTGTTCAAACAATCTTTTTCTTGCCTTTTATCTGGCCAACCATGACTTGCTATTGCAATTTTATGCTGCAACCCGATTGTTTCCCGATGAATATGTATGGGAAAAGATCGGGGCGCCATCTTGATCGTATACATTTCCTACTAATAGTATATATAGTATATAGTAACTATAAATCCCGATCTTTATTTCGTACTTTTTCATCGATTCCTGTAATCCGCAAACGAAAAGAATCTCTTACAGAATACTGGGCATAAAACAAAACAAAAAAGAAAAGGAGGCGGAATCTTAAGTCATCCGTCTGTCGCCGCTCGTGCCGAGCCTTTTTAAACGTTTGGCTACTCCTCCCACATCTTTCACGGTGACTCGTTTTCTTTTCTTCGTCTTCTTTTTAATGTCTCTCAATTGTCGGAGGAACTAAAATTGGAGAGGAGGATCTTTGTGATTGCCGATGAAGGCCGGCACCGACGGCCTCCTATGGCTCGCGCACTTTTTTTTATTAGCGATTCAGGAAAAAAGAAAGAATTCTTTTTTGTGACTTCTCAATTCTTTTTGTGTTTTCTTTTTTGAAGGGTGTTTTGTTTCTCTTTGATCCGGCATCATATAAAAGCACGGCACTGTATTCGCTTAACGATCGTTAGAAATCGTTAAAAACAACTCCTTGGCTAGGACTCTTTTTTTTCTTTTTCTCTCCTTTCATATATAACTTGAGGCCATTAAGAACAATTTTGGCATCGATCCATCCATGCAATGACTCTAGTGATGGTTTGTGTGCTACGAAAAGGAAAAGAAAATAATGGAGGTCAGAGAGGATATACAGGAGAGACGAGGAACATGCATCGAGTGAGATCGACAACAGGGGGGGGAAAAAAAATGAAATGATTGTAATTGGCAGGTTTATAGGGCCTACGCGCACCCACTACCCTCATGCGTCTATAATCGGAAAAGAGGCCTAATAAATATGATGGCATAGGGGACCGTTTGACTTTGTTTTAAACTCGTATCGCAGCAAGAGGAAAAGAGTGAAACTTTTGTCGACTGGAGTGACGAGAACTTGGATCATTATTATACGACTGTTGTCTCTCTCTCTCTCTTATTTTTTTTTATCCTTCTTCCTCGTATCAAGTTTTATGACCGAAAGTTTTGCTCTGCGCCACGATGAGGGCTTTTGTTATTAGACTGTCGTCAAAAACGAACGCGGGAAACAGTTAACGACTGCGGGAGTTTGGACTGCAGCCTTGTGTCACATCACATTCGTCAGTACTGGCGACGATTCGTTCGAGATATGAGGGACAGTTAAACAATAATAAAAATTAAAGTTTGTCTTTATTTCACTAATATAACTGCTGCTGCTGCTTCTCAGCAGTGGTACACCGTCAAGTCGTCGTCGTATGTATATTGAATGGGTTTTAAAGCAAGCTGCGTATCATATTTTTCTCACGGACACAAAAGTCAGACACGTAGACCGACATGTTCAAAAGAGTCTAAGCCGCCGAAATACGAGCTAGAGCTGTGCAGAATTCTAGCCAGCAGACTTGTTTTACTGGCGACATGATCCAGTGATTTCCGTTCTTATTAAGAACCTTTTTCCTGTCACAACCACATTTGTTGTTGTTGTTGCTCATTTTCGTAACTCCATTTTGTTAGTAGGGGGATTAAGAAGCAGGTGTTTTGATTCAATGGAGAGTCTATCAAAAGTCCTCGGGTTTCCTTGTTTAATGAAAAAGTCAAATCAAAACAATTTTCATCACTATATACAACTAATGATGGGTGTTGGCTCACGTTGAGTGATAACAATTGACTAGTGGGCCATTGTGGGCCATTGACCAAAATGGGAAAAGGGCAACAACAACAGCAGTAGCCATCGTAGCCAGCCAGTCAGCCTATAGTCAGTATGCACTGTATTTAGTGTCCCTTTTTAAAAAAGAAAAGACATTTTCCCCGTCGTATAAACAAAAACAAACTGGGTCATCACGTGATATGCGTAAACGATTTTTTTCCTTTCTTTATATTGTTTTTTTGGTTTCTGTCTTGTTATTCACGGTAGTACCGAGAAACCCAGAAAAATCTATAAAAATGGAAATTTTTCCCTTTGGCCAGATGGAACTGAAAGTATAGTACCCAGCGTGATGCTGACGTTTGGAATGATCCTTTTTGTTGTGTTTCTTTGGCTGGTGAACGGCGTGCCGCCGATCGTGCCTTTTGGCCTCTTCATCACTCAACATGATCGGCATAGCAGTCGACATTGTAGCAGCAGCGATGGTTGGCGGCTGTAGCGTCGTCGCTTCGAATAACGTCTGTTGAGATGATCCTCCTGCTGCCATTCTTAATCGGCTAGTCTTGCCCAACAACTGCTCGAAGGCTGATTGCTTCTCTTCTTCCGTCATGGCAGCGTGTCCCACCCGGCCGCTTTCGATACGAGTCAGAAACCAGGAGCACTGGACCATCAGAATCACTAATAATTGTTTCTTCGCACTCGGACGCATTCTTCGATGATTTCAATTTGGATATTATCTTAATCTTCCTTTTCTTTTAACTAAAAATCGAATCAAACAGTCCAGTCAGTTAGCGACCGGATCGAGCGTTTCAGTTCCGGATGTTGCTCTTTTGATTCTCTCTGAAAGACATGGCACTCACTGCAGCTAATAGGACGGTCGATGTAGTGAATCTCTATCAATTGTGTGTCTATTATACAACCACCAGCTAGTAGAATACAAGCAGCAGCTAAGTCGTCGCGTTGTTTGTCTTGTGTAAGACGGACGAGCACTGAAACCAGCAGCTAGACAACATGCTCACCATATCGCCTGGGCCACCACTCATGAACGGGACGACGATGCGTGAGTGAACGCGTTCCAGCGGCGGTAGAATGAAGCGCTCGGTTCTTGGCCTGCTTTCTACTGCACTTTACTCGCTTCTCTTTGTAGTACTACTACCAGCGCTTTAGTTACAATACTCGATACGGCTACTTGACTACGCTTTGTGTATGTGTACGTAACTATATGCACGTGGATTCTCCTCTTTTTGAGATCGCTTCTAAAATGATTCCTCCCATATTTCCGGATGGGATTGTCATTCGCTAATAATCACCAAGCCCCTCGAAAGAAGAAGAAAGATGAAAATGCTGGTTAAGTTTATTTATTTTTTTAAAATATGGATTGGCGAGAGTGGATGGGAGGGCACTTGTGTCCTTGATTCTTAGACTCCCGGAGCTACGGTTTGATTCACGACATGCCTTCAATGTTTTGCTCCGTGCATTGCACGAGAATGATCTTGCGAAGTCGTTTTTTTTTTTCCTTTTCGCTTTCCTCCTCCTCTCTCCACACACACACACTCAGACCTATTCTCTATCTCTGTCTTTCCGTTCGTCCGTTCGTTCATTCTTTTTCTCCGGTCGTCATCCTCACTCCCACACGTCCATCGTTGCCAAGATTTAATGAAAAAAAGGAGGGGGGGGCCCTCACAACGTTTGTGGTTGTTGTTGTTGTAGTAGACAGCAGCAGTGGCTGTTGTTGACCACCTTGAAACGCTGTCGGGAGATGTTGTTGGTATTCCCTCAGTGCTTCCATTAAAGCGTACGTGTCCGGCGGGGCTTAAAAAATCTCCTTTTTTTGTTGTTGTTTTCTTTTGCAATTTCCGCAGCGGCCTTGTGTGTTTGTGCGAGACCATCTGGGCGCATGACTCTCTTGTTGGTTGATTCACACCAATTTGTATTCCTGGCTGACGATTGATTTCGAATTGATAGGCGAGCACAAGTGTTGGTTATACAATACGTGCGCACTCAATGATATACATCACTAGTGGTAGGAAGGAAGGAAGGAAGGAAGAAAGAAAGAAAGAAAGAGATAAGAGAATTTCTAGTCTATGCGTTACTGATACAACAGTTGTGGAGTGAAAGAAAGAGAAAGGAAAAGGAAGAAGGAGAGTGCCGATGAGTGGTGCCCGTCAGCTGTTTGCGTGCTGCAATGCTTGGATGGTTGGATGGATGGATGATTGAGCATCAGATCGAATCAAGGCTTTTTTAATGGATTTGTTCAAGGCTGTGGTGCGCATTGGGTACCGTATCCCACCTCAGAGTCAACATTGCATCTCTTTCACTTTTTTCTTTTAGAGAGATTCTTTCACTATATATAGCGGCTGTGGTTGTTTTGCGTTCCAACAGCCATCATCCAACGGCTAATTAAAGACTGATAATAACGACGGCTGTATATAGGATTGTGGGAGCCCCTTTTTATTATGACGTCACTGTTTGCATTTGAAATGAATTTTATTTTTTTTTTTCATTTTTGCGGTACTGCTGCTGTATAGCTCACGATATAGGTGGTAATCAAGCGCGTGCGATGACCTGGATCCCCTTTCGCTTGTCACGACTACTTAATCAATCGAGTCATCATCTCTTTCCTTTTAAAAATGAAGGAAAAAGACGGACTGTGCAGTGCAGAGACTCTCGGCCGTTCTTTTTTTACGATCAGAATCTATTGGCTTTGGGGGAGAAAAAATGATGTTCTACCAGTGGTTTTCTTCCCTTCTTTATTGTAATGAAGTGTGTGTGTGTGTGTGTGTTTTCTCGATGTTACAAAAGCCCGCCAGCCTTGAGAGTACTACGTATTTAATTAACCACATATGGCTCTTATAATGCCGGCCGAGTGTGTACGTAGACGCATCACGATAGGGAAAAGGTATATGTAGATTTATTAGCCTATACAGTGCAGTCCGATGATCGTACGACGGCATAATATTGTGTTATTTTCTCTTTTCTCTCTCTCATCTTTTTTTTTTAACGATCTAGAACTTTTTCTTCATCTTCTTCTTCTTTCCTTTTCATAATTTTTAATGGCTCCAGTCATTGTCTCGTTCAACACTAACTCAATTTGACGACTATGACTTTTTGTGGTCATCGTTGAACGTCTATAAAATGTCGTCTCTTCGGTCTCCCCGCTCGTTAAAAAATACAAAAGTTACGTACTAAAGAAGAAGAAGAAGAAGAAGAAAACAAGTTTTCATTTTTTTTTCAAAGAGGGAAAGAGAAGAGTTGATTTGGCTTTACGATCAACGACGACACGGTTAGAAATTTTCAAAATTTCTACTAGAAAAAATAATAATACTAATGTAATGATTATCTTTCCCTTAAAAGAGAAAAAAGAAAAACGAATAATATTTATTCCCCTTCTAAAAAGAAAATCTCAGTGTCAAATCAATTTTTCTTCTTCTTCTTTGCCTGTCAAATGGTCAGTTGCTGCCGTTTGCTGCACCCATCACTTTGTAGCTTATTACCTTGTAGCGTTGTTGGTTTCTCCTATAGCGTAGGAAGGAATCAGGAAAAAGAGAGAGAAAAAAAACAACTTAACATTGAATGACCAAGCCTTTTATTTTCTCACGGTCCAGTGATGAACAACGAGGTCTTTTTCTTTGTTTTTTTTTTATTCTTTATCATCCCCCGAATTACTAGAAAATTATACTTAAAAAAAAATAGAAAACTAACATTCGCTTTTCACAATAAAATGACATCAAAATCTGAATTGTATTTCTCTCGACCAGCGACCACCCGACGTGCCGACAACGGCCGGGGAAAAAAAAACTTACTTTTGTTTAGATTTATGTTAATGTAGTAGAAGAGAAAACAAGAAAGAGTGTCACTAGTGTGGTCCTCCCCTCTGATGATTTAACGCTGACGGAGAGACAGCTATAGTGACTCGATGTCGCAGCAGACAGGATATCACAGAACATGGAAAAGACTTTTGACTGACGTCTTAAATCACACGCAATGTCGCATGCTTGATACACCAACAGTCTGTGATTCTTTCCCCCCCCCCCTGCCCCCTGCCCACAAAACATTCATCGTATCTTGTCATGTTGTTATGTTTGTTTGTTTTGTTTTTTTTTTTTTTTTTGTGCTTTGGCTTGTGTCTTTGGAGCGAACGAGATTTTGATGACGAGACAGATAGAAAACAACATGAAAAACGCGTGAGCCCTGGTTGGTTATGTTATTGGTTCTCATTAGATGCCATTCACGCGCGTTCGCCACATGTTGGTTTCACGAGCAGCCGGGAAACACGGTGTGATTTATTCATGCTCGACCATTACGCCCGACACCACCTGCCGTGTGTGTGTGTGTGTGTGTGTGTGTAGCCTTGTGTGTTGTACACCCTTGGTCTGATGGTTAGAGAATCAACTATTTCGTTGTGGCTTCTACCCGACTGTCCTACTACTACTACTCTTACTACTACTACTATAATAATAACATCTTTATGATTTATTTCCGTCTTGTTTCTTTTGATTTGGCCTGTTTCTCAGAAAGGGCGATTGTTTTGATGATTATACTGCGCGTCGCAATCGCAAGCAGACCAGCCTGGAGGCTGCCTATTTGGTCATGAAGTCATTACCAATTATGATAAGTAGATACAAAAAAATAGAAAAAAGGATCAAGAAATTCTGCGAATGATTTCCTAACTCGACTAATTCGGAGGGACTGGCCTGTTTGAGTCAAGCAGCAAAAACTAAAAGGGTAGATTTCTTTTTTTGCTACATCCTTATTCTTTTGCATTCCGATCATGTAAGAAGAAGAAGACGAGAAAGAGAGAAACGAAAATAAAGACAACGTGATGGATGGGTCTCAAATGTTTGAATTCTTGGACGTGGCCGCTGGGATTCCACCTGTACTATAACTATGGCTCGACAAAAACGGACCGCCACTCTGCCAGCCAACGAAAATCCTCCCAGGTCGCATTTGAGTTTCTGTCGTATTTACTGTATCCTATAAGATGGCTGTTGTGCACGATTCTCTCGTCTCTGTAGGTGGATTAATCACGGCTCAAATTTCCATTGCGTGACATTCCTCATCACAAAAGTCATCGAGCCGAAACCGATTTATGCGCCGAAAGGGAAGAAGAAGAAAGGACAGAATTGTTAGACACACATTTACACATCGGGAGACGTGTGTCTACGCTCGTCTGTTTGCGTGGGTGGTGATGTCGTTGACTGGTGGTTGTGTTACCTGCTGTCGTATATAGAAAGCTGGCAGACGAAGTCTCATGGCCGGCTGGATTGCAACTGTGCGGATGTCGGTTATTTTGCAATTGTCTAGTCGGGCCATCAAAACAAACTTAGACTCAAATATAAATATTATGGGCCACTGTTTTTGTTGTTATAAGACACAAATTGCGGAACTTGAACGAACAGCGTGTTGTAAAAAAACAATCGAGAAAGTTTGCCTGGAAAGTTGTTTCTTTTCGCCTACAAAATGTGTCATCATTGAACGCAAAAAAAGACACAAATAATAAGGAAATGTTTCCCTTCTTGCGGTCGTCTCTGCATTTTATGACATTTTTATGGCGCCCAATCAATCACAATCGATTTACATTTTCCAGTTGTTACGTTATTATTATACAGTGTATGGCTATTGTATATGAGCAGTATAGCATAGCTATGCCACACAGTTGAAAATAGCAAGAAAGAGACCACACTGTGTAATAATGTCGAGAGTGGGACCGGTCAGGATTAGGAGAACATGTAAGGGCATCGGATTTCAATCAAACTGCATCACTGTTCGAAATGTTGGACAATCAATTTACGTCTGGCACGACCGGATTGTTGTCATTATGAAATATTGTCCTCCCTTTTATGTTGGCTCGAACCGCGTGAACCGCGTCTCTTTTTGCCGGTTACTTTTTTAAAACCTGCGTCGCGCCCATTTGACCAAATACAACGTTGAATTGGCCAACGGCCATCGCTTTCGTTCTTCTTTTGTTTATGGACATGTTGTAGTTTTTTTTCATCTCTCCTGTGTGCCCATTCCGACACTCCGCATCAGTCTCTATTGATTTTTACGATATTCTTATTTTTCACAACACAGAAAAAGAAAACATATTTTTTTTTATTTCTTAGATTTTTGTAACTTTTTTTTGCGTTTGTTCTCCTGATCTAAATCTTGAAAATTGTGGCTGATTTCAATCCGGAATTTTCATCGTTTCCCACCACCTTAAACGGGTGATTTCCATCATTCTATTCAAATCAGTTTGTCTGTGTTACACAGTTACGTACGAGTTCCAAGATAAAAGGGAGCATCAAAGAAACTTTTGTACACAACAACGATGAGCTAAGAAGAAATCAAGAAAATCATAAAAAGATGGCCCCATACTATAAAGTGAGTTACGGCCGTGATCGTCAAAAACATTTAAAAATATAAATATTATATTATATGTATTCGTATACGTGTGCATCTAGAGGATATGAAGAAGAAAGAGCGGGCCATAAATTCGCTTGGAAACGATATATAAGGACATCATCAATGATCTTTAAATCATCACTGCGGTTTGGTGATGGTGGTCCGAGTGTTGTTTTTCTTTTCTCCTTTTTCTTTTGTTTTGTTGTGTTTCTTATTTCTTTTCTTCTTGCTCTTCTTTGGTCTGAGAATACGTTGCCGACTGGACGACTGGGTTATTTTTATTTAAATTTGTGAAAAATTCCAAATGAGTGTTCATTCAAAATCCACAAGTTGGCTGTGTGGCGCATACCGACAAGTCTTTTATTTATTTTTGTTTTCTTTCTCTGAATGATATATTGTCCGAACGAATATGTGGACTGACCGACGTTGGTTATTTTCGGTTGAAAGAGTTTAAGTCTAAAGCCAACGAAACGGACCAACGCATCGTATAGAAGATGTCGGTAAAAGAACCGCCGCCGCTTCTTAAACGGATTTCTTCAATTACATCCAAGTTGCGACTTGATACCCGATCCTTATTTAAAAGATTCCTTTTAAATTTCTTTTTCATCGTGATTATGTATGGATCATTCGATACTTGTAAAGATGAGTGGGCGAGAAATTTGATATTTGCCGACGAATAACAAAATTCTATCAAGAAAAAAAAAAGTAAAAGTTTCTTCCTTGTTTGCGGGGATCGTCGAGGAGGCCGTTTTGTAACAACAACTACTGGAAATAGATTTTGACGGATGGATCTTTAAATGAATCCAAGTTTGAAGCATCCCTGGGAAAGCGCACACCGCGGGTGGTGCGCAAAGAGTCGACTCGAGGAAAGATCCAACCATAAACAGGAAAGACTTCTCTCTACAGTTCTTCTTTCAAAAATTCGTCTCTCAAAAATAAATTTTCAAACTAAAAGGAAAAAAAAAAAAACAAACAAAAAAAAGCAGAGCAAAATCAAGTTAGGAACACGAGTTTTCGTCGTGATGCTAATGATCAACTCGATCAAGTTGTCTCTTCGTTATCTGCACTATAAAAAAAAAGACAAGAGCCAAAAAACTTCCTTAAAAACGCCCTTGTTTCTCCCACAGTGACGTTATGCAACACGCCTCGTGGGCTTTTATGAATTACTCCTGCCGACATAGTTAATAAGAGAGATGGTGTAAGCCTGCAGACGAGATTCCCTATACGTATATACATTTTCCTCCGTGTTGGCTGGTTGCAAGTCAACAAACCAAAAGAACAACAACGTCAGGAGAGGAAATAAAAAAAGAGATACATTGAAGTTGTATTGCTTGTAGAAGTAGCAGCTTTATCAAGGGCTCGATTCTTAATGAGCTACTATAGCAACATGTATATAAGCAGCAACAACACTAGAGAGAGAGAGAGAGTTCATGTTTTTAAGAGTTGCTGTTCGATGCCGTCATCGACCAGCCGGTTTTTTCCTTGATCCCTCCCAGAGTCAGTCAGTCAGTCGTTCACATATACACACAACATACTCAGCTACAAGATTGTTCTTTTCTCTCTTTATCTTATGGCGAACAAAAAAAAAAGCGAAACCTGCGAGCAGTTCGAAAGGTGAAATAAGAAGAAGAAATTTCTTTTCTTTCTTTTCCATTTATGATTATTTATTTTTCTTAGACGATGAGATCTTTCTGGTTGTTTTCGCTGCTGGGGAATAAAGCGAACGTGAACTTCTTTTTCAGCACAGGTGGTCTCATTATTATTTCTATCTCCGGGAATTAAAAACAAAAAGGGCAAGGAAAGACACAATTGAGTGAGAGACAAAAGAGGGTGGGACCGGGGCACTTGTCCGGCAAGGACCCATCGACTTATTGCCTTTTTAGAGAGCAAAAAATAAATATTCAAATACAATTCCAAGACGATATCTTTTCTCTCATGTTGTTTACGCAAAAATAGAATATGACCAAATAAAGATACTATACCATTCTAAATTCGCTTCGGGGAGGCCATTGTTGTCGTTAAAACAAACCAAACAAACAAAAAAACTCGTCGATTTTTATCGTCGTGTGTTAAAAATAACGTCGAAACGGATCAGATATGAAAAAAAAGTAAGAAAGAGATGGCCCACAACTGTTTATAAAATACAAAAACAAATGATGAAAGAAAGAGAGAGAGAGAATGAAGCGATTTACCCGGCGTTGTTTGTTGTTTGTTGGCTCGGTGGTCTGTTGGCATCGTGTTTGTTGGTTTTGTGGTGCTGCTGAGAAAGATGGTCAACTTCCTCTTCAGCCGCACTTGAAGAAGCCGTTGAAGATGAAAGAAATGAACTGTTTGCCGGATGTTGATCTGTCGTCGCCGTCGTGTCCATGTTCCATCCGTTGGCGTGAACAACTCTGGCAGTGTGATGACGACGTTTGTTGTTGCCAATCGCCGGATGATGTTTAGTCGCCTTGTCGTAAATGCTGGCTAAATCCGTCACCGTTCCGCTTTTCTTCGTCCCTAATGTTGTGGCCGCAGTCATCCACTTGGCCTCACTCATCATCACCGTTCCCATCACCGTCAACGAAATCAAAGTAACAATTTTGCACATCTTTGAATCGATATTCTTCTTTCTTTTCCTCTATTTATATTTTTCTTTTTTCAATTTTTTAGTTGAGTAAATCAAATTAAGCGCAAATGAAAGTTAACTTTGATTGGCTGTCGTTTTTTTCCTCATGAGGCCATACTTCTCTGACCGGCCCTACAAGTCGACCGTATGAAGTGAGACACACGACTGGATCCTACAGAAGCGCGTGCCAGACCGTCCCGTTTTTTTTTTCTTCCTTCCTTTTTTTCAAGTTGTCTACGGTTTTTATTTTTCTCCACCCATACCCCTACAAGTAGAGAATTTCATTTCATTCTCTCCCTCTCTCCCAGTCTCCCTATATGTTGAATATAAAAATCCCCTCCACCCGACTCTAGTCTCCATCTGACAACATCGCACCCAAGATTTATGACTTTGCTCGCTGCGTCTTCCCTTTTTGGGGTCGCTAGCAATCAAATATCGAAAAAAAGACACTGTATCTCGTATGTATATCCATCACACTCGCGCAGGTTTTGATTTAAATTTTTTCATTCTAGATCGGGACCTTAAGTTTAGGCTGGAGAAGAAAGAGAACATTCCAATGAACTCTATAGTCGTCGCTTCTTGTTATTTCATCGCGTCGGCCGTAGGATGTATATTTGGACTGCAATTTTCGCACCTGATGCAAGAGCACGTCCGGATCGCTAAGTCGTGATCCTATAAATTGATGGCCTCCCATATATACATATAGATACACAAATTTATTTTCCTTTTCAACGGGCTCTCTCTTGCCATATTCGGCCGCTTCTCTTCGAATCATATCTGAAAAATCAAGTGGCCTAGAGCGCGGCCACTTCATTTCCCTTTCTATATAGACAGCAGTGAACTGACTTTGGAAAAAAAAATAAAGAAAACTTGGTAACTTGGCCGGTTCTTTTTTAGTTTTATTTTTAGTTTTAGTGTATTAAAAGAAAGAAACAGCTGGATCTGAAATACTAAAGTAGGCCTGTATTCGGAGAACTGCCCAGGCAACTTGACTGGCACTCGCACGCATTCACACGTCTCCGCTCGAGAGAATATAATAAGAATGGATCTCACACGTATAATGTTATTTTCCTCCTTGCATAGGAGCAGCAGGTCCACGGGTGCACGAACCCTCTCTCTCTCAGTGTGTAACTTTTCTTTCGTATTCAATGCGGCACGAAGAGCTCGTTGGGCTGCTCTGCTGTTTTTCCCAAGTTCATGAATGTATTCGGGAATGTATTCCGGCTCGTCCGTCAATGTCCAAACTGAAACAGCTCACTCTGTACTATAAATGACACATTCTGAATGTGCGCGTTCGACATCCGGAGGAAAGATTTCATTTCATCATTCGTCTTGACTGATAATGGAAACGACTAACGTCTTGATTATTATTACCATTAAGATTTGTAAAGTCCATATAAATAAAAATTTCCTTTTTTCATCAATTTTTCTTTTATTTGCATCGTAGAATGTATTCGACAGTTTATCGACGTAAAGTGTCGTTTAATCACGCAGGGTTAATGACTTTGACGACGCTCGTAACAAATAAGCTTCCTATTGGCGTCGATTACCTTTGTGGCAATGCTGGCGACACGAGTTTCGTGACTGGACCGATGGTCGACGAGTTTCAGATTTCGTCGCTATTGCGCACGCACAGCGTAGCGCAGCGCATCAGCATGGAAACAGTGGAAAAGGGAAAAATAAAATCGGACGATAACGTTTGAACCCAACGTTTGACTTATACGATCGGCGACAATTTATGCGACCACCTCCAGAGACAGCAAAAGCGAGCCCAAAACGTTTGGGGACATTCAGCAGCAGCATCTTTTTCAAATTTTATTTTATTTTTTGTTTTTCTTATTCCTGATTTGTTGTTCGTTTTTGTCGTGAGACCCGCATTTTTTATTCTTCACGACTTGTCGTCTGACTCGTGTCGACCTATTGTCACCGAGTCGCGACAAACTTGGAAACTTCTTCTTTTTTTATAGTGCTAAAGTCTTTCATTCTATCCATTGGGAGTGAAAATGAACGCCGAATATGGCTCTTTCCTTAACAAAAAAAAACTTAGTTTTTTGGTGTCCAGGATCGATGATGTAAAATGCGACGGCTCTGTCGAGACAGCAGACAATTCCGACACGACAATAATGGACCGTGCTCGCATGCTGATATCGTCTTATCTCTTCTCCATTCTCTTCTTCTTCTCCTGATTTTTTCTTCTTTTTTTTTGTTGTACGATAGCGAGAGAAACGGAATGTCTCACACAAGCGCCGCGCGATGTTTAATAGACCTGTTGTACAATCAATGGTAGCTAAAAAAAACTTCTCGTCTCCATAGCTCAAAATCGTCAGACTGTTTGTTTTTTTAGTGCAAAGGAGCGTTACTTTTCAAAACATTATTTCATAAGCATCTTTATTATATATTACATATTACAACGTCTGTGTCATATACAGCCTACCATCTGGCACAGTATATTATTCGGTACGATATAGTAGGGGAGATTAAAGTGAGGTACGGAGACGTATTGATGATTTTCTTTTTCTATGCGTATGTATACAGCAGCAGTATAGGTATACCGGTAAAAATATCAACAGCTGTGTCTTCCGGGGTATAGATCGTAGTTTATTTTTGGATTTCCTTTTGTTTTCTTGTTTATTACCTTCACTTTTTGTACTCGGACAACAGCTGCGATTGAAGGTGGGTTATTAAACAATTCCCGAACTGGTGCTGCGTGTCGCCAAACGCTTCAGGCGACAGCAAAACTCCACTGATCGTGTTCTCTCTTGTCGCTTGTCATGAAAAAGATTTGGATCTGTTCCAGCGTCGCCTCCGGTCGGATATCGGGAACAACCAAGAGGACAAACAGGTAGCCAAACAGACAGAAAATCGTGTAAAACCAGAAGGTTCCCGACAAGTACATGGCGTTCTGCATGTCGCCGAAACTCATGGTAACAACTAACGAAGGGCCCCAGAAGAGGCCAGCCGTGATGGCCGCTGCAGTTCCGTGGCTTCTGATTGGCAACAATTCGCCCAGAATGAGCCAAGGTATCGGTCCGAGTCCAAGTGCGAACGCACCGCAATAAACAATCACACAACTGACAGGGGATCCAGCGCAAATCCGTTTGGCCCAGTACACCGATGTCTTCGCACAAGACATACAAACCAAGCGAGAGCATAGACAGAGCCGAAGCGGCCGCCGAAACTAGTAGCAACCATTTGCGTCCTTTACGGTCGACGGTAGCGAAGCAGATGAGCCCCGTGACCAACTGAACGCTGTAAAGGACCACCATAGGGAAGTTGGATTGATCGCGGAACCGATCGGCCGCATACGTCAAAATGCTGTCCACTCCCGAAAACTGGCTGAAAAACATGAGACCGCCGGCAATGATGACGGGCAGCATGAAGGGTTTCTTTAATAAACCGCCGTCATGGCCGCTCAATTTGAGCAGATCGTAAGCGTCGCGCATGTCAGACAATTGCTCCTAAAGTCCCGAGACGCTTGAGACCGGCAGCAGCTGAAGGAATTTTCCCTTGTCTCAGCAGGTAGCGCGGCGAGTCGGGCAAATAGAAGAGCAACAGAAGGAGATAAGGGCCGTTGAGTGCGACTCCGGTGATGGAAATGTCTCGCCAGGAAACGGCGTAAGACAAGCCGAAGCAGAGGAGCGTACCAACAAGTCCAAAACAGGTGGGCAAGACGCCCAGACTTCCACGGTGTCGAGGTGAAGCCAGTTCTGCGATATAAATTTGATTGACCACCGTTATGATTCCCGCAGCGATCCCTCCTGTGTGAGAAAGAAATTCACGTCATAAGAAACAGATAAAAACTTGTTGGATGCCGCGTATTGGCTCTTCTATAGCGGTTCATTTTTTATACCGATAAGACGGGCGCCGAAGATCATTGAAGAGTTTTGAGATAAAATAACCATCAGCCAAGAGGCTATCAGAATCAGGACGGTAACCATCAACGGTCTTTTCCTGCCTTTTAAGTGCCAAACCAATCGACACTGTTGTTTAAAACAAAACTGGTTTTTTGTAAAAAATAATTAGTTCATTTCAAAAATACCTTTATTTAACGCCAGAGAAGAAAGTAATGCGCCTAACAATCCGCCCAAGTTGAAGAGATTTAAGATCCAAGGTGCAGCCCAATTAGGGACTGTTGGGCGGCAGATGGTTGGCAGGCGCCAGGCTGTGATATGCCAAAATGTAGCCGATATTCAAATTACCCAATGAGAGTATTGCCGTACACATGAGCTGTTGCGTTCATAAACAAATTTTCAAATTAAATTCATTACTTCAATGGCTGGATAATACAAGTTTCATTTTTTTATTATTATTTACTTGTGGTATGTAACCGGTTGGCAGACAGCCAGATTTCGAATCCCTCTGGCTGGATTTTCTGGATTTCCCTCGTCCGCTCATGTTTAAATGACCAAGAGAGTCATCGGTACTAATTTCTTCGGTCACTGATGGAGTGTCCAGGGAGTCGTTTGACTTCCTCAACACTTCTTCCGATCCAGACGATAATACGTCGTTCTCCCAAACCTATTCAAGAATTCGACAAATTGCACTCGGTATATAACATTTCATAACTAGAAAATCAAGCGAGATAATATATACATTTTCCACTACTTTTTGGAGCTGTCCGTTCTCTGGCTTTCCTACGAGACCTGGCCCGTTCTAGTCGCTGTTGGGACAGATGATGATTCCGTTTCTGCAAAACTCCACCTTGCGGATGGTCCTTCTGAATCGATCCGGATGTCGATCTGACACCTCTACTCCCTTCCCGGCTACTCCTTCGACTTCCATGGCTTTTCTTGGCCACCCGTGCCGTCAAAGTTCCAACGACGTTGGACGCAGCAATCCGGCGATATATACGCTCCAAGGTGTGCCGTCCGTGATAGTAACTACGGACTCCCGGAACGTAAGCGGCCTGTCTAGCGCTCTTCATTCACTAAACACTAAAGCACACAGCCTTCCTTTTTCTTTAAACAAATCCAATTGAAATGACACCCACAAACACACAGTTTTATTTTCCTCGTTAGTAGACCTTTAAACGAATTCTAGGCCCATCGTCTTGAGATGAAGTGATCGGGTCCGATTCAGCGATAGAACTGAAGTTTGACGTCGGCGGACGCTGGCTTCTTATTTTTTTTTTAGTGGGATGTTGTTTTTACGTGTTCCGCTATACATATACGGGCGACTAGCAGAGCGCAACGGTACTATTACCTAGCAGAGTGTATACATACCGACCAACAACCACTTATATGCCCCATATGTCTTTTCGCTTCTTTGTTTCTTATTTCTTTCTTTTCTTTTCACATTTATAGTCAGTCAGCACACAACTAGGAACTTACTCAATGTCCCGTGATGTCGTTTAACAGCAGTGTACAACATCATGTTGGAAATGACATCTTTTGAGAGTCATTCCTCTTGCATCTGGCTTAGCGTGTTTGCTTATTGTACGGAATGGAGGTCAATTTTTTCGTTCCATTAATTGCACCAGGGCTCAAGAAATTCGAGTGGAAGAGAACAGCAATCATTAAGATGAAATTTCAAGTGAAATGAATGAGCTTCTTAAGATTTCGATTGTAACATGATTTCGATCGGTATTTTTTTGTAAAGCCTTTAGGGGGAAAATGAAAAATCTGCATCCGTGACTGCTGACTTTAAAAAAATTCCTCGTGCTCTTTGCGTATTTATCAGCGTATAGGCTGTTAACCGTAACTTTAGCTCTTTTGTTGGAACGAATGGAAGATGCTCACGTGTGATTTCTTTACATAACTCCTGTTGAAGGGACACCCCGAGGTGCAGGAACGCCATTGGGTCAAGTAGCGGACACGCAGTTAGTTCATCTTATTACAGTAGACGTCTGCTG
This sequence comes from Daphnia galeata, assembly GCA_030770115.1. Classification (NCBI taxonomy): domain Eukaryota; kingdom Metazoa; phylum Arthropoda; class Branchiopoda; order Diplostraca; family Daphniidae; genus Daphnia; species Daphnia galeata. Next base: position 1,768,629 of record CM061121.1, read on the forward strand.
TTCATTTTTACAATTATAACGGAGCACGACATCTTGTCGTCCTCGTTTAACGTTTTTCAACTACACACGTGTTATCAGGCAGCGTTTCTTTCGCTTCGTGTCTGTTTGTTCAAAACGCTCAAGTCGGCCAAATGTCACTTCAGCGTGACCAAAACAAATCGCTGTGTTCCGCGTGAAACAATCGAGACCCTCTATTTCAGCCCAAAACCGCATGACATTGGTGGGCTTTTCTCAAGAGCGTAAATTTTCGCTTTAAATCGAAATGACAGTAAATAGAGGGGGGGGGGGCATTTCTTACCACTCGTCTCTTATAAGGACACCGCAATTGTGCGGTAGACCAGCGCTTTACCTGATGGTGTGACATGTTCATTTTGATTTTTGATTTAAAACATTTTCAAAAGGAAAAAAAAATTCGACCAATTCTCGCCGTTTTTAAATCAGAAGTGAACTTGAAAATGATTGCTAATGTGGATGTGTGTGTATACTGTTTTATTTCCCTTCCGCGTTTCGTCTGTCCGTACACCACCGTACGAGCGATTTGAATTAATGAGAATGAACTGTAGTTTTCTGGGGGGGGGGAATATTTGACTTCGTGACGGAAGAAAAATCTAAAGAATAAAAATGACAGACTAGCGGCAAATATATTTGAATTTCGAAGGTGTTTTAATGCGCATGTAGCGGATCGAGCGTTTAGAGGCCAAAGTCTTTTAATTTTTCGACGCCCATATTTTGTTGTTCATGTTTGATCTTGTCGACAGATGTTCCTCCCGGTTGAATAGCTGTTGAACAATGCACGTACGGAGCAAAGCAATTCAAAATATACCAAGTCGTTTCACAACGGTGCTCATATTCATTCTTTATCTTTCGTCGGTTGTCTCTTAATTCAACAAATGGCGTTCTAATGTGCCAACCCATTTTACACACACCGTCTTTTTCTCCTTACTTCTATTGAACGCAATTGGCCAAAAATTTACAACTAGTGAGTCAAGGCTCAACGGGGGCAGTAGGACCTTCGAATTTTTTTTTCCAAAGTCATGATGATCAGGTTTTTTAGCGCATTTTCTGTTATCGGCCATGATGTAATGGCCTTTGCCACTATATCAGGTTCAAACAATTTGTACAATTGTTTGGAATTGTTTTCTTTTCTTTCGTTTCGTCACGCTATTATCTTTTCCAAGCTTATCGCACTTTGGAATTTAATAACTTGATGTAGTTTGGAAAGGTTTTAACGCTATGCCAACGACCCATCAACCATATCAGAGAACCATGCATTCGGATTTGGGCCACAGAAGCTGTTGTGGAGATGGGGGCCGAGATGGCGCCTGATCCCAGCTCCCATGAGACGATATTTGTCGATACATGCGCATCCATGCTTGAATGGCTATTTGCCCACATCGATGGACTGCGATAAGTGTCGACGTCTAATCAGTTTTGGGCCGACCTATGATATGATATATGGCCCAACTTAATGCAGATATGTTGTTCAGATACGACACATAGGCCTCGCTGCTGAATTGTTTAGATAATAATTACAAAAATCCTTCTAACATCGCCCAGATTTGTGCCAGTTGGCCGATTTGTGTTCTCTAGTCAAGTTGTGCATTTATTCGCTTCATCTACTGCAGTTTAGTTATTCATAAAAACAGAAACTGTCCAGCATGGGCAAAGTCAAAAAGAGTAAACTGGAAGAAGATGAAGAAGACACCCGGTGTGGACTTGGCCCTTTCCGAGGCAAATGGCTACAGGGATTTGCCACCAAGAAATCTTACCTGTTGACGTACAGTTTCCTTGGACTTTTCCAGGCCATGTTTTTCAGCTATTCCATCGCTACATTGACCACGCTCGAGAAACAGTTCAAGCTCAAAAGCCAAACGACAGGTAATTTATGATAGTGATGCAGCTCTCTTTTGACGCCATTCTTTCGTGCATTTTACAACGGACATCACTGATTCTTTGAATAACTTCTTTATTAAGGGATTCTGTTGTCTGGGAATGAGGTTAGCCAGATCTTGCTCTCACTCGTGATGACGTACTTTGGAGGACATGGACACAGGCCGCGATTGGCGGCATTTGGGGTCATTTTCTCGGGAGTCGCTTCACTTCTCGTGGTTGTCCCTCATTTTGTTTACGGCCAATTCACAGCAGTAACTAACGGTAGTATTCGTATGAAGGATATATCACTTGACATATAAGGACTTCGGTCAAAGTGTTTTTTGATCTCAAATCACTGATTAGTGATTATTTGATTATGTAACATAACTGTGGAAAAATTAGTGTTTACTTGATTCTATTTGACCGCTATTTATACGATCAGTTATTGAAGATTCTTAATTATTTTGTATTCTGTGGTCCATTCAAGTGACGAGAAGTTTGGACGTTTGTTCAACATCTCCAGATTCAGTAATGCCCACCATGAACCCGGAAAATAGCTGTGACCCACCCATCGGTAAAAACCCGGGACGTAATTTATTTGTGTTCAAGCAATTTTTTAATTTGCCATGCTTTCTTGCACACAATCGGCAGGTCCAATGATTTACATCTTCATGTCACAATTTGTTTCCGGCATTGGTACAACTCTATTCTCCATTCTGGGTATCACATACCTTGACGACAATGTTAAACGAAAGCAAACTCCCATGCTCATTGGTAAGTCATTGAACATACTTAATACTCTCAAGGAATTAAACCGATCGATTTATCTCCACTTTTTTCTATCAGGACTCATGTCAAGTCTTCGATTGATTGGCCCAGTCTTTGGATACGGCCTGGCCGCCATCTGTATGCGTATGTACGTCAATCTGAGTGAGACAACAACACTTAAACCAAGGGACCCCAGCTGGATTGGCGCTTGGTGGCTTGGTAGGACCAACGACATTTTCTCGTCATATTTGTCATCAGTTGATATTGGTTTTCTTTAATTTTTTCGAAAGGTTTCATGATCATTGGCATCATTCAAATTTCTACTGCCTGGCTACTGGCGTGCTTTCCACGACGCCTACCAAAGAAACCGAGTACTGCCGAAGGTTTTAGCACTATTGCGGCGCAAAAATCTGTGCAACGGAATAAACCAGAAGAGCGAACATTCAAACGTATACTTTAAACTATGAATATTCATCGTATTTTTGTTTATTTGGGTGAAATTAACGGTCAACTGGATTACTACTAAAAATTTAGAGTTCCCGGCTGCATTGCGTCGATTGTTGACCAACAAGATTCTGATTCTCAATAACTGTGCTGGTGTATTCTTCGTCTTTGCCCTCAGGTATTATTAACGTATACATATGCCTGTAAGTGTTGGTCATTATTAGAAAATTTCATTTATATGATTATTATAAAGCGGATACATCACCTTCTTGCCCAAGTACATGGAGACACAATTCCAGCAATCGTCCTCAATGTCTGGGCTAGTTAACGGTACATTTCCATCAAGTCCATCACACAAATTCAATGCGGATTAATCATTTGTGTTCATTATAGGACTCACTGGCATTATGTTCATGTGCACTGGACTGTTGTTGGCTGGCTATTTGATTTCACGCTTTAAATTTCCCGCTTGGAAACTTCAAGTTTGGGATGTCATCATTGGAATCATCTGGGTCACGATTCTAGTAGTATTCGCGTTCTTAGGGTGCAATTCAAAACCCATACACGGTTTGGAAAATGCAGAAAATGGAAACAACGCCATGTATGTTTATATCAATAGACTGACTGTGTGCTAAAACGGGAAAAAAACAAACTTACATTTGATTCTGAATTTAGGCTCGGTATTCCAACAACGTCATGCAACGAGGATTGCAACTGCCAAGCCAATCGCTTCGCTCCGGCTTGCTCTGAAGATGGTCAAGTAAATTTTTTCTCCGCTTGCCACGCTGGTTGCACCATGATGAACTCCACTGGAGAACAAACTGTAATTTGAAATACGTCCCATTTTACTGATTGATTGAAACATTGATTTTTCTGTTACATCATTTTGCAGATTTTCTCCGACTGCAGTTGTATAAAAGAATGGAAAAATACAACCCAATTTTCTAACTCAACGTCGGATTATGGTTCTTGGTATAATGGCCGGGCCATCGGTGGTTATTGCCCTTCTAATTGTTTCCAAATGTTCCTCATTTACATTTCCGTCATGGGCATCATCAAGTTTTTAAGCTCAATGGGTCGTGTTAGCAACATACTTATTACTTTCCGGTAGCTATTGACATACTTCCGGGCTGCATCCCTTTATCTGTTGTGTACTTAATATTATCTACGTTCACTTCTACAGGTGCGTCCCGCACGAGGACAAGTCTTTCGCCATCGGTCTTGGTTATCTACTAACCAGTCTTTTTGCTTTCATTCCAGCCCCAATAGTTTACGGAGCCGTAATTGGTAATAAGCGAATCCAATCATCCTTTAAGCAATAGCCATGATCCCAAATTTTTAGAGCACACTCGTCAAATACTGTTTAATGACAATTGATCGTTTTGGAACCACGGGGGATTTTTAGATCAGGCGTGCATTCTATGGCGAACTGACAGTTGTGGTGTTCGCGGTAATTGTTGGATCTATGACCAGGAAAAGATGCGACTTTACTTACATCTTCTTACAGCGAGTAATTAAATAAAAACTATCGATAATGTGAAACAGAGTGATAAAACTAGAACATTTGGTGTCTCCCAACAGGTGTGGTTCTTATTGCCGTGGTGTTCGACTTTTTCACCTGTTTTGCCGTCCGCGATCTCGATCTCTACGCGGAAGATCCGGTCGAAGCAGAAGACAATGGAATGGTCGCTTCAGCAAACAACAAAGAACTTCAACCCATGTTATCCTCTCGTCCGACGCCACCAACAAATAACATCAACGAGGAAGGATTCATCAGAACGTTGGAGCCATAGGGTACAATTTTCTTTTTCAATGATATACAAAAAAATCACTCGATTATAAACTTGTTCGTTTTATTTGCTGCGTTTTAATAAATTCTTAAATCAGATCTGACGCGAGAGCATTTGCTTTTGCTATAGGGTAACAGTCCAGACACTACAGGGATAACAAAATGAAACAAACCATGGCCGAAATTGGTCGTGAAGTTGGACCATGCAGTTAGAATTTGTTGACTTTTGGAAACATGTGTTTTAGAGTTAAATTCATGCCACGTGACGCTTTGGGACAGGAGATGAACTTGAAGACCAAACATGTAGATGCAAAACATGCCAATAGTTGCTGACAGGTTGTACACAATCACCATGTATGCGCTGGCCAGAGTTGTTGTTCTGGCTAGGGAAAAAGCGTAGCCGAACGGCATGAATAGCTCCAAATAATTGAACCAACGATTAAAGACCCAATCAGAAGTGAGAAATATTTGTAAGGAGAGGTAGAGGGAACCGACGCCAGTATATAGACACAAAATCACAAAATAGCGCTGGTTATTCAAACCGATGCAGGTACCTAAAAAGAAACAATGGTGATCATGTTTCAAAATGCAATATTCACACAAAGGGCAATGATGGGATTTCTTATTCTTGAAGATATTGCATTCTGGGCAAAAATTCTGCGGATCTTGCTCTAAACCTTCTTCTACCAGTACTCCATAGTCCTTGCTAGAGTTCACAAACAAAGCACGCCAGTTGGCACAAACTTGGATGTAGCAGTAGATGGCTATGGTAGTTACTGTGAAGCTTCTCTGCAACATCAGGATATAAATAGCTGTGGCAATTGAAAGACATAGATAGGCTAAGCTAAAAAGCATTACACCATATCTCATCAATCCAACTCTCTTACTAATTACAGGGGCCATGCTAACAATATAGAATACCTATTTTGGGATTTAAAATTTAGATAATTAGTTTAAGCATTTTTTAATTTGGTGTATATATTACCACATAACAATTTAAACTTCAACCAGGTATATTATTGGTACACATACTGACTCGAGGATTGCGTCGGCTTAGATTGCCAACTTCTTCTATCTGAGTTCCTGTCAGATAAGATGTTGGTAGATAAGAACGCGTCAATCATTGGAATTCTTTCAATTATTTTCTACTTACCTCAATTTGTGGTCTTCATAAGTCTCATTTTCTCAATTTATTCGTTGAATTCAGATACGCTAGAAAGCTCAATAACAAGTAATATTGTGGCATCAGAACAAGAACTCTCGATTTTCTCAAGATTCTGAATTACAGAATTAGTGAATTGACGTTTTTTGTGTTTTGTTTGCATTGAACGCCATCTATCATTGGATTCTTACAAATTACAGTTTTTACAGCGAGCGCTAGATGTCCCTTCAAAGCTGAATTTCAAAAAATAGAAACCCAAAATGTTTAAAAAATAGTTAAAATATCCATATTTAAAAAGGCTAAATCTGGTTTCACCCTTGGTTATCTAATTCTGATATCGACGCAACTAGACAGGAGTCAGGAGAGAATAAATATCTGGTCGCTTTCAGTCATGCGATGCAGCGATGCTAATCGGACGATAAGCAACCTCATCCTTTTGTTTCTTTCTATTTTTTCTAATATTGTCAGTCGTGGAATTCACTACCACCTCGCCATTTTCCGTCGACCGAATTTGAACGAGTCAACACTACTGTCATTCACCTCGTTACACTGTTGCACACATGTCAAAACTCCACATTTTTCGCAGTCTTCATTAGATTACAAATACCTTTGAAATTCTTTGGCTTGGCTTCCACCTCAAATTTTCACGAATTTCGAAATTGTAAAAAAAAAATTATATTTAATGACCGACACAAAAAGAGATGAAGAACATTGTGCCGTAAGGTCCGAAACTCAGATGCGACCATCTGCAACTATAATGACTCACAGAACGTACATACATAATGTTTTTGTTTTCTTCTTTCTTATTCCACGGCAGTCTCTGCACGCATGTATCACCAAAACATTTTTCAATAGTAGCTCCTGGCCAAGCGGTGGACCATTCTGAGAAGAAGAAAAGAACATAATCGCACCGAAAGAAAAATAAAACAAAACAAAAATAAATCTTGAATTTGGAATGTTTTGATTTTGATTTTTCTTATTAGGTAATGGCGTATATAGACAGTAAAGTTTGAAAACAGAGACGGTGAAGGGAAAAAAAATGAAAATTTTGTGTTATAGGCGCTGTGTGGTGCGCTGATCACGCGATGCTTCGATAATAACACACCTCTACGCGCACCCAGTAGCAGTGCAGTGCTGCTCAATTAAATTCAGATAATCTTTGCGCGGCCATGTGGATAGGTGGGCCAATCTCACTCTGCTATATACTGGACAATAATCAGTCAGTTCTCCATTCTCTCTCTTAGAACTTGGCGCGCGCGCAAGTAGAATATCTAAAAAAGCCCATCGTCATTTACTCCAATCGCTCAAGTTTTCGTATACTATATACTATAGCTGCCATGTCTCTCCTATTTGATTTTTTTTCTCTCTCTCTTTTCCCTATATTGAATCTCATTTGAAATAGATTTCTGATTGAAGAGACATATAACCTTGGTCATGCGCTGACAATTTAGTCAAATCATTCATCATCGATGTTGATTGTGAAAACTTGTACATAGTTTGAAGAACGGGAATGAAAAACGAAACAATTGGCAGACATCCGCTACTGCTATACAGTAGGTAAATGTAGCATTCACTTCTGTTCTCTAAGGAGAGTAACAAGAATGTTAATGATGGACAATGATGGCCGATGGCTGCAGGTTACTGACAAGTTCTGTTTGCCTGATATGTTTCCAACGACTCCAAGATTAAAGACCCGTGGCTTTAATGGACATATATTCTGGGATACAGATCGAGTTGACATATTTCGACCCCCGAGCTGATTTGAGCTGCACAGCACATTATTAATATTTTAGGAGGAAAATAATTGACGAGTTTGGCCAGGTCCCCTCCTCAGAGGACAGCAGGATCATCATCATTCAAGGAAGGCTTCTTCTTCTGCCTGGTCATTTGTCTTTGGCTATGTATTTTCTTGGCAAAGCTGATGGTGGTGCATTGCCTGTATTTAATGTCCTTTCTGCTACTTGGACTTTGTAGCCCCTTCTCTCCTTTTTCCTCTCTCAATTGATGGATCATAAAAATGTTCCGTCAGGACTCTAGAAAAAAGGAGAGGACTGTGCAGTACCGACCGATCTGTGAAGGGGATGGCCTTGTGTCTGTTATACAAGCGACTCAGTGTTAGGATATTACAACAAAAGACTGGCCTCTCTCTCCTCTTCAAGATATGGTCAGCGGCGGCGCGGGCGGAGTCGGACGACAAGACATCGCATTCACATTGAAATTTCTCACAAAGTCGATCAGCACTCGGCTGAGTTGTGCTGACTTTGATTTCCCCTCTACTGTATGTACAACAGTCCACTTTGGCTGCGGATTTTTATTGATATTGCATTTCTTTCTTTATTTGTGTGGTAGCGCAGTTGAACGTTATTCCTCGCTACTTCCGACAAAGTCTACTACTGCTATACGCCAACATAATGGAACTGATGGACGCCGCGCACGCGCATCTATAGGCCTATAAGGACACAATGAGGGAAAAAAAAAGGGAAAGAATACAAAAGACTTTGAAAACTCGCTTTCCGGTTTCTGGTTTCTTTTCTTTTTTGAAGCTTCTGTGCCTATACATGTTGGGCCATCGTTGGGCGGCCCAATGACTTCCGGAGCCGCGACCGTCTCTATATGTATACAAATGAACTATATCAGCACAAATGTCGTTGCACAACAACATGATGACAGAGAGAATTGGCCGCCTCTTGTCGGGCACTGAACAAAAATTCCGACCGCGAAACATTTCGGAATCGAGTGTTGTGTGGTCGTCGATATTATGTGGAGGACCCAGGAGCGAATTTGCCAAATTGACCCTCTCTTCTTATTGTTGGTTGGTCATTCTATTGGGAGAAATGGTTCCCCCTCTCATCATCGGGTTATATATTCCTTCATCGGCGTAAGTCAAGTCTTATTTTACAAAATGTCTCCATTTTCGCAGCTGGAAACTAGATCGCGGTTATTCCTGTCGACTTGCGGCTTCCTCTCATTCAGCGACAATGGACTGGAGAGAATTTGAGAGAAAATGAAGACATTTTTACGATCAGTGGACCTATTTCAAATGAAACACGGTTCATCCTGAACAGTAGTGTGTGTAGCTAGGCGAGAGAGAGAGAGAGAGAGAGACTCTAATGACGTTGGAAATATAAGCATTTTCAAAGTCAAAGTCACACAAACGACTCATTTCCCTCCTCTTTCTTTTCTATTTGGTTTCCCATCTGCATATGGACAGCCCCCGTAGGTAGTACACACAAATGTAGCTGGTGCTCTGTGTATACATATAAGGGAAAGATATGCAAAGGTCCTTTGCTGTATATGACTTTGTCTGCCGTGCGTTTGCCCTTGTTCTCCTTGTAGTATATACACAGCACCTTGATTGCACCGTCTTAATGGTCTTGTCTGCCCCCTCTAAAAGTCCATTCAATTTTCTCTCTTGACTTTGGACATGCATTTCCGGGGATTATAATTCCCTTGGCTCACAACTGCCACAACGAATGTCGAGCGCTTTTCTTCACCTAAAGAGTATAAGAAGAATGAAAAAAACAACTGGATCGTTCATATAGATTATAATTAGATTGGGTGCATACACCAGCATCGGCCGAAATAAACAAATTCGATATATCTCGAGCTTGTGTTAATTCTACAACGGTAACTAGAAGCAATATTGGAAAGGATATGAAGAGGCATGGCCATGATGTTTTAAATGTGGGCGGCCACCAAGAGATGATTTTCTCGAATCAATGTGGCGCCTCACAGCAGTTCACACTCTTCTCGGTTCTTTTTTTGACCTTATACTCGAAAATCCCCTTCGTTTTGTCTGAAGTTTCCGTCTATCGAGCAACAGTTCAACACTCTTGCACAGGATAGAACATTCACAACATCGATGAGATGAGGTTATATCGATTGTGTACGCGTACGCCATCACGTCGGCCGTCTGTGTGTCGGAGCCAAGCGCCGCCAAGGTCTATTAGCATACATACACGGACGCTAGAGACTCTTTAATATTGTATGAAGCTATATAATAGGAGAGGGAACGAAAAGAAACCTGAAGGGTCTTCTGTCTTATAACAGGCGCCAACATGGTCATTAGTTCTCTCACCTCCAACAACATCAACCGCCCTCAAACGCCGGGCAGTCGCCATTGCATGAGCCACCCCTTCGTCTTTAAATGTTATATAGTCTCATTTTCATCCGTTCCTATCCTCAAATCAGATTTTTTTTTTGTTTCTTGTTTTTTTTTTAAAAAGAATCCAAAATGAATAGTTATTTGAACAAATAAAGTACCGTTACTGATGTCAACGATTGGATGTTGGAAAATCCAACCGGATCATGTCTTAGCTTCTAATGTCCAATCAATCGACTTCTCTCTTATGTTGTTTTTCAAATGTACGATTGATGTGGAGCACGTTATAATAGCTAGCTAAACGTGAATTGAAACCGGCTGCTGCTGTTCATTGAATGAAAACAGTTTTACTATACAACTGGTTGAGAGCGAGCCAGAGAGAGAGATGTTTTCCTTGGTTATGCTGTGTTATATTCACAGTGCGCTCGGGGTCTGCCGACATCATTTTATTATCATTATTATTAGTGAATGAATGAGTGAGTGAGTGAGTGAGTGAGTGAGCACTAGGAGGAGAAGAGAAACACGAGCCCCACAACCAGGAGCACCGGTCCACCCGCCCATCCGCGCCCACCCAACTGCGTGTTTGATCGACAAATAACCATCAAGATATAATATATATATTAGATAATAGAGCTAGAGCTCGTGTGTGTGTTTGTGTTGCCAGCACTCCCACGCACACACACACACCCCTCTCTCCTCCATTGTTATTATTTGTATATTATATAGGCGCAGCAGAGAGTGCCAGCTTGTAGTACAACACGTACTACCATAGTATAAATCCAGACAAAACACCAAATACATACTCCATGAATCCCAACGGTTATTTTGTCACCCCCCTCTGTCGTGTGATGTAGAACATGAGCGATAGTGACAAACGATCTGCCGTTTATATATTTTCATTGCAATTTTTTGGGGGCCGCAACGTCATGCAGGTGAAACCCCCAAAAAATCGATTGTCAATTCAACATAACAACAAATTAAGTCCACGTAATAATAATACTCGGCACTAAAAAAAAGCTGATGTAGATTTTGAAAGCTAAAGAGGTTCATAGCAATGAATATATGAACTACATCTGACTAATTAACTTTGTCGGCCTCGTCGGTCTAATACTGACCATTGAATTGAATTTAAAAGTCAAAGCGCATCATGGAAAAATAGAAGAAGAATAATGAGGAAACAAAAGACGAGACGAGGGTTCCCTACGTGTACAGAGAATTTTCTATGCCTTTTGCTGAAATATATTCAAGTGAAAATATAAAGACAAAAAAAAAAAGGGAAGAAGAAGCGGGGCCGGGTCGATTGGGGAATGAAATGGGCGGGGTTCGTTGGAGGTCGTTAGTTGAGGCCCATCAGCTCTTTTCGGCCAAGTGCGTTATATGTAGAGCAGAAGAATAAGAAGAGTGAATATAGGAAAAAAACATGACCTCTCCCCTCACAACCGACCGACCGACCGACCGACAGACGAGATATACGCGCCACATGATGAGGGAGGGGCGTTTTGTTGTCTGCGGTGATACACACACCGCGCGCGCCGCTTCTTCTTCTTCCGGCATCCTCCTCATCATTGAAGAACTAACCCGGATTACAACACACACAAGGAACTTCCGAGTCTATACCTACTTCTGGCGGCGGCTGTTGAAACAAACCAACAAAAAAGTTCATTAACCAAAAAAAAAAAAAAAAATACAAAATAAAAATGTTGGAAACGGCTGGGCTGGGCTCGAAGAGAGCTGGGCACGTATGTATAGTTAGTGAAATGAGTGGAAACGAGAGAACTCGATGTTGTCACTCTGCTGGAAGAAGAAGAGAGAGGGAAGGAAAAAAAGCTCCTTAGACGCCGCCTGTGATGGAGGGAGGTGAAATGGGCGTCGCGTTTTGTCTCGAGCTCATTAAGTCGAAATGTGACAACACGCGGACAACGAACCAACAGCATCGCACGTGAAACCAACAGAATAAACCTGATCCTTCTCTTGTTCCTCTGCTGGCTGACTGGCTGGCTGACGTCTTATTCGTTTCACTCAAACAACCAGAGCACGATGAAGACGCTATATACTATACGTACAACAACAACAACAACATTCAGCCTCATCTAGAGAGAGAGAGCAAGTCTTTTTCTCTGCTGGGCACATGTCGACCACGCCCCTTATCCTCATCCAAAATGTGCCACGAAGAATCATCGAAATGACGGGGGAAAAAAAAAGAAGAAAAGATGGAAATATTTTTACCCGAAAAGAAAACAATGAGCCTCAGTCGAGTGTATCTTTACCTTATATATTTATTCGACTTCTTTTTGGTTTTTTTGTTTTTTTTTTGTTTTTGTTTAGAATGTTTATTACCGTGGGCCGAGCGTTTCTTAAGTATCTCATAACGCATCATGTTACAAGACTGGGAATAGCTTATTCGCTCATTTGTTGGCTTTGCTGCTGGGCGATATACGCGCTGTGTCTAGTGTAGTGTGTACTAAATACACGCCCACACAACTGGCCGTCCAGCAGGAGCAGGAGCAACCGCCGCCGCCGTTGCCGCCGTCAAGAACCCCATCATCAACCGACAAGTATAACATTATACACCCGCCATGAGAATGGATGGAATGGAGTAGAAAAAGTAGACGATGAAGAATACCGAAACGTGCTGTGTGCAATGGCCTGTTTATGGATATTCTCAACAGTCCACTTGATGGCTCGTCGTTGTTTTCCCTTTCTCGTGAAAATGTTGCTGCCTTCCATTTTTTTTAATTTTTATTTCATTTTGGAACAAGTGGATAGTCATTTTGAGGTGAACTAGCGCACATGAAAATGTCTCTTTGTGGAAAAGAAAATAACATCAGAAAAGGGGCCATTGAAATCATTTTTCCCGGGCGTGGACTGAGAAGAACTCTGTTACGCTCTTGGCTATACTAGTTACTATCATCATTTTCAGCACCGAGTCCTATCTCTCTCTCTCTCTTTCTCTCTCTATGGTGTGGGTATAACCATCTATGTGTATCTGTGTGTGTACTCGAGACTAGCGGTGGTAGTTAATGTTGTTGTACCAAGAGCTCTGAGCACATCACCAAACACTATAATTGTAGCGCAGTTTTTAACTGGCCGTTAAAAAGTTCTTCCGCGCGCTTAAATACACTCATAACATGTAGAACTTAACAATCAGCTCCACATAGACGCATCACAAAACGCGAGTCTCTCTCGTAGCTGCTGTTGCCTCAACTCTCTCAATGTCCGTGACTTCCAACTCAATAACAATAGACAATATGGCGGCGCGGTCGACTATTTCTCGGCAAATAGTTTTTCATAAACAGCAACAGCTGAACTAATTGAATCCGCTCGTCGTCGATTATGCATTCCCTTCAATTTGATTCCGTTATTGTGTTCGCGTCTTCGACTAGCGGAGCATATACACAGCAGTGCAATGTATAAGTATATATATAGTTTTGGAAAATAATCTAACGCCGCGGTTATTCTGTCTCTCGTCTGCGCTAAATCGCTAAGGTGTAATCATATCCGCTTGTGATTTCTTTCGGGAGCTAAATATAAATATCATACAAGGGATCTCTTATTATTTTTTGGAAAAAAGTCTAAACAATTTTATTTTTTTGTTGGCTAGAACCGGCAGTGCGGGACTGGCCTGCGGTGTGGACCCGTTGAGCGCGATGATGAACGTTTTTTTTCTCCCCCCTTTCTTCCTTTTTTAATGATAGTAATAACAACAGCCAAAATATATGCAACGGGGGAGTCATCATAATAACGACGCAGTTTTCACCTCCATCATCGCCAGTGATGTATATAGACACACACATAGTGACGTTGGTGAGTGTATTTTTTGCGATGATATTATGAGTATATAGTGTAGTTATAGTTAGTAAATCAGCCGAGAATGTGTGTTTAGCATTATAAGAGCATCAAACAGCCCAGTCCAATCACCGCCAGTTTGTTGACTGTGAATTGCACCCGTTTTCCCTTCTCTTCAAACTAGCAACACTATCATTTGAAGAATCAACTGCTAATATCAGTTGGGTCCTATTATTTGCCAGTAAAAAGTCTCGCCAATTCCGGTACACGATGACGGAACGGTTGAAAACGAAAAACCGCTGCTCAAGTTTGTCGACATTTTTTTTTTTTTTTTTAGAGAAACAAAACACAATAGAGGATTTTCAGAGCAGGAAGTTTCTTGTACACACAGAGCAGTATGTTAGTATAAGATGTGTAAAAACTTGGTGGAATAAAGGTCATAGATCTATCTATTCTATATTCTTTCAACATATTTATTGCTATAATGCAGCGAGTTGGCGGGTCAGCTGGTCACGACCAGTCAGTCACGCCCATTTCTTATTCTCTCTGTATTCGGCATGAGCCAGCAAGCCAAGCTATTCTTCTCTCTCTCTCTCTCTCTCTCCGTCACATATATTTTATCCATCCATATTTATGTATCTACGTATATATACATTTGTAGATGTGTATAAAATGTATACAGTCATCGGTTGTTATATGTGTGTGTGTGTGTGGCAAAATCCGGTTATGTGACACATTCGGAGGGTCTGCGCATGAAGAGGAGACTCTAAGCAGCAAAAGTGGGTGGAGACGGAGTCATCTGTTACAAGAGCACCGGAGCGAGCCATCAGCCTGTATAGGCAACAGTAATAATAATAGAAAAATCTTTTTTATTTGTTCCCTCTGTTCTCTATTCTTTACAGCATAAATGCAGCGGAGCAAATTTTCTTTTCTTTTTTTTTTTTCTGTTGACATTTTTCAATTGAGTAGTCGCTGAAGGTTGGTGAACTTTGCTCCTCAACTGCTGGTTTCCATTTGTCTATTACGCAGATATTATGTAGACAAATTGCCGGGGAACTTGTTGCGCAATTCTCATGAATATAATCGCCATCAGGCGGTTGTAGCCGTTTGAAAAATAGAATTGAGATAAGGAGTTGAATGTTGTATTTCTCAATCCTGGCTGCAACAACTTCGTCATATCTATTGTTTTCTATTTCCATATATAGACGCTTATATGATCAGAATAACAAAAACAAAGTATAATGATCTGGAACTCTGCCCAACATTTTCGTTTGTGTATTGCTCATCATTCGTACTCGATCCGTCAGTCTGGCACAAATAAAAGTCCAGCATCACCCCCCCATCCAGCATTATTGAAAAATAATCGAATTATGTAATAAAAAGGTCAATTGCGCAAAGTATTTATAGCTCTATCGGTCCAAATATCTTCTATATACAGTTCAGTTCTGTCCACAATACAGTTACGGGGTTACTATAGAAATAAATAAGAATCCTCTAGCGGTCAAAAGAAATGTCTCTCGTGCGTTTCCACATCAAAGAACAATAAGCGGTCAATATTCTTTCTTTTAAAAAATAAAAAAGGAAAAATTCTACTATTTCTACTGTACAAATGTGTACGTATAGGTACGATTTTTCACTTGGCAGTCTCGTCAGCTCACCCTCCTTGCATCTCTTTTGGAGTTGTTTCTTCTTTTTCTCCTGTTTGGATAGAAAAGAAGAAGAAACATGGCATCAACGATGATGGGGTTTGTTTGGACGAGGGAGCGCGCTACTGCTGATGGCGCAGACCTGTCATTATGATTCCATTTTTTTTTCTCCTTCTTGTTCCCGAGTCTGACTGGTAAATTGGCCTTTCCAAAAAAAAAAAAAAGAGACGAAGATCATCAGCCTTTTCCTCCCTTCGTCGGTGGTAGATCCCAAGCTATATAGTCCTTGGAGCAAGTTTTCCTTTATTTATATTATAAAAATATATTCTTTTCTCTTATTGTCTGCGTCTGAACTTTTCTTTGCTTTTCTTAGAATAATCCGCCACACGCAACATCACGACTTGAAAAATAAGGCTCGGATGAATTGACCTCGTCTTTTGTCCACCATCAATACGAATAACAAGAAAATACACGATGGCCTCGTCGACCTTTCCCTCCGTCGATTTGATATCTAACAAAACAAAACAAAACAAAACAAACAGAAAAGCAGAATTTTCTGCTGCTGCTGCTGCTGCGTTTCTCCTTGTTTGTCTGATTGAAAACCAACAACGATTTACCGTTACATTCGTTTCTTTTCTCTTTATATTTGTTTCCCTATTTTCCATTGTTGGTTCAAGTTTTTGATTGCTTCTTGCATTTATTGTGTGTGTGTATAGAGATACAAGACAGGGCCGCGGTTTTCGTTCGGATTTCCCCCCGTTTGTATTTGTTTTACAAATCAAAAAAAAAAAATAATAATCAAACACAATCAGATGAAATCATTTGCCTTGCGGAGGTGATGTTGGATTGTGAGCTGCTGATGCGTGATGGACGTACGTACTACGCTCGCGCCCGAGAGAGCGGCGCGGGTGCCGTATCGTCGCACGTCACACAATCACGAAATTTTCGAATGATGGATTTGCTGCTGCTTTTTCTTGCTCTGTGTTAACAAAGCCGGTGATGGATTGGACAGAGGAAAAGAGTGTCTCGAGGGGGGGAGATGGGATAATCCTTCCTCAATATAGTCGAACGGTTGAAAACACTTCGAGACATCGACTTTGCTCTTGGGTGGAATAACCCACAGGCAAAAAGCGCAGCAATAATATAATCTGATATTGTGCAGCTTGCAGCCATAAATAAATGGGCAATCGTCTATCGATCGAACCCATCGATCAGACAGTTTGATTGAGTTTGATTTCTCCTGATGGTCTTTGATTTGTGTTTTGTTTTATTTACTTTTATTTGATTTCCTACGTACCGTACGGGTACGGCCATCGAGGACTCCCCCAATCACGTATGCACCCCTTTATTTTCTCCTTATTCACTCCGTTCAACGAGCCGTGATTAAATTAGCATGACAATAGGACGTGATAGAGTAGAGATCCGACGACAATGGCGCGTTCAACTTTCTATACACACCGAGAGTTTGTCTGTGTTGTGATTGAATTCAGTAGTCAACAAAATTCCCATCGACATTTTAGGCTGCATTTGATTGATTTAATTCCCTTCAGCTAACGAAAGTCTAGATTTTCAATATATACGTACTTCCAAAAGAATTTGAATTGATCTATCCAACGAAAAAATTCCAGCGACGATCATATGAATTGCTTCAAACTATCTATATTTATACTTCCGCTTGGAAGCTGAAATCAAGTGTTGGATTACTAATCTATTTGTGCCAAATTGGATTTATGTTGCATGATAGAATTTATCCCCCCTCCCACTTCTCCTCTGCTGTTGCTATAAGACGGGGAATGGAGAGCTATCTAAGGTCATCCGGTTTTGAGTGCTGTGTGTTTTGTATATTGCATCTAAGGTATCAACAAGGGATGATTCGTCTAAGGATTGGACACCGTTTTACACTCCCACTTGACTGGTATATCCGCCGCCGTCTATAAGAAGAAGAAGAACACAAAATTGAACAATAGAAAATAGAAGATTTCACAGTGTATATAAGGTTAGAGGGGATGTTTCACACTTCATTGACCCCTAATATTTCGAATCATATGTAACCCAACGAAGCTGGATCTGAGCGGCATAGCCTTTCCCATTAGAAGAAAAAATAAATAAATATTATATTTTTTTTCATCTTGTTGTTGTGTTCAATGGAAAATTCGAGTGTTATTGCCGTCGGAGGATCCGATCCGGTCCATAGAAGGGAGAGACACCCTTCCTCCTATTATAGGCCATTAAAAAAAAATTTCGATAAGCAAAAACCTGACACATCCGCTTCGATTCGGTCAGCTGGAATTGATTCGAAAAGAGGCTGTCAATACAAAATATAAGAAAACGAATATAAGAATAGCCCCCATCTGAAAAGTTGTGAACCGTATCGCGTTTCATTTGAAAATACTCAACAGCCAGAAGGGTGGGGAGATTTCCACATTATATACCCAGAGACTGTGAGACGAGTCACGATGAAACATATAAATACATACAAGGATGAAAATGGTGGGGGAGGCAAATCATCAGCCGATTATTGACTGCATGTAGCCTATGACCTTTTATCAAAATCACAAGTGTGTCTAAATTTCTCTCCTCCATCTCTCTCTCTCTCTATCTATGTTGCGGTTTATATTCTCTTATATCCATCCAAATGCTCAAGTGAATGAGAATTGAACTGCCATTGAAACGACGTCGCTACGCTCGCGTAGTTGCTGACGACGAAACCTCTGAAGCTAATTGATGACGACGTCGTCGTCTATGTGCTTTAGCCATATAATATAAGACTAAGAGGCAAAAGGGTTGTCCACGAATACATCAGCAGCAGGAGCTACATCAAATGGAGACAAACAATAATGGAGACTAGCGCGGCTTTTCCCCTCGATGGATCTCTATTGTGTTTGGCGGTCGTTTTAAAAGTAGAGACGAAAATGTTCTTTTCTCTTCTTCTTCTCTTTACCCTCTCTATATAAAAAGGGAGAAGAATATAAGAGGAAACATGGAAATGACCCAGCAGGAGATCCTATACCAAGGATCATCATCGCCACACTACACTGTTCTGTTTGTGTTATATACAGTAGAAGAGAAGATAATGTAACCCCCGCCTATATTAGGAAGCTGCTGCTACGCTACTGGGACGGACGGATGGAGTGCACCCATCTTTTGCTGGTCATGTTATAATAAGTTGCTGTGTGGTACACTTTTTCGGCTCTCAGCGGGTGCTGACGTTGACAAACGACGTCCTTTTTCAGCGCACAAATCCACAAAATCGACGGTATACTTTACTGCCGCGATTTTCAATGCGCATTCTTTTTATCGCCATTGCTTCTCCTCTATTATAATACATAAGGAAATAAAGAAAAAAAAGAGGAAATTTCATTTTGACAAAAGCGCAAAACTCTTAGGTATTGAATCTATTTAGATACTATACAGCAGGAGATTTCTTTTTGATTTGCGGAAAGTACCAAGCCTTCGGATATGTTATGATGGATATTAAATATGTCTATAGTCTGTCAACCTCGGCTCTCAATAATAAAAAAAAAAAAAACCAGCCTTAATATGAAAAAATACAATGACCTGTGGTCGGTCGGTTTAATCGAACGGAAAAAAGGAAATCATAACACAGCAGCGGCTTATATATTGCAATGGAGGGGGAAAAAAAGGACAATAATACGTAATAATTTCAACTCCATTGGGCGACAATGGATTATGTAATAAATGTTGATATTCGTCTTGTAAAAAAAAAATAATACCATAATATTTCATCTCTTAAGAAGAAGAACATTTCCGGTGCTGTCTTGTATTAAATAATATATTTTCACCGCTGCTGTGACAATAATTGTGTGATGTTGTTTCTTTATATTCAGTCAGTGCGAGGGAGGCTAACCAGTCTACCACTGTATACATATTACCTGGTCAAAATGTTGTGTTTTCTGTTGTTGGAAAGGTTCAACATTATTTATCGCTCCGCCCTCACACACCCGAAACGCGTTTATAAAATACGTACTTGTACGTGGTACAAGAAAATATCTATTGAAATCAAATGTGTATTATACAACACCCATCAACATCGGGGGCATAGAGGAAGGAAGTAGGAAACGACCGAAATTGTCGCTATATATCGACGTGTCTACAAGTATGTGCTTCGTAATAATAGTATAGTCAATAACAAAACAAAGAAAAACGCATATCCTGGGAAGAGAATAAGAGAGAGAAAAATTTTTTTTTTTTTTTAAAGTTTTCTCAATAAAAGCGTGACGCGTTAGTTTAATGGCTTTTCTCATGTGCTGCGCAGTTTTCACTTGAAAAGGAAACAAATAAACAAACAGTTTCGGAGGGTTCATATACATATATTTCTGGGTGGAAAGGGAGGGAAGGAATCATTTTGTTGGCTGGTCGCCACCCCTTCCATCCTTAAAAGCCATGATTGGTTTGTTTTTTGTTTTGTTTTCAGTCGGCGGCAACTTGCGAGTCAATGATGAGTTTTCTATGCAAATATTCCAATAGCACAACACATGAAAATGACTCTCCTCTATCTCGGTCGGTCGTCTTCCTCATCAGGCGTATACAAAAAAAAAACACAAACATCACACGCTGTGTGGTTTTCTTCTTTCGGAGACTGACTCGCCAAGTTCGTATCATGGCGAGAGAAGACGAAGGAAAACTGTAAAGTTCTCTTTCTTGTCTATTCGGACGCCTATAATCAACGGTTATGAAGCGACGGTAACTGCCCCCATCATCATAATCTATACGCACACATATATAGGATAGATGTGCCTTTTGCTGTTTGTTGTTTTGTGTTTCTTCTTTATTTAGCTGGGAGATGTTTGTGTGTTGGTTAGACACACACACACACACAGCAGAAGGGACATAATGGTCTATGTTCTATGTAGATGTAGCCTAGTTTTCAATGGTCGTAGACTTTGGGGCCCTATTTGTATATTACAGACATTTAGACGTCCGTTCGGCACGCGATCCGTGCTCTCACCAGTTCCAGCAGTCAGTCAAGTCGTTTGGGGTTTTTGTTTAGTTTTTTTTTATTCTGATGGATTTCGGTGAGCGAGCAGAGAGGGGAAAAAAAAAACACATACTGTGCACCTATACTATACTATATTGGCTTTCAAAGTCATGGCTAATGTTGTATTTATTTAAAATAGATGGCCGCCGACTGCTGTCTGTGCGTTACTTTATAGATTTACGGGACGTCTGTTAACCGGACGGATGGTATAGATATACGTGTATATAGTTAATAAAGGTATACATACGGCGCCGAGTGGTAAACATCAATCTCGCCGCTAATGTACGAACGATGAACCGAAAATTTCGACTATAACAGCGAAAGATATACGTGAAGAAGGAGGGAAATCAAGAATATAAGTCAAACGAGATAAAATCCTTTTAGATATTACTGGTCGACGTAAATGATGGAAAGGGAACGTTATCAATCGAAATCTGACCTTAGCGCGCAAACGGCCGTTTTTACGAAACAATAATTCCCAATCGAATGTAAAAAAAATTGATTGAAAAACGATATAAAAGAGAACCGCATATTGTGTACCATCGCAGGCGAGTAAAAATAATAAATAAATATTGTTAACATTTTCCATCGAATAATGGAGCGTCTCGACCACAAGAGAACTACTACACAGACACACGGAGCAAAAGGATGTCGAGAGTAAGGCGATATGTGACTCTCCGTCCACGCAGTAGCACACGTGTTGATTGAATGGGATGATGCACGTATAAAAATATATAATCAAATCTTCCTCCCCCAATCCCCAACATTCTGTCTATATAACAACAGCGGCAATTACACACGACACACATTTCGCGTTTGAATGAATGGATAAATTTATAATACAAATATCTCCTGCGAAATAAAAAAATAAAATAAAATAAGAAGAAAGGGAAGTTATAGTCACTTCTGAGTTGTTGCTGGTCTTTTGTTACAACAAGACATTTCTCTTTCTCTCTTTAAAAAAAAAATAATAAAATCGATTTTATTTTGTATTTTCATTTGAGATTCTTTTCTTTACTTTTTCTTTCTTCTTATTACATTTGAGCTCTGCATCCGCCCTGTTCTCTTCTACGCAGTTCGCAATGATCCCAACATTACAGGGACCAAGAAGAAAAAAAGAAGAAAAAAAAAGAAGTGGAATGAAAGAAGATGGGAGTGGTCGGACCTGGTAGAGAAGCAAAGTCTAGGCAGATTCCCTTTCGTCTTGTTCCTCTTCTTCGTCCCTTTTTTCTCCAATGTGCAGTCCACGTGTTGTAAATAGAGCGATATATAGTATACACGCCATAGAGGGGTACGTATACTTGGGGGTGGATATAGAAAAAGAAAGGGGGTAGTAGACTGATGGTCTCGTCTTTTCTCTTCAGGAGCGCTGCAACTCCTTTTGATCGAGCTGTTTCACTCGCCTGTCATACAGAATTGAAAGCTGCGCTTCGCTGGCAACCGTTGAAGAAGAAAAAAAAAGTTGATAGCACGTGCTAAAATAAAACCCTATGTGTGTACAGAAATCTTTTTATTATTATTCTTCGTCTGGAGAAGGGAAAAGTCTGAACCGGTTGGCAAAAAGGGAATTCGACACCGGCAACGGTTTCATCCATTCGAGAAGGAGGAAATCCTTTTTTTTTTTTTTTTCGTCGTCCTTCTTCTTATGTTCTCATCCATTCTTTCTATTTCCGCTCGTTTTCAATTCACTCAGCAGCAGACACAAAGTGAATTTTTGATGTGGCATTTCTTCATCATCATCAGAAGAGTCTTGATAATAAAATTCGATATTGAATTGCTGCCTTTTTTTTTAAAATGGCGCATCGACTACTTTATTATCTCCTGGGGATCGTGATGTCAAAGAATGTCGGTTGCATTTCTATTCAGCGCCGGGAATACATCATCACATATAAGAAGGGAAAACAACACATTTCTCCGCATATCCCCCGGAATAGCTCGGAGTGTTGAGATGTCGTTATTTTCCCCCCTTATAGATCTCCATCTGTGCTTGCTGCGATGTTTGTTGATGAATGTATTTGAACTCTGAACTCTTTGATCTCTATTAACCTTTTCCTCTGCTGAGATTCTCTCTCTCTCTCTCATTCCATTCTCTCGCCCTTTATTCGACTTCAATTTTGTCCCGTTTTGTTGCTGCAGTGGATGAACAGAACCCCGGCCGGATGGTTGCCGAAAATAACGCGTAAAAGAGTCTCTATTGAGTGTTGTCAGCATAGAAGTATAGCTATAAGGAACGCTAAACTACATACACACAGACATATTGCGCGGGTGTCTCGTTACATATCAGGCAGCAGCGTTTAATTTTATATTCTAGCTCTATTGATGAGACGGGGGTGTAAACGCCCAGCAGCACGGACCGTATTCATGATGGTCGGGCATCATCCGAGCTTCATGTGGGATGTGTCTTTGCTTATGCGTAGATTTAGTCACCGAATGAAATGAATAAGGAGAAAAGAAGAACCGAATTCATCCGCCCACGCGCGAGCTACGCGCTCTATTAAATCACAGTGTATAAAGGGAGAAAAGCTGCGCTCCTGCCGCTCCTGACTGTGAAATAACAGGCCAGCAGTGAATACAGCGCACACATGGTCTCTCTATAAAACGACGAGGAGAGAGTTGTGTGTGTGTGTGTGTTTAAATGTTTATAAGTATAGACAGAGGACAGCAGCACACGGCGAGATGTGCCCAGCATAAAAGGAAATAAAAAAAAATAAAGGTTTTTCATTGTGCACCGGAAGATGAGCGACAGGAGAAGCGGCGGCGGCGACTTTATATACTATGTTTTTGTGATTTGAAAAGCAAATCACCTCTCCTTTTCACCAATTCATCAACAGCCGTTCAGAAGCCGAATGGCAGCAGGAGCAGCAACATCAGAAAGAAACTATTTAGGAAAAGAGAAGCTCAGCTATAAATATCAATAAAAGGGGGGAACAAACGCTCCTGTTTATTGCAGATATACAATGATGGGCGATGCAAAGTTGAAAGAGAGCTCTGCACGTAGATAAAGGATCGTATATGGGAGGGCGACTCGACGCGACATTAACAATCGCTATTCATTTGATGGAGAAGAACGTAACGCGGCTGATGTTTGATGCCCTGTGCCTGGCTGTGTGTCGTTGGACTTATCGACGCGCCACTGATTTTTCATCTCATTTCAATTTCGACTATTCGACGATAGTCCGCCTTTCAAATTGCGACTATCAAACCTATATCAAATAAGTGCTGACTTGCATATGTCATCCTATTCAAGTTGAGCTCGACGCAAACCGGATGTCAACGTCGTCGTCTCCATGAGATGAGATCAGTTGAGCCGAATGGAAATTCCATCAATTTTATGAGTCTAATTTTGAGGATGTGTAATCATCAGTGATGAATAGTTGAATAGCATCGCCCACCTCTTTTTGATTTTTCTTTTTCGCTGGCAAAACTTGTTGATCGTTGCCCTCAATAGCGGAAAAATGGAGCCCACCATCATCATCATTATATATTATAATGTTGTATTCACTTAAATAATAGCCGGATATTCTGTAATATTACCTAGGCTTTTAATGATTGAATCAAGGGGAATAACCGTAATTCCCGACCTATTTATAAACAGTGCGTAGGCTTTAAGTGCGTTACAATTTACAAATCAGCACAAGAACGTTTGATTGCCCAATAGATCTCTGCATGATCGAACTGCTTGATTGATTGTAAGTGGATGAAGCCATCGAAAGTAGTCAATTGCACATAATGTATATCAGAAATGAATGGAATTTATCATTCTATTTGATGACTCTGAGTAGCTTACGTGACAACAAACGGATATAATGACTGGAGGAGTGGATAGTATTTAGAATTTGGTTTGTATACTCTCTAGCTTTTTTATTTGGTTCTGTACAGGTAGGTAGGCTACTACGTCTACATGGGTATTGGCTAAATGCTCAAACAGCAACAAACATCGAGAAGGAGGAGGATGAAATTTGGCTGCCGGACGACATGTCCAGCCGCCCCCGTTTTTTTTTCTTTTTTCCTTTTAAAAAAACGCTCATCATCATCATCTCTCTCTGTGCTGTTTTTTTTTCTTCTTCTTCTCTACTATCTATTCGAATACCCTTGAAAATTTCGACTAGAGAGAGAGAGAGAGGAGATAATTGAGGTCTACTTTTCTTTGGTATAATCAACATGCAAAATGATGATGTGCCGTGTATGTGCTGTGTGACCTCAAGAAAAAGAAACCGATCGATTTCCATAAGAAATGAATATGCGCGCCTATATTTTAATGGCCCTCATTAGAGCCGCCAGTTGTGAAAATGAGACCGAGAAAGACCCCAGCAGAAACTTATTTTTTTTTTTCTTTTTTCCTCGTTTTTCTCGGTTTTTCTTCTTCACCGGAACCCAGCAGGCCGCGTATATGTATATGTATATATAGAGAGACAGAGGGACATGACGGAGGAGGAGGACGTTTTTGGGGGTGGGAATAAGGTTCAGTAGCGTCAAATTATCTCTCCTTCTTTCTTTTGCCTTTTGAAAACGATGGGAATCTATTGATTCTTATATAGCCTTCTCCTTCTTCTTTTTTTTTTCGACTAAACACAACTGCCTACACACAAACTTTCAAGTACATTTCCTCCCACTTCGAAACTGCTCATCACATCTAATATGTATGTGTATATACGTACTATAGTACATGTATCTATGCGGACTAGTATAGTACGACCCTTTAAGTCCTCTAAGTGTTTCCGCTCTTTAAAAATGAAGCCAAAGGTTTCATTCCACAGTCTATACACACACAAACTAAATCTGCTACTATATAGCCAACCTATTTAGATATAGTATAGTATAGTATATACTATACCTATTCATTTGACTTGTAATTTTTCTCTTTCTTTATCTCCTGGAGTTGAGAGCAGCTCTCTCTCTCACACACACTTCGAATACGCGGAGCTAATATGTGCATAAATAGTCTCGATGAGTTTTGGGGGATTTTTGGTTTTTTCCACAGATACATGTTGTAAGCCAAGTCAACAACCCCCAACCATTATTTCCATTTCTTCGGTAAAGTTCAGTCACAGAGTCTCCGCAAGGCTAGTTCAAACTCTTCTCAATCTATAATGGCACATATACTACGGCTAAATGCTATAGTTATTATAATTAAAAAACGCAGACGATATAATATGCTCCGTCTCGATGACAAAGCTCGTCTGTTTAGCCGGCCCTTTTCGGGATCATTATCCATCACCAAGTAAAGCAGCCTAGCGCTATACTAACCATTTTTATGGTATCATCTTCTATCTTCTTCTGAGTCCTTTTCAGTTTAAGAAAAAAAATGTTCATTTGTTTGTTGTTGTTGTTGTTGTTGTTTGAACGTTATGCGTTGTTGTTTGGTTATTCCTGAGGAATGATGGCAACAGAGTCTGAAAAGAGAGAGACGCGCCGTAGAAACATCGAACGTCTCATTATGTTACACAGCTCGGAAAATGATTGGAGAGAACGCCGGAGCCATTCCTTAACGACCTGTCCCGCTGATGATTTGTGGCACCCAACTAGTTTAGGTAACTAACTCTCATTTAGGTGGAGCATAACACAGCCGAAAAGCCCATTACAATACCAAAAGAAAATAGGCTACACCTGCAGCAGTACGTATAATAGTTGAGTTTGAACCGAGAACGCGAGAAATGATGTCACCCGCGTTTCAAATACACCGTACAGTCCTGTAAACACATTCTAAATATTATATCTATATGTACTACGTGTGTAATAGTAAATATAGTACAGTTGAAAGAGCAGAGTCGAAGTCGAAGTCGTGTGGTTGTGGAACAGCCAATAGAACGCCCGATATATATGTTGATGCAGCTCTTTTTTATATATATAGAATTGCGTGTCATCTTTACGACCCGGTAGAGACTTGCCCACTTGTTCGCCAATGGTCGGGCGTCGTCGGCGGCGTTTCGTGACCAAACGTCGTTTTTTTTTAACGCTCCGTTTTGACTTCCTACCCATTCGTTTTTTGTTTTTGTTTTTCTTTTCCAGCTCAAGTCTTTTTAGCCTCACTGCTCTCTCTCCAGCTTATATAGAGAGAGCGAGACTCTCTATTTTTCTAAAGGTGCGTGTGATGAGGCAATGATTTTTTATGGCCCACACCTGGCGAACCGCAGGTTTGATTAGATAAAAGGGGTTGGACTTGTTCTCTTTCTCTCTCTCTCTCTCTTGGACGCCGCTATATCCCAACCACCACCACCTTCCTATCAGGGGCAACAGTTATTTTATTTTTATTTTTTTTTTTCAAAATGGGGAGTGTTTTGATTATCGTTTCAGATGAGCAATTTGAGAGAGAGAGAGACAAAATGAGCAGGAAAAAAAAAACAAAATTTCCAACTGGCCGGATTGGTTGGTCTCCGACTCGGATAAAAATGGGGGTTGGTTGTTTGGATCCATCCAATCTGAAAAGAAAATGTTGGGCAAACGAAAAAGAAAAAAAAACCAAAGAGGTGTTGTGGTTTGTTGTTGTTGTATTTTATCATCATTTATTATATCGACTCTGTGAGGGATTTGACCGTACGCCACCCTAAAAAGAGTTATTACACACATCGGGAATAAGACAAGTGGGCGCGGACAATTATGAAAGACTCACCAATCAGATTTGAACGCGAAATGTGCTCTTGTTTTATTTATTTAGTTTTTAGTTTTTATTCTCTTTTCTTCTCCAGAGACCGAAACGAATTAGTTCAGGTAAAACTATGCTCAAGAGATGGCTCTCTCCCATTATTTTTCTCTTTTTTAATAATTCCTTTCGGGATCGTATATATGTAACACAGAAAAACATAGCGCTCCAAGCGAACAAACCTGAAATAAAATTTCTACTTTCATTCAGAATGTGGTCAGAGGAAAAATGAAAATTTAATATTCAAATCGCTTCGTCATCTCACCGATTCTATTGAGCGCACGGAGATGAAAGCTATACAACAATATTCCATTATAACGTAACCTTCCACATTATTCGCTAATTACCACTTGCTCAGTTGTGCTATAATTTCATCACGTCATTCGTGTCTTATTGTTGAATCATCAACTTTCCCCTCAACGTTCTAAATACCGGGCACGAAATCAAATTCACGTATTATTATCAGCAGCAATTCGTTTGAATTTTTTTCTTCTCCTTTTCATTAATACGCCTGAAATGACTAAATTGTCTAGTTGTAATAATAATCACTGCGGACTTCCAACCGGTGTTCATAATTAGAGCATTCAACAAAATGAAGATCCTCTCGTCACAAGTGTCAATTGCGGAGTCCCACTCCCGACTACAACAACAACAACAACAAAAACAAATTTTTATTTTGACTATAGTTCTGTCTAAGAGTCTGTCAAAGTGTGTTTGTGTCTGTAAATATGTAATGTAATGTGTAACTCGGTTTTTATTGCGCGTTCATTTACGCGGCGGCAAACACGATAATAAGCCCGACGCGTTATCTAATATACAAGAAGACGGCGCACAAAAACAGCAGCAGCAGCAGCAGGAAAAGGAAAGATAGAAGAGAAGAGTTGCCTACTTTTGTGTATACGTCTCTGTGTGTGTGTGTGATGATGATAATTATATAGTTGAGAGCGAAGTAGCGGCGGCGTAGGAGCAGCAAGTGGGAAAAAAAAAGAAGGAAAACAAAAAAGAAACAAAAAACAAAACAAAAATAATAAGAAAATATTACGCCAAGCTATGGGAAATAAGCTGCTGCTGCGCTAGAGTTGCTTGTTGTTGTTGTTGTTGTTGCTGTCGGACTTGATCGCGCCGTCGCGGTTCATTTTCCCTTTGTTGCGTCTTTGCCGTAAAAGTAACACGACGCGCGAGACAGTCGACGGGAAAATGGAAAGAAATGAGGAAGAAAAAAAAACCCAACAAAAATAACTCAAAAAAGAAAAAAAAGAAGATATACAACGCAAACACACGACATCGGTACACACACATAAGGCATCAGACAGGTTAAACAGTATACTGAAATTACTGATGATGTAAATATAGAAACGCAATTTCGTATTTCGTACACGCTGCAAGCCTTTAACATTAAAATGTAATGGGAAACAAGTCTATACTGATGCTATTACGCTGTTCAAGCCAAGCGTATCACAAATTTTTAAAATCGACAATTTAACTCGTCGCTGCGCATCACGCCGGAACACGTACGAAAACAACGACGTTTCATTTAGAATTGTTTGACTTGTTCAACCAACATAGTAGGTAGACTGTTTTCTCCCAACAGCGATTTATATATACATATAGCTACTGTCGAAAAACAAATGAAATTAGAGCAACAACAACATCTATACGAAGGGGACTTGAGGGGGATATTACATCTCAAAAATATGGCCGCGTATAGTTGTCTTTTCATTTATTTATTTATTTTTTTGTTAAATTCTCTTATTCGACGCACGGCTTTGTGTGGATGAGGAGCGAGCGCAACCGTAGCCGCGGCATTTGAAGGACGTCCTGTAAAAAGAAGACTTACATCCATATAACGCCCAGCTCCTCCCACTGTATACTTAGAAATACAAAAAAGAAAACCTTTCGATTCTCTTTTTTTTTTTTAAATTTTATCTCTCCCCCCCCCCCCCCCCCCTTTGTCGCGCAACATCACATAACCCACTGGTTTAACAAGAAAAGGAAAATTCTCAATTTTTGAATATTATTTTGGAAAATGAAAAAAAAGGAGGCCTAACAGCATATAGAGAACCACACGGGCGACGTCGGTTTTCGAAGCGAAAGGGCGGACACTACCTTATATATACCGTATTATTCATCTGAGAAAGAGAGAGAGAGAGAGAAAAAGCTCAGAAGCAACAGCAGGGGCAGCTCAATTTGACTGTATATATCGTATAGGTGAATGTATTAAAGCTCCTGCTGTGTGGACATTACACAATGAAATAGAAAGAAAAAGAGAGAATTGAAGGTCTTTTTTTTCTTCTTCAAATGATTGGCCATTTCCTCCATAGAAATAAACCAGCCATAGTTTATAATGTACATTCATGAAATGGCAGTTAAAAGAGTCTCTCTCTCTTTTATCTTTGGCCTTTTTTGTTTATTTCCAGCGATGGAAAAATTCTATATTGGAAAATGGCGTTTTTCATTCCGAGTTTATTTCATTTTTGGGCTTTTTTACGGAGGCCGTGACTATTAGAATATCAATTCGTTATGCATGTCTAGCCATTTAATAGACGCCATCAGACAATAACGCGCGCAGGGAGCTATAATAACACTCGCTATTACTTGAAATACGTATGGCGAAGTTCATCGAACGCCAATGTGTATTTCCCACAAAGTTCAACGTCCAATTTCGATGCACATTTAAAAAAAACAAATCGTGTCGCGAATGAAATTTGAATTATTCTAACCAAAATATAATTCTTTGTCTCTTTTATGAATACCGCACACTGTATCAGCACATATAGTATAAATAGACACTACTATATCTCGACTCTTTCAAAAGGGGGAAAAATAAAAGAGAATATTGTGAAAGAGCCAAAAGTTCAATGAGGCCGAGATCCTTCCGGAGAGAGAGAACGTCACCTCCATTACAGCCAAAGTTGTTCATAGTGCATGTGGTGCGCTATATATTGTGTACGCGTTTATTATAACTTTTAGACGTATAGATGTAGAGCTATTAAAGTGAGACTACAGCACACAAGACACACCATCACGCACTTATTGCTGTTGTTGTTGTTGTTATATAGACACACGCTCGTAAAATAAGGCGACCGCCAATGACGAGGGAGGAAGAAGGAGGAGAAAACGTGGCCGAGTTATCGCGCGGCACGCAGCCAGTCAACTCAACTCAAAACGCAGTTCGAATGTATATTACAAGAGGCCAAGAAATTGTTGTTTGTCTTGTTTTCCCATCGCTTTTACCGATGTGTAAAGATGGATAAGCAACCGCGTAATTCCTTTCTTCTAAAAAAAAAAGTATCATCTAAATCGATTGCGCTATACAGTGTGTGTGTGAATGTGTAGAGAGAGATCGACCGGAACATACATTTAGAAATTGAAAGTTCAAATTAGAAATCATTTGGGAAAAGAAAAAAAAAGCGGCGAGAGGTAATAATGTTTGATAGGTGAGATGAAGCTCGTTTTCATTCGAAACGCAACATGTTTGATTGTGTGTTTTTGCGTACTCTACGTGTTGGTGTGGCCTCCGAATTGTGCAGTGAAGCCAAATAGAAAGAAAGGATGATAATCGAACCAATATCCATTCGGAGCTCTCGAGAGTTATATTAGCTTATATCCCACTATACATATATTGCGGTTAACGTGAAGTGGCTGATGGCGACTGCGGTCGGTCGGTTCCCGACGATGTTCTTCTTTAACACAACAGCCCAACTTCTTCTTCTTCTTATTCTTGTTATTATTATTTATATTTGTTGTTTTTTTTTATGTTCTGTGCTGTTGTGTCGTCGTATTTTCTTTCTTTTCTCACACCGTCGCGGTGGCGGCGACGTGGCGGCAGAGGCGTCGATCTTGCGCCCCCCCCCCCCCCCCTCCCCATTCAGAGACATGCAATTGGCTAACTGATGCGTCCAGCCCACACCATCTATACTCGGCGGGTCCCTTAATAAACTGAACGACTCTTGTACACGGACGGCACTGTCTCAACCGACTCTCTCACGTATTACGTTAGCAGCCAGCAGTTACACAGGACACGTCAGAGAGAAAGAGAGAAAGAGAGAGAGAGAGAGACAAAACAAATTATATGTGGCCTATAGTGCCTATACTCACAGACACACACACACTCACACTATATATCTAATCTAATAACATACTGTGTGCTGTACACGTTGTAAAGATATTAATATTATATAGTAACTTCTGAGCTATACGAGCTCGGCTTGATGCCTTCCCTAGTGGGAATGATTATTAACAACTCCTACATGAAGTCGGGAAAAAGAGTTTTTCATCGTCGGTCAACTCTATTGCTGTGCCGGACGTGTCCGAGAGCTCTGATAAGGAGAGAGTTTGAATTCATGCCATGTACGTATGTAATTTGTTTGCATAACTAAAAGCGAAAAGAAAAGAAAAGAAAAAAAAAATGAAAGAAGAATTCAAACGACGTCGTCCAGCACATCTATTGGGCGCTCGCAAAGACCCTTCAATTATCGGCTCTTTTCATTCCCTTTTGATGTATTTATCTGAAAGGGAAAAAAAATATGTTTCTTTTATAATATGTTATATGTCTTGGTGTTGGTGGTTGGCTCTTGACTATACTCGTGGCGCAATGTAATGTCTACTTAGAGACGCGCAGAAGAGAGGAAAACATATATAAATACAACTGAATTTGTCGGAATCATCCAGTTTGATGGCGAGTTAATAGTTACCCTGGAACACACTCGGACTAACCCCATAGCATTAGCTGTATCTGTACAAATGAACTTGTCGTCATCATCGTCGGGCGCCTATCGTCCAGTATTATTTCCTTTTTAGTTTTCAAGTTGAGTTTTTTAGCCGTTTTTCATATTATTTTACACCTATATAGCTGGGCTGTGGAACATCAAACTAACTCTCTCGTTTGTTAGATTCCCAGACAGAAAAACCTGTCTGCAAAGGTGGGTCAGCCCACAGGGAAAACCGACAAAAAAACAAACAAACATCAGTGTGTACCATTAGTCGCTATCAAATCTTATATGTTTATTTTATGTTAGTTACCGGAACTTAATTTTCTTTATTCAGCGCCGCCGACGACGACGACGACGATGGACAAATAACGGACGAGGGACAGCAACGGAAATGTGGCCGTTCAGATCCTTAGAACGAAGAGATTCAAAACTCGTTATGTAGATGATTATGAGATGATTATAAGGAAACTTGGATGGAACTGTTTGCTTTGTTTTTTTGTTCTTTTGTAATTTCCATGGCGTTGGTTCAATATATATTATCTGCATACAGATTGTATAAACGTGGGTGTATAGTACTACCATCATCCCATCTTATGCATATACATAAAAACACGGGACACACTCTATATAGTTGCTACTACTGCCCGTCTGAGAAAAACAAACCAATAAGGCAATCATCTAATAATATGCATTAGAAAAGAAAATATGAAAGAAAAAAGAAAAGATAATCAAAGCAGAGAGACTCTCTTGATGTCGAATGATCAGTTTCGATATATATAGTATAGGAGAATAACTGGTTATGTATACAATACATATACAATGTGTATTCATCCCAATGATGTCGAATATATGGTCCCGACTCTTCAATATCTGCTCCCTCTATATATTTATCCTTTTGGTTATTATTATCATCGATTCTTATTCTTGATTTGGTTTCTACATTTAAGGGTTGATGTGTTTTGTTGTTTTTTTTAAATTTTATTTCCTCGCTGCTGCCTGTACGAGATGAAACGCCTGTACGAAACGCAAGAGCATCAAGAGTCCAGCATCATCACCATACAGCCGTGATGAGAGCAAATGAGTAATCAACTCTCCCGAAGGCAATCAACACAAAAAGAAATAAAAAGGTTTAAAACAAAAGGAAAAAAAAACTCATCAAGCAGCTGCTTCTGACGATGGCCAAACAGAATAAGATTCATTCGAATAAACACAGACAGCCGTGTGTGAAGTATACTATATAGAGTGTAGCTCAGCTATGTCTGTTTAGGCTAGCTAGCTGCTTGCTATAGAGAGAGAGACTGTCTATCGCCTTTTGGGAAAACTGTGTATAGGTACGCATCCATCCAGCGCAGCAGAGATGGAAACATTGCATGATCCATTCAAATGAGGTGCTCTTTCTTATTCTTCTTTCCATTTCTTTTTTTTTTTTTTTTCTTTCTCTCTCCTTTTCTAAATATACAGTCTCATCTGCCCTGTTGTGTGTGTGTTCCTCTGGGGCTGTGCTGGCCTTCTTCATTCTGGTGGTGCGTGTATATTGAAATTATATTCCGTAGCGATGCTGATATGCTCTCCTTTTGTTTTTGGGTTACCCGACCAGCAACTATGCGGACTGGCCTCACGAGAAGAGCGGCCATCTTTCCGATAGTCTTTGCATGTCTCATTCCCGTGTTGTTCTCATCTTTTTATAATATGAAAATGTACAGTATACGACTCTCTCGATGAGTGTCGTGAGTTACGTTTCAGATTGCGTCAAATTGTGCGCACAACACGGTCGGTCGGCGTCTGCAACAAAAGAAAAACAATCAAAAAAATAAAACAGCACAAAGTTGGCGGATTTTCACGGAATCGGCGAAGAAAAAACACGTCAAAAAAATTGTGGAAAATTGTGTGTCGCACCTTCAGGCAAATTACACTCATGGAAAAAACATGTTGATTCACAATGTTTTCACCATCCGCAACCCAACAATTTCAATGTTTACGCAACTCAAGTGGCCAATTTCCCCTGGTTGATATACATACGTAAATAATCAAAGTAAAATTGTTGTTACTGGCCGTCATCCATTTGAAAGATGAGAGAGAATTTTCAATGACGTTCCGCCGCACATCATCTCAACTGGATGTCATGGATGACTGCCAGGCTTGGTATTATAATAAGACGACGGGAGTGAGATAGGCGACGTTCGTCTTCATTGCCAATTCCCTTTTTGTCTTGTTGTTGTTGTTGCGGTTGTTGTTTCGATTGCGGCGACGGCGCTTTCATTCGAGTTGAAATTGACGATAGACACAAGCGAATCCCCCCCCCCCCCCTAACACAACTGCACGTCACGGCAAAGGCCATCACATCACACGCGTGTACACACGGAAACCTTTTGATTAAACATCGACGAGGAGGAGCGACGGGCAGCAGCGCAATAGAATCTATGGGCGGCTGAATTCCTCCCCAATTTTTACATTGGCGAAAAAATAGAAGAATTAAAAAAGGGGAAAAAATGTTTTTTTAAATTCACTGACTGACAGGCGAAAAGAGGAAAAAAGAAATAAAAAAACACGGATAAAAAAAAATAAACAAATGAACAGCTAAAGGGCGCGTGGATCAGCGGCCAACCATCCGCATCAGTTAATAAGGAAAAAAGAAAAAGAAAAGAAAAAGAGAGAGAGCCATTAGCCATAAGATGGATCGGCCGTTTTTACAAACTGATGAGGAGGCTGACGTGGTTCATATAGCTTTTTCTCGCCCATCTGCTGGGGATCTTCTTCTTCTTGTATATACCGTGTATCTTTTGATTACATCACAACAATATAACAAGAATAAATGGAGTAGATTTCTGTCTATAGCGATCCATTTTTCCTTGGGAATCTAAGGGAAAATGGTGTTTTGGGATTTCTGGCGTTGGTCCATCACCTGATATATCATATAGGTCTCCAGCGTCATTTAGTGGACGTTTATCATTTGGTGATGGAATTTCCCCATTTTCCCATTTCAGAGAAAAAATAAAATCAGCCAATCTCTGATGAATAAGAGTCATTGGATACTCGATATCATTTCTACGTTTCTTATATTATAGAATCAAAGTCGTCGAAATTCGATAGTATCGTTCACTCATCCGTGATGGCAAATAAACAAGTTGAAAACAAACAATAATCGGATATTTAAGATTTCATTTTTAAAAAGAAAACAATCATAGATATTTCATCACAGTTAAAATGATTTTTCGTTTATTTTCCCAATTGATTAATTTAGCGCTATTCGATATTTTTCTGTTCTGCTTGTGTATGTAAGTAGATAGCTGCAGGCCTACTCTCTACCTTTGTAGCTACACACAACAGATCAGGTTATAAAGGCCGACCCAACGTACCCCGTATATTATACAAATGTCTCAACGACGTTTCGATTTCGAGAAATAATGGAAGAGGACGATGTTCCGTCGCCCCTGTTATTGTCCAGAAAAGAAAAGAATCAAATAGCCAAGGGAATATCCCAAATAATCAAAGTCAAACAAGTAACAAACAACAACATAAAAATATGATTAGAAAATCAAGTTCAAAATAATAATACAAAAAAAAAGGTCCAGAAAACCCCCCCCAAAAAAAAATCTCCGCCCACTGTTTCTAGTTTCGAATTGATTGAAAAAAAAAAAAAATTCGGAAATATGTGTGGATCCACACACACATAGGCCATATGTGATTTGTATTTTGTTGGATGGTTGTCGACCGGAGTGAAAATGTTGTTTTCTTATTCGTTGGTCAGAGGAGAAGAGCCCTGAAGCGATTGACCCATGCCCAAAACGATAGATATATGTGGAAGTTTAGAGTTGACGGACGGACGGACACTTGCAGTTATTCTTTTTTTCCCATCTCTCTCTCTCTCAAAACACAAAAGGTTTTCTCTATTCTTTTCTTTTGGGGATATGAACTCGTCGTCGTTGAGTGAAGTGCGTTTATACATTCGTCCCCTTCTCTTTCTCTTATAAGACATGTACAAGTTTCTATCCGCCACGGAGTAATAACAGTTTCAAAAATAAAAAAAAGGGTCTGTCTTCTTACTATATATTCTTCTTCTTCTTCATGTATGTGCGTGCTGTGATGCCAAAGCGGTGAATCTCTTTTTTCTTTCTCCTTTTGCCGGCCATTTTGACGAAAGACTGACAACCTTTAAAAGAAAATAAGAATTTAAAAAAAACGCGGCGATCCTGCTGCTCTCTTCCTTCTTTCTCCTTGCAAGATATGCCCTCACCTTCTATAACTCCTTTTACCAATCGGTGACGTGCGGCCTGTATAGTCCACTCCATTAGACATCGTCCGATTTTTCTTCTTAGACTACGCACTCGGTGATATATCTGAGTGAACCCCCGCTGGCAGCAGCAGCAGCTCTTTCACTCTATTAAACGATGGTGCACCAGGGAACTGTGAGTGTAGTAGGTGGATGGGCCCCCACTGTTGTGTTGACACAGAGCGCTGTAGGCCTAGATGGATATCTAGTGTGACCCCCTTCGAGTTACAACTGACAAGCAAATTGCACCGCATGAAAAATCTGTCATCGCACCGCTGAGATCTTTCCATGTATTTTCAAATACTTTTTCATTTTTTTTCAATTATAAACAGACCCGATGACCTAGGCGAAGAATTCATCCAGGGACCTCCCTCAGAGAATGAACACTTTAACCCCCAACCAAAAATAAAATTCAAATTGAAATCAGCCATCAATAAGTATAAAAAAGTGGTTTACCATTTTGGCGATTGTCTCAAATCGAATTCATCAAGTTTATATTTATGTGTATAGGCCTCTACAATAACTCTAAACTGTATAATATCGTCTACAGGACATTAGACATGCATTCAGAATATGATTGCCCTGCTGGTGTGTGCGCTGCGCCTGTATAAAAGGAAAAAAAGAGCGATACATGTATATAGAAAGGGGTGGTCGGTGCGTTGTTGTTGGAAGAAGAAGAAAAAGTTCTACATGTCTAATATGCATACATTTATATATCTGTATGTAGCTGCTTATGGTGTAGAGTTGTGTGGCGGCCGGGATCGGCGACAGCCAGTCTACTGCCCTGAAGGGCGCTGCTTATATGTTGTGTGTATATGTTTCTTTCTCTTCTCTTTCCTGAAAGGGAAAGAAAAAAAAAAAGTAAAAAAGAAACAAAATTTGTAATGCCCCGGCAGGAGAGAGAAAAAGAGCCGCGATGGATGTGTGTATGACCGCCTGGTAGAGCAGAGAAGACAGACAGACAGACAGAGGAGAGCAACACGGACAGAGCAACACGACCGGTTCGACTAGCTAGTACCAGTATTTCTATGTATAGGGTGGAGGATTGTGTGGAGGCAGGCGTTTGGGGTGGAAAAGTAAAAATAATAGAAAGGGAGAAATGAATATTTTGAGACCCAAGTTTAATTTCCTGCCCCGTTGTTGAGCTGCTGCTGCAAAGTTGCAGAGCCACTAGATGCGTGGCCCCTTACTGCCGCCGCCGCGCTATAACGTACACAACAACATCTAACGTTGTGCGCTGTGTAAGAGAATGGCCTCTTCTTTATATTCTTTCTTCTTCTTCTTCTTCTTCTTCTTTCGTCTGACATGCTGCTGAGACTTGATGCACGCTATGCATAAGAGGGGGAACGAAATGAGGGGAAAAGACTCTGCGCGCCTATGGCCGCCGCCGCCGCCGCTTCTTCTTCTTACAACAACAACAACAGCAGCAAGACAATTGGCTCTTGGTTTGCTTAATGTCCAATTGTCTGTTAGTGCATCGATGCACATGTTGTTGCTGCACCCTCAAACCAGCAGCCAAGCCAAAAAAAAAAAAAACACAAAACAAAACTAGATGGACTTGTCAATTACAATCGCGGCCATGTACGGTGAATGGTGTGATGGTCTCCTCTTAATATGATACTCATTTCGAATATGTTGTTTGCCGAATTTATTTGATATTTTTCTTGAATGAATATCCATCATTCATCCACTGTTAAATTGAAATGTCGTCTGTAGGCTATACAGCAACAACCTTACATTGCTGCGTACATTTTGGTAACTTCACATCAATTATGAGTGTCTGTCCTTAAACAGAATTCGGGATATGAGTTCGCAGAATTTCACGCTAGTCACTCTCTCTCTGTCCCCCACAACAACATAAAAGGCAACAGAATAAATAACACGTTCCAATAAAAATCAGAAAAATAGTTTACTCTATTACTGTACTACGTATATACGTACGTATACATAAATGCATTTTCCCTATTTAGCTGGGCATCTATTATTTTTTTCTCTCTAAACCGTCAGAGATGCCGCCGCCGATGAAGTACAAAAGAAGAAAAAAGGGAAACCAATCGAAGGAATCAGTCAGTCACCCACTCAAATGTTGATGTTCTTTTCCTTGTAGAGCGCGAGCACGGCACTGCTGCGCCCGCCGTTTTGAACGTATATATGTTATATGATGACGTTTGAATCACTTGCCAAGCTGCTGACAGCATCAGGACATCACACACACAAAAGGGAAAAAGAATAGAAAGAAAAGTGAGTGAAAGAATAAGAAAAGAAATCTACGACTTGGACTGCCACATAAGATGCAAAAGGGCCAGCAAACATGAGAGCTCCCATCGTAGACAGGTCGGAAATCAGTCAGTTGTTCAACAATATTGTTGCCAAGAGAACTGCCAGCCACTACAGACAGTTTGCCTGTGTCTGGATAAGCTGGAGAAGTAAAAAAAATAAAATAAAATCTTTCTTTCTCTCTCTCGATCTTTCAGAAAATAGACTTATAATACAGTCTACAGCAGAGTATATTCATCATACTCTGCTCTATAGGCTTCCACATCAGATGATGTGAAGGGGGGGGGGCATGGATTTTGGGCTTCTTCTTTCTCACCTTTTTCGTCTCCTCGCTCTAACAGAAAAGAAGAAAAAAAATAGAGACGAAACTATCAGGTGAGTTGTTCCCCTCTCTCTTCGTCCATTGGCATGCTAATCAGCTTCTACACGGCCCTGTTGGCTTTGCTGTTTCTTTTCTTGTCGTTTGCCTCGTATCTATACAGGAATAAATGCCGGTCGATGTGTGTTGCAAACGTAAATCCTTAGCCTCTATTTTTGCTTGAAAAAAAAGAAAAGATCTCAGCGATTTATTATGTCCGGCCGTAAATAATCCATACTTTGGCCTTTAAATACACGTCGCCATTTAGCCAACATGTTGTTCATCCACAGTGCACGTGAGTCAATAGAACGTTGCTTTGGCGCGAGTCAACGAGAAGAAGAGAAGATTTAAATATCAAAAGGGCCAAGAGAAAAACGATGGACAGCAGACTTGACTTTTTTTTCTTCCTTCTTATGTATTTACTATATATATATACACCTCTAATCGGCCATGTTTGTATAAGCCTCTCTCTCTCTCTCTTTAGTTTTTTTTCTACATATTATAATACAAATACGGCGGTTGAGGTTAAAGAATGGTTTAACAGCTTATTAATGACTGATGGTGATCATTCGTCGTTCCGTGTCTGCGTCTCTCTTCTCGTTTCCTTATCGAAGATTTTCTTCTTCTTCTTCTGTTTTTTGTTTGTTTATCTATTCACTTCAGCAGTCCCGTGAATTATGATGACCGGTTATGTTTGTTGTTGTTGTTGTTGGTTAATATTTATTCATTTCTCTTTCCCCCCACTCGATGTGTTCGTGTTGTGTTCCGTTTCCTGTTTTGTGTGCAGCTGCTACAAAAAAAAAACGAAGGGAAAAAAAAAAACACGGGACCCGTCTGTCTTTAGGAGCATAGCGCAAAATATATTCAGCCAAACACACACAGAGAGTACCATATAATACCCCTATAGAGAGTGTTGTTGCGCAAAAGGAAAAAAAGAAGTACCGCCGCCGCCACCGTCTTCTACAATTTTTTTGACCACAAAAATAACGAGAAGAGAAAAAAAATATGAAAACAAAAATTCAAGCCAGAAAATGCGTTAAAGGTTCCGCACTGTATCACGCGAAGCCCCAGCACCGTATACATATTTATTCTCCATATGTGAGTTCTGATGAAATACGGTAGTACTATAGAGTATATAATAGCAGACACAAAAGGTGCCACCGCCGCCGCCACCGTTGGTCGAGGCTGCGACTCTGATATCAGCGACAACTTCCGCGCGGCTCCCATATGAAAGTTGAGATCCTTTGCGCTACAGCGGAGAGACAAGGGTATAAAAATACAATTTTTTTGTTGTTGTTTAGATGTATAAAAAAAAAATTTAATACGAAGGGTGACAAAGAAGCCCAATATACTCCCAACAGTTTGGCGTAAAAAATTATTTAAAAAATATTAAAGAGAGAATTCAAGAATAAGGAGGCGATGTTTAATTACAGGTTGTGTCTGAGGGCAGCCACGTCACTTCCAAGAGTCCAACTAGGTTTTTTCTCTTTCGACCACACCAGCAGGCACTTTCGGTTGGCATATTAAGGTTATATAGTCCTATACTCAACACACTTTGAGAGAAACACTTTTATTTCGGAAAGAAAAGGCGTAGATTGTTTGGGAGGACAAACGGGCGTTCAAAAAACGAAACGAGTACAAAATAGGCTGCGGCTAATTTACGTAGACAAGTTGAACCTCTTTTTCTTAAAAGATCGATTGACTGGTTGCCGCTGGATGGTCCTTTTTTTCTATTATTTTCTTGGATACTTTTGGTTTTGTTTTGTTGAATAAACATAACGTTCATCGCTCCAATCCAACGGCAGTTTCAAAAGTGTTGCCATTCTTCAGGATGAACAATTCCGTTTGGAATAACAGTTGCGCGAATGATGACGATTTGCCACAGTAAATGTGTGTTTGTCTGATGACACAAATGTTGCATCGCAAAAGTGCGATGCCATCCATAAATAAGAATATACAACAGTAAAACCGTTTTCTTTTTTTCTCTGCAGAAACCTCAAAAAACGGTTTATTCTTCAAATTACAATGTTCAGATGTTGTATATTTGTCGACAAATTTGTCTGGTTGCGTTTTTTCCCCGTCCAACCAAACAGCAGCAAAGCCAAGAGTCGACGACTTGTACCCACTCGTCCTCGCACGTCTCTTTATTTTAAATGCACAGCCACTGAATTTCGAGGGTTATCATTAAAATCTAGTCGCGTTGTAGCAGTGAATAGAGTGCAGCAACCAATCACACGTCAACATTCTCTAGCTCTCTCTTCACCGGAAATAGACGAACGTGTTGTTGCGTCATTACTCATCGCGACACGTCTAACAAAGTCTATACATCACCTCCTGTTGTTACAATCACGCGAAATGTTAGATTTTCCAATGATTTCCCGAGGACTCTTTTGGGGTGGGATTTTCTTGTTATGTCGTTGTTGTCGCCGTCTTCTGAACGTACGAAACATTTTGAAAGTATTTACCTGTACCGTGTTCGTGTTTTCAAACAGAAACCTTACTCTATACGGACGACAAGAGGGCGGCTTATTATTAGACAAACACGGAACAGTGAAAGAGTCCACCTCTTTGCCGATATGTTAAGGTGGACCTTGTTTTATGATTTCGTTATCAAGAGGAGGTGGGTACTGGGTAGGGGAGGTAAAATAAGAAGAGGCTCCAAAAAATATTTTTAAAAATAAAAAAAGAAGAAGACATGGGGACCGAAAAGGGCGTGTTTCTATTGGAAGACCGGGGAAAGCCTATCCGAAAAAGTCTGTCGGGATTATAAGAGAAAAAAAAAAATCCCCCCTCTTATTTTATTTTTTAAATTAAGAATTTCAGAGCCGCAGGCATCGTCGTGATGTTCAATGGCCGCCGCCGCCGCCGCTTCTTTTTTTTTTTTCAAAATGGCTCACACACACAACCGACGACTATCTACCAAGAACTTAGAAGAAGACGAAGAAGAATCAAAATGTGTGTGTATACCCTACTGCTGCATAGATGGAAAATTACCGCGTGGTGTACTCTAGCAGTGTACCTTTTTTTTGGAACGGCGCGCGCGCGCGCCGGGTTCTGGAGAGAGAAAAAGGTCTGCGGCGGGCGGCGCCGTTAAGACGCAACCGCCGATGAATTTTTCTTTTCCTGTAAAAAAGTGAGGGGTGGAAAAGAAAGAAAGAAACAAAAGGTTATTTTTCTTTCTTTTTTTAGGCCTCGAGAAAGAAATTTAAGAATCTCTTCGTTCCCTTCTTTTTGATAGGGAAATTTTCCTTTTTCTTTCCACCCCATTTGAAATGAAGAAGGAAAAAAAAAAACCTTTTTTGATCTTCTTCTTCTTCTTGTTGTTGAAAAAGGAATTTTGTTGTTGTTACGTGGCAGGGGGGTTTCATTTCGTTATTTTTCCCTTTTTTTTTTGGCGGGGCTTCTTATAGCTCGTGATTTGCTCCGGAGTCAACAAAAGGTTCCGCCCCCTTTGGCCGGCCCCTCTGTGATGCCTTGTGTGTGCATTCAAAAGACAATATGGCCGATGTTACCATATTAAGACGATGTCTACTGCTGCATCGTCGATCCCCTATTGTCTTTGACTCGTTTCGCTTTTTATCTTTTAGTTTGGACTTTTTCTCTTTGAGCTTTATGATTACCCAAACACCAAATTACGACTGCTATTACATTCCGATAATGAAAGAGAGAGAGACGAGACAGACAAAGAAAAACCAGAAAACAAAAGAGAATAAATGACGTCATTCTCTCCATCGTAATCATTTGCTAAAGAAATCTATTTATGTATACGCACCTGTTTCCCTGCCCAAGTCGACATTCAACAAATTTCAAAAAGGAAAAAATTCTTATTGCGTGTTGCCTACGTTTTCGGTCACGCCATTTCCATGGGCGCCTGTGATGATTATCGAAATTTGATTTTCTTATTTTTTTTCATTTATAGAAGAAACAAAATCGCAGCGACGCGAAATCAGATAACAATTTCATGCAGCAGGGCTCAACTATTAGAATGATGAAGTTGTATGCAAGACCCGATACGATTTACATCCTGGGCAAAGATTAAAATAGTTAATCAACCCCACAGCGCAAAAACGAACAAAAAAGTTGATGGAGTTATTGACGAAAATGAAGACGAGTCAATTCTACCGCCGTCTATGTATTACATTAAACCCAAAAAGTGTTTTTGGAATCCCCTTTTTAGGACATATAACTATATGCGATGTTGTGCTGCACATGACCGCGTGATTATCTGATAACACGCAGAAGATATGCAAGACAAAAAGCGTTGGATATGATGGATGAGATCCAGGACCGCGATCCAGACAAAGTTTTTTTCTTTTTTTTTCTTTTAATCTTCTCATGACATTTGTCGAATATTCAGGCCATTAGAATCCTCGGAGAGAGGAAGATATTTGAATGAAGACAATAAAAAAACGAGAAAGAACTTTGGTTGTTTTCGAATGAAAAAAAAACCGTGTATATAACAAAGCTCAGTTGATCGATATAATATTTAAAGAATCATCGTATGTGTGTGTATGTACTTTTATAATCAGAACAGTGGGGGGGGGGGATAAAAAGAGTTCAGGAGAGAGAGGATAGGAGAGAGTCACAATTTTGGGTCGATCAGGGCAGTCAGGGGGCACAGATTTAGTCGTGGGTGTAATAGATGGTACATTAATCAACAGGGTGATTGGCCTATCAAACAAAAGGTAAAAGAAAACTGTCTGGCGGGTGCATGTATGATGAAATTGAATTTGAGGACCTGTCAAATAGGAGCAGTTGAATTGTTAAATCAGGAGGCGGCCAAACAACACTGGGAGAGTCATCGCAATTATTTCGTCAGTTTTGGGGGATGTCCAATCACTGCCGTGAAATCAGAAAATAAGACGAAGGAAAGAATTGAAAATACAAAAAAATCCTACAATTTGAGATAGAAATTGAAAAAATGACACTTTTGACAAAATTGAATAAATCTGCGCCGCCGAAATGTGTGGGCTCACGCCTTTTTATGAAAACAAAACTTTATGTACAAAATCAGTAAGTAGAGAGAAGAATATCAGAGAGAGATAATGGTCGAGAAAAATGAAAAGAGGAAATCGTTTCATGTTTGACATCCCATCATCAATCATTTCTCATCAGACGCACTCATACACTCACGTAGTACACACAGAGTACACACTCAGTTATATAGTAGGAGTATATATTACATAATACGCTGCTGGGGAGGGCCATTGTCGACGATCGGAGAAATTGGACTATTACTCGTCCAACTGTCATCATCGCATCTACCATGAACAAAATAGAATGTATACAATTATAATAATAATAATAATGATAATAATAATAGGCTGATTCATTTGTCACTGTCACATTGGGTAATAATTTTTTTTTTTTTTTTTTTTTTTCAATTTAGTTTTTTTTGTCAATTTGTTTTTGTCGCGGTCGTGAATTCGATCGCTCAGTGTCCGGCCAGAAGAAGAAGAAAAAACAAAAAAATATGAAAGAAATGGATCGACACGGACGATATAACAATCAAAACAGTTGGACAGAAACAGACACACGTACACACACAAATTACCAAGAGCAAAAGACATGACACATTGAAAAGTAGTATATAATAAGGTATTATATATGTATAGTTATTATATCAGCCAGTTGCAATTAAAATGTTCACAACATTTTTCTCGATTGTAGACGAGACACAAAGACAAAAAAA
Organism: Daphnia galeata; assembly: GCA_030770115.1. NCBI lineage: Eukaryota > Metazoa > Arthropoda > Branchiopoda > Diplostraca > Daphniidae > Daphnia > Daphnia galeata. The sequence continues at coordinate 1,813,146 of CM061121.1, forward strand.
CAAAAACAAAAGTGGGAGCGAATTTTCAAACGAAATTGTTTTGTTTTGTTTTGTTCCTTTGGCCCGCACACAGAAACCGTTCCATTTCATCAGATTGTTATATGTAATAGGGGGATGGAAAAACAAAATGTAAAAAAAAGGAGAATTTCATATTCACATAAGGTAGAAAATGCGGGCGCGGTATCTAATAAAAAAAAAAAAGAGGAGCAGCTTTATAGCTAATGCAAACTTGGTTCGTCAACTTTTGGTAAATAATAGAATTATTATAACTCTTTTTTTTTCTTCTTAAAAAAAAAACAAATTTTGGCGCGTTTTTAATTTCAAATTTTAATGGCCTGATTTGATGTGATCGCCAACAGCGTCGACGACGCCAAGGTGATGGTGATGTCCGGCGTGATGATGACCACCGATGCCCATGTGATGATGAACTGGATGATGGAGTGAGTGCATGACCTGCTGGTGGTGGTGGTGCATGTCCGTGTGATGCTGCAACATCATCATGTTGTGATGGTGATGGTGCGGATGGTGCGGATGATGACCCACGATCGGCAAGTGATGGGCATGATGCAAATGTTGTTGTTGCTGTTGTTGTTGCTGCTGTTGCTGCTGTTGTTGTTGCTGCTGTTGTTGCTGTTGAATCGGAGTGGGACTGTTGACGGATGAATTGGCGCCAGGTGAGCTGACACTTCCCGGATTGCCCGGTTCCGATTGGCTGTTACAATCACGATCATCGGCTCCTTCTTCTGATTCGGAACAAGATCCGCAACTACTCGATCCTCCTTTACCGCTTCCTCCGCTTCCGTTTCCTCCACCGCCACTTCCGCCACCTCCTCCGGCGCTGTGAGTTTTGACGTGTTTGCTGAGGTGATCGGAGCGCATGAATCGCTTGTTGCAAACCGGGCAGGCGAACCGTTTCTCTCCCGTGTGTGTCCTCAAGTGACGCTGGAGCTCGTCAGATCGTGTGAATCGTTTGCCGCAGAAAAGCCAATTGCAGACGAACGGACGCTCGCCCGTGTGCCAGCGCAGATGGGCCTTCAGATGGGACGTCTTGCCGTAGACTTTGCCGCATCCGGGGATGTGGCAACTGTGGATGTTGCGCTTGCGCAAATGAGCGCCAGCTGGGCCCAGACGATCCGCCTCCTGGCAGTTGGGGCAGTCGCAAGTAGCTCGTCCCGTGTAACGGCGCGATGAACGTGGCGACGGGACCTAATATGCGGACCAATCAAAGAAAAAGGGACGTTTAGAATGAGAGAAAGGGACTAACATAAACAGGACATTTGATGATGAGAAATGATTATTGCTTTTACCTGATGGGCTGATGTGGCGGCAGAAGACACTGAAGCAGCGGTGGGTTGGTGTCCGGTTGAGCCTAGGCCGACGCCGAAAGGAGACGCCGTCACGGACGAGTGATGCTGTTGCATAGATTTGTACGTGTCCTGGAGAAGGTGTTGACCGGTGGACAGTAAATGGGCCGTGCTGCCAGCAGCGGCCAAAGAGGCCGAATAATCGCTGGCCGAATAGGCGGCAGAAGCGGCCGCTGCGGCGGCGGCTGCGTGCATGGCCGAGGCCGTGTGATGAGCGGACGGCATGTTGACCGTCGCTCCGCTCATATCCAACCAACCGCCAGCGGCTGCCGCTTGGTGCATATCCCACCAACTGGATCCGTTGACTCCGGCAGCCGCTTCCTGTTTGACGTGCTGCTGAAATTGCCACGCCTGTTCGTACGGATGGTGAGCCGTGCGGGAGTACATGTCAGGCGCTTGGTGCGGATGGCTGAAGTAAAGATCGCCACCGTATGATCCGGCTGCTGTGGCACCCATTCCGGGTCTCTGGTGATAGCCGGCCATACCCAATCCGGTGGCTGTGGCAGCTCCTAAACTGGTGACGGACGATGTGTTGGTGTTGGTCGTCGTGGCGCTGGCCTGTCGTTGCCCCGACTGTCCGTTCTGAGTAACGCCGTTGAATTGGCCGTTGTTGTTATTGTTATTGTTGTTGTTGTTGAGTCCACCAGTCGATGCGGATGAGGTGGCCAATGTGTTGTTGCCGCTAGTGGCCGTGGCAGTCGTGCTGGAAGCGCTGGTGTTGTTACCACCGGATTTCTTCCACGGATGGAATCCTTTACCGACCGCGGCATCAGCCAACGGTGGTGGACTCTTGGACGACAATTTGCTGCACTGGGCAGCCAGCATGGCCAAAGGCGTTCCTCTCAATCCTGGATGTTCCTATAAAATCGAACGAAACAATAAGAAAATCATTCAATCAGTTTGTTTTGTTTGTTTGTTTGGATGGAATGACAAACGAAAAGAAAGAAAGAAAAAACGAGTTTTCAGCACCGGTAGCATATCGTCTCATTATCTAATGGCCCGTGTTGAAATAGCAGAGAATAAGAGAAATGAAGAGGGTTGGTGGGCAAAAGAAGGGTCTTTAGCATTTTTAACGATGTTATAACTCGACATCCTTATAGAGATATTGACCCATCTCTTTTTCTTTTGAAAAAAAAAAAAAAAAAAAAGAAAACGAATTGATACCATGAGCGCCATGGACCGCCAACAGCCGAATAATAAGAGGTCGAGTCTCAACAAGATCTTTAACTCAACTGATTTTTCTATCCACCTAACAGTTTAAAGATTCTAAGAGGGTCATAAAAATGAAAAAGGATAAAGAATAGATCGCCAGAATGAGGGGTCCCCCCTCTCTGAACAAAAGAATGAAAGAAAGAAAAAAAAAAGCCAAAGTTCAAATATTGGTTTGTCCGCCTTTTCCTTATTTTCTTCATTTCATTCCTTTCCTTCTTCTTCTTCTTCTTCTCTATTTCTGTACATATCACAAGTTATGTACATTATCGGCTAGTTGTTCTCACATCGACAGACTTTTTTTAACTTTGACTAGGGTCCAAGGGAGACCGGTAGGGCGACCCCCACGCGCGCTATAAAAATGAAATTTAAAGTAAAAAGGGAAAGAAGAAGAAAATCAGGCTGATGTATACACCCCCGCCCACACCTTCTTCACTCTGCGCGCTACTCTGGCGCACAAACACACAGGAAATGTTGCCGCTTGTGACGATGTTGGGTCCCCAACGGTCCCAAAGGCCTATTTATCTATATGTGCCAGTACACTGGATGACCACTGTGTGTGTTGTGGGAAATGAATTCAACCCAAAAGTTTGGTGTTCATCTCTCGCAGGAGATGAGTGGAACGAACCAACCTCTAGGTCGAATTTTCATTATCAAAAAAAGGTAAAAAACAAAAAAATAAAATAAAATAAAATAAAGAAGAGCGAAAGGCATTCAAAAAGGCACCGCAGGGTTTTTTCAAATATATAAAAAAGGCAAAAAAAAAAAGAAGAGGAAGAAGGAATATGGGCGGAGATGACGAGATGGAACGGAACGAGTCAGTCAAAAAAAAAGGGGAGAAGATATATATATACCTCTGTAAATAGGTCCTGGAGGATATTCAAATGAAAATGAGCTATATAGAAAACCCGTGTGTGTGTCTATGGTAAGAGACCACCCCGACTGAATCAAGTTTATACACATCATTTGTGTCGATGTGGAAAGGGCATTATTAGCCTTCCCACGATGAGAGACCAGACAAATAAAGAAGCAAATAACATTTACAAAAGAGTTTAAGAAAAAGAAGAGCACCATCCTATTTTTGGCTTTCCAAAATAACAGTGACATCAAATGGAACTGAAAAGAGACTAAAACCATGTGTCACTATGCAAACTGCTAGAAACAACAAACTTTTGTTTTGTCTCCCCGATAGCTATATAATCACGGTGGTCTACGAAATAACAAGAGGTACTGCATGCAGTTGATGTCCTTCGCCTCATCGCCCATCATTGACAAGTGTCAATCATCCTTCCTCCCTCAAAAAAATGAGAAAGAAAAAGAAAATCGATTAAAAATTGGGTTTCGTTTCACTCTGCGGTAGGTCCCTCTTTCCACGGCTGGACGTTTCTTTTTGGTTTCGACTTTGAAAACTGGTCGCGTCCCATTTCAATTGTTTTGCATGTGACAAGTCGAAAGACAATGGGACAGTTTTCCTCTCAAAGGGGACGATGTGAAATACTTTTTTTCTTTTTCCGTTTTTTTTTCTGTAGGGAAATGACAGAGAAACACGTGACGAACAATAACTCGTCCATCATTGCTGTTCACCCTTCAACACAGGAAAACGACGTCTGATGATTATTATTACACGGTAGACCAGCAACAGCACAGAATGGTGCCGATATTATGATGGGAGTGGCCGATTGAGGTTGAGGTGTTGGGAACCATAACACATAGGCCTATCTGAATTATTTTTGTGAAAAAAAAAATATTAGATAAACTCATCAGGTGATGAAAACAACACAGCGATTGTTGTTGTCTGTCAAACGACGTCGCGCCCTTTTTTTTGCCTCTCTTTTTTTAAATAAAAGAATTTTGTTATTGCGGTCCGCGTTGTCTGGTGGTGTTGTCACATTTTTTTGATTGCGTTCTATCGTGCTCTGCTATCCAAACGACGGCACCCATCCCACTATCTCATTTTGTCACACGGCGAGGTGGAAAAGTCACGCAATCTTCTTTCGTCATCATCATCATTGGCATATATCATCACAAAATCGGCCGTTCTCAAATTTAGACAAAGTGAGTCTATTTGATATTGATGCGGTAGATTTGTTTTCAAATCCCTATACCCACTCCAAAGATGATGATGACAGAGCTCAGCTGTCTGATTGATGCTCCAACATGAATTGATGTTGTTGTCGTTCATTTATTATACACACAGTGAGAGAATTGAATAGGCCTGTCACCGGCATCAGCAGAGGAACAAAAGAATTCAACCACAACGACCAGTAAAATATGAAAAGAAGGAATCAAAAAAGAAAAATGAAGAGAACGGACATACCAGAATGTCTTTCTCCGAATGCCACAGCCTCGATTTGGAGTGGAGAAGACCGTGGACGCCGGCAGTCAGACCGGCCGCCGCTGCCGCCGCCGCTGCAGCCGCTGCTGCCTGAGCCTCTTGTGCCTATTTATGCCATAACAACAAATTCCAGTTCATTAATTAAATGAAGAAAAAAAAAATTCATTTTCTTTTTTTTTTTTGGCTAATGCGTATTTGAAATATCGAACTGGTGGTACGTATTCCTATCACTTCCCAACAAAAATCAAATGTTTCCACCAAAACCGAAGAAGAAGAATCGAACAATTAAAAATAAAAGGAAAACACTGCTATAGACTGTATTACAATACACAGTGTGTATGCAACCCAAAGGGAATTAATGATGATGAGCGCAGCATTTACAAAATGGGAAAGAATCAAAGTGTGCGCTCTAGTAGATCGAGACTCTGGTGGTGGTGTTCATTACCCCGTTAATTGCTGCTCATCGAGAAGAAGAAGAAGAAAAGGTCAACTTTGAGCGCCCTGTGTCTGATGCCCCTGATCTTTTAGAGTTCATTTGCGTCTCTACACACCAAAGATGAACAAAATGAATAGAATCTTGTGCGCTCAACCTCATCCGAATCTCGTGCCCGGTGCCTATTCCTTCTAAATCCCTTAGGAGGAGATGAGAGAACCCAAAGGAAATGAAAATGGCCCGTCAGACTGGCCAATGGGATTCGTCGAGACACTGACTCTAGAGTGTCTGTTGCGTGATCGGCGGGACACGCCCTGACACAAGGAAAACATTTCCACCCTTCACCCCTCTCTCTATCCTTTTTTTGAAAGGAGAAGAAAACACAAAAATGGAATAAAGAAAGAAAGAAAAAAGAGGAATAAAACATATATATAGTATATAAGAGCTGGAGCAATAAATATACATAAAAGTAGACTCTGTACATAGAAAGAGTCACGCCCAAATGCTCAACAGTCATCCCATCCAACACGATGCCTCATTTTTCCTAGACCCTGCTTGTCTGCTTTTCAAAAGTTCAACTTGTCCCGCGGTTATAATTGGACCGGTGATGAATCAATAAAAGATTTTTTTTTTCTTCTATCAACATTCCAGTTTTGTGTTACTACCATCTATCGTTATTGATATATCGTCCAGGCTATTAACCTCAGTTATAAATTGAAATTTTATTATTTTTTTTTCAATTTCGTCTTGATGGCGCCGCTAAATTCGAATTTGATCCTCATCGTCTTATTTAAGCCATCGTCCACTCGCTTGTCCAACCTTTTCTCATTTGTAAAATGAGAATTTTTTCAAGAAAAAGAATATCTCATCTATATGGCTGTGTAGATAGTCTCAGATTACCGGGCGGCCATTGCATCGTCGGTCGGTGGACATAATATTATAAGAATATCAGGCTCGCGCCGCCGTCACCGCCGCTTGTCCCTCCACAATAAGACGGGGAAAAAAAATGGACGCGCATCTCGGGTTTCTTTATCTTTGCCGTGTCCTCTCTCTCTCTCCGTTGAAGGGAACGTTCTCAGAAGTGACAGCATCTTTGTGTGTGTGTTGGACTTTAAAGGGGACATCTATCTGTCCATTCTTCCATCCATTTACTTGCTGGAGATGGGATGGAAGAATGGAGAGAGAAGCGCACAGTGAGATGATGATTAGGATCATTGCGGGTTCAATTTTGACGATGAGTCGTCGGCTCACAGCTTCTTTTTTTCTTTTATAGAAAAAAAAAAGAATAAGAAAATATTTTCTTTTTAAAATTGTGACCGACTACCGGGAGCCGCCACCGCAAGTTCTTTTGATGATTGTACAAAAGGCGACACATTTGAGGTAATTGATCAAGGAATGGCGCCAGGCAAAAACGTGTGACCGGCACTACCCAACACAAGGCCGTCATGACGCTACTAGTTTTTATATATAAATTTTCTTTTCTATCTTCTGTACACATCGAGGAGTTTTTTTTTTCTTCTTCTTCTCTTGTTCCTAGTAGAAGAAGAAGAAGAAGAAGAAAATGGACGGACAATTGGTGAACTGTGGCGGCGAATGCCTTTGTATCCATTTTGTTTTCATCCCTCTTTTAAAAAAAGAGAGAACCTCACAGGCGACGACTGTCCTTATCTTGTTGTACGACGGTACACAAACAGCAGTTTTGTCGCGCTGAGGAACTGTACATCACTCTTGACCAATTATGTCCACTGGAGGTGAAAACGTCTAACGTCTTTTCAATAAGATAAGAGACCGAAAAGGTCCTAATGGTCGCCTGATGACGGGGCTTGATACCATCGGCTGTATATATATATAGTCAACCTTTTTCATTTTTAGTTTTTTTTAGGAGGGAAATATCTTTGGAATCTTTTTTCTTGGTAAAATTCTTCTTTTTCGACACTCAAACACCTTTTTCTCCCCTCTTATATGTCACTTTGTATTAATAGAACGGGCGAGGCTGTGTGCTGGCCATTCGCTACTGATGACTACGAGTTAAAACGTAATACATTCAAGTGTTTATAGCTGATGAAAACTGTAGAAACTTTTTTGTTTTAATAATTCGTCTGCACGGTTGTTATTTCTCTTGGATGGAAGCCATTGGTCCGCGATCCAATTATGTGATTAGATCGTCGGCCCCTTGTCCAATCGCATCTTTTTCTTTTGTGTCTATCCTTCTTTTTTTTTGTTTCTTCTTCTTCTTCCTTGTGTGTACCCTCTCTAGCGTTTCATTGTCTCGACCCGAAAAGTTATTTTTATAACGAGACGATGATTTTTCTTTTGCGTTGTCAAGACAACGGCGTCCAACCAATAAGCGTTGGTTGCCCCGTTTTCCCCTTGGACGGCTCTTTTTCATCCCTACTTCTTATCCATCCAGCACTTTGCCAGTTGTGGGGTTGAAACATTTATAGACGCACACTGTGAGAGAAGAGAGAGAGAGAGAGAGAGAGTGGCACGGCAACATAAAAAATGTTCATAACCATCAAGGAAAGCCGGTTGGAGGAGAGCAAAAACCCACCAAAAAAAAAAAACAAAAAAAATATAAAAGTCGTAAAGTTTCGTTAATGGTGACGTAGAGAGTCCATAAAAGAAAAAAACTAAATTTTTATTTTTTCAAAGAGGAGAAACAACAACAACGACTAAAAAAATCGTAATTTTTTCCCCCATTTTTTTTTGAAAATGTAAACACATAATACGAGAATGATGATGTCAGAACAAGAGATTTTCATCTCAAATAAAAACAAAATGGGAATTTTCTCTTATATTTCTATAAAAATCTTTTTATCGGAGATTTTTTTTTTTTTAAATAACAGACCCTCCAGGCAACTAGAAGAGAATTTACCTGCGCGTTGAAAATTCCGATTCATTAAAAATCTATCGAAATTCAATTGAAAGTCAATGGAGGGGAAGAAAACCAAAAAATATAAAAATTCTTCTACTTCATTTTTCACTTGGCTCGGTCGATTGTTTCAAACGAATTTGTTGGTTGGACGGGCAAATGAACGTTGGACTCGGCGTGTGACTGCGCATATCGACCGATGAGGACGGCCGTTTATCGGAACGTGCGAAAAGGAACGGCCGACCAACAAATAAAAAAAAAACCCAACAAAGATAAAAAAAAAAGAAAAAAAGAAAATAGAGCTAAGAGAAAAACCAACAAGGAAATAGAAAAGTGCTGATAACTTTCGAAAAATTTTATTTTTTCATTGCGCATCAGTTATACGAAGAATATGTGTACTGTGTGCCTATAGCGTTCAGGTTGAAGTAACCCAGATAATTAACGGGCGAAACGATCACATGATTCAGCCTCATATCACCAAGAGTAGCTCGTCATTTGTTCCCCCCCCCCATCTTTTTTCGACGAAAAATTTTGACACAAAATCCGGTTGACTGCATAAACATGTCGACAGCAGAGTTGGATGAAAAAAAAAGGTAACTTTTTTCTTCTTCTGTTCATTTTAAAAGGTAATAATAGAAGAAGAGGTCACACATCAGCTGGTGTAAAACCCTTGGGCTGGCAGCTAAATGTCCTCGAGCATTATTATATAAATAAATTTCCCAAAAAATACACGGGGTTATTCGTCCAAAAAGCAGCGAAAATGAAAGAAAAAAAGAAAGTACTCGACGACGACGACGACGACTATTTGAAACAGTATAGAGTCGCGGCGGCACATATAACGACCGAATGTCACGGTTTCCGGAGGGATTTTTTCTCTCTTTTTCTTCTTCTTCAAAAGGTAAAAAAAAAATAAATAAAAATGCTTATATGCAAAGGAATATATACATAGATAGATAGATATGTGAGGGTAGGAGGTGGAAAGAAGGAGGAGCGCTGGCTGCGTTCGTTCATCGCCGCGGTTTTTGATGTTCTCTATTCCCCCCCATCACCTCCTCTCTTATTCTCCCCATTTTCTTGTTTTGTCGGTGGTGTGGTTGGGTGGTGGAGTGTCGTAAAGCCGAGCATTTTCAACACGCAACACACGCAGCTCTACAACAGGCGCTGGTTCCTATATTATAAGACAGTTCTTCCATGTGTATTATCAAAAAAGGGGCCTACTAAACAACATATGTACATACGTACGAATGGCCTAGACTACTTCGGTAGAAACAAGTAAGTAGTATACACGTATACGCGGCCTGTCTATAGCTAAATAAGATGATGAAGAAAGCAAAATAGATTGGAAGATGAGAAACAACAGAGAAAGAGAGCAGATTTTGGAATACATATTCTTTTCCTCAAGTGGCATCATAATATTTATAATGTCTTTAATCGACGAGAAAAGAGAAAATCTAATACATGTCGTTCTATATATGTGCCGACGCCGCCATAGCGCAACAATCGCGCAATATCCCGTAAAAATCTCATTACAAACAAAAGAAGAAGGAAAAATAGAACCAATTTTCATTCTTTCACGTTCAAATGGCAACAGCATCGGTTCTATTTTGATCTCTCTCATTACCATTTTGAAAGTGTAATGTCATCTAATAACACACCCTGGAAATTTTTCTTTTTTTTTTCTTTTATCCAATTTGGCCGATTGGTGCGACGATTCAATGTCAAATGAAATGCCATGAAATGAGATCGTCTTATATTTTGATATTTTGCACCGAGTGAACTCGTGTGACTTTACCCAAGAGCTCGGCTGCTGCTGCCTTGATAATGAAGAGAAATCCTAATCAGTTTTGGCACTTTGCTAGTGGCTCTGTTACCAAACAGCAAACGGAAGACGAAAATTTACGACTCCGACCCTGAACAAATTTCCTTCCATCCTATACTGCTGCCAATAATAACAAATACACATATACATATAGAGAGATACAGTATATAGTATATAGCGGTAGATATATACAGAAAGAAAGAAAGGGAAAAGGCAGGTAGCGCTAGAAAAATATATAACCAATCGACCGCCTGCCGCTGTTGCTGCTGTGTGCAAGTCTACAAAGAGAAGAGAACAGAAAAAAAAATGGGAGCCCCGCATCGGCACAGTTGGGGGCCATCACTTTAACAGAATAACGGGGGGTAACCCAACAGACATATTGAGCTTCTAATATAACGGTTGCAACAACGAGTCTCAAAATGAATTGGTTTGCAATTAAAAAACTTGCGATCAAATGATATGAGTATATCCGGTTCGACTGGTAGTACTGATTGATAGATGAGCTACTAATTCTTTTCTTTTGTTATTTATTTATTTATTTATTTATTCATTAAAAATTTCTATTTTATGGTTACACGCTTGAGAACGGACCAATATTCTTTTTTTTTAACAAACACTCGGCGGAGCTCAAGAGAGACGCCGAGAGAGAAAAATAAAACGCGCTAAAAAACCACATGATGATGGCTGTAAAAAGCTGTTATTCATCGGATATATACTATACGAGGACAACAACAACAAACAAACACACCATCATCATCATATGCCCCAAACTTCTTTTTTTTTTTCGTGTTCTTACCACCCACCACCCTCTTTCTTCCCGACTCCTCTCCTACCATTTATCTGTCTATATTCTCTACGTGAGCTGTCATGTCGTGTTTGCTCAGCAATCTAAAACCTGCGGTCGGTAAAGTTTTGTGATGATGAGTCCCGCGAGAGAGGACAGAAAACAGCGCGCGACATCGCGCAACGGCTGCCAATGGCGGGAAACAACACGGTAAAAAATAAATAAATAAATAAATAAATAATCATCAAACAAAAGGAGGGAAATGAACGCGACATGTACAACGTCGTGTGAAAAAAATAAAAATATAAGACAAATATGGGAAAAATCGAATCGAAATTCAATCGAAAATTCACATCAACAGCAGCAGCATAGAAAAACTTCTTATTTTGATGATTATTACTATGAGGGAAATGGGCAAGCAGCAACAAGAGAATTTGATAGGGAGAGACTATAGCAAGCGGACGGTTTGCGTCAGTTTAAATCAGAAACCCCACGGAGCCTGTGGTGATGGATGAGCCTTATAGTCTAACTCTAAGAGTTGAACTGCTCCTTCCTGTCTATATAATACGCTACATAGGCCTATACACATGCATATGGATACTCTTCACCCCACAGCACAACACACACCCAGTGGATGGATGACGGTGAAATGCAAATGACCACACCGAAAGAAAAGAATAACGAGAATTCTCCAATTTTTTTTGGGGGGGGGGGGGTTTCTTCTTTTCTGTTGTGGTCTTGTAGAGAGAAGACAAGTGAACCAAGATTGAAGATGATTTGATTGGTCTCGCCTATCTGTGTGTGCTGTATTGTGTTACATTAAAAAAACTAAAAAGAAGGAATCGAACAGCAGCAGCACCATCTATATATATATAAATAATTTCTATTCTCTTATTCTGATTATTATATTATTTCCCTTTTTTTTGGGAGCCTCTTTTTTTTTTCATTTGATGGCGGCAATTGCCGTGTCTTATAGACATAGGCCTAGATAGTAGTCAGAGTCGTATAGTGTTGTATACTGTTATATACTTGTACACATCAAAGAGATAGAGGAACTCTACTAGATAGATATAGCAGCAGCTAGACAAGGCGCCAGTTGGCCTCCTCGCCTATAACTTCGACAGGTGACTAACTTATGGGTTTTTTATATAGCCCGCCTTCGCCTTTTTGACTCTCGGTGCTGCAAGTCTATATACCTCCGACGGAGCGGCGGCAGAGCCCCTTTTTTTTTGTTCTTTTCTTGTTTTTAAAAAGAAAAGTGGATTTTATTTTATATTTATTTTTTTTCTCTTATTTCCCCCCTTGTACATAAAATAACATTTCTTTGAGGTTCTCTTTTTTTTTTTTTTAGTTGTTGTATTATTATTATTATATTTCTACGTTTCTTCTTCTACTTTTGACTTTTGCCAGAAGCGCGTCCAGCCCAGCGGGGGGGACTGCCTTTACTTCTTTTGCTGCCTCTATAGCTGCTTCTGCTGCTGTGTTGATGATGATGATGATGGTCATGATGATGATGATGAAGGCCAATCTTCTTCTTCTTCATTCTTTCTTTCACTTTTTTTTTGTTCATCTCTGAACGAAATTCTTGTCTTTACTTTTCAAGGTGAATCGAATTCAATCGACGAATTTCGATTGACAATCCTCTCAACTCGCGGATGTGACAACAATATTTTAGAAAAAAACAAGTCAAGAAAGAGAAAAAAGAACAAAAACAAAGAGCTATCTAGCTGTGTTGATGGCCTATATAAAGCACAGCAGTAACGTTTTGTGGTCTGACAATTCCCTGTTGTTTTCAAACTCTTATTATTCAGAGAAACTGTTATTTTCAACTGCTGGCGGTATGCGAAATGTGCCAACAACAAAAGAACAAGAAAGAAGGTTGTTGCGCAACTGATGTGCTTTGGATGGATGGATGGATGGATGGATGGATGAAAGAAAAACACGTCAAGAAGAAGAAGAAAAGTTGTGTCATCGTTGACTTCCGCGGTCGCGCCCTATTTTACACGTCTACAAAGAGCGAAAGGAGAAGGAATTTTTCGGGTAGGTCGGCATATCGCAAGAAAATAATATCATTACGTCAAATACTGTGGCGCAACACATCACGGCCTATTACGTTATATATAAATAGAGAAATGCATTGGCTTTTTAAGTGTAAAACGACTCGTCTAAAGTGACTTTGCCCGTATAAATTGAACGAAAGAGGAAAAAAAGATAAACATTGGCACTTGTGTGCGTTTGACGATGTGGTTGTGTGTGTGTGTGCGCACATATTAGCTCTCTCCAAACGGCACAGAAGCAGTAAGCAATATTTAGTGAATGACGGAATGATGAGATGCTTTATGATTGTTTGCTGTTCGGATGGCGCTTATATCTATACACACACATATAAGAAAGAAGGAGCCACTTGAGTTACAAAAACCAACAAAGACGTTGGGAGCCTCTCATCCATTCAATTCCGAAAAACATACTACACAAACTCCAAGCTCATCCTGCAGCACACTAGACTCTTTTCATTTCAAAATGCCATCAAAAGTTTTTTTTCTTCTTCTTCTTTTCTCGGCTGCTGCTGCTGCTCTTACCTGGCGACTCCGCCTCTTTCTCTTCTGCTGTGCTGTGTGTCTCAAAGTGAAAAGATTGTGCGCAAATCCCTTTTGTGTCCCTCTGTAGGCCTAGTGTCTATACGCTATATAGGCCTATACACACATTGTGTCTATATAGGCCGCCGCCGCCGTCTCTTGTTGTTCCTCTTATATCCGCGATGACGGAATCAAGTGATGAAAATCGGCTTAAGAGAACAAACATTATCGTAGCTCGCTGAAAAACTATTAGACGGTACATGTGGCGACAACTGTTTGCTCGTCGATGACCCCCCCCCCGTTCTGTTATTGTGTTCTCTCTTTGTGGGTGTGTGTGTGTGTGTGTGTAACAAAAAAAAGCTGAGGGGGCTTTAATACACGTCCTGTATATAATACAGTAGGTGTCAAAAGGTGCGGTCTAGTTTGCCGGTCGTGTCCATTTATCGACAAGAAGAAGAAGAGGGATGCTGTTTGACAGTTGATAAGAAGAGAAAATGACAGGGAAAACTGCAGCTGGTTTGACATCACACAATGACCGACGACGACGCTGCTATAATACCCACTAGCTAGGCTACTAGCTAACGCGCATTAAACCTATTTTGGAATCGCCTTTTTGTCTCGATTCGCTTCTTCTATTCTATTCACTCTCTCTAAATAGAATGTAAACCAAGGTCCAGGTAAAAAGCATCAGCAGGATGTTATCCGAGCGTTTCCTCCTCCTCCCCCCCCCCCATTGACATTTCCGCTATAATCCGCCACTTTTACATGTGTGTCATCATGGATTTGCAACAATATCTGCTCTGTGTGATGATGTCACTCTCAATCGAAACAGACGTGTCTATTCTATTCAATCAGGAAACAAAAAGAGGAAACTTCTGTTGACGATGGGATAGAGAGAAAAACACTCACCGGCTTTTACAGCACCCAAACACTATCAGCAGAGAGAATATTATACGATAGCTACATAATAATAATAACTAAGAATAATCAGACTAGAGCTTTAGGAATATATATATATATACAGTTCTTGTTTACGGTTATAGGTCCCAGCTCGACGACGACTGTACCATAAGAACTATAGGCAAAGACCTCGGTCGTCTCATCGATCACCATCCAACAGCCTTTTATATTCGAGGCCCTTGAGTCGGCCGCAGAAGGTTAGGTTAAAAACGTATAGATCATCAGCCGCAGCTGGGAATAAATTTGAATAACCCAAACACAGTCAGTGTTTCTCTCTCTTCTTCTTCTTCTTCTTTTTCTTTCCTTATTCTCTCTTTTAGGATTTTCTCCCCTTAAGAGTTCAACAGCAGTGGCAACGTAATATACATCTCCAACTCTTCTTCTTCTTCTATGAACTTGTATACGCAGACGCCGTTCAGTGGAAAACCAACTCGCCACCATCGAAAACTGTTTCAACTGAACTGCAAATTGTGTCTGTGGCGTTATTATAGGCCGCGTGCCAGACGAAGGATATAGCCGCCGGTTGATTATGCATTTCGTTCTATTTATTATACACTAACGAAAAAATAAAAATATATATAAAATATCCCAGGAAAATATAGAGGCAGTTTTATAGTTTAGAGACTAAACCGCTGGGCTGAGGTTAGACATAGGCCTATAGATAATGTTCACACAGTGACACATCCAACGTGGAATGAATAGCTCCAATCATGCCAGAAGCAGTATACCTCGATTCTAAGCTGGCTATACGTTGTGTAGTATAAAAGGAAATGTGTTGAATCGGGTGACGGAACTGATTGCCCATCGTCGACAATCCAGCCAGCCAGCAGAGAGATTTCCAAACGGTTCGCGCTAATCATATCAGAAATATAGGCCGACAAATCGATCGAAGGCAAAAACTATTCTATACATTTTTCTGTTGAGTTTCATATGTAGGCCCACATATATATAGGGAGAGAGAGAGAGATCAACATGCATGCACGGGCATCATATGCTCGTTGTAACTATGCGAAGCTGCTGCTGGCCAAAGTAGAGAGAGACTAATCCAATATTCAACAGTCGGACTCGAAAGAAGGGGAGAGACCCGTGTTCATTCTACTGTGCTCTAATCGCAAATGAGCCGAATAATCTAAAGAACCGGACAAATTGCCACGGCCATCACTCTGACTCGCCTTGATGGCAATGCATCCGCAATTCTAAACAGCCCAACTCTTGTGTGTGTGTGTACAACTCCTCTCTCTCTCTCTCTCTCTATTTCTAGTTTCAACTCAGAGAGATAAATTTGCCCTTGGCTTGCTTCTATGTTGCCTTGGCCACCAAATACAAAAAGCATCCGCCAAATGAGGCGCGAATTCCACACACACACACACACACAAAAAAAGTTAAGGAAACTTTTATTTTGTTTTCGTAATTTTGGTGGAGCCTTTCAACCGTTGACTCGTGTCGGAAGAGATGAGGGACACACAGAAAAAAACCTTTTTTTTTTTTATTATTATTTTCAAAGAAGATGCGGGGCCCAGCGCTGGCTTCATTAATATCAATCGACAAGGCAGCACTAATGCGAATCAAAATTATTCTCACTTGGCAAACCAGCAGCTATCTTTATACAGTTTATAATAGACGACAACCTTTTCAAATGGAATGAATTTCCAACGTCGGAGAAAAAAAAAATAAAAAATAGTTTAGTTGAACCTAATAAGGCCTATATATATATACCAAGTTATAGGCTGCTGCTGTGGCGTGTCCAAATGGCGTTTATTATACGGAAATTTGAGTTCAGGGTAAGGTCTCAAACCACCAGGAGGGCACCTTATATCTTATAGAATAATATAAGAGGGGGCAATAGGGTGACACAGAATGGTGGGGGGTGCTAGATTTTTATGGCGACAAATTTGCCACTATGTATCGCACACAACAGCCATCACGGAACGGAAAAAAAAACGCGGACCCTTATATATAGACTCTGGTGTGCGCGACGCCTCGATCGACGCCGCAAAAACACAATAGGACAACAATATCCCTGCGTGTGTGTTGGCACTGCGCAAGGATAACATTTGTACGTACCATTTTTTTTTGTCTACACTTTTGTATGTGTTCCCCTCTTTTTTTTTCTTTCTTTCTCTCTTCCTTTCTATAGTAGTGAAGTAATATTTTTATCAATGGGTCCTTATTTGACACTTCATCGACCTGGGCTACAAGCTCTGATGTGTTATGTTTCATGGATTCAATAATAAGAGAAACCGTTTGGATTCTATCCTACCGCATTTTTTTATTTTATTTTTTCATGAAAAAGTTTTTTCTTTTCTCTGCCGAAAACAAAATGCGATGGGGAGAGACACGCACGGCACTTTATAACATAGAAATGAACATTCGACGCCCAATACCATTTTTTTTTAATACTACGCCAAAGTTGTTAAAAAAATAAAAACAAATTTCGGAGGAAATTCTGTTTTTTTTTTTTTTTGGTTTTTCTCTGTGTGTGCGAAGCGCTCGATTGCATTTCATTTCCAATTATATGATGTCCTGTTAACATCTACTACTATCAAAGGTGTTAAATATTATTAAATACACACACATAAGCCGAGAAGAAGAAGAAAATGCCCGGGCGTTTCATGCCATTAAACGGAATTGTTTTGGGTGTTTGTTATTTTGTCTACCTTATACTTAAACTCTACTTTTTATTTATATATACGTAGAAAGAGAGAGAGAGAGAGAGACCACTTGTACAAATGGGACGAGAGAATTGGTCGTTTTTTTCTTTTGTTTTTCCACATTTAAAGAGCAGCAATAGGGAGAGAGAGAGAGAGAGAGTGGTAATATGTTTATAAAAGCGGAAACGGCGACGACGGCGACGCAAGGTCCCGGTATTTCTCTTCGTCGTCGTCGAGGGGAAAGAAGAGAAAAGAAAGAAAAGAAAAAAACGAATTTCCCATAGACACGTTATAAAAAGGTAAAACCTAATATGCACAGATATTAGGGGCCCGGTTTGTAAGATGATTTCGATTGGCGTTATTATTCGATGGGAATGAAAAGAAAATCAGGAGGTTCCTAGTTCCTTATTGTTGGTCAATCGCGCATTCAAGGAGTCGACTGAGATTACACAATGCAATAAAAAGATATCGGAGAAATGTATTTTTTTTTCTTTAAAGAAAAATAATAAAAAAAACTATTTTGATACGTTATTAATATCGACTGGATATACTGTACACATATGTGCTGGAGGCTTTTTTTTTCCTCCTGAGGGAAACAAGAGAAGAAGAAGAGAAAACGTGGACCCCACAGGCTCATTCACATGATAATAGAAGGAAAAAGAATAGGAGAAAAAAAAAGGGGATGAAATCACCCTCGGCTCTAGGTAAAGCACAGCCGACACAAACAGCATAGATATACGTTTGGGTTTGGCTTCGAATGTAACACAGACTCTAAAAGATATAGAAAAAAAAGACACGCAATCTTCTCTTCTTATTCTTGCATATTATCCCATCCGACTCTGAGACGCAACAAACAAAACAAAAAAAGAAAAAGAAAAATCTGATTGAATTTTCTTCCGATTTCCGAAAATTGATTTTCAAAATGAATCAAACGAATGATGACATGACGTCGAGAGATTGGATGGATCACATCAGATTAGCCAACGAATGAGTCGCTTATAGTTGAGCCTACCCTTTTTTTAAAAACTGTGCTGGTTTGTTTTTATGTTTTTTTGTTTCTCTTCTCTTTTTCGGGGGGGGGAGGCAGGACACCCTGTACATGTAGGGGGAGTCGTTGGAGGATGACCGCCCCCTTCCGGTTGGAGGGGGGATATATCTGCGTTACACACGGCACGAATAAGAACGAGAGATCCCCCGCGCGGTTTTGATGCGCCGCCCGGGTCCCAGAGCGGTTTAGAGGAGCTTCTGCTACACACCGCGCGTCCATTTATTCACATTTGTGTCGGTTCGAATCGGAAATTCCGAGCGTGATGGAGAAATACATTTTCTCTCGGCTGCACGGCGGCGGCGGCGGCGGCACGACGAATAAGTAACACGACCATTTCGTATAAATATTACTCAACACAACACAGTGCACTCCTGCAGGATATTGTGTACAGTAAGAGGCCAGGGCAGCTGTCTCATTAGACTCTCGACTCTCTCTAGGCGCCATCCAACGGTTTTTATTTGACTTCGCTACGCTCCTTCCGCTGAACAGTTTCACGTAATGAGTTTGAGAGAGAAAGAAAACCAACTTTTTACACACCGTATTTTTTTAAAAAATTAAAAAGGAATGGCGACTTTTAGGTCTTCTCTCACACGCCTTTGATTGTGTCACTGCAACGCGCACATTTATATAATGCGCCAGCGTTTTACATTCCGTCAATGTTTGTGAAACGAAAGACTTGATTGTGTTGTCATCTGAAGCCTTTTGATATTTCACCCTTTTTTTTTTCTCCTTTTATATTTGTGAGCCGCAACTTGTTTGCGCTCACTTTTCAAATTTGATATGAGACGGGGAGAGTGGAGACAACGGGGTATCCGCTTCTTGGTCAATGCCGGCGACAAAGACTTTGCTATACGTAACTTGTAATATACTGTCGATCGAATTTCAAAGTTGCAAATAAGGTTAATCATTATTATGGTCAATTTCATTTTCTCTCTTCTAGAGATGTGTAATCATGATGGAAAAAGAAGAAAAGAAATGAAATCGAAATAATAAGAAATGATTATTTAATTGCCCAATTGGGCCGATTTCTAATATACGGACGGCCTATCCTAGTTCTGAACTGGAACACGTACAACTTTTATTTTATTTTTTTTTGTTTCTTCTTTTCCTGATTGAACCCCCATATGTTGGCTGCTGGCCGCTTCTGCTGCAGCTACTTTTCTTCTATTCTCTCCGACTACTTTCATGGCCTTATTGTCTCGAAGTCTTGGCTTGAGGCCATCTATCGACTATGGGGCTATTAGTTCGGCAATAACTGATGGGAGATTTAAGAGACCGACAGTTCAACTTGGATTTTTTCTTTTCGTTTTTACTTTCCTCGACGGGTTTTTTTTTCCTGTGCAGAGTTTTGTTGTGCCTCCATAGAAGAAAAAGGAAAAAGAAACAAGAGACCTTGATGAGTTAGTTGTATACCTTCTTTGAAGGTTGATGCGAGTCGGAGTTATGCCCTTCATTCGCTCTGTTCTTTCTCTTTCTGTTGTTGTTGTTGTTGTTGTTGTACCTGACTCTGCACGCAATGCAGGCGACACAAGACGACGGTTTAGTGTAACCCCGGTAACAAAAAAAAAATAAGTTAACGACAGCTCAGAAATTCCTTAGGCCGCAATTATTTTCCGCTGTACCGCAAGAAGAACTGAAGAAGAGAAGAATCTAAAAAAAGCTCACAAAACTTTTGTTTCTTCTTTTGACACAGTTTTTTTCTCGGCCGCATTCAGCAGTGTGTCAAGTGCACAAACAATTGCTGTTTGTGCATATAACACACACACACACACACCGACATCTATCAAACGGCTTGAGGGGATTGCACGCAACGTTGAAAGGGAAAGAAAAAATAAGTGAACAACAAATCCAGGAACTGTGATGGCACAACACGACAGGACGGAGGTTGAGGAGCATTGCGCCATGTGTCTACGCGCATATGTATTCACATCAAAGATAATTAGATTGAACTGGTATACCGGTGAGAAGAGGGTTTTTCCATCAAAGAAGAACAAAAAGACAAAAACCCGTCAGAAACCTCAAGAATTGAACCATTCTTGAACGCCGAAAAGAAAAGTAGAAAAAAAAAAACCCACGTAAAGTAGAAAATGGAAGATGATGAGGAATATAAGAAAAGAAAATCAAGTGTGTGTGTGTGTGTGTGTTGAGCTGTGGTTCTGAGACGAAAGACAAGAAGAAGAAGAAGAAGAGGAAAAAGGCATCAACTGTTGATAATGGTGTGCCTGTTTGTGACACGCTGGCATGATCGAGTGGCAGCCAGCGAGAAATGAAGGGAAAAGATGCGCTAGCTGCTCAGAGGGCAAGTTTGGAACGAACGAAAAGGATAGAAGAAGAAGAAGAAAGAAAACGAAAACTGGAGGACCCATGGGCGCCACACAGCTAATAAGCCCACGGCTGGCGGCCAGCATCTTACCACTAGAATTATTACTTAGATATATTTCAAATTTACTAAAACAATTTATTTTTGGCGACCGTTTTCCTTTCCGTCCAAAAACAAAAACAAGCAAAATTCTTCTTCATTGGTGGCTCGTTATAACAACGGGGTGGTCTAAAACCGTTTAATTGTTTGTATTGTTACACGAAAGAATCAGAAACATTCCAAAAAAAGAGAAATAGTTGTGAGATGATTAGAATCGTGTATAATGATCCAATCATCGTCATCGAGTTAGTTTGTTTCTTATCTATTAGAAACATTTTCTTCTCTTGGCGCCTATAGTATATCATTTTTGTATATATTTGATGGCTTGAAGGAAATGATGAACGAAATATCACATGGCAGAGAAAAAGGTCATCACTGCGGATGCGCATCCATCAACAGAAAACCTTTCCAACGCCAACGCTGGCTGCTGCTTGTGGTGGTGGTGCGTTAGACTTAATAATAATAATAATCATTCTAATATGTACAGCGGGTGCAAAATAGAGTTAACGCGCTCACACATACCCCAAATAGATTGAGATCGAGAAGAATCTCAACTTAGGAGGGGGTGCACAGCACTAAAAGTATTTATGGTGTACAACAAAACACATTCGTTTCCCATCTTGTCTCTCTTATCTTTGCACAAAAATCTTGTCCCTTTTTTGGTGGGCCTCTCTTTTTACAAGGTGACAAGTAGCTCCTGCTCCTGTCTATATCCCCCTCGCTTGAAAAGTGTCGTTTTCCCTTCTCTAAATAGTCGACGACAAGATCTTTTATTTTGACAATCTTGTTAAAACAAGGATATGCTCGTTTCCCTATTATAGGCTCTCACATTTGCTACACCCAGGACACACGGAAAACAATTTCAAGAGAATCATCAGCATAGAGTAGCTGGTTATTAACATTGTTTCACATGAATTTCGTGTGTGTGTTTGGATTTTGAGCTTGTGCGCTTTTCTTAATGATCTTATATATAGCTGCAGCATGCGCTAAACGACCTTAACTACCAAGACGATGATTTGTTTTTTCTATATACGAAAATGTTGGTATATTGTTAATTTTCGTTTTTTCTGTTTTGTTTGCGGTTCAAATATACGATGGGCCGAAAGGGAAGAATCCTCCTCTGCCCGCAATAATTTCTGTTATTTTTGTTTTTGGCGTTTGATCACGCAACGACATGACGGATGGAAAAATTCATCCGCTCCAGAGAGCCTCTTTTATTTTATTTTTTTTATTTTCTCTCTTATAAATAAACTCACGCGTCCAATTGTAATAGTTATTTGTCTTATTTCTCGTTCCAGCACATAACGTGTTGTTGTTGTTGTTTTTTAATCGCATCCATCCTTTCATTTTGAGGGGACTATTTTGATTTGTTCCTTTATTTTCTTTTGATTTATTCTTCCTTTGCTCTGTCGTGATCGGTTCGATATTGGATAACCGGGGGCCTATAATCAACTGACGTATAGGGACGTATATTTTATTTATATACGAGAGAGAGAGAGCAGAGACCTGATTTAATGCATTTGCCTGTACACCGTTTGATCACATCAATATAATATAATCAACTCAAATGCATTCGTGTGTATAGATTTCTCTCCCCCTATCTCCCACTATTATGCATCTAAATGCATATGCAATGGCCGTACGGGACTGTATCTAACTAATATCAAGTCATTAGAATGTAAATCAATGAACGACCAAGAGCCTGCTGCTCCTGCTGGTCGTCTACTGACTAAATATGAAACAAAACGAAAGAGAAAGAAACAAAAAAACAAAACAAAAACCTTTTTATTTTCTTATTTCCAGACTTCTTCGTTTCTTTCTTTTTATGTCGGATAGCACGAGAGGTTTTTTAAAAGGGAAAAGGGCCGACAGTGTCGAGAGAGTCCAGAAAGTCTGAGGTAAAAAGAAATAAAATTGGTAAAAAAAAAAAAAAGGAAAAAAAAAAGGTGTTTGGAGCCGGTGATGATTATACCATCGAGCGGCGAGGTCAAATCCTCTCTCATCTTCCTTTTTGTTTCTTTCTCTTTCTCTATAAAAGATATATACACACAGGCTACTTTTTTTTTTTCGCTGGGATGTTGTTGAAGAGAACCCTGGCCCTATAACATGCTGAAGCAGAATATACTGAACCTAAAACATCAGTACACAGAGCTTGAGAGGATCCCTTAGAAGGAAGCGGCGGCGCCGAGTGGTAGAAGGAGGCGACCGTCTGTCTCACCCCGGACCAAATGAGTTCGTCTGCGCGCAGGGTCGGAGAAACAAAAATCAAAAATGAAAAAATGGGAAAAAAAAAATATAAACAGAACAAGGAATCGCTCGGCGTTCGGTATGAGTTCGGCAGGCCCAATATTCTCTCAACACAAACGAGCAGAGTCAATTATTAAACGCACGGGGCGCTGCGCACTCGCACACACAACGATCGTTTAAAAGAGAAGAAAAAAAGGGAGAAACAAAAATATAATCGTTAAAAAAATGATTTTATTTTATTTTCCAGTTGGGATGAGGGAGAAGAAGAAGTTAAAAAAAAAAACTATGACCGCGCTCAGCACTGATCACATTCTTCTTCTTATTACGACTATTTATTTATAGCGCAAAATTGGGGCCTATTTGATTTGTTCTCTTCATTAATATCAAATGAATACTCTTGGTCAAAAAAGTAACGACACAATTGTTTTCTTTGAAAAAAAAAAAAAAAAAATCTAATTAAATCAATTGACGACTTACCGATTTGTCGTGAATGACGGCAGCCGTCGGCTGGCTGTGCGGGTACAAACCGGCACGGGTCAACATTCCCGGTACGTCTGTCAACATTGTAGAGGGAAAATGTTCTTCTATTTCTTTTGACTTTCTCAACTCGGCTATTATTAGTTTTCGAACAAGTTTTCACACTTAGCGATTTTGCTCCTTTTTTTCCAACGTAAAACTGATTGGCTTTGACGTCTGTAAAATAATCAGACGCAGGAGAAGAATCACTCGACGAATAATCAACTTCGTAAGACAAACAATTGGATGACGAAATCGCGTCGCAATTTGGCAATTCACTTGGATTGGGTCTTGATGATGTGACACGACGACGAGGGAGGTCAAAGTTGACACTTAATGAAATGGAAAACAATCCCACAAATCACCGAATTGAAATCAAATCAAAAAGATGACAAAACCGACACAGTCCCAATGGGGTACGGCAACAATGTTGAGCACTTGAAAGAAGAATGTGTATGGTGTATGGTGTTGGGATAGTCGAAAAAGATGATGATGATGATGAACGTAGAAGAGCAAATAAAATAGTGAGACAGAGAGAGAGAGAGAGAGAAAAGAGCTGCGGCCCGCACTGGACGCCGCTTCAGCAAGTTCTGACGAGAGTTGCAGTGCTGGAATCGCTGGTCTTTCGTTTCTCGTGGCCAGCAACAGCAACTACTCGAAAAAGGAAGAAGAAAAAGAAGGAAGAAGAGCAAAAAGGGAAGAGGGGAGGTACCTATCAACCACCTCCTTTTGGGGTCCTTTTTTTTCTTTTTTCTTCTTCATCGTCCTCCCAGCTCTGCGGGGGGGTGGTGAGGGGAGTCAACGAAAAGAATTGGAGGATGGCACCAACACAACAAGACAAGAAAACAAAGAAGAAGAAGGAAAATCAAAAATGGTGGAAAGTATAAACCCAACCCATCCCACCACCCCTTCAGGAGGTGTGGCGAAGATGAGGGGCGTTCGTTGGGCGTCTCCCACACGCACGTACGGCACTGAGAGGCACGGGCAGAACCCCCCCCCCCCCCCTAAAAAAAAATCCTCCAACCCACCCATTCCCCATAACAAAAAAATACAAAAATGGGAAAAAAAACACCAACGTTTTTCAAGGAGGACGTTGGTGGGTGGGAACTGGATGGGGGCACTAGCGTCATAGAGAGGCGACCTTACGGGCAACAATTGGAGGAGGGCTGGAACCAATGATGCCGAGAGGACGGTCCCACTCGTTCACTCCTCCTACTCCGTCCATCCATAAGGAGAGTTGGACGAGAGAGGAAAAAAAATACCATGCCATGTGGAAAATAAATAAATAAATAACGAAATGTGTGTCTTGTCTATACACATTCATTCGATATGAATATAATAAGCTCCACCTTCTTACGTACATTTATAAGAAGACCAAAAAAGGGGAAATGGTTTTCCTTGTTGTACACGACAGAATTTTGTAGTTCTCATTTGATCACTTTTGCATAGATACGAACAAGCTAAATGACGATGATTATCGACATAGACAACATATTAAAGTTTAAGAATCTCCTCATCATTTCCATCATCATCAAATTCTCCAGTTGGTGGGGGCGTGAGAAAACAGAAAATGATTGACACTCGAATCAAAGAAAATAGAATTTAACCAAATTTAACCAAAGACGTGATGAATGTGTGTGTGTTTGGTTTGGAACGACGAAACAAACACTCACGCTCGCTCCCGATTTTCGTTGCGAGACAAAAGTCAGAAAGAGTTGCTGTCACTCGAGGGAGGGTGGGGGGGGGGGGACCCGTCTGGAGGTAGGAGGAGGATCGAACCACACCTTCTTTGACTCCCACATCCTCCCCCTTCCACCCCCGAGCCCACCCTCTATGTCTCCTCCCTCCTCCTCCTCTTTCACGAGACGAGAGAAATAGCTGCTCTCTATAAGCAAAAAGAAGCAGCTAGACTTTTTCCTTATAAACATTATTTCTTTTTTTTTCGACTGTTTGATATCCTTGTCACCTTTTTATATGATGTGTGTGTATAGTATATTATATAGTAGAGCTCGGCGTACGTACATATAACAGCAGCCCAGGAGCGATACATTATAATGGACGTGGTGTGGTGGCGGTGTAGGCGCTTTCCTTGACTTCTATTTTCAAATGTATACCTGCTCGGCGTTCTTTTTATTTTTTTAAATATTTATATAACTGGTGTGGCCGCGGCCAAAACTGTCATCTCGTCAATCGCCACCTTGCCAACGATTTGTTATATTATTATTATTATTATTAAAAAACGTCAGAATATTATTATTATTCGTGTCGTGATGACGTTTGCGATTCCTCCCCTTAAAGAGAAAAAAACAAAACAGAAAAACAAACAATTTTTGTTATAAGAAACTTGTCTGTTTATTTTGCATATGCGTCAGCAGGACGTTTATCAATTCAATTCAAAACTGATTCGATTTCACGGGTCGTCCGGTTCATTGTCGACCCGTCTTACCTTTTTATATATTTTAACCGCCCCAACTTCACCCTCTCTCGTCTATGTGGAGAGAAAGAAAAGGAATTTCACTCAAAGTATAAGGAGGAAATGTGATCCGTTTGGTGATCCGTTTTGGAGACTTGAGACGATCGTCGAGAAGTAGAGAGGAAGGGGGGAGGGGAATGTTATAGGCGGATATGAAGAATAATCCTCTTTCTTCAGTAGGTATTATAATTCTTTGTAGCATCAACAAAAGGCAATCGTTTGAAACGGATGTTTATAGAGAACTACGGCGACTTGAATCAATGTACATTTTCATACGTATATTGCGCTGTTGCTCATATATCGCCATTTTTTTTTTTCTATTAATTTTCTTGAAGAGATTCATCTGCCGACAAGCGTGAGAACAACGACAAAATGGTAAGAAGAAGAAGAAGAAGAAAAAAGACAAAGTCATGCTCGCAGAGGTTCGTCCTCCCAATTTCCAAAAGGGAATAATGCCGACCCGTCTTCTTCTACCCATTTAAGATTTTAAACTTTATTATCATTATTTTCTTCCCTTTTGGCCATTCAAATTCTCTTGTTGTAGCCTATAGACAAGGCGATATATTTTGATAGCGAGTTGTTAAAAGAAGAAAAGAGCGGACTGGACTGCAGCAGGAGCAGCGGCTGTTGTATATTACACACAGTTGTTGCTGGAACAAGACCAACAGCTAATCATCTCAGCCACCAAAAAGGCGCATATATACATAGCGCCATAATCTTTCTATCCAGCATCAGCAGCTCACCAGATAGAAAGAAAGACGAAAAATTGAGTTTTTTCTTTCGTCTTCTTCTTTATTACATTTTTCATTTATTTATTTATATTTAAAAAAAAAAATGCTATTTCAAATAGAGAGAGAGAGAGAGAGAGAAGACATTGCTGGTCACGGTCCGACAGGAAGAGCCAAACAGCTGCCGCGCTTCTTCTTCTTCAATCTACGTGAGTCGAAAAATATATTTTATTTTTTAACGACTAAATAACGATGGAAGGGATTCTTGGAAGGCGGCCGACAGATGTCACTCTCCAACGGCCAAAGCCCATCCATTTGTTACTGACGGCATTAAAAAAAATGAAATTTTCACTTTGATGAACAAAATAGACGCAAGCAGTAATAAATAAATGCATATCGCTGAAGGAAACCAACTAAACTTGATTGTTCTTGCTGCTGATTTTGACCTTTGAATTGAACCAAAATTGAGAGATATAACCTTTGCGTGATGAACTGCGTGTGACCTGACGAAATGCGCTGTGAGAATTTCCCGAATCAAACGACATTTTTCAAATATAATATCATCATCATCAAAAAATCGTAGAATCACTTTGATATCGCGTTACACTATGCACAATGTGTATAACTGACTGCCAACAGACCTATACGTCACTCAAGTTTAAAGGTCTTGTGCTGCGAACTTGCTGAACTTAGAGAACGTAAGGACTTTGATGTCATCAACTCAATACATTGTGAATGTGAGAACGACAGCAAAGAAGAAACAATCCAATCCGCATCTCATCAACTACAGAACGCATTTTTTTCT
This sequence comes from Daphnia galeata, assembly GCA_030770115.1. NCBI lineage: Eukaryota > Metazoa > Arthropoda > Branchiopoda > Diplostraca > Daphniidae > Daphnia > Daphnia galeata. The sequence continues at coordinate 1,840,385 of CM061121.1, forward strand.
CTTTTTTTTGGGCTCACTAATATCCAAATTTTTCTGTCTGATGTTGTTTAAATGGAATTTCTGATTTGAGCACGACGCTGCTGGCCTCTATAAGAATCCCAGAGACGCGTACCGTGAGGTTAATTATGTTTTCCAAGTTTCCAGCCAATACGAAGCGAGCTAGGATATAACGGAACGCCGTGCATGGCGCCCATTTTTATTTATAAACTTATTTAGAAGCTCCTTTGTGCTCCGTTGCGTCGTTTCCTCGCTCGTTTATTACACATCCACATGTACTCAAACTCACGTAGGTACCTTTTACAGCCTATGTGTATACTATGGGATACACGCTGAGGCGTCGCATTGAACCAATCGCGCTCGACGTGAACAACTCGACCACCAAAAAAAAAAAAAACCAAAAAGGGGGACGAGAGAGAGAGAGAGAGAGAGAGAGAGCAATAAATTGTGTTCATCCGCTGCTGGCGCGTTTTTATATCATATATACAATATATAAATACGGAATGACTGACTCTTTAATAATAATGTAATAGTTGATTGCAGCGGGACTACTATACACTCACATGTATACACAGCAGCCGAGCACGCGGCATTTGACGCTATTACAATCACGTACTACCAGCACAAAATAAGTAGAATAGATGATCACAAAGGAGACAGTGGGCGATGTATAATACAGCCTGGCAAAGTCTTCCGCCATTGGCAATTTCAAAATAAATAATAATAATAAATGAAAATTTCTCTCCCCCCCCCCCGCCTAAAAAAATTCCAGTCGACACGCCACATAGATACACGTATAGTATATACTGTTGTGTTTGTTATTGTTGTTGTTTTGGTGGGGGATTTTAACTGGTTGGTTCCCAGCAAGAGCGGCTTGATGGCGCCGCCTGCACCACATGATTATCATTTTTTTTTTTAAAATATATTTGGCGTCTTCGTTGATTCCCATGTATAAACAAGTGAAGTTCTTCCTTTGACTCCTCCCCGTGCTCTTCATATATATCCACGACGAAAAAGAAAAAAAAAACTCTTTTGCGCGTCGCAATTTGACCAATATAAATCATCGCGAGCGCATGACTGCGTGTTTCTCTTGGTTTCTTTTTGCTTTCTACATTATATACGTAAAGCGGACGAGAAGCTATAGGGATTTTTTCGTAAGAAAATAGTTCTTTCTTTCTTCCTTTCTTTTGCCGTCATGCTCCGTAAAATGAAACGGCAGCGAAAGATTATTGGCCGGGCTTTTCGCGTCTTATATTAGTATTTTCTTTTTTGTTTTTTTTTCTGAATGCATTATTTACAGTATGTAATCACGACAACTTAAAAACATGATTTATTTGAATGAGTCTTAAAGTTATTTTTCGTTGCTACTCTACATTAGAAAATGTGATATTATTTTATAATTTCTCATATGATAAGTTATTTGGAATTTTCTCCGGATCCTTTCGCGGGGGTTAACGTTGTATAGTCAAATGAAAAAAAGAGTTTTTTTTTTTTTCCCGAGCTCTTTGAATTTATAATTAAAGGTTTGACGTCAACTATATATACGAAGTCACTGTGCCCATCAGTCTGCTTGAGTTTTTATAGCCGACGAGTGTATGTATACAACGCAGAGTCCCATGTATAGAAGTTGAATGACACTGCGGGACCGTTTTCGTGTTCGTGAGCGGCCGCATCACGCGAACGAGTGGAAACTTGACTCGAATAATATACGCTAGGCATTCATGTATACACATACTGTATGATGATGGAAAAGTATATAAATAAAACCTGGCAGCAGGCGCACAGAGTTGAATAAAGTACTAGACTATATTATGATGGAAGGAATATTATAGACATGATGGAAACCCAGGAAATCAACAGAGAAATATAAAAGAGTTGCATCAAACATAAAAGGAGATGAGAATAAAAGAGAAACGAATATATATTATACGTAACTAGATTCAAAAACTAAAGAAATCTAGGATGAAAAAAATAAATAAATAAAATAAAAACATCGAAAAGGAGGAAATCGACATGAGAAATTCCGCGGGCAATCTCAGACAACTGTTTTTCTTTCAATTCTTTCTTTTTAATATTTAAATGTGATTTTGATAAATCACTCGAATTTCTCATTAGGCTAAAAGCGAAATTATTCTTGTCTCTTGAAATTGAATCTCAATATCGTCCAATTTTATACACGCGAGAATTTCCATCGAATTTTTGGGGTGTTGTCGTGTGGGTGTGGCAGAATAAGTTGAAGCCGTACATCTTCCTTCTTACGTCTTCGAATGTTTTGAATGAAATCCTAAAATCCAATTGGACGTCATCAATTGAAATGAACGTCAAAAACCATCTTGATGAGATTGCGCAAAAACAAACAAACTACATATTTACTGAATATAATTCTTCGTCGATATGCAGACAGCGTAATGCTGTTAGTATGGTGACAAATAATCCACGGCTATATTTAGATGTCTACCCGGACAGTTAGCTGTCTCTTCCTTGGCCTAAATGACGGCAGCGCGGCGATGGGTTTCAAAGTTAGGCCGCTCACTCACGGTCGACCGACATTCTCCCTCCCCTCCTGCTCTTTCTTCTGTCTTCCTGTCGATATACAACACAGAGTAGAAGAAGAAGAAAACTTGTTTCTATATATTATACTCTTCAAGTTACAACAGTCCTCCTCCTGCGTAAATATATTTGTACAATATTCTCCCCTTTATTTCCCTTTCAGCTGAGCGCGTGTCTCTCGTTCTGGGTGGGATCGATATATTACGTCGACATCAGAGATAGACCAAAAAAAAAGGGGGGGAAACAGACCGCCCACTAATAGTCAAGAAGAAGACGCTCTCGTCTATATGCGCAGAATTTCGTCGGCACTTTTTTTTTTTTTTGTTTGGTGTCCAGCGGGGGCATCTTTTGAGACAGTAGCCGCATATCAGTCAATTCTCGCTACTCAACACACACACACACACAAAAAAAAATGGGTGGATTGCAAAACAGACGTCTACGTGTAATAATGCGCTGTATAAGCGACGGCCAGCACCTCTCTTTCTATGTTTAATGATATTACGCCAATGGGTGTGTGATAGGCTATATAATCTTGGAGGAGGCTCGATGAAAAACGAGTCAAAAGAGGAGGTAAGTTAACAGGTTAAGGTAGGAGGAGATGATGAAAAAAAAGGGGGTTTGACTGTCAGCTTGGCTGATGGTCGGGTTGGCATCAGGCGACAAATTGGGATCCGATCGACGACGTCGACCGATGAGACTCTTGACTCCCCCGCATGAAACGGCGAGAACAACCGCACTGTATTATAAATGTAATAATAACAACAACAACCAACCTGCTGAGCTGACTATGTGCTATTGTTTCTATTATTATTATATGTATACAAAAAATAAAATAAAATTTCAAAAAAAAAAAAAAAAGAAACAAAATTTTTATTCTCATTTCAAAGACCGACAGTTTTCAAAACCACTTCCTCTTCTTTCCATGCACAATAACGTCTATGTTTCTCACGAATCAACGACCCACCCCTTCCTATACAACATTCACAACTTTGCAGTAATTCGTCACGAGCTTCCCTCTCCACCTTTTTGAACGACAAAAACAAAAGAAGAAATTGACTTCAAGGTAGGGAGGTTTGAAAACAAATCAGCCAAAAGTTGATCCATTTATAATACACGACGATATATAGACTGTATAATGTGTGATTACGAAATAAAATGTCTGTCTGCTGATGTCTACCACTAGACGCAAACAGGATTAGAAAAAAAAAATAAAGTTCAAAAATGCTATATACTATTATTTTAAACAAAAAAATAAATCCGCTGAGCTTCTAATTGGATTTGAAATGTCATTGACGATCGCGGAGGGACCAGTCGTCACGTCCGCCTCGGCTAATGAATTATATAAGAGACTGACGGACTACCACAGTATAATATATATGTATAAAATTAAGCTTTCATAGGTAAGGAAGAAGCCTGCCATCAGTCTAGTCATATCGATTACTTATTCTTCTTTAAAAAAAAAAAAAAATGAGAATTACTTAAAATGTAAATTACCTTTGATCCGTCCATCAGGACAGAGAGTATGTATAGGGATTATGATATGGGGCGTGTCCGCAGAATATATACTACATATAGTCTCACTCTTATCATTTTCTGGCTGATGTTATTCGATATACATATTTATCAAACTTTCGAGCAGCCCTTTCACTTCCTGCTCTTGTACACAATTACCTTTTCTCCCCTTATTAGTTTATATATTTTCATCCGTATAATAACGTCCTCCGTGTTGATAAGACTAAACTGATAGACACCCACGAATAAGGGAATGTCTGCAACAACACTCGTCTGTAGTCATCATTTCGAGGTGGAAATGTATACGACGATTGAGAGAATTTTCACATCGGTCAACCGAGCCGTCACAGATCCGCCTCGCCCAGCACATAAGGGTTCGCTGTATGTATGGAAAAATATCGAACCTTGTAATTATTTCATCGATATATATGTAGTGCCCTTTTATTTTTATAAATTTTTCACCCTCCTCACAGTCTGAAAAAAATAGCCATCGGTTATTATAGAGGCGTATCACGGTTCAACCCATGTGTTATTATATTGCAAAAATCAACTGAAAACCACAGACAAATAATATTGAGGTGAGCGCGTTGTTTGAAAGAAGAAGAAGAAGAATATATATACGTATATATCACGGACGCTATACGGATGATGATGAGACGCGGTGGGATATATATTCCCGGCTCGCTCCAAATGTGGGAGGACCAAAACCAAAATAAAGGGGGTGGTTGATGGATAACTCCCACTCAACAATTATAAAGGTCGGCCGTGGAACTCTGGACGGACGGCCATATATATATAAATACATACGTGTGTGAGCTGCACAAACCCATCCCAGCAAATGCGATAGATATAATAATAATTCATGTACGTACTATGCTGGCCGTCGATCGCTGTATGAGCCTCCCGCGTCTAGCCTATACCTTTTAGCTGTAGATAGACGAGCGTATTGGCTATATACGCAGCGGATGGGGCCAAACACAAAAAAAAAAAAGGAGGGGGGGATGATGTCTATAATTAACGTGTGTGTTGGCCAGCACGTCCGTCTATGGACCAAGCTCAGCAGCACGCGAATTTGATATACATTTTACCTAGATAGATGTGTGGACGTATACAGTACGTGTTGGATATTCATTTCCATGTACTGCATATAAATAAGCTTCTATGTACTTGCGGTACACTCCATTCGTCTCGTTTGGTGCTGGAGGAGGATCCGTCCTATCATCTATCCCGAAAATAAGAAGAAAAAAAAAAAAGAGGTTTGATCGATGTTTCCCAGCTCATTGCCCTTGCGGCTGGAAATATTTATCAAAGTATAAATTCTTATTTTTCTTTTTTAATTGTAAAAATTGTAATAATGATTGTAATATACAATAAGAAACATTTCGCCCAAATGGAGAAACAAAAATGAATTATTTGTCATTACAAGTAGGTAGTAGCTATATAAGATGAAGAATGTCACACATGTGATGGCCATCAAACTCTGAAAGGAAAGAAACAGGAGGGAGGGGAGACCACACCTCATTAAAAAGCCAAGAGAAACACGAAAATCTTTTGAAATTTTGTATTATTCGCTCTCTTGTTTTCTCTCTGTTTCGTTCACTATGCCGCTCGACGACGATGATAATCTTGTTGTTGACTACTTAACTCCTCGTGTGACATCATCAAGACGTAACTCCTCTGCCAACGCAGTTCGTCTGACCTTCTTTCCTTCTCGAATGTCCTTCACTCTAAACCGCCGCCCCCGTTCTATAGTGTCCCTTTAACGGGGATAATAAGCCGCGCCAGCAGCAGGTCCGTGTTGTTGTTGACGGCCTAGTGTTGATGATGACTATATACATCCCCTCCCCCCTTTTTCATGTAGCTGTAACCCGAACTCTTTCATATGTGACAAGTCACAAAGATGACGACGAAATTATTTGCCCCGCTGACTTATCTGCAGTTTCTCCTTGATGTGCTGTCTCTCCTAATCATCTAGCGCCCATCATTTTTCTGACTCTCTCCAATGACTGAAGCAGCTCATCATTCCAGCTCCTTTAGATAATCGTCTCTCTCTGACTCTTTGGCTTTGCTGTATGCGGTTTTCTCGTGTGTCTTGGCGCGGTATCGTATCCGCGACAGAAATGTCTATCAAGCGGCACCCACAGTCATGCAGTAGCAACACTTGAAAAACGGCGTCATCCATCATCAACTGATTGGATATTATTATCCGCATTTTCTCTCCGGCTGTATATCTTTCTGGCTCTCTTCGTCTCTCAGTGACAGCCAAAGTCGAAGAATTTTCGCCGCAAACGAAATTCAAATGCAATTTCTAAAATCTCGTGGATAACAACACACTGTGAACCCCCGTCAATTTTCTCAAACATTCTTCGTTGTTAAATTTCAATAAATATTTATATGCTTGGTCTTTGCATTATTATGTCCGAGAGAGTGCAGTTGATTGCGTGTTAATTTGATTCGCTTATTTATAATCAACAGAAATGAGACCTATAAGAATTTGAAAAAAAAAATAACATCGTCACTTAAATGATAAGTATTTACGTATTATCTAGTTCTTTGCAGTCTAACCGAGCAGAGTAGCTAATTAGATTCGGTAGAGAAAGAAAAAAACCGCAATGCAATTAGAATTTGATGTTTTTCCTTTCAAATAAATCAAAGAGAATTATATAGAGAGAGAGATGGAAACGGCCGTTCTGCTCCGAGAGTCTAATTTCTGGGTTGTTCAACTAGACCGAAAAAGACAGCGAGTCAGAATATAGAGAAGAAGTGATTGGTATATTTATATAAGTATATAATACTATAGAAAGCGCGCACAATACAAGTTGTTTTTTTTAAGTCGCGGCAAAAGAAGAAAAACTCAAAACTTGTGTCTGTTTGATAATATGCCAAATGAGTTTTCAAGGGGGGGGGGGGGAGTTTTAAACACCATGTTTTCCATCCACCGTCTATAGTCTAAGAGAAGTTTTCTTCCCGACCGAAGTCAAACACACCCACCAAAAGAAGGAAAGAAAAAAAAAAAATAGGGACAATAACACATCTATATATACATCTATTCTGTAGATTGTACTACATGGGAAATAATAACTAAGGGCGAAAAACAGAGAGAAGAAAAGAGTTGTTAGGTTGCTGTTGTTAGCCCTATTGTTTTTCTCCATTTTATACACTATATAGTACATGTGTACCATACACACCTACCGCCTAGCTAGGGGCCACTCTTTCGCGGCCTCCATCGACTGTCACGCCCGCTCTAATTAGACGGTACGTCTCCTCTCCTATAGACTCTCTGTGTCTAAAAAAAAGGCCGATTTTCCCTATTCCTTTTAACCTTGTTCTTTATTTTTGATTCTTTTACCCCTTTTCTCTACTAAGGGGGGGGGGGGAGACCAAGAGATTTTGCGCAGACTGGAGCTTTCCCCTGTTGATGCTGAACTCATCATCCGACACACACATACACATAACCGTCAATTAAATAAGCATTGGGAATCAGGAGATGTGTTGGACATGAGTTTTGCCAGCCTATATGGATCTGTGGGTGGGTCAGGCTCTTGTTTTTTTTTTTTTGCTTTTTCTTCGTCCTGAAAAACAACAAACGGATGCGGATCCATACACCGAGAGTCTACACGTTTTTTTCTGTGTTCCTTTGGGGTTGGATGGGTGGGAAAGAGGCGGAGGAGCCAACGGAAAGACGAGCTGGACGTGAGGAGAAGAAAACAGGCGCGCGAGCCATCAGATTCTACCGCCGCACGCCGGCGGTCGCGGCAATTTTTTTTTTTTTTTTTCACGCCCTCCTCCATCTTCTCCCCGCAGCAGCACCTCCTACTTGATCCTCAACACAGAGAGAGAGAGTCAAAACAACAACAACAACAACGAAAAAAAAAAAATCTACACAAACACAACAAACAAACGCAAGGGATAAAGGTCAAAATGTCCACCATCAACTGGCAAAATTGATGTGTACACATCTAAAAAGAAAGATATAAATTCTAATTGCGCTAAATTTTTTCAATTTAAATAACAAGTTGAAAAATAAATGCTGGTGGCGAATGAAATGAAAATAATAATCACAACGATTATATCAAGAGTGATCGCAATCATCACCTGTCCCCACGTTCACCATATATTACCGCCTCATATCCAGCCCCTCAAAAACCCCATCATCATCCCATTCTTCTTCTTGTGTACACACAACAACTGGCGGACGTGTCACATCATCAACAGACCCGCAGTGTTGTGTAATATGCGGTCGATGGAGGGGGGGGGGGGAGGAAGAAGAAGAAAAAACCTTGTCATCCTATGTGGCTTTATTTGTGTCCTTAATAGACCGTGACTGCGTTCTTGTTGAGAATATTTTAAAAAAACTAAAAGAATAAACAACAACAAAAAAAAAAAGAAAGAAAGAAAAAGTGAACTTTAATGTATGATGAATATCCGACTATATAGCGTGCATAATAATATAGAAAAAAATTGATCGCCAGATCCTGTCTGCCATCGATTATTGCGATGTATCATTTCCTTGTAAGGAGAAACGCAAAAAAAAAAAAAAATGTGGCGTATGATTTCGGCTATTTCACCAATGAGAAGCCGCTGAATCATTTGATGTTATATGTGTGGGGTCCCTGTGATGATGATGATGATAGCGCGCGCAATATCATCTTTTACATCGAAATATTTTCTTTTGATGTACGTCGAATTTTGGAATATTTGAAAAAAAAAAAACGGAAAATGATAATGAAATGATAGGAAGATAAGAAAGAGCTTCAAGGTTCACTTTTATCAAAAATAAAATAAAAAAAGATGGGCGCCATTGTTTTGTTGTTCTTTTTTTTTTTCTTCTCCAGGTTGGGCTGCTGGCCCTGGCCGCTCCTCCCACTTTTTATATATTCCCGCGCGCCGCGAGCGGCACTGTATCATTATGAACAATTTAACCTACCCTCCGCCTATCCACTCCCCTCTCCACTCCTCCTTATACTCCTTCAAATTAATGACCGTGCTGTGTGTGTGTGTGTGCTGCACTGCAGAGCAACAACAACACACACGAACCCCAACAGTCAAAAAGAAAAAAAAAATGGAAAAAGAAAAGAAAAAAACCTCCGCGGCTCCGTGCTCCGCCCCGGCTCTTTCCCTCCCCCATACTGAAGAGAGAATCCTCCTCCTCCTTCATCCACCACACAACCGACCACCTCTTTTCATTGTTGTTGTTGGATTATCCAAAGTCGATAGTTTTCCCGCACCAGCACCGCCAACAATAACTAGAACAACAACCATACATGTCTATATGTATATACTATAAACATATTTGTCAATATATCAAGAATTGATTGTCTATTTATTTTGGATAATAAAACATTGAGATGTATTTCAATGCCAGAGTTGAATCATTTTGGGGACTGACGAATTTGAATCGAAAATCAAATTAGCCTATGAAAATAATAAAATATCCATTATCATCATCTGCTGGCTGAGGATTTCCATGGTTTAAAAAAAAAAAGAGTTTGAACTAGATGCGGTTGCTGGATGTCGTTCAACTTTCGACGCGCCGAGTGATGAAGGACTCTCTTCATAATAGGAAAAGGTGGTGGTGGTGTTTTTTCTTCTTTCTTCTTTTGGGTGGTTTCCTATAGGAAGGTTATTCAAACAATAATCACAGCGTCTGCGGTCCTAGCGCAGTTGAGGAGCAACTGATGCGAGCACCTCAAAAACATTTGAGGGCTGATGAGGTGAATTGAATATAAAATCCTCCCTTCTTATAAATGTACACGATGATAATTGACCGCATTATTCCATCCGCAGGCGCGACTACTATTCATATTGAAATTCGTGTTCCAAGAAACAAGACGATCTATGCAATGCTCTTCTTTATAAGTGTATATTTATAGATTCAGCGCCTATAGAGATCATTATTACGCGCTGGAATGAAATGAATTCCCTTATATAATGTGTATAGATGATGTTCAATTTTCTGATTGTAAATGTGTTGTAATGAAGGGCAGTTAAGACATGCGATGCGGGTTTTTCGGTTATTGAATCTCTTTCAATCGTTAACTTTAATGACATGGTCTGGCTACATATTCTCGATCTTTGCTCTCTATAGTTGTAGAAATGTTCAAATATTTTTAAATACAGTCGACAGCAGTGTATCCGAAGGGTTTGTTCAGAGCCACACATCACAGACACACGCCCAGTGGACATGTCATTTGGACTCTCTTATTTTCTTCCTTTATTTTTCTCTACATGAACATATAAGACTAAGAGAAATATGTAACGCTGTCGGTTATTTTTAGGGCGGGGATGAATGACCGCAACCGAAGCATTTCGACGGCCATCGTGATGGCATCAGCTGCAACGTCCAGTCATATAATGAGTTACGATGCTGATGCCTGATATACAACATGTACGTTATTCCCGTCTATACATTTCAAGGTTAACGTGTTTTATACACATTTCTAGAGAGGAAAATCTATGCTAGGGCGCCTATGATCAATTATAATCATATTAAACTGTAATTCCACTCCCAAGGTATTTGATTTTTTTTGTGTTGGTGTTATTTTTATACAAGAAGAGAATTGTGATCCTTCTCTTCAGACTATACACAGCAGCGGGCTTTAGAATAATGTATTTGATTATAATTCGTAACGAAGCAGCAGCAGCAGCAGCAGTGGCACCCTGCTGTATATCATCTGTTATGTGTCCAAATGATAACGACTCAAACGTCTATTCCAGTGTATGTACTGTGTTTATAGTAGAGAGTCGACGACGATCTCGATCAATTCATCATTCTTATTCATTCCATCTCGACTAGATTTATACACCCCCTATCTTCATTTTTTTTTCTTGAAAACTATACAGCTCTTCGTTGATGATTGGTCTGCACACGAGTTAAAGACATTCATTTTTTAAAAACAAACAATCATCCGCACGTCGTAATAATGTTGTGTATTTACATTGCAGCCAGTAGGTGTATTTTCTGACTGAGTTAGTATTATGTTTTCACTTCCTCAACAACAACAACAACAACAGTTCAAACAGACGTTATATACTTTTATTCATACGTCTGAAAAGTTTACACGTACGGTACTAAATAAATAAAATGAACGAAAGAAAGAAAGAAAAAAAAAGTCGTAGCGGTGCAATTTCCGCTTCTGTCAGCACTGTAGGCCTTTTTTTTTTTTCAAACAGAATTTGTTAAAAAAGTTTTATGAACCGTAAACCGAAAAGGTAATAAAGTAAGCAAAAGGCGTTTCTTTTTTTTATTTAAGGAACCGGTGAACGAACAAAAAAGAAGAGTATTCAGTTGAAAAGCAGTTAAAAGAACAGTGTGTCATTGTCCCTAGAGGCAATTTTGTCAATGTTCAACGTAATATCTATGAAAAACAGTAGTAAAAACAAGATTAACGATCTGTTTCTGCTTCACTTAAATGAATTGCCGATACATGGCAACATTTCAGTGAACTAACTGTTTTGTTCTGTGACGTGGTCCAACTTGTTGTCCATTCGTCACAACTCTTAACGTCGTCGTTATTCTGGTGTCTTTTAACAACAAATCTTCTGTCCTCTCTTCTAGGCCTATAAGGATTCTTATTTCTTCTGTGCAACCTACAGACAACATGTCTGTGAACTACGCAGCAAAAAGTAAGTCCCCATCTTGAACTGTTTTTCTTTCGAAAATGTAAATCACTGGTTTCAATTATGAATGTAAATCGTTCATGGACAGAAAATAGGCAAATAGCCAAATAGTACGATGAATGGAAGTTAGACTATATATCATGCGTTACGTAAAAAAAAGAAATATCTATTGACGATGATATAAGAAATTGTGGCGGCGGTCAAATGAAATGCACGTGACCGAAGGTTTTTCTCTTTTTTTCTTTTTTTTTACGAAATCTTTTTGACTGCTGCTGCGTCTGTTTTCCAATTGTCACGGTTCTTTTAAATATCTCTCCCCCTCTTCCTTCTGGAGAAAAATTCCGCAGCCTTATAGGCCCTTGCGAGGGGGGGGGGGGGGGGACCCAGGGACCGGGTAGTGATGGCAGGCGAGACGGCACGGGCCGATGACAGCAACCGGCAAACGCTCAGACATCTAAATTTCTTCTTCTTCTTCTTACGTTGTGTCTTTGTCTACTGTGTGTATATAGCTTCTTTATTCTTTCCGCCTTTTAACAGACAAAATCCCCTCCACAATAATCCGGATGATTCTGCCGGAATGCCGGGCTACACATTACCCAGTAAAGAAGCTATAGAGGGGGGGGGGGGGGTGGGGGAGAATAAAACATATTCCATTACATGTAGACTTAAGAAAAAAAAAAAGATTAGATTTGATTATGTCGTCTTTACGTGAAATTCATCAATTATCCATCCGGAAGGGAATGTATTTTTTTCTATTTTTACTGTTCCGTCGCTAATGGACAATAAACTTACGCTAACACCGACGGGTATTTACTATTTAGTTAGATCACATCAGTAGTGGCTGTTTGTGCTACACACTATAATCGGATTGTAAAAGTATACTACATATTATATTACAAAATCGTAATATATATACCAAAAGTTACGTACGTATGCATTTGAATTTGATAGGATCGGAATGTTGAGTGAATTTTCGTCGTTGGGAGATATACTATATCCTATACAATATACATTTATGAATGATTTTCTAAAAAAATATATTTTAAATAAACGAAGCTTTTATTCATCATGATATTCCTTATTTGGATTTCTGCGTCTTCCCAAAAGTATGATAATATGATTATAATAGCCCGGAATATAGTTGATGGCACTGCAATTCTTTTGTGACGGTGTATATCAACAATTCGAATGCAGCTATATAGCAGGCGGCTTGGCCATCGTGTGTAGGTATTATATGATTGATACGATCGTGCAACTGCCGTCAACACGGTACAAAAAACGGCGCCAATGTTTTTCATGATTTCCACATGTGTGTGAGCTGTGAGCTGTGTGTCTCTGTAAAGGGCCGTCGCTCCCTCTGATCGATATTATTAGGCATTCACCAGCTACATATATATCGGAGCCCAATGCATCACAAGCGGCACATGTTCCCTGTCTAGATGGATAATGACAGTTCTCCTAGCTCTCTCTCTCTCTCTCTCTCTCTGAGCACTGTATATAGCGTCTATAGCTGTTGCGCTGCATTCGTCTTGCCTTATTCAAATCTCATTTCGAAAAAAGGAAAAAAAAAAGAGAAATCGTCAAGGCGCATCATCATCCACAATCCATCCAGCAGACAACGAAAAGGAATATAGTAGTATAATATTGTTTAACCGCAAGGTGGAATCTCATCACTTTTGATCGTTTCAAAATTTATTTAGACGCGTAGAGCAAAAAAGAGAGAGAATGAGGCAGAGCTGAGAGCTGTGCGGTTTTCTTATTGGGTCTTTTCATTTGATTCCTCGCACACAAAACAGAAGCTCAGAGATAAAGAAAGAAAAATTTTGTGAGTCAAGGAGACGAGTTTTTTTTTTCAAACTTTGTTTGTGGATAGTTGCAGGGATCGTTAAGTCCCTCTCCGCGTCGCCGCAGCCGCAAAAATAAAAAAAAGTAAAATACTATTTCAGTTTTTGAGGGAGGAAGAAAAAGGGGGCCACGGTGACGTTGTTTTCTGTTGTTTTATTTTTTCCAAGACGCGAACCTCCTATAAATAAACCGACGTTATTCTTCTTCTTCTGCGCTGCTGAGGGTCGAGTCACCTCATTACCGCCACGATCATTGACTTTTCGAACTTTTCTTGGCTGCTTCCTCCCGCGTCCACAATAATGGCACAGTCACGCCGACTGCACAGAAAAAAGGGGAAAAAAAACACATTAAATAATAACAACCACAGAGGAAGAAGAAGAGCACAAAAATGAATAAAATTTTAAGAATATCAACAGTCAAAATACATAGCGCGTTTGTTGAATCAATAAAGAAGAGCCACTGCCGTCGCCTGGGGTTTTTTTTAAAAAGTCGTTCAAAAAGTTTGATCAAATTCAAAAAAAATGATAACCGGAAACTTGACTTGCGCAAAAAAACAAAACAAACATTTGGCGCCATTTCAAATTTCGTTATTTTATATTTATTTATTTTTTTTTTTTGTTTCTGTCTGGTTTTCTCTTTGCAGTGAACATATTTTTATAGTCAAAATTGTTAACCATCGCGTTTACTTTTGGGAAAAGAAAAAAGCGCATCAGTCTGCCGTGCATTCGTCGCTCCAATGATGATGGCACTGCGGAACGCATTTATAATTGAGCTTCCCCCCCCCCCCCCCTCTGCTTCTTCCACTCACGTCCCTCCAACTTTTTATGGAAATAAAAACAACAACCCGAAATAACAAAAAAAGGGAGAAAAACAAAAGTTGAGAGATGGGAAAAAGAAAAACAACACGGACAATTATTTTGGATATCTACCCGCAGGACGAGGACGACGAGAAACACAAGTCTACAGACTAGACTCTCTGATTGGTCGGCCAGTGCCACTGCGTTTGCATGCAGGCCGTTATTATACCTTTGGCTGTTTCAGGTGCGCCGGCCAATGGCAAGCTCTGTCGACGCCATCTTCTTTTTTGTTTTTGTTACCCTCCCTTTATTCTCTCCCTTCTCACACACTGCACGAAAAAAAGCCATACACACACACAGACACACACACACACACACATCATAATGTAATAGCCGATGTATTGTACGGTAGTAGGTATAGACACACGAAAAATATTTTCTCTATCGAGTCGAGTCAAATGTGTAACGTCGTCGTTCGTGATTTCCGCGTGCGTGCGTTTTTCATTCTCTCTGCTTGCTGCGCACATCACGTCACACATTCTTCGGATTTCCTCCCCCTTTTTTAAAAAGAAGAAGAAAACAAAACCCCCCCCCCAAAAAAAAATAACAAAAATGTAGAGAGGGAGTGGGGAGAAAAACAACAAACGAAAAAAAAAAAGAAAAACTTTTTTTTTTATGATTTTGAATCAGAAAACTGAATAATAAGAAAAAAACAAAACAAAAGTTTTTTAAAAAATATAAATCGTTCAATGGGAGGAGTCCCATATCACAAACAATAAGTACGTTTTCTATGTACTACATATTTTCCAGCCTGGATTATATTTTCAGGATTGTTATTTATTGATCAAAAAAGGACAATCACGCAAGCCATGTGAATAGACAGAAAAAAAAAGAACTCGATAAAATCTAACGACTTGTATTAGAATTAAAAAAAAAAAAAATAGAAAGAAAGTTTGAGAGGGAGAGAAAAGTTTTTGGATGGAGCAACAACCAATTTCTAGTTGTTGTTGTTTCTTCTTTCCCATGAGCGCGTTTGTTCATATATTTCTGCGGCGCCACCAATGAGAAAGGGGAAACAAACAAACAAAAAAAGACGATAAACAAAAGGAAATACACAATGAAAAAAAAAAAAAAGCGTGACCTCGGCGTGAATGTGCGTATATACAACATTCACACAGGCAGACGTAAAAAGGCATTAGAGTACTAACGTTATATTAGATTCTCTCTCAAATATGTGAACAACGAGAAGAAAACAAAAAAGTTGATTGTAATTCACGTCAGCGGCGGCGGCGGCTTCGAGGGCCAACTTTTTAAAAAGCAAAAAAAAAAAATTTCCTTTCGTTCGTCGCGGCGTCGGTTTGTTTTTTTTTTGAAATTCATCGTCGGGACTCGGGGAGAGGTGGAAGAATGATGGCCGTGGATATTTGACGATGCTGTTTTCCCGTAGCTGTGAATCAAACACTAAAGTATATTCAAATGAAAAGGCCTACACACATGCAGGACTGCAGGTGCTGCGTATAGTAGAAGGAAACCATCAGTTACGTATTATTATGATTATACTAATATAATACGGACATTTTTGGGGGTTTACGGTATTCAAAATGTTTTTTTGTTGAAGGGGTTGGTTCAAGTTTTGTGTGTTGTTTTTAATTATTCAGATTTTATGCTGGGGCCTGTTTGTTTTGTCTGTTAGCATCCGGCCTTGCATCTCTGCAACTTCCCATTCTCCATCAAAATGCAGCAGTAAAAAAAAAATACAAATTTCGGTTGTTCTCCGCTGTCTCAAATCGGCTTCCATCTAATAACAGCAGGAAAAGTCATTCATTTTTACGGCTTTATTTTTGTTTTGTTTGAAAAATAATCCATGAGAAAGAATAAGTTGATGCATGTAGGCCTGTGATGTTAAAGATAAATCTTTCCCATTCGTATATCCCGACGCGTTTCTGTTTATTCCACTCGACAGTTTTCCCTATTCAAATCGTATTTAACATTGAATGATTTAAATTGAAATTTTTGTTATCGGGCCGTTTGAATCGAATCAAAAGTGATTCGTTTGTTCTTCATTCGAAAGTAGACGCGTAATAATAATACACCTTATTATTATATTGACTGTATATACACGATTTCCTGTCGTTTATTTTCATTCGTCTTGCTGCTTATTTTACTTGGAAATCAGAACGGAACGGCCATCGAAATTGATGTCACATCACAAAACAAAAAAACCGACCCTAAAGAAATAAAAGAAATGCCTAGATTATTCAATGGGTAATATACATATAGGCCTATATGTGTTTCTATAGTGCTTCTCCGAAGACGACAACATATCCATCATCACAAGAAATATATATGACGTCAAAATCTGACTTGGCCATGGAATATAGAAAACATGAAACACACAAGGTTTCATCATGTGAAATCTGGCTTGTTTATTATTTCTCCCTCCTTTTTTGATAAAGATTTCCTTGTGTACACGTCCGTATAAGAAACCAGCCAAAAGATAGTTATAATAAACTTAAAAATGTACGCTGAACATTGGGAAACTATAGGACATTTCCTGTTCTACATCACGACGTTGTTTAGAAAAAAAGGAACAGCCCCGCGGAGAAATAATAAGCGAATCAAAAACATTGTGACATGTAAATTTACAAGTTCGGTTTAGGTCGTTGTCCCTCTCAGTGCGTGACAATATACGCGGAAATAATAGCGGCAGACCACCGTCTGTTACTATTATATGCTACAACACATTGATGAAGTGGACGAGCGTGACCAGCAATTGAAAATATATTTATTGGCAAATGGGCAGCCTGAACCGCTACTATATACGATGACGATATCTCTGATGACAATCAATAAACACTAACGTATTTATTGCTTCCCTTTTTTTGTTCTGGCCCTGTGTGCAGAGTCTCTTATTTTTTCCTCCCCTTGACAACGACAATAGAACCAGCAGCCACGCCTATCATCCCATATCTCCTTTGCTGCTGGTCATTTTATTCCATTCGTTTTTCTGTGTCTAGATAATATCCTTCACTCTTCACTGCCGTCGTCCTCTTCCAGCTGGATCGATAGTAGACGGAGCAAGTGCTTGTCCTCAATGGCTTCCACATGTAACATAGGCTTAGACAATCCTCCCCTCAAAAGCCAATAAGGCTCGATGTGTGCACCATGTTTTGACCGTCTGCCAAGTTTTCCAAGAGAAAAACACCCAGAAAAAAAAGAAAACTTTTTGAGAGGAAAAGTCTTACCGTATACAAGACGATCCATCTTGGACGATGCCGTCCATTCAGCAGATAGATTCCCCGCTATAGACCATCTCGTATAATATATAGAAAAGAAAATATACACGATAGGCCCATACATCAGCAGCGGTTAGAAAAGACGGGAGGATCATCATCCTATACGCAGCACTTCCCTCCCCGAAAAAAAGAAGAAGAAGAAGAAGAAAAAAAAAACGACATTGGGTGCCCATCATCATCTTGCTGCTCCATCATCCGAACTTCACCATCCCAGCGATGATACAAGGACACACCCCGACCGACGGGACTAATACAAGATGATTTTTAAATTCTTCTTCTTATTAACTCGTATTATTCATATAAATAGCGATAGGAATTCATGTTACCATCCACGCGAAGCGGCGGGGAGAAAACTTCTTGTTTTCTATTCGTTCTTGGTAACGTACGTACGTAACAAATGTATATGTATACTACAAGCGTATATCCTGTTTGACTCTGAAGATGAATGATAACCGTCTCGATTGGATTGTATATACGTATATATACAGAAAACCGGTCATTAAATGTACATGTTTGTATCTTATCCATGTATAGCTGAAGGTAAATTTTCTTTTTAAAATTTAGAATAACTATGCTAAACAACTACTATAGCCCTAAAGTCTATACAAGAATGTTATATAGGCCTCTCTAATAAGATTATTCGTTCTATATTAGTGATTGAAATATTTCTTTACATGAATTGATGGAGATCACATCATCACTTTACAGCAATGAATATAAGAGTAGGCTACACACATAGCAGGGACAGTATATATAGTTTGCCATTCTGTTTTGGGCGAATAAGTCACTTGTCTTCTTCTTTTGCGTCGATGTGACATCGTCACTTTAAGACGAGGTGGGAGGAAACGTAGTCTATCCTTGTCGGGAATAGAAATATATATCTATCGGCTAGACTCTGACTCTGACTCTATAGCGAAGAGAAAAAAGAGCTGAGAAGAAGATAAGAGAGCACTCTAACTTGACACCGGGTGGGATGTCCTGTTGGGCGTCGCCCATCTCTCAAAAGGAGGTGGTGGGACCCCCCCGACGCATTTATGTATATGATTTGAGCATACAGTGACGACCAGTACCACCACTATATTACTATATCTACTGCTGGTAGTAGCTAGTGCTACTATAATATTATAGATGGGTTATGTATCGTTATTTAAACATTCGTTTCTGTGTCAATAGCCATTGGCGAAATTTCAAATAACGATCATCGCAGCAATTGAACGATATAGTAAATACGGCCTGGCTTGATGGATCTCAATATCGTCGCTCCCATTTCACCATTGGTGATGAACTGATGATATATAGGCTGGCACATACTCAATCATGTAACGGGGCTACATATACTGATACAAAATCACGTGTGTATTTGGAACAAACGTACAATGCCTCGATACAGAGTTTCCTAGCATCCAGACTTTTCTATTTTTTTGAAAGAGAAAAAAAAAATAAAAACAAAAAGAGACCCCCCAAAAAACCGTAGACGAACCGCCTAATAGTAATGATTGGCCGCGATGGCTTTTCCATGTTTATATCTACGACGATATAATATCAGATATAACGCAGAGAGGGAGGAGTGTCTCAATTTATCGTGAAGATTGAGAGCTAGTGCACTGTTTCCCCCACCAATATACTATAAATAATTATTATCATTGAAACAAATTTTTTTTTTTCTCGTTTTAAACCCCCCCTACCATTTCACCTGACATTGTGCGTACGTAACTGGGTTCTTTAAAATTTCGCCAACAAAATATATTTTCACGAGAAACACATCATTCCATTCATTCGTGCTGCGCAAAGTGGAGAGACGAGATAACCTCAAACCACCAGCACCACTATACCATCGTGTATAGGAACTGAGTATCTATACTATGGCTGCAGAAATTAGAAGGGAAAGAGAAAGAAAAACCACACACAAAGGTTTTTTGTTTTTTGTTTTTGTTTTCAAAAAAAATTTTGCAGCATGCCATGACGATTAAGTAGATGAAAATAAGTGAACTGCTGCTGATGTTCGGCTGTTTCACTTGAAATGAATAGTCATCTCGAAGATGAGGTAGAAAATCGGTTTGCCTTATACTTATTAGATTTTTCCTCTTCTATTGGCTCACGAATATAATGACAGTCCTTAACCTCTTCTCTCCATTTTGCTTTATATAGTCTGTAGAATGGAGAATGCTATTAGAGATGGAGGTCAATCAAATTTTTGTTTTTTACATGTGCTGGGATGGTACGTATTGTGTAGAATTCATCGGTGTGTATATATAATCAGACCAAAAAAGAAAAACTCTTCTCTCATCATCTTGTTTTTTGTTGTTGGGCAATCAAATATTCGCGTTTGTCGTTTAACATTCAAGTCTTGCGGGCGTTTTTTTTCCCCCGATATCACGTACTACGTGCAACCAGGCTCCTTGTTAATAGCACACAGTACTCGGCAGTTAATGTCATTAAACGTTTTTCTCTTTGAAAACCGACGAGAAAAAATAAAAATCAGAATCGAATTTAATTTGCTTGTGCGTTTTCAGTCCATCAAAAGAATTTCAAAAAAACAACAAGAATAAAGAAAAAATAAAAGTAACGAAGAAGAGATTATGATGATTCTGAATTTATGATGACGACCTCTATATGAGCATAGTCTTCATTACAGCAGCAAAGGGTTGAGCGTGTATATATCATTACGACGTCTAATAATTGTTTAGAATGCAATAATTAGATTTTGAAAAACAAAAAGCAAAAAAAAAAAAAATTAAAAAAAAATAAATAACTTGTGTGCTGTGTGTGTGGGAATGCGTTACTATTTGTTTGTTTTTCGTCGGAAAGAATTTTGAACCGTAAAAAAAACATATGGCTTTCGTGCGTTTATTTGACGCACCCTGTCGGCAATATTCGGTCGAAATAGATTTCTTCTTTCGTTTGAACAAGCGGAATCCAATTATATGAAAGAGATTTATTCTGTATTATACAATGTAGTATAGCAAGTTCAAAATCCCATAGTATGGGGTTATGTAGTTATAGGCCTGCCCCTATAATGTTTGAAAAAGGATTGAGACTAGAGGAAACCTTAGATCTCTCTCTTTTTTCGGACGTGTTTTGGCCACATCACCTGCAGAGTAATACGAAACTGTAGACCATATACAAGGCCTGGAAAACTGACTCACTCATATTATAATACCCCTTACAACATGTTTTCCCTGCTAATTGCTGCGCGTTGATGCTGGTCATCCGATTCCGTAACCCCGTCCACACAGTTCTATTTGTTAATGAGCAGCTGATCTATGTTAATAAAAGAAGGGACATATTGTCCATATCATATTCTATAGAATTATTATCAATAAGCAACCTGACATATCTCATCGTCAAGATAATAATATTAAATGACTTAACTTTATTTATTATGCACACAACAGAATATTTCAGGCCTATACGTTTATTGTTGCGAGTTCTTTTCAAAACTGCGGCCCCCGTAGACCAAAAAAAGGAGTGTCTCCTCACCGCTACAGGACATAATAGATGAATATATTTTCAGCTGGTTGTCAGTTTGCCACCCCATTGAAGGGGAACTGTATATATGTAGGCTATTATACAATATGGGTCGGCTTTGACAGTCTCAACATCCCAACACTGCTATAGCTAAAGAGTCACATAAAAAGGGATGTGAAGAGAGAGAGAGAGATTGCCTATTTATGCTGGTGACATGTTCCCAACTTGATTAGCTGCTGACTTGATAGCCAAACATTGACAAGACCCTGAATCTGAGCTACAATAAGAGCCGCATCAAGTCAACTTGTATTCTCTTTTTCCCCGTTGCGTCATCATCAGTTGCCTTTGTCGTCCGCTTGTGACCCTCTATAGTTTTGCTTCGGAGCAGCATAAGGTTCCTGTCTGTTGTGTTAAAAGGTGAATAAGTTAAATAAGCAACAACATTGTGTCAGTGGTGTGAGCAAATAAAGAAGAGGGAGACACTTATTCTTCTTATTCAAGAGCAACCATCTGTTTATTGCTCACAGTAGATATTGTCGATCTATTTAACGTGCCAGGCCTATAGGCCTAGGGCTCGTTTATTTGCATTTAAAATAATAGCGAATCCAATAACTTATTTTTTTTTTGTAAAGATTTATTATCGACAAGATTGTCGTGTGCAGTTTATGTAACTGAGCCATAAATGCTCACAGGGCACAAATCTTTGGTTCAATTATCGGCTCTGTTTTATAGAATAAAAGTCGAAAGCTAGTACATAATAAGCCTGACTCTCTTTCTCTCTATTATATCTTTATAGTAGTTGTTTTTAGTGCTGAAAAAAAAGAATAAGATATCGTGATCGAACCGATTTAAGGGGATGAACCCCAAAAAGCCATTTTCTTATTTTTATGTGGAGAAGAGAGAGAATCATACCCAAAAAGAAAGGGGGGGGGGAATGATGATGAGGGGTGAGAAAATTGAAGATACTTTTATAGGAGAGGGTCAATATATCTTTCTACGTGGCTCGCGATCACCATATACCACGTAGATATATATCTAGATAGAATAGAGTTCTATTACATATATAGGGGGCTGCTAGTTATTGCTTATATATAGTTTTTATAATGCTATAGATACCATTAGATAAACTCCCGCGCGTGGGGTCAAATGGTTACGTGGCCGAGTTCAACTGTTTCGTGTGTGCTGCGCCAGCCGTTTGTAATCACGTCACAATGTTCTTCTTTCTTTCTTTCTCTCTTTCGAAATAATACAATAGGAACTCTCTCCCCCCACTTGAGTCTCCAATTTGTTTGTTAAGAAAAAAAAAGGGGGTCCATTTTAACTGATTTTATATTTGGCCTAGAAGAAAAAGTTTCCCTCGATTTTCTTTTGATGGTGGCGGCGGCAAACAAACTGAAAAAATCAACTGAAATTCACAAGAGGAAATAGGATAGACAAGAAACACTAGGCCTAATATGAACGGCATTCAAACCGCTGCACATAAATCTCGTGAATGTGATGATCGTGCTGATTGCACCGAAACGTTTTCTCATCGGAAGAGATCAGCAACGAATCAAATGATGTGTAATAATATAAAAACAGAAATATAGCGGGATGATATATTTAAGTGTAATCAGGATATGAGGCGAACGTGACTTACGCGCAATTGCCGATTGGCGTGTTCGAGAAGAAGAAGCTCCCAGAACTCCGTTCCACAGAGAAAGCGACAAAGTCATTTTCCAACCAATTCACATCTTTCGCCATTTTGACTTGAGTTGCACGTTGACAATGTGTGTGTGCGCGTTAGACCTACATTTTCCATCATAGAGTCGAGGTGGATTCGTAATCTAACGCCCATAGTTCACATGGGCATCAATAGCAGACATAACTTTCCCTTGATGGGCGATTACAGTTCACGATAAGATATCATTGGCAAACTAGACGCAATGAAGGATTTTGTATATTATTCTCTTCACATGAGAAATGAACTACAATCTTTGCACTTACAAGCTACTGAAACAGTGAAACATATGAGGAGAGGGTTACTGGCTGACTGTTTTGTGTACGGGTCAAAGAAGAAGATTCTTAGTATGAAAAAGAAGAAGAATAGAAAATCATCGCTGTCTGTCAGCAGTGGGCACCCGCAACATATGTGAATATAAGTCTCCACTGTTTAAGGGGAGACGAGAAAGAACAGCAGGTGAAATCTTCACCATCTTTCTCTTATATTATTCTTATCTGTTGTTTTCTCTCCCCCTCTATAGTCTCCTTATATTTTCTCTCTTCAATGGCGGCGGCGGCGACGCTGTGTCACGCCGGCCTTTTATAATTTTCTTTCCCCAACTGTGTTGTGCCTGGACCTCCAGTCTATAGCATCAGTAGACCAACCAAAAATAAAAGATCCTCCCTCTCTTTCTTATATTCCTTCTTTTTTGATGGCAATAACAATTTGACCAGCAAAGTCGGAGTAAATTACAGGCCGAACGTGGTGGACTATATCGGCCGGTAATGACAGGACCGCTAGAGCGCGAGCATTTTTACCTTTTTTATTTTTATATCTACCCAACAACATAGACAGTTTGCATTGTAAAAGAATAAGAAAAAAAAGTGGTTAGTCCAGCGACGCGACCGAACAATACGCCATAGACACACAAGAACAACCGTATGTTTACCTTATCTATTTTTGATCCTTTATGTACATATACTTGGAGACTGTACGGAATCATTTCAAACTCATATACATATAATTCTGCGGCAGCAGAGCCAACGAAATATTCTTTTTCCCTCTTGTTTTAAATCGATCCGTAGCAAATTGGTTTGTTTATGTACATCCGATTCGATTTCTTTTGTGATGCGTTCCCCAAAAATAGCCGACACGGTCAATTACAAGTTCAGACCTCTGTGTTGGCTGTACAGGCCTAGCCTAGTATAGGTGCGATAGACAATAAGAAACAAACAGGTTGGAAAACAATATCTTTACAATCGGGCCTCGCCGCCGCTATATAATTGAGTGTTGATGAAGTACCACCAGCAGCGCTCGCGCCGCTCGTAGCACGAGTCAAAAGACTCGAAAGGGGCTTTTGATCATCTTTTTGCCGATGTGCTGAGACGGCGGCGGCGGCGCCGTATATCTCTCTATATAGGAGAGAGTTTCAAATCACAAAAAAAGGGGTGAAACCTATAGGTATACCGTGGAGAAAATCTACCAGGGAGGTAAAATAAAAATATAGACGGAGTCTATATAGATATATAAACGTATAGCCGCGGTCAGCATACGTGTAAAAACCTTTATGTTCTTTTGTTTTTCAAGACTTTTACTGGGGTGCGAGCGCACGAGGTTTTTTTTTTCTTTCTGGTGCTGGGGGGGAGGCGGATCGAGATGTTTCTTGAAAGTGTGAGCGGACAAGTCTCTAAAAAAAGAAGATCAAAGAAAAAACAAAAGACTTTGGAGTGGATTGGAACCTCCCACTGGATAGTCTGGCCTCTTATTTCCTTTCTCCTCTTGTACATAGGTGAGGTGTGTGTGTACACATGTTTGCTGTCCATATGCATCAAGTCCGCGCGGGATAGCCTACACATCAAAAAGAGCTATATAGTGATGGTAGTATGGTACCATATAGAAAGAGCGGCCTGTAATTGCCGCTGACAAGTATCGGCGCCTATGTTGTAGCTATACATACAAACCGAAGATAGAAAGAAGAACCGACATCACTATACGGACGAGAGAAAGAGATTTCACTGTGTATGGGGTTGGATAAATAAGGGAGGAGAGAAAAAGAAGTACCTCGTCTGACCCGCCATATATATACCGCCGCTTAGGAGCCGACGTTAGAAATATATAGGTCTATATGTGCTCTGCTATGTATCCTAGCCTATATATATATCGTTCAGTACTTCTGCATGTAGATAGGGAGAAGGGTAGAAGAGAGAGTCTATATAGGGAAATCTATCTATCTGTCTGTTTGTAGAGACTTTTCGAGGCGAGAAAGAACAAGACGATATACATAGATGCCGATGTACACACCATTTAATGACCCCTCAAATTACCGACGGCCTCACAGCTCGGCATAGACCCCCCAAAAATGAAGAAAAAAAGAAACCCTTCCATTTGTACATAGTCGGAGGAACAATCGTAATAACAGATGTATGTACTCTACATGTAGATTGAAAGTGCCGCACCCTTAGACAGAAATAATGTAAAGGGGTACAAGAAATACAAATCAGTAGAAACAAATACAGGTTTATACCTGTGTGTACTACACAGTGACGTACAGTGTCTATACAAAGTATTAAACCCGTCACCTTCAAATCTTAAATTTCCTTGTTACCTAAACATATAAGAGTCGAGACGTCGCCTTGTTTTGTCTGAGGTCGAGCGCATTTCGCCGCCATCACAGCCTCACAAATAATTAATGAGCATCACTCACATACGCATATACGCCCGGCAAACGGAATGGGACTGATTGCTTTTGGACATCATTTGGGGAGGGATTCTAAACACACCTACTATATACACCTATACACCTTGTATATACATACAGCAGTACATGTTCCATATTGTACTAAAATAGCCTTTGAAGTTGACCGGTCGTCTCAATGTGGTCGTTTCTCGATGGACATAGCTCCATCACACCCTTTTTCATTTAAAAATGTTTTTATCCATCCTTTTTATTCATTTTAATGATTTCATTTATTTAAGTCTTTTTACATTTTTTTCCCCCGATTCATGTGACTTAGTTAGAAATCCAGTTATCGCTCTATGATTAAATATAAATTTATCTGTCATCATCATCATCATCATTTGTGGTTAACGTAACAAAGAAAACGAATACATAAAAATTTAAAAATCAGTTTATTTTTTTTCTTTGCTAGCTGGATTCGTCTGCGACAGACACACATTTTCTACGGTGACGAGACAGAAATTTGCTTCGCAGTTGCAGAGCTACACTTACTCGCCGTCTTGTGCTACGAAATTGCCACTCATTTTTCAACCGCGTTCTCCGAAATCATTTGCTGGGGAACATTTTCGCACCGTTGCGCTTATTATTTGTCGGTTAGCGCTAGGAATTTTGTGTTGGGCTATATTGGTATACTAGTGTGATGGCCCTTTAGATTTTTTTTAACGACTATAACTATTATATTGGGCTTGGTTGAAGTAATCCTCGGCGTTGCTCAAAGATGGAACTGCTGATTTATTCACAATTTCAGCCAATTTCTTCGTGGGGATTTAACTAAATTTCCCCTTTTACTTATTGCTGTTTTTCGTTTTTTAAGGTGAAACAAGCCAATTTGCTTCGTCATTGTACGAGTTGAATAATGTGCGCCAACTCGCCAAGGTTGCATAGCATAGCCTATTAAACAGCTCAGCGATGACGAAGCAACATTGAGCATGGACATGAGAGAAAGAGAAAGACTGAAACGTTTAAAATGCACCTCCAAAGGTGGCGGCACTCCCCAGTTGAGAAAGTCTAAAAACCCCAAAAGTTGTGTCCTAGAAAACCTCCGGAAAAAAACAAAGTCTGACAGTGAGTTCATTTCCATTGAGACATTGACCCATGGACTGGCCTATAACGGTCCTTAGTTATGTGTCAAGGAACTCGCGAGATTTTTCATGTCCAGCCTAATAGCCGACATAGTTGAAAACAATAACAAAATGTTATGAGAAACGTTGGTGCCGCATAGGTCACTGATCCATTATTAAACTCATATACTTATCCTTAATATTTTCTAGTACTAGTTTTGATAGCAGCTCCAGGCATGAATACAAATAAAAGGTATTTAATAAACAGAGATCTTGAATATAAGTAATCTATTAAGTATTTCTTTTTCATCATTTCATGTATCACGACTTAACGAATTTCGTAGGTCTGATTGCGGTTGTTATTGTTTATTGACTTAAATTTTACCTGTGCAGATTTGTTACTCCAGTAATGGACGTGTAGCCTCGATCTGCCCATGAACCGGAAAAATGTGAAAAGCAGAGGAACATGGAGCTGTGTGAAGAGAAACATTTGGACAAATGTGAGAATAGCTCAACAACAACAAACAGGTTTTTGAAGGCCAGTTGAAGGAGAATAATAGGTGGAAGTGATCAAATGATTTGATTGTGAAGAGCCCCAAAGGTTCAAAATAAGGTACAGCAAACGACGAAGGAACAAAAAAATGCGCAGGGAAAATCAGCGGCAGTCGGTCAAAGTAGGTGAGAGAAACGGTCGCAGTTGCTGGACTATCGGAAACATTTTCATCTTTTAGCTAAACGATCAAAACGTGTTTTATTTTCTGTTCAAGGAGTTGACTCAACTCAACCGAAATTCCAACAAACGCAGATATCATGACGACGTCCAATTCTTGGCCAAAACTCTTCACCTGGGTGGATTATTTGCTTTTTGCTTTGACTCTACTTGTGTCTTCGTTAGTCGGAGTCTATCACGCTTGGCGTGGCGCCAGCGGCTCAACCTCCGACTACCTGACTGGTGGAAGGAAGATGCCCATCTTTCCCGTAGCACTCTCCCTTGCCGCTAGGTATGTACTGAATTGTAATGTCTTTTTAGCGTTACCTGATTTAAGGCCAAATGTGTTGCTAAGGAATAAAAGCCAAATGTTTGAATCTTTGCGTCATTTACAAATGAAATATCCTTAATGAACTTTGAGAAAGACAGAAATTTGGCTCTCATGTTTTTTTGTGAATGATTTCAGTTCCTTTTCAGCTACGACTCTGCTCGGCGGACCTACCGATGTCTACATGAATGGGACAATGTATCTGTGGTTCATATCTTCTGTTTTTCTTTGCACTCCAGTTGCGTGTTACATATATTTACCTATTTTTCACCGATTGAAAGTTGTATCAGCAAATCAGGTACTATGAAATCCGTTTTTTTTTATTGCTCTGTGATTCTATAGAAAAAACAACAACAAATGATTTTCATCTTGTATTTTCCATAGTACTTAGAAATAAGATTTAATAATGTCATTCGGCGTATTGCTTCGATGCTCTTTGTGGTGAAACAGGTGATATTAAACGCTGTTGAAATAATTCAGACTATATAAATACAAAGTATTATTTTAAATTATACATGCTCTGGGTAGTTGTTGTATTTATCGATTGTGGCGTACGGACCTTCGCTGGCGCTAAGTCAAGGTAGTGATTGACATAAATGTCGTTTACAGGTCAACACAAATTTTTCAGCTTAATATGTTATCATGTTTATTTTTGTAATGCATAGTCACTGGAATCAATGCCTTTGCATCCGTTGGCATTTTGTTTGGCGTTTGCACGTTCTATACAGCAATGGTATGTGCATATCTATTCATACAAGCCAAAAATGAAATGTTATTTTGTTGCGTTTAATATTTTAAATAATGTCGCGTTTCTTTATTCAACAGGGTGGAATCAAAGCAGTTGTCTGGACAGACACCATACAAATTATATTGATTTATGGATCAATCACGATGCTACTAATCAAAGGGGTGTCAGACGTTGGCGGTCTGGGAATTGTTTGGGACCGCAATTATAATTCATCCCGCATAGAACTCTTCAAGTATAATACTTCCCAAATGTTTCAAATTATTTTAAATTTTCTTGGAACGTTATTAATTTTTATTTTTAGCGTTGATACCGATCCCACAACTCCTCATACGGTAACGTAACACACTTTTAAGGAGCAGGTGATCCTATCGCTGATTCAAATTTGATTAAATGTGGTGCGCCTCAGGTTTGGTCGCTAGCGATCGGTGGCTTATTTTATTGGTTGAGTTGGTATGCAGTGGATCAGACTGCTGTACAACGGTCACTCGCTATGCCAACACTCCGCAGTGCACAGATGTAAAATGGGTTTTTATCGAAATGGTAAATAACATTGACAAATACTGATCATAGTTTCTTTTGTACGCCCAGATCGATGTGGATTAACATGGCCTTTGTGTGCGGAATCATTTTTCTATGTGGTTGTGTCGGTTTAGTCATGTACTCAAGATATTTCGATTGCGATCCTTTAACTTCCCTGGTAAAGCTTGACATCCTTTTGAAAAATTGTCACGATAACTTACTGTATTATTATTTTTAAGGTCATTAATAAAGCAGACCAAATTCTTCCATTTTACGTCATGGATGTGCTAGGTGACTATCCAGGACTTCCGGGACTCTTCGTAGCTGGCATCTTAAGTGGCGCTCTCAGGTTAATTCCATTGTCTATTAAGATATAATTGAATAATCCTAAATAACGTTTCCTTCTGTGCAATTATTTATAGCACAATATCAAGTGTCTTGAATGCGGTGGCCCTTGTCGTTTATGAAGATTTCATTCGGCCTTTCTTCCCAAACATGCCAGATCAAACCTCCATTCGCCTTGTTAAAGGAGTGTCTCTACTATTTAGTGGCCTCAGTTTCAGTATGGTTTTCCTTGTAGCTCAAGTAAAGACCATATTGGACGTAAGTCTATTAAATAACAATTATGTGCTGCCCCTTTCAAAAAAAAAAAAAAAATGACCAACTTTGGGCACATTTTAATTTTCTGCAGGCAACGGTGAGTTTTGATGGCGCTGTGGCCGGATCAATCCTAGGCGTTTTTACACTTGGCATTTTCGTTCCGTTCGCCAATCCCATCGTAAGCAGCCATGTCACAATCTAACGAATCAGTCTTATCATTACAAAATGTTTTTTTTTATTAGGGAGCTGGAGTGGGTATGTTAACTGCTTTTGCATTGATGATGTGGCTTCTATTGAGTGCGCAGGTCGCCAAATCCAGCGGAGTTGTTCATAACAGCCAAATGAAATCTTTCAGCACCGACAAATGCCCTGCTTATAATGGAACTTCTGATTCTTTTCTATTGAGCACAAACTTGAATAATTCGTCTATGTTTGATGAGTATATAAAATTTGTAAAAAAGTAATTTTTTAAATTTTGTTGTAATTTTTCTTTATACTTCCTACAGGCAAGAAGTTCCATTCATTCTCCTGAGGATTTCCTACTTGTGGTACACTTTGATTGGCATGCTGATCGTCCTTGTCCTTGGAACGATAGTGAGTCTTATGTTTAAAGCTATAAGCAGTCTTAGAAGCAACACGCAACTCTCTGTTCTCGAGAAGATGAACGACGGTGCACTCGGCGCAGCTGATCTTAAAAATAAATCGTTCACTGAATCAGTAAGTTAAAATTGGGCGAAGTTGTCTGATGAAAACAAAGGTAACATTTTCTCTTCTGTGCTCGGTTACACAATTTCTCCCTGTGTGTCCTTGTTACTGAACCATCCACCCAATCGTGTTTCAGGCTCAAGTGAACCAAGTCTTCGCTATGGACGAATTTCCTCAATAGATTGTCGAATAACGCAAATATATTTTCTTTGATTTTAAACGATTACTCGGTGGATTGTAAATGACTTTTTTATATGACTAAACGAGGATTGAAATGGGAAAAAAAGGTTTACATTTTTTAAAATGACGAGATCACGGAGAACGCGAAAAAAAATAAACATAAGGAACAGATGAGTGTTTTGTTTGGAACGCCATAGTGATAATGAATTAAATGCTCGGAATTAAGTGCTCTTCTTGACCTCTTCAGTTCTTTCTTCTCGTCTAACAACGGGCGGGCCTATTTTTGCCTTTTTTGGAGCTATCGATTTTAATTTCCCGTAGGGATCCTGTACAGCTTAGTCATATGATGAGAGGAACACGGAAGGAAAGTTGCAAATGTTTACCAATAGATGGCGTTAGAATATTATTTCCCAAGGGATTCTGTACAACTTAGGTCTCATGATGCACACGAAAGGACTGTACAACTTGTCTCATGACTAGGAACACGGAAGGAAAGTTAAAAATTTCCCGAAGGGATTCTGTACAGCTTTTTTGGCATACGGGAGCACTAGTTCAAATTTCCCGAAGGGATTCTGTATGACTTGGCTTGGCATACGTGAGGAAAGTTGCAATTGCTTACCAATGGATGGCATTAGTTCTCACCAATAGATGGCGTTAGGATATACAATTCTAACCAATTTCCCGTAGTCTGTAGATCCCGTAGGGATTCTGTACAACCACGATATAATAGGAAAGGTACACTCTCGACTATCCCCAAGACCGGCGGGTGTTTAGTAAAGGGTCCCAAGATTCCCCACCAGGTTCGCTAGGTTAGTAGGCCGATCGCCTCTCGGGGGTATAATAAAAAAAAGGGGTTTTTCGTTCGTAATTCAGAAAATTACCAATAAATTTGTCCAGAAATTGAATGAATTGAAACTTTATTGAATTCTCTATCCTAAGATGCCAAATTCATCTTGTTGAGACAATTTTTTCATTCTTAAATTTATGATTGAAAATCGCAATTTTTTGAAAATTGCGCCTTTCGCAACATTGCCTATTTCTCAATATCACGGTTTTCTTCTCGAAAACCAGTGAGTTTGTGGTAGGTAGGAAGTGTTTTGAGTTTCCATTGAGGTAAAATATGGTTAAATATAAAGTTTGCTCTTTTACAAGAAGTTTTTATCACTGGTAGAGAGAACAAGAAGGTGGTAGTGGTCAACAAGAAGGTCCAGTGTTCGACTCTAGGGACGGTCTTTTGTCATCAATATAGAAATATACGGACATTAAGACTGATAGAACTCATCTTAAAGACGGAGATGATTCCTTTCAAGATGAATTAAAGTGGCATTGACCAGTCTTGGAATGACGGGTAAAAGAAGTGTTCAAGACAAAATATTCTGTCTGGGCAGCTCCAAAAATTCAAAAAATTCTCATATCATTTTTAGGTTTGTATCGATTTCACCCAAACCATAGATCAGCTTCAGGAAAGAACTATTAAATTTCATTAAGGAAGTCTTCATTTGATATTTTTTAAAGAAAAAATAATTGAGGCACTGATATTTCAAAAGTTACAGCACTTTAAAGATCGCCAGCTCCAAAAATTCAAAAATTCTCATATAATTTTTAGGTTTGTATCGATTTCACCCAGACTATAGATTAGCTTCAGGAAATTACTATTAAATTTCATTAAGGAAGTCTTCATTGGATAGGTTTTAAAGAAAAAATAATTTAGGCACTGATATTTCAAAAGTTACAGCACTTTTAAGATCGCCAGCTTCAAAAATTCAAAAAATTCTCATATCATTTTTAAGTTCGTATCGATTTCACGCAGACTATAGATTAGCTTCAGGAAAGTACTATAAAATGTCATTAAGGAAGTCTTCATTTGATAGGTTTTAAAGAAAAAATAATTTAGGCACTGATATTTCAAAAGTTACAGCACTTTAAAGATCGCCAGCTCCAAAAATTCAAATAATTCTTATATTATTTTTAAGTTTGTATCGATTTCATCCAGACTATAGATTAGCTTCACGAAAGTACTATTAAATTTCTTTAGGAAGATCTTCATTTCATATGTTTTAAAGAAAAAATAATTTAGGCACTGATATTTCAAAAGTTACAGCACTTTAAAGATCGCCAGCTCCGAAAATTCAAAAATTCTCATATCATTTTTAGGTTTGTATCGATTTCACCCAGACTATAGATTAGCTTCAGGAAATTACTATTAAATTTCATTAAGGAAGTCTTCATTTGATATTTTTTAAAGAAAAAATAATTTAGGCACTGATATTTCAAAAGTTACAGCACTTTAAAGATCGCCAGCGCCAAAAATTAGATTAATTCTTGTATCATTTTTAAGTTTGTATCGATTTCACCCAGACTATAGATTAGCTTCAGGAAATTACTATTAAATTTCATAAAGGAAGTCTTCATTTGATATGTTTTAAAGAAAAAATAATTTAGGCACTGATATTTCAAAAGTTACAGCACCTTTAAGATCGCCAGCTCCCAAAATTCAAAAAATGTTCATATCATTTTTAGGTTCGTATCGATTTTACCCAGACTATAGATTAGCTTCAGGAAAGTACTATTAAATTTCATTAAGGGAGTCTTTATTTGATATGTTTTAAAGAAAAAATTAAAAGATTTGAAGCATGTGTTATACCACTTTTTTGTCGAATGGCTGTGGTATCATCCGATTTTTTTGTTTCGGTGGCTTACTTGGGTCCCTTTGCATGCCTCAGGACCAGTATTTGTAATTATTTGACATGTATGTAGGATCCCAGAAGTTTCCAAATGCGTTTTGTGGGTAATTTAATAGCTGTACTCTGTATTCTGAAGCATTGGTTACTCCTGAATAGTACAAAGTATATGTAAAATCAAACCTTGATTAATTGAGTTCCAAAAGATGCCTCAGAAAGAAAACTGAGATTTTCAGCATGTTTTATACCACATATTTGTCCAATGGTTGTGGTATACTCCGATCTTTTGGTTTCGGTGGCTTACTTGGGTCCTCTTGCATGCCCCAGGACCAGTATTTTTAATTATTTGACATGTATGTAGGATCCCAGAAGTTTCCAAATGCGTTTTGTTGGTAATTTAATAGCTGTACTCTGTATTCTGAAGCATTGGTTGCTCCTGAATAGTAAAAAGTATATGTAAAATCAAGCCTTGATTAATTGAGTTCCAAAGGATACCTGAGAAAAAAAATTGAGATTTTAAGCATGTGTTATACCACGTTTTTGTCCAATGGCTGTGGTATAATCCGATTTTTTTGTTTCGGTGGCTTAGTTGGGTCCCCTTGAAATTTTGGTTCAACTTTTTCCAAACTTTGTGACCTTACTATGGTATTTTCAAGAACAAATAGCATAAAATTATTGCAAATTTAGAATAAGGGAGTCCCCACAAATGTGTTTTTGTAAAAATTAAAAACAAATACCATAGATTTTATGAGTAGCATCACCTCGAAGATCATCAAGATCCATCATAAGCTCCTTGAAATTTTGGTTCCACTTTTTTCCAACTTTGTGACCTTACTATGGGATTTTGAAGAACAAATAGCATAAAATTATTGCAAATTTAGAATAAGGGAGTCCCCACAAATGTGTTTTTGTAAAAATTAAAAACAAATACCATAGATTTTTTGAGTAGCATCACCTCGAAGATCATCAAGATCCATCATAAGCTCCTTGAAATTTTGGTTCAACTTTTTCCAAACTTTGTGACCTTACTATGGTATTTTCAAGAACAAATAGCATAAAATTATTGCAAATTTAGAATAAGGTAGTCCCCACAAATGTGTTTTTGTAAAAATTAAAAACAAATACCATAGATTTTATGAGTAGCATCACCTCGAAGATCATCAAGATCCATCATAAGCTTCTTGAAATTTTGGTTCCACTTTTTCCCAACTTTGTGACCTTACTATGGGATTTTGAAGAACAAATAGCATACAATTATTGCAAATTTAGAATAAGGGAGTCCCCACAAATGTGTTTTTGTAAAAATTAAACACAAATACCATAGATTTTATGAGAAGCATCACCTCGAAGATCATCAAGATCCATGATAAGCTCCTTGAAATTTTGGTTCAACTTTTTCCAAACTTTGTGACCTTCCTATGGGATTTTGAAGAACAAATAGCATAAAATTATTGCAAATTTAGAATAAGGGAGTACCCACAAATGTGTTTTTGTAAAAATTAAAAACAAATACCATAGATTTTATGAGTATCATCACCTCGAAGATCATCAAGATCCATCATAAGCTTCTTGAAATTTTGGTTCCACTTTTTACAAACTTTGTGACCTTACTATGGTATTTTTAAGAACAAATAGCATAAAATTATTGCAAATTTAGAGTAAGGTAGTCCCCACAAATGTTTTTTTGTAAAAATCAAAAACAAATACCATAGATTTTATGAGTAGCATCACCTCGAAGATCACCAAGATCCATCATAAGCTTCTTGAAATTTTGGTTCCACTTTTTCCAAACTTTGTGACCTTACTATGGGATTTTGAAGAACAAATAGCATAAAATTGTTGCAAATTTAGAATAAGGGAGTCCCCACAAATGTGTTTTTGTAAAAATTTAAAACAAATACTATAGATTTTATGAGTATCATTACCTCGAAGATCATCAAGATCCATCATAAGCTCCTTGAAATTTTGGTTCATTTTTTTCCAAACTTTGTGACCTTCCTATGGGATTTTGAAGAACAAATAGCATAAAATTATTGCAAATTTAGAATAAGGGAGTCCCCACAAATGTGTTTTTGTAAAAATTAAAAAGAAATACCATAGATTTTATGAGTAGCATCACCTCGAAGATCATCAAGATCCATCATAAGCTCCTTTAAATTTTGGTTCAACTTTTTCCAAATTTTGTGACCTTACTATGGTATTTTCAAGAACAAATAGCATAAAACTATTGCTAATTTAGAATAAGGTAGTCCCCACAAATGTTTTTTTGTAAAAATTAAAAACAAATACCATAGATTTTATGAGTAGCATCCCCTCGAAGATCATCAAGATCCAACATAAGCTTCTTGAAATTATGGTTCCACTTTTTCCAAACTTTGTAACCTTACTATGGGATTTTGAAGAACAAATAGCATAAAATTATTGCAAATTTAGAATAAGGGAGTCGCCACAAATGTGTTTTTGTAAAAATTAAAAACAAATACTATAGATTTTATGAGTAGCATTACCTCGAAAATCATCAAGATCCATCATAAGCTTCTTGAAATTTTGGTTCCACTTTTTCCCAACTTTGTGACCTTACTATGGGATTTTGAAGAACAAATAGCATAAAATTATTGCAAATTTAGAATAAGGGAGTCCCCACAAATGTGTTTTTGTAAAAATTAAACACAAATACCATAGATTTTTTGAGTAGCATCACCTCGAAGATCATCAAGATCCATCATAAGCTCCTTGAAATTTTGGTTCAACTTTTTCCAAACT
Organism: Daphnia galeata; assembly: GCA_030770115.1. Classification (NCBI taxonomy): domain Eukaryota; kingdom Metazoa; phylum Arthropoda; class Branchiopoda; order Diplostraca; family Daphniidae; genus Daphnia; species Daphnia galeata. Next base: position 1,876,203 of record CM061121.1, read on the forward strand.
TTGTGACCTTACTATGGTATTTTCAAGAACAAATAGCATAAAATTATTGCAAATTTAGAATAAGGTAGTCCCCACAAATGTGTTTTTGTAAAAATTAAAAACAAATACCATAGATTTTATGAGTAGCATCACCTCGAAGATCATCAAGATTCATCATAAGCTTCTTGAAATTTTGGTTCCACTTTTTCCAAACTTTGTGACCTTACTATGGGATTTTGAAGAACAAATAGCATAAAATTATTGCAAATTTAGAATAAGGGAGTCCCCACAAATGTGTTTTTGTAAAAATTATAAACAAATACCATAGATTTTATGAGTAGCATCACCTCGAAGATCATCAAGATCCATCATAAGCTCCTTGAAATTTTGGTTCAACTTTTTCCAAACTTTGTGACCTTACTATGGTATTTTCAAGAACAAATAGCATAAAATTATTGCAAATTTAGAATAAGGTAGTCCCAACAAATGTTTTTTTGTAAAAATTAAAAACAAATACCATAGATTTTTTGAGTAGCATCACCTCGAAGATCAGCAAGATCCATCATAAGCTTCTTGAAATTTTGGTTTCACTTTTTACAAACTTTGTGACCTTACATTGGGATTTTGAAGAACAAATAGCATACAATTATTGCAAATTTAGAATAAGGGAGTCCCCACAAATGTGTTTTTGTAAAAATTATAAACAAATACCATAGATTTTATGAGTAGCATCACCTCGAAGATCATCAAGATCCATCATAAGCTCCTTGAAATTTTGGTTCAACTTTTTCCAAACTTTGTGACCTTACTATGGTATTTTCAAGAACAAATAGCATAAAATTATTGCAAATTTAGAATAAGGGAGTCCCCACAAATGTTTTTTTTGTAAAAACTAAAAACAAATACCATAGATTTTATGAGTAGCATCACCTCGAAGATCATCAAGATCCATCATAAGCTTCTTGAAATTTTGGTTCCACTTTTTCCAAACTTTGTGACCTTAATATGGGATTTTGAAGAAAAAATAGCATAAAATTATTGCAAATTTAGAATAAGGGAGTCCCCACAAATGTGTTTTTGTAAAAAATTAAAACAAATACCATAGATTTTATGAGTAGCATCACCTCGAAGATCATCAAGATCCATCATAAGCTTCTTGAAATTTTGGTTCCACTTTTTCCAAACTTTTTGACCTTACTATGGGATTTTTAAGAACAAATAGCATAAAATTATTGCAAATTTAGAATAAGGGAGTCCCCACAAATGTGTTTTTGTAAAAACTAAAAACAAATACCATAGATTTTATGAGAAGCATCACCTCGAAGATCATCAAGATCCATGATAAGCTCCTTGAAATTTTGGTTCAACTTTTTCCAAACTTTGTGACCTTCCTATGGGATTTTGAAGAACAAATAGCATAAAATTATTGCAAATTTAGAATAAGGGAGTACCCACAAATGTGTTTTTGTAAAAATTAAAAACAAATACCATAGATTTTATGAGTATCATCACCTCGAAGATCATCAAGATCCATCATAAGCTTCTTGAAATTTTGGTTCCACTTTTTACAAACTTTGTGACCTTACTATGGTATTTTTAAGAACAAATAGCATAAAATTATTGCAAATTTAGAGTAAGGTAGTCCCCACAAATGTTTTTTTGTAAAAATTAAAAACAAATACCATAGATTTTATGAGTAGCATCACCTCGAAGATCACCAAGATCCATCATAAGCTTCTTGAAATTTTTGTTCCACTTTTTCCAAACTTTGTGATCTTACTATGGGATTTTGAAGAACAAATAGCATGGGCCCTATTAGAAACAAAAAAAAATTTGACAAATTCTACGAGTTGATGATCTTCGGGGTGATGTAACTCTGGAAAATCTATTTTGCTTGTTGGATTTTTTAGCTTGGGTGTAGGCTGACGAACCCTTGAAGCTATTTCAAGAAGAATTTTATTGTGCTTGTTCCTCAAAAGCTCGTGGTTAGGCCGCCAAGTCAAGTTATTAGAAACAAAAAAAATGTTGACAAAATCTACGAGTTGATGATCTTCGGGGTGATGTAACTCTGGAAATCTATTTTGCTTGTTGGATTTTTTAGTTTGGGTGTATGCTGATGAACCCCTGAAGCTATTTCAAGAAGAATGTTATGGTGCTTGTTCCTTAAAAGCTCGTGGTAAAGCCGCAAAGTCGAGTTAATGGAAACCAAAAATTGTTTATTTTCTACGAGTTGATGATCTTGGGGATGATGTTACTCTGGAAATCTATTTTGCTTGTTGGATTTTTTAGCTTGGGTGTATGCTGACGAACCCCTGAAGCTATTTCAAGAACAATTTTATGGTGCTTGTTCCTCAAAAGCTCGTGGTTAAGTGCCAAGTCAAGTTATTAGAAACAAAAACAATTTTGACAAATTCTACGAGTTGATGATCTTCGGGGTGATGTAACTCTGGAAATCTATTTTGCTTGTTGGATTTTTTAGCTTGGGTGTATGCTGACGAACCCCTGAAGCTATTTCAAAAAGAATTTCATTGTGCTTGTTCCTCAAAAGCTCGTGGTAAAGCCGCAAAGTCAAGTTAATGGAAACCAAAATTTTTTTGACAAATTCTATGAGTTGATGATCTTCGGGGTGATGTAACTCTGGAAATCTATTTTGCTTGTTGGATTTTTTAGTTTGGGTGTATGCTGACGAACCCCTGAAGCTATTTCAAGAAGAATTTTATGGTGCTTGTTCCTCAAAAGCTCGTGGTAAAGCCGCAAAGTCGAGTAAATGGAAACAAAAAAAATTTTGACAAATTCTACAAGTTGATGATCTTCGGGGTGATGTAACTCTGGAAATCTATTTTGCTTGTTGGATTTTTTAGCTTGGGTGTATGCTGACGAACCCTTGAAGCTATTTCAAGAAGAATTTTATGGTGCTTGTTCCTCAAAAGCTCGTGGTTAAGCCGCCAAGTCAAGTTATTAGAAACAAAAAAAATGTTGACAAATTCTACGAGTTGATGATCTTCGGGGTGATGTAACTCTGGAAATTATTTTGCTTGTTGGATTTTTTAGCTTGGGTGTATGCTGACGAACCCTTGAAGCTATTTCAAGAAGAATTTCATTGTGCTTGTTCCTCAAAAGCTCGTGGTAAAGCCGCAAAGTCGACTTAATGGAAACAAAAAAAATTTTGAGAAATTCTACGAAGTTGATGATCTTCGGGGTGATGTAACTCTGGAAATCTATTTTGCTTGTTGGATTTTTTAGCTTGGGTGTATGCTGACTGAACCCCTGAAGCTATTTCAAGAAGAATTTTATGGTGCTTGTTCCTCAAAAGCTCGTGGTAAAGCCGCAAAGTCGAGTTAATGGAAACCAAAAAATTGTTTATTTTCTACGAGTTGATGATCTTCGGGGATGCATGTAACTCTGGAAATCTATTTTGCTTGTTGAATTTTTTAGATTGGGTGTATGCTGACGAACCCCTGAAGCTATTTCAAGAAGAATTTCATTGTGCTTGTTCCTCAAAAGCTCGTGGTTAAAGCCGCAAAGTCAAGTTAATGGAAACAAAAAAAATTTTGACAAATTCTACAAGTTGATGATCTTCGGGGTGATGTAACTCTGGAAGTCTATTTTGCTTGTTGGATTTTTTAGCTTAGGGTGTATGCTGACGAACCCCTGAAGCTATTTCAAGAAGAATTTCATTGTGCTTGTTCCTCAAAAGCTCGTGGTAAAGCCGCAAAGTCAAGTTAATGGAAACCAAAAATTTTTTGACAAATTCTACTGAGTTGATGATCTTCGGGGTGATGTAACTCTGGAAATCTACTTTGCTTGTTGGATTTTTTAGCTTGGGTGTATGCTGACGAACCCCTGAAGCTATTTCAAGAAGAATTTTATGGTGCTTGTTCCTCAAAAGCTCGTGGTAAAGCCGCAAAGTCGAGTAATGGAAACAAAAAAAATTTTGACAAATTCTACAAGTTGATGATCTTCGGGGTGATGTAACTCTGGAAATCTATTTTGCTTGTTGGATTTTTTAGCTTGGGTGTATGCTGACGAACCCCTGAAGCTATTTCAAGAAGAATTTTATGGTGCTTGTTCCTCAAAAGCTCGTGGTTAAAGCCGCAAAGTCGAGTTAATTAGAAACAAAAAAATGTTTGACAAATTCTACGAAGTTGATGATCTTCGGGGTGATGTAACTCTGGAAATCTATTTTGCTTGTTGGATTTTTTAGCTTGGGTGTATGCTGACGAACCCCTTGAAGCTATTTCAAGAAGAATTTCATTGTGCTTGTTCCTCAAAAGCTCGTGGTAAAGCCGCAAAGTCGAAGTTAATGGAAACAAAAAATTTTTTGACAAATTCTATGAGTTGATGATCTTCGGGGTGATGTAACTCTGGAAATCTATTTTGCTTGTTGGATTTTTTAGCTTGGGTGTATGCTGACGAACCCCTGAAGCTATTTCAAGAAGAATTTTATGGTGCTTGTTCCTCAAAAGCTCGTGGTAAAGCCGCAAAGTCGAGTTAATGGAAACAAAAAAATTGTTGACAATTTCTACGAAGTTGATGATCTTCGGGGTGATGTAACTCTGGAAATCTATTTTGCTTGTTGGAATTTTTTAGCTTGGGTGTATGCTGACGAACCCTTGAAGCTATTTCAAGAACAATTTTATGGTGCTTGTTCCTCAAAAGCTCGTGGTAAAGCCGCAAAGTCGAGTTAATGGAAACAAAAAAAATTTTGACAAATTCTACAAGTTGATGATCTTCGGGGTGATGTAACTCTGGAAAGTCTATTTTGCTTGTTGGATTTTTTAGCTTGGGTGTATGCTGACGAACCCCTGAAGCTATTTCAAGAAGAATTTTCATGGTGCTTGTTCCTCAAAAGCTCGTGGTTAAGCCGCCAAGTCAAGTTATTAGAAACAAAAAAAATGTTTGACAAATTCTACTGAGTTGATGATCTTCGGGGTGATGTAACTCTGGAAATCTACTTTTGCTTGTTGGATTTTTTAGCTTGGGTGTATGCTGACGAACCCCTGAAGCTATTTCAAGAAGAATTTCATGGTGCTTGTTCCTCAAAAGCTCGTGGTAAAGCCGCAAAGTCGACTTAATGGAAACAAAAAAAATTTGACAAATTCTACGAGTTGATGATCTTCGGGGTGATGTAACTCTGGAAATCTATTTTGCTTGTCTGGATTTTTTAGCTTGGGTGTATGCTGACGAACCCCTGAAGCTATTTCAAGAAGAATTTTATGGTGCTTGTTCCTCAAAAGCTCGTGGTAAAGCCGCAAAGTCGAGTTAATGGAAACAAAAAATTTTTGACAATTTCTACAGAGTTGATGATCTTCGGGGATGATGTAACTCTGGAAATCTATTTTGCTTGTTGGATTTTTTAGCTTGGGTGTATGCTGACGAACCCCTGAAGCTATTTCAAGAAGAATTTTCATGGTGCTTGTTCCTCAAAAGCTCGTGGTAAAGCCGCAAAGTCGAGTTAATGGAAACAAAAAAATTTTTGACAAATTCTACAAGTTGATGATCTTCGGGGTGATGTAACTCTGGAAATCTATTTTGCTTGTTGGATTGTTTAGCTTGGGTGTATGCTGACGAACCCCTGAAGCTATTTCAAGAAGAATTTTCATTGTGCTTGTTCCTCAAAAGCTCGTGGTAAAGCCGCAAAGTCAAGTTAATGGAAACCAAAAAATTTTTGACAAATTCTATGAAGTTGATGATCTTCGGGGTGATGTAACTCTGGAAATCTATTTTGCTTGTTGGATTTTTTAGCTTGGGTGTATGCTGACGAACCCCTTGAAGCTATTTCAAGAAGAATTTTATGGTGCTTGTTCCTCAAAAGCTCGTGGTAAAGCCGCAAAGTCGAGTTAATGGAAACAAAAAAAATTTTGACAAATTCTACAAGTTGATGATCTTCGGGGTGATGTAACTCTGGAAATCTATTTTGCTTGTTGGATTTTTTAGCTTGGGTGTATGCTGACGAACCCTTGAAGCTATTTCAAGAAGAATTTTATGGTGCTTGTTCCTCAAAAGCTCGTGGTTAAGCCGCCAAGTCGAAGTTATTAGAAACAAAAAAAAATGTTGACAAATTCTACGAGTTGATGATCTTCGGGGTGATGTAACTCTGGAAATCTTATTTTGCTTGTTGGATTTTTTAGCTTGGGTGTATGCTGACGAACCCCTGAAGCTATTTCAAGAAGAATTTTCATTGTGCTTGTTCCTCAAAAGCTCGTGGTTAAAGCCGCCAAGTCGAAGTTATTAGAAACAAAAAAAAATTTGACAAATTCTACGAGTTGATGATCTTCGGGGTGATGTAACTCTGGAAATCTTATTTTGCTTGTCTGGATTTTTTAGCTTGGGTGTATAGCTGACGAACCCCTTGAAGCTATTTCAAGAAGAATTTCATGGTGCTTGTTCCTTCAAAAGCTCGTGGTAAAGCCGCAAAGTCGACTTTAATGGAAACAAAAAAAATTGTTTAATTTCTACGAGTTGATGATCTTCGGGGTGATGTAACTCTGGAAATCTATTTTGCTTGTCTGATTTTTTAGCTTTGGGTGTATGCTGATGAACCCCTGAAGCTATTTCAAGAAGAATGTTTATGGTGCTTGTTCCTTAAAAGCTCGTGGTAAAGCCGCAAAGTCGAGTTAATGGAAACCAAAAAATTGTTTATTTCTACGAGTTGATGATCTTCGGGGATGATGTTACTCTGGAAATCTATTTTGCTTGTTGGATTTTTTAGCTTGGGTGTATGCTGACGAACCCCTGAAGCTATTTCAAGAACAATTTTATGGTGCTTGTTCCTCAAAAGCTCGTGGTAAGCCGCAAAGTCAAGTTATTAGAAACAAAAACAATTTTTGACAAATTCTACGAGTTGATGATCTTCGGGGTGATGTAACTCTGGAAATCTATTTTGCTTGTTGGATTTTTTAGCTTGGGTGTAGGCTGACGAACCCCTTGAAGCTATTTCAAGAAGAATTTCATGGTGCTTGTTCCTCAAAAGCTCGTGGTAAAGCCGCAAAGTCGAGTTAATGGAAACAAAAAAATTTTGAGAAATTCTACAAGTTGATGATCTTCGGGGTGATGTAACTCTGGAAATCTATTTTGCTTGTTGGATTTTTTAGCTTGGGTGTATGCTGACGAACCCCTGAAGCTATTTCAAGAAGAATTTTATGGTGCTTGTTCCTCAAAAGCTCGTGGTAAAGCCGCAAAGTCGAGTTAATGGAAACAAAAAAATTGTTTATTTCTACGAGTTGATGATCTTCGGGGTGCATGTAACTCTGGAAATCTATTTTGCTTGTTGAATTTTTTAGATTGGGTGTATGCTGACGAACCCCTGAAGCTATTTCAAGAAGAATTTCATTGTGCTTGTTCCTCAAAAGCTCGTGGTAAGCCGCAAAGTCAAGTTAATGAGAAACAAAAAAAAATTTTGACAAATTCTACAAGTTGATGATCTTCGGAGTGATGTAACTCTGGAAAGTCTATTTTGCTTGTTGGATTTTTTAGCTTGGGTGTATGCTGACGAACCCCTGAAGCTATTTCAAGAAGAATTTCATTGTGGTTGTTCCTCAAAAGCTCGTGGTAAAGCCGCAAAGTCAAGTTAATGGAAACCAAAAATTTTTTGACAAATTCTATGAGTTGATGATCTTCGGGGTGATGTAACTCTGGAAATCTATTTTGCTTGTTGGATTTTTTAGTTTGGGTGTATGCTGACGAACCCCTGAAGCTATTTCAAGAAGAATTTTATGGTGCTTGTTCCTCAAAAGCTCGTGGTAAAGCCGCAAAGCCGAGTAAATGGAAACAAAAAAATTTTGACAAATTCTACAAGTTGATGATCTTCGGGGTGATGTAACTCTGGAAATCTATTTTGCTTGTTGGATTTTTTAGCTTGGGTGTATGCTGACGAACCCCTGAAGCTATTTCAAGAAGAATTTTATGGTGCTTCTTCCTCAAAAGCTCTTGGTAAAGCCGCAAAGTCGAGTTAATGGAAACAAAAAAAATTTTGACAAATTCTACGAAGTTGATGATCTTCGGGGTGATGTAACTCTGGAAATCTATTTTGCTTGTTGGATTTTTTAGCTTAGGGTGTATGCTGACGAACCCCTGAAGCTATTTCAAGAATAATTTTATGGTGCTTGTTCCTCAAAAGCTCGTGGTTAAGCCGCCAAGTCAAGTTATTAGAAACAAAAAAAATTTTGACAAATTCTACGAAGTTGATGATCTTCGGGGTGATGTAACTCTGGAAATCTTATTTTGCTTGTTGGATTTTTTAGCTTGGGTGTATGCTGACGAACCCCTTGAAGCTATTTCAAGAAGAATTTCATTGTGCTTGTTCCTCAAAAGCTCGTGGTAAAGCCGCAAAGTCGACTTTAATGGAAACAAAAAAAATTTGACAATTTCTACGAGTTGATGATCTTCGGGGTGCATGTAACTCTGGAAATCTATTTTGCTTGTTGGAATTTTTTAGCTTGGGTGTATGCTGACGAACCCCTGAAGCTATTTCAAGAAGAATTTTATGGTGCTTGTTCCTCAAAAGCTCGTGGTAAAGCCGCAAAGTCGAGTTAATGGAAACAAAAAAAATTTTGACAAATTCTACAAGTTGATGATCTTCGGGGTGATGTAACTCTGGAAATCTATTTTGCTTGTTGGATTTTTTAGCTTGGGTGTATGCTGACGAACCCCTGAAGCTATTTCAAGAAGAATTTCATTGGTACTTGTTCCTCAAAAGCTCGTGGTTAAGCCGCCAAGTCAAGTTATTAGAAACAAAAAAATGTTTGACAAATTCTACGAGTTGATGATCTTCGGGGTGATGTAACTCTGGAAATTTATTTTGCTTGTTGGAATTTTTTAGCTTGGGTGTATGCTGACGAACCCTTGAAGCTATTTCAAGAAGAATTTCATTGTGCTTGTTCCTCAAAAGCTCGTGGTAAAGCCGCAAAGTCGACTTAATGGAAACAAAAAAAAATTTGACAAATTCTACGAGTTGATGATCTTCGGGGTGATGTAACTCTGGAAATCTATTTTGCTTGTTGGATTTTTTAGTTTGGGTGTATGCTGATGAACCCCTGAAGCTATTTCAAGAAGAATGTTATGGTGCTTGTTCCTTAAAAGCTCGTGGTAAAGCCGCAAAGTCGAGTTAATGGAAACCAAAAAATTGTTTATTTCTACGAGTTGATGATCTTCGGGGATGATGTTACTCTGGAAATCTATTTTGCTTGTTGGATTTTTTAGCTTGGGTGTATGCTGACGAACCCCTGAAGCTATTTCAAGAATAATTTTATGGTGCTTGTTCCTCAAAAGCTCGTGGTTAAGCCGCCAAGTCAAGTTATTAGAAACAAAAACAATTTTGACAAATTCTACGAGTTGATGATCTTCGGGGTGATGTAACTCTGGAAATCTATTTTGCTTGTTGGATTTTTTAGCTTGGGTGTATGCTGACGAACCCTTGAAGCTATTCCAAGATGAATTTCATTGTGCTTGTTCCTCAAAAGCTCGTGGTAAAGCCGCAAAGTCGACGTTAATGGAAACAAAAAAAATTTTGACGAAATTCTACGAAGTTGATGATCTTCGGGGTGATGTAACTCTGGAAATCTATTTTGCTTGTTGGATTTTTTAGCTTGGGTGTATGCTGACGAACCCCTGAAGCTATTTCAAGAAGAATTTTATGGTGCTTGTTCCTCAAAAGCTCGTGGTAAAGCCGCAAAGTCGAGTTAATGGAAACAAAAAAAATTTTGACAAATTCTACAAGTTGATGATCTTCGGGGTGATGTAACTCTGGAAATCTATTTTGCTTGTTGGATTTTTTAGCTTGGGTGTATGCTGACGAACCCCTGAAGCTATTTCAAGAAGAATTTTATGGTGCTTGTTCCTCAAAAGCTCGTGGTTAAGCCGCCAAGTCAAGTTATTAGAAACAAAAAAAATGTTGACAAATTCTACGAGTTGATGATCTTCGGGGTGATGTAACTCTGGAAATTTATTTTGCTTGTTGGATTTTTTAAGCTTGGGTGTATGCTGACGAACCCTTGAAGCTATTTCAAGAAGAATTTCATTGTGCTTGTTCCTCAAAAGCTCGTGGTAAAGCCGCAAAGTCGACTTTATGGAAACAAAAAAAAATTTGACAAATTCTACGAGTTGATGATCTTCGGGGTGATGTAACTCTGGAAATCTATTTTGCTTGTTCGGATTTTTTTAGCTTGGGTGTATGCTGACGAACCCCTGAAGCTATTTCAAGAAGAATGTTATGGTGCTTGTTCCTTCAAAAGCTCGTGGTAAAGCCGCAAAGTCGAGTTAATGGAAACAAAAAATTGTTTATTTTCTACGAGTTGATGATCTTCGGGGATGATGTTAACTCTGGAAATCTATTTTGCTTGTTGGATTTTTTAGCTTGGGTGTATGCTGACGAACCCCTGAAGCTATTTCAAGAACAATTTTATGGTGCTTGTTCCTCAAAAGCTCGTGGTTAAGCCGCCAAGTCAAGTTATTAGAAACAAAAACAATTTTGACAAATTCTACGAGTTGATGATCTTCGGGGTGATGTAACTCTGGAAATCTATTTTGCTTGTTGGATTTTTTAGCTTGGGTGTAGGCTGACGAACCCTTGAAGCTATTCCAAGAATGAATTTCATTGTGCTTGTTCCTCAAAAGCTCGTGGTAAAGCCGCAAAGTCGAGTTAATGGAAACAAAAAAATTTTTGAGAAATTCTACAAGTTGATGATCTTCGGGGTGATGTAACTCTGGAAATCTATTTTGCTTGTTGGATTTTTTAGCTTGGGTGTATGCTGACGAACCCCTGAAGCTATTTCAAGAACAATTTTATGGTGCTTGTTCCTCAAAAGCTCGTGGTAAAGCCGCAAAGTCGAGTTAATGGAAACAAAAAAATTGTTTATTTTCTACGAGTTGATGATCTTCGGGGTCATGTAACTCTGGAAATCTATTTTGCTTGTTGAATTTTTTAGATTGGGTGTATGCTGACGAACCCCTGAAGCTATTTCAAGAAGAATTTCATTGTGCTTGTTTCCTCAAAAGCTCGTGGTAAAGCCGCAAAGTCAAGTTAATGGAAACAAAAAAAATTTTGACAAATTCTACAAGTTGATGATCTTCGGGGTGATGTAACTCTGGAAGTCTATTTTGCTTGTTGGATTTTTTAGCTTGGGTGTATGCTGACGAACCCCTGAAGCTATTTCAAGAAGAATTTCATTGTGCTTGTTCCTCAAAAGCTCGTGGTAAAGCCGCAAAGTCAAGTTAATGGAAACCAAAATTTTTTGACAAATTCTATGAGTTGATGATCTTCGGGGTGATGTAACTCTGGAAATCTATTTTGCTTGTTGGATTTTTTTAGTTTGGGTGTATGCTGACGAACCCCTGAAGCTATTTCAAGAAGAATTTTATGGTGCTTGTTTCTCAAAAGCTCGTGGTAAAGCCGCAAAGTCGAGTAAATGGAAACAAAAAAAATTTTGACAATTTCTACAAGTTGATGATCTTCGGGGTGATGTAACTCTGGAAATCTATTTTGCTTGTTGGATTTTTTAGCTTGGGTGTATGCTGACGAACCCCTGAAGCTATTTCAAGAAGAATTTTATGGTGCTTGTTCCTCAAAAGCTCGTGGTAAAGCCGCAAAGTCGAGTTAATGGAAACAAAAAAAATTTTGACAAATTCTACAAGTTGATGATCTTCGGGGTGATGTAACTCTGGAAATCTATTTTGCTTGTTGGATTTTTTAGCTTGGGTGTATGCTGACGAACTCCTGAAGCTATTTCAAGAAGAATTTTATGGTGCTTGTTCCTCAAAAGCTCGTGGTTAAGCCGCCAAGTCAAGTTATTAGAAACAAAAAAAATGTTGACAAATTCTACGAGTTGATGATCTTCGGGGTGATGTAACTCTGGAAATTTATTTTGCTTGTTGGATTTTTTAGCTTGGGTGTATGCTGACGAACCCTTGAAGCTATTTCAAGAAGAATTTCATTGTGCTTGTTCCTCAAAAGCTCGTGGTAAAGCCGCAAAGTCGACTTTATGGAAACAAAAAAAATTTGACAAATTCTACGAGTTGATGATCTTCGGGGTGATGTAACTCTGGAAATCTATTTTTGCTTGTTCGATTTTTTTAGCTTGGGTGTATGCTGACGAACCCCTGAAGCTATTTCAAGAAAAATTTTATGGTGCTTGTTCCTCAAAAGCTCGTGGTAAAGCCGCAAAGTCGAGTTAATGGAAACAAAAAAATTTTTGAGAAATTCTACAAGTTGATGATCTTCGGGGTGATGTAACTCTGGAAATCTATTTTGCTTGTTGGATTTTTTAGCTTGGGTTTATGCTGATGAACCCCTAAAGCTATTTCAAGAAGAATTTTATGGTGCTTGTTCCTCAAAAGCTCGTGGTAAAGCCGCAAAGTCGAGTTAATGGAAACAAAAAAATTTTGACAAATTCTACGAGTTGATGATCTTCGGGGTGATGTAACTCTGGAAATCTATTTTGCTTGTTGGATTTTTTAGCTTGGGTGTATGCTGACGAACCCTTGAAGCTATTTCAAGAAGAATTTCATTGTGCTTGTTCCTCAAAAGCTCGTGGTAAAGCCGCAAAGTCGACTTTATGGAAACAAAAAAAATTTGACAAATTCTACGAGTTGATGATCTTCGGGGTGATGTAACTCTGGAAATCTATTTTGCTTGTTGGATTTTTTAGCTTGGCTGTATGCTGACGAACCCCTGAAGCTATTTCAAGAAGAATTTTATGGTGCTTGTTCCTCAAAAGCTCGTGGTAAAGCCGCAAAGTCGAGTTAATGGAAACAAAAAAAAATTTTGACAAATTCTACAAGTTGATGATCTTCGGGGTGATGTAACTCTGGAAATCTATTTTGCTTGTTGGATTTTTTAGCTTGGGTGTATGCTGACGAACCCCTGAAGCTATTTCAAGAAGAATTTTATGGTGCTTGTTCCTCAAAAGCTCGTGGTTAAAGCCGCCAAGTCAAGTTATTAGAAACAAAAAAAATGTTGACAAATTCTACGAGTTGATGATCTTTGGGGTGATGTAACTCTGGAAATTTATTTTGCTTGTTGGATTTTTTAAGCTTGGGTGTATGCTGACGAACCCTTGAAGCTATTTCAAGAAGAATTTCATTGTGCTTGTTCCTCAAAAGCTCGTGGTAAAGCCGCAAAGTCGACTTTATGGAAACAAAAAAAAATTTTGACAAATTCTACGAGTTGATGATCTTCGGGGTGATGTAACTCTGGAAATCTATTTTGCTTGTTCGATTTTTTTAGCTTGGGTGTATGCTGACGAACCCCTGAAGCTATTTCAAGAAGAATTTTATGGTGCTTGTTCCTCAAAAGCTCGTGGTAAAGCCGCAAAGTCGAGTTAATGGAAACAAAAAAATTGTTTATTTTCTACGAGTTGATGATCTTCGGGGTGATGTAACTCTGGAAATCTATTTTGCTTGTTGGATTTTTTAGCTTGGGTGTATGCTGACGAACCCCTGAAGCTATTTCAAGAACAATTTTATGGTGCTTGTTCCTCAAAAGCTCGTGGTTAAGCCGCCAAGTCAAGTTATTAGAAACAAAAACAATTTTGACAAATTCTACGAGTTGATGATCTTCGGGGTGATGTAACTCTGGAAATCTATTTTGCTTGTTGGATTTTTTAGCTTGGGTGTAGGCTGACGAACCCTTGAAGCTATTCCAAGAAGAATTTCATTGTGCTTGTTCCTCAAAAGCTCGTGGTAAAGCCGCAAAGTCGAGTTAATGGAAACAAAAAAAATTTTTGAGAAATTCTACAAGTTGATGATCTTCGGGGTGATGTAACTCTGGAAATCTATTTTGCTTGTTGGATTTTTTAGCTTGGGTGTATGCTGACGAACCCCTGAAGCTATTTCAAGAACAATTTTATGGTGCTTGTTCCTCAAAAGCTCGTGGTAAAGCCGCAAAGTCGAGTTAATGGAAACAAAAAATTGTTTATTTTCTACGAGTTGATGATCTTCGGGGTCATGTAACTCTGGAAATCTATTTTGCTTGTTGAATTTTTTAGATTGGGTGTATGCTGACGAACCCCTGAAGCTATTTCAAGAACAATTTCATTGTGCTTGTTCCTCAAAAGCTCGTGGTAAAGCCGCAAAGTCAAGTTAATGGAAACAAAAAAATTTTGACAAATTCTACAAGTTGATGATCTTCGGGGTGATGTAACTCTGGAAGTCTATTTTGCTTGTTGGATTTTTTAGCTTGGGTGTATGCTGACGAACCCCTGAAGCTATTTCAAGAAGAATTTCATTGTGCTTGTTCCTCAAAAGCTCGTGGTAAAGCCGCAAAGTCAAGTTAATGGAAACCAAAATTTTTTTGACAAATTCTATGAGTTGATGATCTTCGGGGTGATGTAACTCTGGAAATCTATTTTGCTTGTTGGATTTTTTAGTTTGGGTGTATGCTGACGAACCCCTGAAGCTATTTCAAGAAGAATTTTATGGTGCTTGTTCCTCAAAAGCTCGTGGTAAAGCCGCAAAGTCGAGTAAATGGAAACAAAAAAAATTTTGACAAATTCTACAAGTTGATGATCTTCGGGGTGATGTAACTCTGGAAATCTATTTTGCTTGTTGGATTTTTTAGCTTGGGTGTATGCTGACGAACCCCTGAAGCTATTTCAAGAAGAATTTTATGGTGCTTGTTCCTCAAAAGCTCGTGGTAAAGCCGCAAAGTCGAGTTAATGGAAACAAAAAAAATTTTGACAAATTCTACAAGTTGATGATCTTCGGGGTGATGTAACTCTGGAAATCTATTTTGCTTGTTGGATTTTTTAGCTTGGGTGTATGCTGACGAACTCCTGAAGCTATTTCAAGAAGAATTTTATGGTGCTTGTTCCTCAAAAGCTCGTGGTTAAGCCGCCAAGTCAAGTTATTAGAAACAAAAAAAATGTTGACAAATTCTACGAGTTGATGATCTTCGGGGTGATGTAACTCTGGAAATTTATTTTGCTTGTTGGATTTTTTAGCTTGGGTGTATGCTGACGAACCCTTGAAGCTATTTCAAGAATAATTTCATTGTGCTTGTTCCTCAAAAGCTCGTGGTAAAGCCACAAAGTCGAGTTAATGGAAACCAAAAATTGTTTATTTTCTACGAGTTGATGATCTTGGGGATGATGTAACTCTGGAAATCTATTTTGCTTGTTGGATTTTTTAGCTTGGGTGTATGCTGACAAACCCCTGAACCTTTTTCAAGAAGAATTTCATTGTGCTTTTTCCTCAAAAGCTCGTGGTAAAGCCGCAAAGTCGACTTTATGGAAACAAAAAAAAATTTGACAAATTCTACGAGTTGATGATCTTCGGGGTGATGTAACTCTGGAAATCTTTTTTGCTTGTTCGATTTTTTTAGCTTGGGTGTATGCTGACGAACCCCTGAAGCTATTTCAAGAAAAATTTTATGGTGCTTGTTCCTCAAAAGCTCGTGGTAAAGCCGCAAAGTCGAGTTAATGGAAACAAAAAAATTTTTGAGAAATTCTACAAGTTGATGATCTTCGGGGTGATGTAACTCTGGAAATCTATTTTGCTTGTTGGATTTTTTAGCTTGGGTGTATGCTGACGAACCCCTGAAGCTATTTCAAGAATAATTTCATTGTGCTTGTTCCTCAAAAGCTCGTGGTAAAGCCGCAAAGTCGAGTTAATGGAAACAAAAAATTTTTTGACAAATTCTACAATTTGATGATCTTCGTTGTGATGTAACTCTGGATATCTATTTTGCTTGTTGGATTTTTTAGCTTGGGTGTATGCTGACAAACCCCTGAAGCTTTTTCAAGAAGAATTTCATTGTGCTTTTTCCTCAAAAGCTCGTGGTAAAGCAGCAAAGTCGAGTTAATGGAAACAAAAATTTTTTTGACAAATTCTATGAGTTGATGATCTTCGGGGTGATGTAACTCTGGAAATCTATTTTGCTTGTTGGATTTTTTAGCTTGGGTGTATGCTGACGAACCCCTGAAGCTATTTCAAGAAGAATTTTATGGTGCTTGTTCCTCAAAAGCTCGTGGTAAAGCCGCAAAGTCGAGTTAATGGAAACCAAAAATTGTTTATTTTCTACGAGTTGATGATCTTCGGGGTGATGTAACTCTGGAAATCTATTTTGCTTGTTGGATTTTTTAGCTTGGGTGTAGGCTGACGAACCCTTGAAGCTATTCCAAGAAGAATTTCATTGTGCTTGTTCCTCAAAAGCTCGCGGTAAAGCCGCAAAGTCAACTTAATGGAAACAAAAAAAATTTTGACAAATTCTACAAGTTGATGATCTTCGGGGTGATGTAACTCTGGAAATCTATTTTGCTTGTTGGATTTTTTAGGTTGGGTGTATGCTGACGAACCCCTGAAGCTATTTCAAGAAGAATTTCATTGTGCTTGTTCCTCAAAAGCTCGTGGTAAAGCCGCAAAGTCAAGTTAATGGAAACCAAAATTTTTTAGACAAATTCTATGAGTTGATGATCTTCGGGGTGATGTAACTCTGGGAATCTATTTTGCTTGTTGGATTTTTTAGCTTGGGTGTATGCTGACGAACCCTTGAAGCTATTCCAAGAAGAATTTTATTGTGCTTGTTCCTCAAAAGCTCGTGGTAAAGCCGCAAAGTCGAGTTAATGGAAACAAAAAAATTTTTGAGAAATTCTACAAGTTGATGATCTTCGGGGTGATGTAACTCTGGAAATCTATTTTGCTTGTTGGATTTTTTAGCTTGGGTGTATGCTGACGAACCCCTGAAGCTATTTCAAGAATAATTTCATTGTGCTTGTTCCTCAAAAGCTCGTGGTAAAGCCGCAAAGTCGAGTTAATGGAAACAAAAAATTTTTTGACAAATTCTACAATTTGATGATCTTCGTTGTGATGTAACTCTGGATATCTATTTTGCTTGTTGGATTTTTTAGCTTGGGTGTATGCTGACGAACCCCTGAAGCTATTTCAAAAAGAATTTTATTGTGCTTGTTCCTCAAAAGCTCGTGGTAAAGCCACAAAGTCGAGTTAATAGAAACCAAAAATTGTTTATTTTCTACGAGTTGATGATCTTGGGGATGATGTAACTCTGGAAATCTATTTTGCTTGTTGGATTTTTTAGCTTGGGTGTATGCTGACAAACCCCTGAAGCTTTTTCAAGAAGAATTTCATTGTGCTTTTTCCTCAAAAGCTCGTGGTAAAGAAGCAAAGTCGAGTTAATGGAAACAAAAAAATTTTTGACAAATTCTACGAGTTGATGATCTTCGGGGTGATGTAACTCTGGAAATCTATTTTGCTTGTTGGATTTTTTAGTTTGGGTGTATGCTGACGAACCCCTGAAGCTATTTCAAGAAGAATTTCATTGTGCTTGTTCCTCAAAAGCTCGTGGTAAAGCCGCAAAGTCAAGTTAATGGAAACCAAAATTTTTTAGACAAATTCTATGAGTTGATGATCTTCGGGGTGATGTAACTCTGGGAATCTATTTTGCTTGTTGGATTTTTTAGCTTGGGTGTATGCTGACGAACCCTTGAAGCTATTCCAAGAAGAATTTCATTGTGCTTGTTCCTCAAAAGCTCGTGGTAAAGCCGCAAAGTCGAGTTAATGGAAACAAAAAAATTTTTGAGAAATTCTACAAGTTGATGATCTTCGGGGTGATGTAACTCTGGAAATCTATTTTGCTTGTTGGATTTTTTAGCTTGGGTGTATGCTGACGAACCCCTGAAGCTATTTCAAGAATAATTTCATTGTGCTTGTTCCTCAAAAGCTCGTGGTAAAGCCGCAAAGTCGAGTTAATGGAAACAAAAATTTTTTTGACAAATTCTACAATTTGATGATCTTCGTTGTGATGTAACTCTGGATATCTATTTTGCTTGTTGGATTTTTTAGCTTGGGTGTATGCTGACAAACCCCTGAAGCTTTTTCAAGAAGAATTTCATTGTGCTTTTTCCTCAAAAGCTCGTGGTAAAGCAGCAAAGTCGAGTTAATGGAAACAAAAATTTTTTTGACAAATTCTATGAGTTGATGATCTTCGGGGTGATGTAACTCTGGAAATCTATTTTGCTTGTTGGATTTTTTAGCTTGGGTGTATGCTGACGAACCCCTGAAGCTATTTCAAAAAGAATTTTATTGTGCTTGTTCCTCAAAAGCTCGTGGTAAAGCCACAAAGTCGAGTTAATGGAAACCAAAAATTGTTTATTTTCTACGAGTTGATGATCTTGGGGATGATGTAACTCTGGAAATCTATTTTGCTTGTTGGATTTTTTAGCTTGGGTGTATGCTGACAAACCCCTGAAGCTTTTTCAAGAAGAATTTCATTGTGCTTTTTCCTCAAAAGCTCGTGGTAAAGAAGCAAAGTCGAGTTAATGGAAACAAAAAAATTTTTGACAAATTCTACGAGTTGATGATCTTCGGGGTGATGTAACTCTGGAAATCTATTTTGCTTGTTGGATTTTTTAGTTTGGGTGTATGCTGACGAACCCCTGAAGCTATTTCAAGAAGAATTTCATTGTGCTTGTTCCTCAAAAGCTCGTGGTAAAGCCGCAAAGTCAAGTTAATGGAAACCAAAATTTTTTTGACAAATTCTATGAGTTGATGATCTTCGGGGTGATGTAACTCTGGAAATCTATTTGGCTTGTTGGATTTTTTAGCTTGGGTGTATGCTGACGAACCCCTGAAGCTATTTCAAGAAGAATTTTATGGTGCTTGTTCCTCAAAAGCTCGTGGTTAAGCCGCCAAGTCAAGTTATTAGAAAAAAAAACAATTTTGACAAATTCTACGAGTTGATGATCTTCGGGGTGATGTAACTATGGAAATCTATTTTGCTTGTTGGATTTTTTAGTTTGGGTGTATGCTGACGAACCCCTGAAGCTTTTTCAAGAAGAATTTTATGGTGCTTGTTCCTCAAAAGCTCGTGGTAAAGCCGCAAAGTCGAGTTAATGGAAACAAAAAAATTTTTGACAAATTTTACGAGTTGATGATGTTCGGGGTGATTTAACTCTGGAAATCTATTTTGCTTGTTGGATTTTTTAGCTTGGGTGTATGCTGACGAACCCCTGAAGCTATTTCAAGAAGAATTTTATGGTCCTTGTTCCTCAAAAGCTCGTGGTTAAGCCGCCAAGTCAAGTTATTAGAAACAAAAAAAATTTTGACAAATTCTACGAGTTGATGATCTTCGGGGTGATGTAACTCTGGAAATCTATTTTGCTTGTTGGATTTTTTAGCTTGGGTGTAGGCTGACGATCCCTTGAAGCTATTTCAAGAAGAATTTCATTGTGCTTGTTCCTCAAAAGCTCGTGGTAAAGCCGCAAAGTCGAGTTAATGGAAACAAAAAAATTTTTGAGAAATTCTACAAGTTGATGATCTTCGGGGTGATGTAACTCTGGAAATCTATTTTGCTTGTTGGATTTTTTAGCTTGGGTGTATGCTGACGAACCCCTGAAGCTATTTCAAGAAGAATTTTATGGTGCTTGTTCCTCAAAAGCTCGTGGTAAAGCCGCAAAGTCGAGTTAATGGAAACCAAAAATTGTTTATTTTCTACGAGTTGATGATCTTCGGGGTGATGTAACTCTGGAAATCTATTTTTCTTGTTGGATTTTTTAGCTTGGGTGTATGCTGACGAACCCCTGAAGCTATTTCAAGAAGAATTTCATTGTGCTTGTTCCTCAAAAGCTCGTGGTAAAGCCGCAAAGTCAAGTTAATGGAAACCAAAATTTTTTTGACAAATTCTATGAGTTGATGATCTTCGGGGTGATGTAACTCTGGAAATCTATTTTGCTTGTTGGATTTTTTAGCTTGGGTGTATGCTGACGAACCCCTGAAGCTATTTCAAGAATAATTTCATTGTGCTTGTTCCTCAAAAGCTCGTGGTAAAGCCGCAAAGTCGAGTTAATGGAAACAAAAAATTTTTTGACAAATTCTACAATTTGATGATCTTCGTTGTGATGTAACTCTGGATATCTATTTTGCTTGTTGGATTTTTTAGCTTGGGTGTATGCTGACAAACCCCTGAAGCTTTTTCAAGAAGAATTTCATTGTGCTTTTTCCTCAAAAGCTCGTGGTAAAGCAGCAAAGTCGAGTTTATGGAAACAAAAATTTTTTTGACAAATTCTATGAGTTGATGATCTTCGGGGTGATGTAACTCTGGAAATCTATTTTGCTTGTTGGATTTTTTAGCTTGGGTGTATGCTGACGAACCCCTGAAGCTATTTCAAAAAGAATTTTATTGTGCTTGTTCCTCAAAAGCTCGTGGTAAAGCCACAAAGTCGAGTTAATGGAAACCAAAAATTGTTTATTTTCTACGAGTTGATGATCTTGGGGATGATGTAACTCTGGAAATCTATTTTGCTTGTTGGATTTTTTAGCTTGGGTGTATGCTGACAAACCCCTGAAGCTTTTTCAAGAAGAATTTCATTGTGCTTTTTCCTCAAAAGCTCGTGGTAAAGCAGCAAAGTCGAGTTAATGGAAACAAAAATTTTTTTGACAAATTCTATGAGTTGATGATCTTCGGGGTGATGTAACTCTGGAAATCTATTTTGCTTGTTGGATTTTTTAGCTTGGGTGTATGCTGACGAACCCCTGAAGCTATTTCAAAAAGAATTTTATTGTGCTTGTTCCTCAAAAGCTCGTGGTAAAGCCACAAAGTCGAGTTAATGGAAACCAAAAATTGTTTATTTTCTACGAGTTGATGATCTTGGGGATGATGTAACTCTGGAAATCTATTTTGCTTGTTGGATTTTTTAGCTTGGGTGTATGCTGACAAACCCCTGAAGCTTTTTCAAGAAGAATTTCATTGTGCTTTTTCCTCAAAAGCTCGTGGTAAAGAAGCAAAGTCGAGTTAATGGAAACAAAAAAATTTTTGACAAATTCTACGAGTTGATGATCTTCGGGGTGATGTAACTCTGGAAATCTATTTTGCTTGTTGGATTTTTTAGTTTGGGTGTATGCTGACGAACCCCTGAAGCTATTTCAAGAAGAATTTCATTGTGCTTTTTCCTCAAAAGCTCGTGGTAAAGCAGCAAAGTCGAGTTAATGGAAACAAAAATTTTTTTGACAAATTCTATGAGTTGATGATCTTCGGGGTGATGTAACTCTGGGAATCTATTTTGCTTGTTGGATTTTTTAGCTTGGGTGTATGCTGACGAACCCTTGAAGCTATTCCAAGAAGAATTTCATTGTGCTTGTTCCTCAAAAGCTCGTGGTAAAGCCGCAAAGTCGAGTTAATGGAAACAAAAAAATTTTTGAGAAATTCTACAAGTTGATGATCTTCGGGGTGATGTAACTCTGGAAATCTATTTTGCTTGTTGGATTTTTTAGCTTGGGTGTATGCTGACGAACCCCTGAAGCTATTTCAAGATTAATTTCATTGTGCTTGTTCCTCAAAAGCTCGTGGTAAAGCCGCAAAGTCGAGTTAATGGAAACAAAAATTTTTTTGACAAATTCTACAATTTGATGATCTTCGTTGTGATGTAACTCTGGATATCTATTTTGCTTGTTGGATTTTTTAGCTTGGGTGTATGCTGACAAACCCCTGAAGCTTTTTCAAGAAGAATTTCATTGTGCTTTTTCCTCAAAAGCTCGTGGTAAAGCAGCAAAGTCGAGTTAATGGAAACAAAAATTTTTTTGACAAATTCTATGAGTTGATGATCTTCGGGGTGATGTAACTCTGGAAATCTATTTTGCTTGCTGGATTTTTTAGCTTGGGTGTATGCTGACGAACCCCTGAAGCTATTTCAAGAAGAATTTTATGGTGCTTGTTCCTCAAAAGCTCGTGGTAAAGCCGCAAAGTCGAGTTAATGGAAACAAAAAAATTTTTGAGAAATTCTACAAGTTGATGATCTTCGGGGTGATGTAACTCTGGAAATCTATTTTGCTTGTTGAATTTTTTAGCTTGGGTGTATGCTGACGAACCCCTGAAGCTATTTCAAGAAGAATTTAATTGTGCTTGTTCCTCAAAAGCTCGTGGTTAAGCCGCAAAGTCAAGTTAATGGAAACAAAAAAATTTTTGACAAATTTTACGAGTTGATGATCTTCTGGGTGATGTAACTCTGGAAATCTATTTTGCTTGTTGGATTTTTTAGCTTGGGTGTATGCTGACGAACCCCTGAAGCTATTTCAAGAATAATTTTATGGTCCTTGTTCCTCAAAAGCTCGTGGTTAAGCCGCCAAGTCAAGTTATTAGAAAAAAAAAAAAAATTTTGACAAATTCTACGAGTTGATGATCTTCGGGGTGATGTAACTCAGGAAATCTATTTTGCTTGTTGGATTTTTTAGTTTGGGTGTATGCTGATGAGCCCCTGAAGCTATTTCAAGAAGAATGTTATGGTGCTTGTTCCTTAAAAGCTCGTGGTAAAGCCGCAAAGTCGAGATAATGGAAACCAAAAATTGTTTATTTTCTACGAGTTGATGATCTTCGGGGTGATGTAACTCTGGAAATCTATTTTGCTTGTTGGATTTTTTAGCTTGGGTGTGTGCTGACGAACCCCTGAAGCATTTTAAAGAAGAATTTCATTGTGCTTTTTCCTGAAAAGCTCGTGG
This sequence comes from Daphnia galeata, assembly GCA_030770115.1. Taxonomy (NCBI): domain Eukaryota; kingdom Metazoa; phylum Arthropoda; class Branchiopoda; order Diplostraca; family Daphniidae; genus Daphnia; species Daphnia galeata. Next base: position 1,898,622 of record CM061121.1, read on the forward strand.
TAAAGCAGCAAAGTCGAGTTAATGGAAACAAAAAATTTTTTGACAAATTCTACGAGTTGATGATCTTCGGGGTGATGTAACTCTGGAAATTTATTTTGCTTGTTGGATTTTTTAGCTTGGGTGTATGCTGACGAACCCCTGAAGCTATTTCAAGAAGAATTTCATTGTGCTTGTTCTTCAAAAGCTCGTGGTAAAGCCGCAAAGTCAAGTTAATGGAAACCAAAATTTTTTTGACAAATTCTATGAGTTGATGATCTTCGGGGTGATGTAACTCTGGAAATCTATTTTGCTTGTTGGATTTTTTAGCTTGGGTGTATGCTGACGAACCCCTGAAGCTATTTCAAGAAGAATTTTATGGTGCTTGTTCCTCAAAAGCTCGTGGTAAAGCCGCAAAGTCGAGTTAATGGAAACAAAAAATTGTTTATTTTCTACGAGTTGATGATCTTCGGGGTGATGTAACTCTGGAAATCTATTTTGCTTGTTGGATTTTTTAGTTTGGGTGTATGCTGACGAACCCTTGAAGCTATTTCAAGAAGAATTTAATTGTGCTTGTTCCTCAAAAGCTCGTGGTAAAGCCGCAAAGTCGAGTTAATGGAAACAAAAAAATTTTTGACAAATGGGGAAGTACGCCAATTTAAAAAAAAATTATTTTATAACACCCTTAGATAGAACTCGACGCGCTCTTTCTTTTTCATTAAGGTGTTCCTATACCTAAAAAATCGCGTTTACGAGTTATTCATCCGTAACGCTCGTTTTGCTCGCGTTAAGCTCCTCCTCCCGAAAAACGGCCCCTCTGGGTTGTTTGGTGGGAGTCCCTTAAATTGCGCGAGAAAACCCCTACGGCTGCTGTTATGCAGACGAATTTCCAGGTTTTTTGTTTCCACAGTTTCGTTACAAAACAAACAGCAGACGAATTTGCAGGTCATTGTTACGTAACGAAACAAAAAACCTGGAAATTCGTCTGCATAACAGCAGCAGTAGGGGTTTTCTCGCGCAATTTAAGGGACTCCCACCAAACAACCCAGAGGGGCCGTTTTTCGGGAGGAGGAGCTTAACGCGAGCAAAACGAGCGTTACGGATGAATAACTCGTAAACGCGATTTTTTAGGTATAGGAACACCTTAATGAAAAAGAAAGAGCGCGTCGAGTTCTATCTAATGGTGTAATAAAATAATTTTTTTTTTAATTGGCGTACTTCCCCATTCTACGAGTTGATGATCTTCGGGGTGATGTAACTCTGGAAATCTATTTTGCTTGTTGGATTTTTTAGCTTGGGTGTATGCTGACGAACCCCTGAAGCTATTTCAAGAAGAATTTTATGGTCCTTGTTCCTCAAAAGCTCGTGGTTAAGCCGCCAAGTCAAGTTATTAGAAACCAAAAAAATTTTGACAAATTCTACGAGTTGATGATCTTCGGGACGATGTAACTCTGGAAATCTATTTTGCTTGTTGGATTTTTTAGCTTGGGTGTAGGCTGACGAACCCCTGAAGCTATTTCAAGAAGAATTTTATGGTGCTTGTTCCTCAAAAGCTCGTGGTAAAGCCGCAAAGTCGAGTTAATGGAAACCAAAAATTGTTTATTTTCTACGAGTTGATGATCTTCGGGGTGATGTAACTCTGGAAATCTATTTTGCTTGTTGGATTTTTTAGTTTGGGTGTATGCTGACGAACCCCTGAAGCTATTTCAAGAAGAATTTTATGGTGCTTGTTCCACAAAAGCTCGTGGTAAAGCCGCAAAGTCGAGTTAATGGAAACAAAAATTTTTTTTACATATTCTACGAGTTGATGATCTTCGGGGTGATGCAACTCTGGAAATCTATTTTGCTTGTTGGATTTTTTAGCTTGGGTGTATGCTGACGAACCCCTGAAGCTATTTTAAGAAGAATTTCATTGTCCTTGTTCCTCAAAAGCTCGTGGGAAAGCCGCAAAGTCAAGTTAATGGAAACCAAAAAAATTTTTGACAAATTCTACGAGTTGATGATCTTCGGGGTGATGTAACTCTGGAAATCTATTTTGCTTGTTGGATTTTTTAGCTCGGGTGTATGCTGACGAACCCCTGAAGCTATTTCAAGAAGAATTTCATTGTGCTTGTTCCTCAAAAGCTCGTGGTAAAGCAGCAAAGTCGAGTTAATGGAAACAAAAAATTTTTTGACCAATTCCACGAGTTGATGATCTTCGGGGTGATGTAACTCTGGAAATCTATTTTGCTTGTTGGATTTTTTAGTTTGGGTGTATGCTGACGAACCCCTGAAGCTTTTTCAAGAAGAATTTCATTGTGCTTGTTCCTCAAAAGCTCGTGGTAAAGCCGCAAAGTCAAGTTAATGGATACAAAAAAATTTTTGACAAATTCTACGAGTTGATGATCTTCGGGGTGATGTAACTCTGGAAATCTATTTTGCTTGTTGGATTTTTTAGCTTGGGTGTATGCTGACGAACCCCTAAAGCTATTTCAAGAAGAATTTTATGGTGCTTGTTCCTCAAAAGCTCGTGGTAAAGCCGCAAAGTCGAGTTAATGGAAACAAAAAAATTTTTGAGAAATTCTACAAGTTGATGATCTTCGGGGTGATGTAACTCTGGAAATCTATTTTGCTTGTTGGATTTTTTAGCTTGGGTGTATGCTGACGAACCCCTGAAGCTATTTCAAGAATAATTTCATTGTGCTTGTTCCTCAAAAGCTCGTGGTAAAGCCGCAAAGTCGAGTTAATGGAAACAAAAAATTTTTTGACAAATTCTACAATTTGATGATCTTCGTTGTGATGTAACTCTGGATATCTATTTTGCTTGTTGGATTTTTTAGCTTGGGTGTATGCTGACAAACCCTTGAAGCTTTTCCAAGAAGAATTTCATTGTGCTTTTTCCTCAAAAGCTCGTGGTAAAGCAGCAAAGTCGAGTTAATGGAAACAAAAATTTTTTTGACAAATTCTATGAGTTGATGATCTTCGGGGTGATGTAACTCTGGGAATCTATTTTGCTTGTTGGATTTTTTAGCTTGGGTGTATGCTGACGAACCCTTGAAGCTATTCCAAGAAGAATTTCATTGTGCTTGTTCCTCAAAAGCTCGTGGTAAAGCCGCAAAGTCGAGTTAATGGAAACAAAAAAATTTTTGAGAAATTCTACAAGTTGATGATCTTCGGGGTGATGTAACTCTGAAAATCTTTTTTTCTGTTAGATTTTTTAGCTTGGGTGTATGCTGACAAACCCCTGAAGCTATTTCAAGAAGAATTTCATTGTGCTTAATCCTCAAAAGCTCGTGGTAAAGCCGCAAAGTCATGTTAATGGAAACAAAAAAATTTTTGACAAATTCTACGAGTTGATGATCTTCGGGGTGATGTAACTCTGGAAATCTATTTTGCTTGATGAATTTTTTAGCATGGGTGTATGCTGACGAACCCCTGAAGCTATTTCAAGAAGAATTGTATGGTCCTTGTTCCTCAAAAGCTCGTGGTTAAGCCGCCAAGTCAAGTTATTAGAAACAAAAAAAATTTTGACAAATTCTACGAGTTGATGATCTTCGGGGTGATGTAACTCTGGAAATCTATTTTGCTTGTTGGATTTTTTAGCTTGGGTGTAGGCTGACGAACCCTTGAAGCTATTTCAAGAAGAATTTCATTGTGCTTGTTCCTCAAAAGCTCGTGGTAAAGCCGCAAAGTCGAGTTAATGGAAACCAAAAATTGTTTATTTTCTACGAGTTGATGATCTTCGGGGTGATGTAACTCTGGAAATCTATTTTGCTTGTTGGATTTTTTAGCTTGGGTGTATGCTGACGAACCCCTGAAGCTATTTCAAGAAGAATTTTATGGTGCTTGTTCCTCAAAACCTCGTGGTAAAGCCGCAAAGTCGAGTTAATGGAAACCAAAAATTGTTTATTTTCTACGAGTTGATGATCTTCGGGGTGATGTAACTCTGGAAATCTATTTTGCTTGTTGGATTTTTTAGCTTGGGTGTAGGCTGACGAACCCTTGAAGCTATTCCAAGAAGAATTTCATTGTGCTTGTTCCTCAAAAGCTCGTGGTAAAGCCGCAAAGTCAACTTAATGGAAACAAAAAAAATTTTGACAAATTCTACAAGTTGATGATCTTCGGGGTGATGTAACTCTGGAAATCTATTTTGCTTGTTGGATTTTTTAGCTTGGGTGTATGCTGACGAACCCCTGAAGCTATTTCAAGAAGAATTTCATTGTGCTTGTTCCTCAAAAGCTCGTGGTAAAGCCGCAAAGTCAAGTTAATGGAAACCAAAATTTTTTTGACAAATTCTATGAGTTGATGATCTTCGGGGTGATGTAACTCTGGGAATCTATTTTGCTTGTTGGATTTTTTAGCTTGGGTGTATGCTGACGAACCCTTGAAGCTATTCCAAGAAGAATTTCATTGTGCTTGTTCCTCAAAAGCTCGTGGTAAAGCCGCAAAGTCGAGTTAATGGAAACAAAAAAATTTTTGAGAAATTCTACAAGTTGATGATCTGCGGGGTGATGTAACTCTGGAAATCTATTTTGCTTGATGAATTTTTTAGCATGGGTGTATGCTGACGAACCCCTGAAGCTATTTCAAGAAGAATTGTATGGTCCTTGTTCCTCAAAAGCTCGTGGTTAAGCCGCCAAGTCAAGTTATTAGAAACAAAAAAAATTTTGACAAATTCTACGAGTTGATGATCTTCGGGGTGATGTAACTCTGGAAATCTATTTTGCTTGTTGGATTTTTTAGCTTGGGTGTAGGCTGACGAACCCTTGAAGCTATTTCAAGAAGAATTTCATTGTGCTTGTTCCTCAAAAGCTCGTGGTAAAGCCGCAAAGTCGAGTTAATGGAAACAAAAAATTTTTTGAGAAATTCTACAAGTTGATGATCTTCGGGGTGATGTAACTCTTGAAATCTATTTTGCTTGTTGGATTTTTTAGCTTGGGTGTATGCTGACGAATCCCTGAAGCTATTTCAAGAAGAATTTTATGGTGCTTGTTCCTCAAAAGCTCGTGGTAAAGCCGCAAATTCGAGTTAATGGAAACAAAAAATTGTTTATTTTCTACGAGTTGATGATCTTCGGGGTGATGTAACTCTGGAAATCTATTTTGCTTGTTGAATTTTTTAGCTTGGGTGTATGCTGACGAACCCCTGAAGCTATTTCAAGAAGAATTTTATTGTGCTTGTTCCTCAAAAGCTCGTGGTAAAGCCGCAAAGTCAAGTTAATGGAAACAAAAAAAAAATTTACAAATTCTACAAGTTTATGATCTTCGGGGTGATGTAACTCTGGAAATCTATTTTGCTTGTTGGATTTTTTAGTTTGGGTGTATGCTGATGAACCCCTGAAGCTATTTCAAGAAGAATGTTATGGTGCTTGTTCCTTAAAAGCTCGTGGTAAAGCCGCAAAGTCGAGTTAATGGAAACCAAAAATTGTTTATTTTCAACGAGTTGATGATCTTGGGGATGATGTTACTCTGGAAATCTATTTTGCTTGTTGGATTTTTTAGCTTGGGTGTATGCTGACAAACCCCTGAAGCTATTTCAAGAAGAATTTTATGGTGCTTGTTCCTCAAAAGCTCGTGGTTAAGCCGCCAAGTCAAGTTATTAGAAACAAAAACAATTTTGACAAATTCTACGAGTTGATGATCTTCGGGGTGATGTAACTCTGGAAATCTATTTTGCTTGTTGGATTTTTTAGCTTGGGTGTAGGCTGACGAACCCTTGAAGCTATTCCAAGAAGAATTTCATTGTGCTTGTTCCTCAAAAGCTCGTGGTAAAGCCGCAAAGTCAAGTTAATGGAAACAAAAAAATTTTGACAAATTCTACAAGTTGATGATCTTCGGGGTGATGTAACTCTGGAAATCTATTTTGCTTGTTGGATTTTTTAGCTTGGGTGTATGCTGACGAACCCCTGAAGCTATTTCAAGAAGAATTTCATTGTGCTTGTTCCTCAAAAGCTCGTGGTAAAGCCGCAAAGTCAAGTTAATGGAAACCAAAATTTTTTTGACAAATTCTATGAGTTGATGATCTTCGGGGTGATGTAACTCTGGGAATCTATTTTGCTTGTTGGATTTTTTAGCTTGGGTGTAGGCTGACGAACCCTTGAAGCTATTCCAAGAAGAATTTCATTGTGCTTGTTCCTCAAAAGCTCGTGGTAAAGCCGCAAAGTCGAGTTAATGGAAACAAAAAAATTTTTGAGAAATTCTACAAGTTGATGATCTTCGGGGTGATGTAACTCTGGAAATCTATTTTGCTTGTTGGATTTTTTAGCTTGGGTGTAGGCTGACGAACCCTTGAAGCTATTCCAAGAAGAATTTCATTGTGCTTGTTCCTCAAAAGCTCGTGGTAAAGCCGCAAAGTCAAGTTAATGGAAACAAAAAATTGTTTATTTTCTACGAGTTGATGATCTTCGGGGTGATGTAACTCTGGAAATCTATTTTGCTTGTTGAATTTTTTAGCTTGGGTGTATGCTGACGAACCCCTGAAGCTATTTCAAGAAGAATTTCATTGTGCTTGTTCCTCAAAAGCTCGTGGTAAAGCCGCAAAGTCAAGTTAATGGAAACCAAAAAAAATTTGACAAATTCTACAAGTTTATGATCTTCGGGGTGATGTAACTCTGGAAATCTATTTTGCTTGTTGGATTTTTTAGTTTGGGTGTATGCTGATGAACCCTTGAAGCTATTTCAAGAAGAATGTTATGGTGCTTGTTCCTTAAAAGCTCGTGGTAAAGCCGCAAAGTCGAGTTAATGGAAACCAAAAATTGTTTATTTTCAACGAGTTGATGATCTTGGGGATGATGTTACTCTGGAAATCTATTTTGCTTGTTGGATTTTTTAGCTTGGGTGTATGCTGACAAACCCCTGAAGCTATTTCAAGAAGAATTTTATGGTGCTTGTTCCTCAAAAGCTCGTGGTTAAGCCGCCAAGTCAAGTTATTAGAAACAAAAACAATTTTGACAAATTCTACGAGTTGATGATCTTCGGGGTGATGTAACTCTGGAAATGTATTTTGCTTGTTGGATTTTTTAGTTTGGGTGTATGCTGATGAACCCGTGAAGCTATTTCAAGAAGAATGTTATGGTGCTTGTTCCTTAAAAGCTCGTGGTAAAGCCGCAAAGTCGAGTTAATGGAAACCAAAAATTGTTTATTTTCAACGAGTTGATGATCTTGGGGATGATGTTACTCTGGAAATCTATTTTGCTTGTTGGATTTTTTAGCTTGGGTGTATGCTGACAAACCCCTGAAGCTATTTCAAGAAGAATTTTATGGTGCTTGTTCCTCAAAAGCTCATGGTTAAGCCGCCAAGTCAAGTTATTAGAAACAAAAACAATTTTGACAAATTCTACGAGTTGATGATCTTCGGGGTGATGTAACTCTGGAAATCTATTTTGCTTGTTGGATTTTTTAGCTTGGGTGTAGGCTGACGAACCCTTGAAGCTATTCCAAGAAGAATTTCATTGTGCTTGTTCCTCAAAAGCTCGTGGTAAAGCCGCAAAGTCGAGTTAATGGAAACAAAAATTTTTTTGACAAATTCTACAATTTGATGATCTTCGTTGTGATGTAACTCTGGATATCTATTTTGCTTGTTGGATTTTTTAGCTTGGGTGTATGCTGACAAACCCCTGAAGCTTTTTCAAGAAGAATTTCATTGTGCTTTTTCCTCAAAAGCTCGTGGTAAAGCAGCAAAGTCGAGTTAATGGAAACAAAAATTTTTTTGACAAATTCTATGAGTTGATGATCTTCGGGGTGATGTAACTCTGGAAATCTATTTTGCTTGTTGGATTTTTTAGCTTGGGTGTATGCTGACGAACCCTTGAAGCTATTTCAAGAAGAATTTTATGGTGCTTGTTCCTCAAAAGCTCGTGGTAAAGCCGCAAAGTCGAGTTAATGGAAACCAAAAATTGTTTATTTTCTACGAGTTGATGATCTTCGGGGTGATGTAACTCTGGAAATCTATTTCGCTTGTTGGATTTTTTAGCTTGGGTGTAGGCTGACGAACCCTTGAAGCTATTCCAAGAAGAATTTCATTGTGCTTGTTCCTCAAAAGCTCGTGGTAAAGCCGCAAAGTCGAGTTAATGGAAACAAAAAAATTTTTGAGAAATTATACAAGTTGATGATCTTCGGGGTGATGTAACTCTGGAAATCTATTTTGCTTGTTGAATTTTTTAGCTTGGGTGTATGCTGACGAACCCCTGAAGCTATTTCAAGAAGAATTTTATGGTGCTTGTTCCTCAAAACCTCGTGGTAAAGCCGCAAAGTCGAGTTAATGGAAACCAAAAATTGTTTATTTTCTACGAGTTGATGATCTTCGGGGTGATGTAACTCTGGAAATCTATTTTGCTTGTTGAATTTTTTAGCTTGGGTGTATGCTGACGAACCCCTGAAGCTATTTCAAGAAGAATTTCATTGTGCTTGTTCCTCAAAAGCTCGTGGTAAAGCCGCAATGTCGAGTTAATGGAAACAAAAAAAATTTTGACTAATTCTACAATTTGATGATCTTCGTTGTTATGTAACTCTGGATATCTATTTTGCTTGTTGGATTTTTTAGCTTGGGTGTATGCTGACGAACCCCTGAAGCTTTTTCAAGAAGAATTTCATTGTGCTTTTTCCTCAAAAGCTCGTGGTAAAGCAGCAAAGTCGAGTTAATGGAAACAAAAATTTTTTTGACAAATTCTATGAGTTGATGATCTTCGGGGTGATGTAACTCTGGAAATCTATTTTTCTTGTTGGATTTTTTAGCTTGGGTGTATGCTGACGAACCCCTGAAGCTATTTCAAGAAGAATTTTATGGTGCTTGTTCCTCAAAAGCTCGTGGTAAAGCCGCAAAGTCGAGTTAATGGAAACCAAAAATTGTTTATTTTCTACGAGTTGTGTAACTCTGGAAATCTATTTTGCTTGTTGAATTTTTTAGCTTGGGTGTAGGCTGACGAACCCCTGAAGCTATTCCAAGAAGAATTTCATTGTGCTTGTTCCTCAAAAGCTCGTGGTAAAGCCGCAAAGTCGAGTTAATGGAAACAAAAAAATTTTTGAGAAATTCTACAAGTTGATGATCTTCGGGGTGATGTAACTCTGGAAATCTATTTTGCTTGTTGGATTTTTTAGCTTGGGTGTATGCTGACGAACCCCTGAAGCTTTTTCAAGAAGAATTTCATTGTGCTTGTTCCTCAAAAGCTCGTGGTAAAGCCGAAAAGTCAAGTTAATGGAAACAAAAAAAAATTTGACAAATTCTACAATTTGATGATCTTCGGGGTGATGTAACTCTGGAAATCTATTTTGCTTGTTGGATTTTTTAGCTTGGGTGTATGCTGACGAACCCCTGAAGCTATTTCAAGAAGAATTTCATTGTCCTTGTTCCTCAAAAGCTCGTGGTAAAGCCGCAAAGTCGAGTTAATGGAAACCAAAAATTGTTTATTTTCAACGAGTTGATGATCTTGGGGATGATGTTACTCTGGAAATCTATTTTGCTTGTTGGATTTTTTAGCTTGGGTGTATGCTGACAAACCCCTGAAGCTATTTCAAGAAGAATTTTATGGTGCTTGTTCCTCAAAAGCTCGTGGTTAAGCCGCCAAGTCAAGTTATTAGAAACAAAAACCATTTTGACAAATTCTACGAGTTGATGATCTTCGGGGTGATGTAACTCTGGAAATCTATTTTGCTTGTTGGATTTTTTAGTTTGGGTGTATGCTGATGAACCCCTGAAGCTATTTCAAGAAGAATGTTATGGTGCTTGTTCCTTAAAAGCTCGTGGTAAAGCCGCAAAGTCGAGTTAATGGAAACCAAAAATTGTTTATTTTCAACGAGTTGATGATCTTGGGGATGATGTTACTCTGGAAATCTATTTTGCTTGTTGGATTTCTTAGCTTGGGTGTATGCTGACAAACCCCTGAAGCTATTTCAAGAAGAATTTTATGGTGCTTGTTCCTCAAAAGCTCGTGGTTAAGCCGCCAAGTCAAGTTATTAGAAACAAAAACAATTTTGACAAATTCTACGAGTTGATGATCTTCGGGGTGATGTAACTCTGGAAATGTATTTTGCTTGTTGGATTTTTTAGTTTGGGTGTATGCTGATGAACCCCTGAAGCTATTTCAAGAAGAATGTTATGGTGCTTGTTCCTTAAAAGCTCGTGGTAAAGCCGCAAAGTCGAGTTAATGGAAACCAAAAATTGTTTATTTTCAACGAGTTGATGATCTTGGGGATGATGTTACTCTGGAAATCTATTTTGCTTGTTGGATTTTTTAGCTTGGGTGTATGCTGACAAACCCCTGAAGCTATTTCAAGAAGAATTTTATGGTGCTTGTTCCTCAAAAGCTCGTGGTTAAGCCGCCAAGTCAAGTTATTAGAAACAAAAACAATTTTGACAAATTCTACGAGTTGATGATCTTCGGGGTGATGTAACTCTGGAAATCTATTTTGCTTGTTGGATTTTTTAGCTTGGGTGTAGGCTGACGAACCCTTGAAGCTATTCCAAGAAGAATTTCATTGTGCTTGTTCCTCAAAAGCTCGTGGTAAAGCCGCAAAGTCGAGTTAATGGAAACAAAAATTTTTTTGACAAATTCTACAATTTGATGGTCTTCGTTGTGATGTAACTCTGGATATCTATTTTTCTTGTTGGATTTTTTAGCTTGGGTGTATGCTGACAAACCCCTGAAGCTTTTTCAAGAAGAATTTCATTGTGCTTTTTCCTCAAAAGCTCGTGGTAAAGCAGCAAAGTCGAGTTAATGGAAACAAAAATTTTTTTGACAAATTCTATGAGTTGATGATCTTCGGGGTGATGTAACTCTGGAAATCTATTTTGCTTGTTGGATTTTTTAGCTTGGGTGTATGCTGACGAACCCCTGAAGCTATTTCAAGAAGAATTTTATGGTGCTTGTTCCTCAAAAGCTCGTGGTAAAGCCGCAAAGTCGAGTTAATGGAAACCAAAAATTGTTTATTTTCTACGAGTTGATGATCTTCGGGGTGATGTAACTCTGGAAATCTATTTTGCTTGTTGGATTTTTTAGCTTGGGTGTAGGCTGACGAACCCTTGAAGCTATTTCAAGAAGAATTTCATTGTGCTTGTTCCTCAAAAGCTCGTGGTAAAGCCGCAAAGTCAAGTTAATGGAAACAAAAAAATTTTTGAGAAATTCTACAAGTTGATGATCTTCGGGGTGAAGTAACTCTGGAAATCTATTTTGCTTGTTGGATTTTTTAGCTTGGGTGTATGCTGACGAACCCCTGAAGCTATTTCAAGAAGAATTTTATGGTGCTTGTTCCTCAAAACCTCGTGGTAAAGCCGCAAAGTCGAGTTAATGGAAACCAAAAATTGTTTATTTTCTAGGAGTTGATGATCTTCGGGGTGATGTAACTCTAAAAATCTATTTTGCTTGTTGAATTTTTTAGCTTGGGTGTATGCTGACGAACCCCTGAAGCTATTTCAAGAAGAATTTCATTGTGCTTGTTCCTCAAAAGCTCGTGGTAAAGCCGCAAAGTCGAGTTAATGGAAACAAAAAAAATTTTGACTAATTCTACAATTTGATGATCTTCGTTGTGATGTAACTCTGGATATCTATTTTGCTTGTTGGATCTTTTAGCTTGGGTGTATGCTGACGAACCCCTGAAGCTTTTTCAAGAAGAATTTCATTGTGCTTTTTCCTCAAAAGCTCGTGGTAAAGCAGCAAAGTCGAGTTAATGGAAACAAAAATTTTTTTGACAAATTCTATGAGTTGATGATCTTCGGGGTGATGTAACTCTTGAAATCTATTTTGCTTGTTGGATTTTTTAGCTTGGGTGTATGCTGACGAACCCCTGAAGCTATTTCAAGAAGATTTTTATGGTGCTTGTTCCTCAAAAGCTCGTGGTAAAGCCGCACAATCGAGTTAATGGAAACCAAAAATTGTTTATTTTCTACGAGTTGATGATCTTCGGGGTGATGTAACTCTGGAAATCTATTTTGCTTGTTGGATTTTTTAATTTGGGTGTATGCTGACGAACCCTTGAAGCTATTTCAAGAAGAATTTAATTGTGCTTGTTCCTCAAAAGCTCGTGGTAAAGCCGCAAAGTCGAGTTAATGGAAACAACAAATTTTTTTACAAATTCTACGAGTTGATGATCTTCGGGGTGATGTAACTCTGGAAATCTATTTTGCTTGTTGGATTTTTTAGCTTGGGTGTATGCTGACGAACCCCTGAAGCTTTTTCAAGAAGAATTTCATTGTGCTTGTTCCTCAAAAGCTCGTGGTAAAGCCGAAAAGTCAAGTTAATGGAAACAAAAAAAAAATTTGACAAATTCTACAAGTTGATGATCTTCGGGGTGATGTAACTCTGGAAATCTATTTTGCTTGTTAGATTTTTTAGCTTGGGTGTATGCTGACGAACCCCTGAAGCTATTTCAAGAAGAATTTCATTGTCCTTGTTCCTCAAAAGCTCGTGGTAAAGCCGCAAAGTCGAGTTAATGGAAACCAAAATTTTTTTGACAAATTCCATGAGTTGATGATCTTCGGGGTGATGTAACTCTGGAAATCTATTTTGCTTGTTGGATTTTTTAGCTTGGGTGTATGCTGACAAACCCCTGAAGCTATTTCAAGAATAATTTCATTGTGCTTGTTCCTCAAAAGCTCGTGGTAAAGCCGCAAAGTCGAGTTAATGGAAACAAAAAATTTTTTGACAAATTCTACGAGTTGATGATCTTCGGGGTGATGTAACTCTGGAAATCTATTTTGCTTGTTGGATTTTTTAGTTTGGGTGTATGCTGATGAACCCCTGAAGCTATTTCAAGAAGAATGTTATGGTGCTTGTTCCTTAAAAGCTCGTGGTAAAGCCGCAAAGTCGAGTTAATGGAAACCAAAAATTGTTTATTTTCTACGAGTTAATGATCTTCGGGGTGATGTAACTCTGGAAATCTATTTTGCTTGTTGGATTTTTTAGCTTGGGTGTATGCTGACGAACCCCTGAAGCTATTTCAAGAAGAATTTCATTGTGGTTGTTCCTCAAAAGCTCGTGGTAAAGCCGCAAAGTCGAGTTAATGGAAACAAAAAAAATTTTGACTAATTCTACAATTTGATGATCTTCGTTGTGATGTAACTCTGGATATCTATTTTGCTTGTTGGATCTTTTAGCTTGGGTGTATGCTAACGAACCCCTGAAGCTTTTTCAAGAAGAATTTCATTGTGCTTTTTCCTCAAAAGCTCGTGGTAAAGCAGCAAAGTCGAGTTAATGGAAACAAAAATTTTTTGACAAATTCTATGAGTTGATGATCTTCGGGGTGATGTAACTCTGGAAATCTATTTTGCTTGTTGGATTTTTTAGCTTGGGTGTATGCTGACGAACCCCTGAAGCTATTTCAAGAAGAATTTTATGGTGCTTGTTCCTCAAAAGCTCGTGGTAAAGCCGCAAAGTCGAGTTAATGGAAACCAAAAATTGTTTATTTTCTACGAGTTAATGATCTTCGGGGTGATGTAACTCTGGAAATCTATTTTGCTTGTTGGATTTTTTAGCTTGGGTGTATGCTGACGAACCCCTGAAGCTTTTTCAAGAAGAATTTCATTGTGCTTTTTCCTCAAAAGCTCGTGGTAAAGCAGCAAAGTCGAGTTAATGGAAACAAAAAAGTTTTTGACAAATTCTACGAGTTGATGATCTTCGGGGTGATGTAACTCTGGAAATCTATTTTGCTTGTTGGATTTTTTAGTTTGGGTGTATGCTGACGAACCCCTGAAGCTTTTTCAAGAAGAATTTTATGGTGCTTGTTCCTCAAAAGCTCGTGGTAAAGCCGCAAAGTCGAGTTAATGGAAACAAAAAAATTTTTGAGAAATTCTACAAGTTGATGATCTTCGGGGTGATATAACTCTGGAAATCTATTTTGCTTGTTGGATTTTTTAGCTTGGGTGTATGCTGACGAACCCCTGAAGCTATTTCAAGAAGAATTTCATTCTGCTTGTTCCTCAAAAGCTCGTGGTAAAGCCGCAAAGTCAAGTTAATTGAAACCAAAATTTTTTTGACAAATTCTATGAGTTGATGATCTTCGGGGTGATGTAACTCTGGAAATCTATTTTGCTTGTTGGATTTTTTAGCTTGGGTGTATGCTGACGAACCCCTGAAGCTATTTCAAGAAGAATATCATTGTGCTTGTTCCTCAGAAGCTCGTGGTAAAGCCGCAAAGTCAAGTTAATGGAAACAAAAAAATTTTTGACAAATTCTACGAGTTGATGATCTTCGGGGTGATGTAACTCTGGAAATCTATTTTGCTTGATGAATTTTTTAGCATGGATGTATGCTGACGAACCCCTGAAGCTATTTCAAGAAGAATTGTATGGTCCTTGTTCCTTAAAAGCTCGTGGTTAAGCCGCCAAGTCAAGTTATTAGAAACAAAAAAAATTTTGACAAATTCTACGAGTTGATGATCTTCGGGGTGATGTAACTCTGGAAATCTATTTTGCTTGTTGGATTTTTTAGCTTGGGTGTAGGCTGACGAACCCTTGAAGCTATTTCAAGAAGAATTTCATTGTGCTTGTTCCTCAAAAGCTCGTGGTAAAGCCGCAAAGTCGAGTTAATGGAAACAAAAAAATTTTTGAGAAATTCTACAAGTTGATGATCTTCGGGGTGATGTAACTCTGAAAATCTTTTTTTCTGTTAGATTTTTTAGCTTGGGTGTATGCTGACAAACCCCTGAAGCTATTTCAAGAAGAATTTCATTGTGCTTGTTCCTCAAAAGCTCGTGGTAAAGCCGCAAAGTCATGTTAATGAAAACAAAAAAATTTTTGACAAATTCTACGAGTTGATGATTTTCGGGGTGATGTAACTCTGGAAATCTATTTTGCTTGATGAATTTTTTAGCATGGGTGTATGCTGACGAACCCCTGAAGCTATTTCAAGAAGAATTGTATGGTCCTTGTTCCTCAAAAGCTCGTGGTTAAGCCGCCAAGTCAAGTTATTAGAAACAAAAAAAATTTTGACAAATTCTACGAGTTGATGATCTTCGGGGTGATGTAACTCTGGAAATCTATTTTGCTTGCTGGATTTTTTAGCTTGGGTGTAGGCTGACGAACCCTTGAAGCTATTTCAAGAAGAATTTCATTGTGCTTGTTCCTCAAAAGCTCGTGGTAAAGCCGCAAAGTCGAGTTAATGGAAACAAAAAAATTTTTGAGAAATTCTACAAGTTGATGATCTTCGGGGTGATGTAACTCTGGAAATCTATTTTGCTTGTTGGATTTTTTAGCTTGGGTGTATGCTGACGAATCCCTGAAGCTATTTCAAGAAGAATTTTATGGTGCTTGTTCCTCAAAAGCTCGTGGTAAAGCCGCAAAGTCGAGTTAATGGAAACCAAAAATTGTTTATTTTCAACGAGTTGATGATCTTGGGGATGATGTTACTCTGGAAATCTATTTTGCTTGTTGGATTTTTTAGCTTGGGTGTATGCTGACAAACCCCTGAAGCTATTTCAAGAAGAATTTTATGGTGCTTGTTCCTCAAAAGCTCGTGGTAAAGCCGCAAAGTCGAGTTAATGGAAACAAAAAAATTTTTGAGAAATTCTACAAGTTGATGATCTTCGGGGTGATGTAACTCTGGAAATCTTATTTGCTTGTTGGATTTTTTAGCTTGGGTGTAGGCTGACGAACCCTTGAAGCTATTCCAAGAAGAATTTCATTGTGGATGTTCCTCAAAAGCTCGTGGTAAAGCCGCAAAGTCATGTTAATGGAAACAAAAAAATTTTTGACAAATTCTACGAGTTGATGATCTTCGGGGTGATGTAACTCTGGAAATCTATTTTGCTTGATGAATTTTTTAGCATGGGTGTATGCTGACGAACCCCTGAAGCTATTTCAAGAAGAATTGTATGGTCCTTTTTCCTCAAAAGCTCGTGGTTAAGCCGCCAAGTCAAGTTATTAGAAACAAAAAAAATTTTGACAAATTCTACGAGTTGATGATCTTCGGGGTGATGTAACTCTGGAAATCTATTTTGCTTGCTGGATTTTTTAGCTTGGGTGTAGGCTGACGAACCCTTGAAGCTATTTCAAGAAGAATTTCATTGTGCTTGTTCCTCAAAAGCTCGTGGTAAAGCCGCAAAGTCGAGTTAATGGAAACAAAAAAATTTTTGAGAAATTCTACAAGTTGATGATCTTCGGGGTGATGTAACTCTGGAAATCTATTTTGCTTGTTGGATTTTTTAGCTTGGGTGTATGCTGACGAATCCCTGAAGCTATTTCAAGAAGAATTTTATGGTGCTTGTTCCTCAAAAGCTCGTGGTAAAGCCGCAAAGTCGAGTTAATGGAAACCAAAAATTGTTTATTTTCAACGAGTTGATGATCTTGGGGATGATGTTACTCTGGAAATCTATTTTGCTTGTTGGATTTTTTAGCTTGGGTGTATGCTGACAAACCCCTGAAGCTATTTCAAGAAGAATTTTATGGTGCTTGTTCCTCAAAAGCTCGTGGTAAAGCCGCAAAGTCGAGTTAATGGAAACAAAAAAATTTTTGAGAAATTCTACAAGTTGATGATCTTCGGGGTGATGTAACTCTGGAAATCTATTTTGCTTGTTGGATTTTTTAGCTTGGGTGTATGCTGACGAACCCCTGAAGCTATTTCAAGAAGAATTTCATTGTCCTTGTTCCTCAAAAGCTCGTGGTAAAGCCGCAAAGTCGAGTTAATGGAAACCAAAATTTTTTTGACAAATTCCATGAGTTGATGATCTTCGGGGTGATGTAACTCTGGAAATCTATTTTGCTTGTTGGATTTTTTAGTTTGGGTGTATGCTGACGAACCCCTGAAGCTATTTCAAGAAGAATGTTATGGTGCTTGTTCCTTAAAAGCTCGTGGTAAAGCCGCAAAGTCGAGTTAATGGAAACCAAAAATTGTTTATTTTCTACGAGTTAATGATCTTCGGGGTGATGTAACTCTGGAAATCTATTTTGCTTGTTGGATTTTTTAGCTTGGGTGTATGCTGACGAACCCCTGAAGCTATTTCAAGAAGAATTTCATTGTGCTTGTTCCTCAAAAGCTCGTGGTAAAGCCGCAAAGTCGAGTTAATGGAAACAAAAAAAATTTTGACTAATTCTACAATTTGATGATCTTCTTTGTGATGTAACTCTGGATATCTATTTTGCTTGTTGGATCTTTTAGCTTGGGTGTATGCTAACGAACCCCTGAAGCTTTTTCAAGAAGAATTTCATTGTGCTTTTTCCTCAAAAGCTCGTGGTAAAGCAGCAAAGTCGAGTTAATGGAAACAAAAATTTTTTTGACAAATTCTACGAGTTGATGATCTTCGGGGTGATGTAACTCTGGAAATCTATTTTGCTTGATGAATTTTTTAGCATGGGTGTATGCTGACGAACCCCTGAAGCTATTTCAAGAAGAATTGTATGGTCCTTGTTCCTCAAAAGCTCGTGGTTAAGCCGCCAAGTCAAGTTATTAGAAACAAAAAAAATTTTGACAAATTCTACGAGTTGATGATCTTCGGGGTGATGTAACTCTGGAAATCTATTTTGCTTGCTGGATTTTTTAGCTTGGGTGTAGGCTGACGAACCCTTGAAGCTATTTCAAGAAGAATTTCATTGTGCTTGTTCCTCAAAAGCTCGTGGTAAAGCCGCAAAGTCGAGTTAATGGAAACAAAAAAATTTTTGAGAAATTCTACAAGTTGATGATCTTCGGGGTGATGTAACTCTGGAAATCTATTTTGCTTGTTGGATTTTTTAGCTTGGGTGTATGCTGACGAATCCCTGAAGCTATTTCAAGAAGAATTTTATGGTGCTTGTTCCTCAAAAGCTCGTGGTAAAGCCGCAAAGTCGAGTTAATGGAAACCAAAAATTGTTTATTTTCAACGAGTTGATGATCTTGGGGATGATGTTACTCTGGAAATCTATTTTGCTTGTTGGATTTTTTAGCTTGGGTGTATGCTGACAAACCCCTGAAGCTATTTCAAGAAGAATTTTATGGTGCTTGTTCCTCAAAAGCTCGTGGTTAAGCCGCCAAGTCAAGTTATTAGAAACAAAAACAATTTTGACAAATTCTACGAGTTGATGATCTTCGGGGTGATGTAACTCTGGAAATCTATTTTGCTTGTTGGATTTTTTAGCTTGGGTGTAGGCTGACGAACCCTTGAAGCTATTCCAAGAAGAATTTCATTGTGCTTGTTCCTCAAAAGCTCGTGGTAAAGCCGCAAAGTCGAGTTAATGGAAACAAAAAAATTTTTGACAAATTCTACGAGTTGATGATCTTCGGGGTGATGTAACTCTGGAAATCTATTTTGCTTGTTGGATTTTTTAGCTTGGGTGTAGGCTGACGAACCCTTGAAGCTATTCCAAGAAGAATTTCATTGTGCTTGTTCCTCAAAAGCTCGTGGTAAAGCCGCAAAGTCAAGTTAATGGAAACAAAAAAAATTTTACAAGTTGATGATCTTCGGGGTGATGTAACTCTGGAAATCTATTTTGCTTGTTGGATTTTTTAGCTTGGGTGTATGCTGACGAACCCCTGAAGCTATTTCAAGAAGAATTCATTGTGCTTGTTCCTCAAAAGCTCGTGGTAAAGCCGCAAAGTCAAGTTAATGGAAACCAAAATTTTTTTGACAAATTCTATGAGTTGATCATCTTCGGGGTGATGTAACTCTGGGAATCTATTTTGCTTGTTGGATTTTTTAGCTTGGGTGTAGGCTGACGAACCCTTGAAGCTATTCCAAGAAGAATTTCATTGTGCTTGTTCCTCAAAAGCTCGTGGTAAAGCCGCAAAGTCGAGTTAATGGAAACAAAAAAATTTTTGAGAAATTCTACAAGTTGATGATCTTCGGGGTGATGTAACTCTGGAAATCTATTTTGCTTGTTGGATTTTTTAGCTTGGGTGTAGGCTGACGAACCCTTGAAGCTATTCCAAGAAGAATTTCACTGTGCTTGTTCCTCAAAAGCTCGTGGTAAAGCCGCAAAGTCAAGTTAATGGAAACAAAAAATTGTTTATTTTCTACGAGTTGATGATCTTCGGGGTGATGTAACTCTGGAAATCTATTTTGCTTGTTGAATTTTTTAGCTTGGGTGTATGCTGACGAACCCCTGAAGCTATTTCAAGAAGAATTTCATTGTGCTTGTTCCTCAAAAGCTCGTGGTAAAGCCGCAAA
This sequence comes from Daphnia galeata, assembly GCA_030770115.1. Lineage (NCBI taxonomy): Eukaryota > Metazoa > Arthropoda > Branchiopoda > Diplostraca > Daphniidae > Daphnia > Daphnia galeata. Next base: position 1,917,641 of record CM061121.1, read on the forward strand.
GTCAAGTTAATGGAAACAAAAAAAATTTTGACAAATTCTACAAGTTGATGATCTTCGGGGTGATGTAACTCTGGAAATCTATTTTGCTTGTTGGATTTTTTAGTTTGGGTGTATGCTGATGAACCCCTGAAGCTATTTCAAGAAGAATGTTATGGTGCTTGTTCCTTAAAAGCTCGTGGTAAAGCCGCAAAGTCGAGTTAATGGAAACCAAAAATTGTTTATTTTCAACGAGTTGATGATCTTGGGGATGATGTTACTCTGGAAATCTATTTTGCTTGTTGGATTTTTTAGCTTGGGTGTATGCTGACAAACCCCTGAAGCTATTTCAAGAAGAATTTTATGGTGCTTGTTCCTCAAAAGCTCGTGGTTAAGCCGCCAAGTCAAGTTATTAGAAACAAAAACAATTTTGACAAATTCTACGAGTTGATGATCTTCGGGGTGATGTAACTCTGGAAATCTATTTTGCTTGTTGGATTTTTTAGCTTGGGTGTAGGCTGACGAACCCTTGAAGCTATTCCAAGAAGAATTTCATTGTGCTTGTTCCTCAAAAGCTCGTGGTAAAGCCGCAAAGTCAAGTTAATGGAAACAAAAAAAATTTTGACAAATTCTACAAGTTGATGATCTTCGGGGTGATGTAACTCTGGAAATCTATTTTGCTTGTTGGATTTTTTAGCTTGGGTGTATGCTGACGAACCCCTGAAGCTATTTCAAGAAGAATTTCATTGTGCTTGTTCCTCAAAAGCTCGTGGTAAAGCCGCAAAGTCAAGTTAATGGAAACCAAAATTTTTTTGACAAATTCTATGAGTTGATGATCTTCGGGGTGATGTAACTCTGGGAATCTATTTTGCTTGTTGGATTTTTTAGCTTGGGTGTAGGCTGACGAACCCTTGAAGGTATTCCAAGAAGAATTTCATTGTGCTTGTTCCTCAAAAGCTCGTGGTAAAGCCGCAAAGTCGAGTTAATGGAAACAAAAAAATTTTTGAGAAATTTTACAAGTTGATGATCTTCGGGGTGATGTAACTCTGGAAATCTATTTTGCTTGTTGGATTTTTTAGCTTGGGTGTAGGCTGACGAACCCTTGAAGCTATTCCAAGAAGAATTTCATTGTGCTTGTTCCTCAAAAGCTCGTGGTAAAGCCGCAAAGTCAAGTTAATGGAAACAAAAAATTGTTTATTTTCTACGAGTTGATGATCTTCGGGGTGATGTAACTCTGGAAATCTATTTTGCTTGTTGAATTTTTTAGCTTGGGTGTATGCTGACGAACCCCTGAAGCTATTTCAAGAAAAATTTTATGGTGCTTGTTCCTTAAAAGCTCGTGGTAAAGCCGCAAAGTCGAGTTAATGGAAACAAAAAAATTTTTGACAAATTCTACGAGTTGATGATCTTCGGGGTGATGTAACTCTGGAAATCTATTTTGCTTGTTGGATTTTTTAGCTTGGGTGTAGGCTGACGAACCCTTGAAGCTATTCCAAGAAGAATTTCATTGTGCTTGTTCCTCAAAAGCTCGTGGTAAAGCCGCAAAGTCAAGTTAATGGAAACAAAAAAAATTTTACAAGTTGATGATCTTCGGGGTGATGTAACTCTGGAAATCTATTTTGCTTGTTGGATTTTTTAGCTTGGGTGTATGCTGACGAACCCCTGAAGCTATTTCAAGAAGAATTCATTGTGCTTGTTCCTCAAAAGCTCGTGGTAAAGCCGCAAAGTCAAGTTAATGGAAACCAAAATTTTTTTGACAAATTCTATGAGTTGATGATCTTCGGGGTGATGTAACTCTGGGAATCTATTTTGCTTGTTGGATTTTTTAGCTTGGGTGTAGGCTGACGAACCCTTGAAGCTATTCCAAGAAGAATTTCATTGTGCTTGTTCCTCAAAAGCTCGTGGTAAAGCCGCAAAGTCGAGTTAATGGAAACAAAAAAATTTTTGAGAAATTCTACAAGTTGATGATCTTCGGGGTGATGTAACTCTGGAAATCTATTTTGCTTGTTGGATTTTTTAGCTTGGGTGTAGGCTGACGAACCCTTGAAGCTATTCCAAGAAGAATTTCATTGTGCTTGTTCCTCAAAAGCTCGTGGTAAAGCCGCAAAGTCAAGTTAATGGAAACAAAAAATTGTTTATTTTCTACGAGTTGATGATCTTCGGGGTGATGTAACTCTGGAAATCTATTTTGCTTGTTGAATTTTTTAGCTTGGGTGTATGCTGACGAACCCCTGAAGCTATTTCAAGAAGAATTTCATTGTGCTTGTTCCTCAAAAGCTCGTGGTAAAGCCGCAAAGTCAAGTTAATGGAAACAAAAAAAATTTTGACAAATTCTACAAGTTTATGATCTTCGGGGTGATGTAACTCTGGAAATCTATTTTGCTTGTTGGATTTTTTAGTTTGGGTGTATGCTGATGAACCCCTCAAGCTATTTCAAGAAGAATGTTATGGTGCTTGTTCCTTAAAAGCTCGTGGTAAAGCCGCAAAGTCGAGTTAATGGAAACCAAAAATTGTTTATTTTCAACGAGTTGATGATCTTGGGGATGATGTTACTCTGGAAATCTATTTTGCTTGTTGGATTTTTTAGCTTGGGTGTATGCTGACAAACCCCTGGAGCTATTTCAAGAAGAATTTTATGGTGCTTGTTCCTCAAAAGCTCGTGGTTAAGCCGCCAAGTCAAGTTATTAGAAACAAAAACAATTTTGACAAATTCTACGAGTTGATGATCTTCGGGGTGATGTAACTCTGGAAATCTATTTTGCTTGTTGGATTTTTTAGCTTGGGTGTAGGCTGACGAACCCTTGAAGCTATTCCAAGAAGAATTTCATTGTGCTTGTTCCTCAAAAGCTCGTGGTAAAGCCGCAAAGTCAAGTTAATGGAAACAAAAAAAATTTTGACAAATTCTACAAGTTGATGATCTTCGGGGTGATGTAACTCTGGAAATCTATGTTGCTTGTTGGATTTTTTAGCTTGGGTGTATGCTGACGAACCCCTGAAGCTATTTCAAGAAGAATTTCATTGTGCTTGTTCCTCAAAAGCTCGTGGTAAAGCCGCAAAGTCAAGTTAATGGAAACCAAAATTTTTTTGACAAATTCTATGAAATGATGATCTTCGGGGTGATGTAACTCTGGGAATCTATTTTGCTTGTTGGATTTTTTAGCTTGGGTGTAGGCTGACGAACCCTTGAAGCTATTCCAAGAAGAATTTCATTGTGCTTGTTCCTCAAAAGCTCGTGGTAAAGCCGCAAAGTCGAGTTAATGGAAACAAAAAAATTTTTGAGAAATTCTACAAGTTGATGATCTTCGGGGTGATGTAACTCTGGAAATCTATTTTGCTTGTTGGATTTTTTAGCTTGGGTGTAGGCTGACGAACCCTTGAAGCTATTCCAAGAAGAATTTCATTGTGCTTGTTCCTCAAAAGCTCGTGGTAAAGCCGCAAAGTCAAGTTAATGGAAACAAAAAATTGTTTATTTTCTACGAGTTGATGATCTTCGGGGTGATGTAACTCTGGAAATCTATTTTGCTTGTTGAATTTTTTAGCTTGGGTGTATGCTGACGAACCCCTGAAGCTATTTCAAGAAAAATTTTATGGTGCTTGTTCCTTAAAAGCTCGTGGTAAAGCCGCAAAGTCGAGTTAATGGAAACAAAAAAATTTTTGACAAATTCTACGAGTTGATGATCTTCGGGGTGATGTAACTCTGGAAATCTATTTTGCTTGTTGGATTTTTTAGCTTGGGTGTAGGCTGACGAACCCTTGAAGCTATTCCAAGAAGAATTTCATTGTGCTTGTTCCTCAAAAGCTCGTGGTAAAGCCGCAAAGTCAAGTTAATGGAAACAAAAAAAATTTTACAAGTTGATGATCTTCGGGGTGATGTAACTCTGGAAATCTATTTTGCTTGTTGGATTTTTTAGCTTGGGTGTATGCTGACGAACCCCTGAAGCTATTTCAAGAAGAATTCATTGTGCTTGTTCCTCAAAAGCTCGTGGTAAAGCCGCAAAGTCAAGTTAATGGAAACCAAAATTTTTTTGACAAATTCTATGAGTTGATGATCTTCGGGGTGATGTAACTCTGGGAATCTATTTTGCTTGTTGGATTTTTTAGCTTGGGTGTAGGCTGACGAACCCTTGAAGCTATTCCAAGAAGAATTTCATTGTGCTTGTTCCTCAAAAGCTCGTGGTAAAGCCGCAAAGTCGAGTTAATGGAAACAAAAAAATTTTTGAGAAATTCTACAAGTTGATGATCTTCGGGGTGATGTAACTCTGGAAATCTATTTTGCTTGTTGGATTTTTTAGCTTGGGTGTAGGCTGACGAACCCTTGAAGCTATTCCAAGAAGAATTTCATTGTGCTTGTTCCTCAAAAGCTCGTGGTAAAGCCGCAAAGTCAAGTTAATGGAAACAAAAAATTGTTTATTTTCTACGAGTTGATGATCTTCGGGGTGATGTAACTCTGGAAATCTATTTTGCTTGTTGAATTTTTTAGCTTGGGTGTATGCTGACGAACCCCTGAAGCTATTTCAAGAAGAATTTCATTGTGCTTGTTCCTCAAAAGCTCGTGGTAAAGCCGCAAAGTCAAGTTAATGGAAACAAAAAAAATTTTGACAAATTCTACAAGTTTATGATCTTCGGGGTGATGTAACTCTGGAAATCTATTTTGCTTGTTGGATTTTTTAGCTTGGGTGTATGCTGACAAACCCCTGAAGCTATTTCAAGAAGAATTTTATGGTGCTTGTTCCTCAAAAGCTCGTGGTTAAGCCGCCAAGTCAAGTTATTAGAAACAAAAACAATTTTGACAAATTCTACGAGTTGATGATCTTCGGGGTGATGTAACTCTGGAAATCTATTTTGCTTGTTGGATTTTTTAGCTTGGGTGTAGGCTGACGAACCCTTGAAGCTATTCCAAGAAGAATTTCATTGTGCTTGTTCCTCAAAAGCTCGTGGTAAAGCCGCAAAGTCAAGTTAATGGAAACAAAAAAAATTTTGACAAATTCTACAAGTTGATGATCTTCTGGGTGATGTAACTCTGGAAATCTATGTTGCTTGTTGGATTTTTTAGCTTGGGTGTATGCTGACGAACCCCTGAAGCTATTTCAAGAAGAATTTCATTGTGCTTGTTCCTCAAAAGCTCGTGGTAAAGCCGCAAAGTCAAGTTAATGGAAACCAAAATTTTTTTGAGAAATTCTACAAGTTGATGATCTTCGGGGTGATGTAACTCTGGAAATCTATTTTGCTTGTTGGATTTTTTAGCTTGGGTGTAGGCTGACGAACCCTTGAAGCTATTCCAAGAAGAATTTCATTGTGCTTGTTCCTCAAAAGCTCGTGGTAAAGCCGCAAAGTCAAGTTAATGGAAACAAAAAATTGTTTATTTTCTACGAGTTGATGATCTTCGGGGTGATGTAACTCTGGAAATCTATTTTGCTTGTTGAATTTTTTAGCTTGGGTGTATGCTGACGAACCCCTGAAGCTATTTCAAGAAGAATTTCATTGTGCTTGTTCCTCAAAAGCTCGTGGTAAAGCCGCAAAGTCAAGTTAATGGAAACAAAAAAAATTTTGACAAATTCTACAAGTTTATGATCTTCGGGGTGATGTAACTCTGGAAATCTATTTTGCTTGTTGGATTTTTTAGTTTGGGTGTATGCTGATGAACCCCTGAAGCTATTTCAAGAAGAATGTTATGGTGCTTGTTCCTTAAAAGCTCCTGGTAAAGCCGCAAAGTCGAGTTAATGGAAACCAAAAATTGTTTATTTTCAACGAGTTGATGATCTTGGGGATGATGTTACTCTGGAAATCTATTTTGCTTGTTGGATTTTTAAGCTTGGGTGTATGCTGACAAACCCCTGAAGCTATTTCAAGAAGAATTTTATGGTGCTTGTTCCTCAAAAGCTCGTGGTTAAGCCGCCAAGTCAAGTTATTAGAAACAAAAACAATTTTGACAAATTCTACGAGTTGATGATCTTCGGGGTGATGTAACTCTGGAAATCTATTTTGCTTGTTGGATTTTTTAGCTTGGGTGTAGGCTGACGAACCCTTGAAGCTATTCCAAGAAGAATTTCATTGTGCTTGTTCCTCAAAAGCTCGTGGTAAAGCCGCAAAGTCAAGTTAATGGAAACAAAAAAAATTTTGACAAATTCTACAAGTTGATGATCTTCGGGGTGATGTAACTCTGGAAATCTATTTTGCTTGTTGGATTTTTTAGCTTGGGTGTATGCTGACGAACCCCTGAAGCTATTTCAAGAAGAATTTCATTGTGCTTGTTCCTCAAAAGCTCGTGGTAAAGCCGCAAAGTCAAGTTAATGGAAACCAAAATTTTTTTGACAAATTCTATGAGTTCATGATCTTCGGGGTGATGTAACTCTGGGAATCTATTTTGCTTGTTGGATTTTTTAGCTTGGGTGTAGGCTGACGAACCCTTGAAGCTATTCCAAGAAGAATTTCATTGTGCTTGTTCCTCAAAAGCTCGTGGTAAAGCCGCAAAGTCAAGTTAATGGAAACAAAAAATTGTTTATTTTCTACGAGTTGATGATCTTCGGGGTGATGTAACTCTGGAAATCTATTTTGCTTGTTGGATTTTTTAGCTTGGGTGTATGCTGACGAACCCCTGAAGCTATTTCAAGAAGAATTTCATTGTGCTTGTTCCTCAAAAGCTCGTGGTAAAGCCGCAAAGTCGACTTTATGGAAACAAAAAAAAATTTGACAAATTCTACGAGTTGATGATCTTCGGGGTGATGTAACTCTGGAAATCTATTTTGCTTGTTCGATTTTTTTAGCTTGGGTGTATGCTGACGAACCCCTAAAGCTATTTCAAGAAGAATTTTATGGTGCTTGTTCCTCAAAAGCTCGTGGTAAAGCCGCAAAGTCGAGTTAATGGAAACAAAAAAAATTTTGACAAATTCTACGAGTTGATGATCTTCGGGGTGATGTAACTCTGGAAATCTATTTTGCTTGTTGGATTTTTTAGCTTGGGTGTATGCTGACGAACCCCTCAAGCTTTTTCAAGAAGAATTTCATTGTGCTTTTTCCTCAAAAGCTCGTGGTAAAGCAGCAAAGTCGAGTTAATGGAAACAAAAAAATTTTTGACAAATTCTACGAGTTGATGATCTTCGGGGTGATGTAACTCTGGAAATCTATTTTGCTTGTTGGATTTTATAGTTTGGGTGTATGCTGACGAACCCCTGAAGCTTTTTCAAGAAGAATTTTATGGTGCTTGTTCCTCAAAAGCTCGTGGTAAAGCCGCAAAGTCGAGTTAATAGAAACAAAAAATTTTTTTACAAATTCTACGAGTTGATGATCTTCGGGGTGATGCAACTCTGGAAATCTATTTTGCTTGTTGGATTTTTTAGCTTGGGTGTATGCTGACGAACCCCAGAAGCTATTTCAAGAAGAATTTTATGGTGCTTGTTCCTCAAAAGCTCGTGGTAAAGCCGCCAAGTCAAGTTATTAGAAACAAAAAAAATTTTGACAAATTCTACGAGTTGATGATCTTCGGGGTGATGTAACTCTGGAAATCTATTTTGCTTGTTGGATTTTTTAGCTTGGGTGTATGCTGACGAACCCCTGAAGCTATTTCAAGAAGAATTTTATGGTGCTTGTTCCTCAAAAGCTCGTGGTAAAGCCGCAAAGTCGAGTTAATGGAAACCAAAAATTGTTTATTTTCTACGAGTTGATGATCTTCGGGGTGATGTAACTCTGGAAATCTATTTTGCTTGTTGGATTTTTTAGCTTGGGTGTATGCTGACGAACCCTTGAAGCTATTTCAAGAAGAATTTTATGGTGCTTGTTCCTCAAAAGCTCGTGATAAAGCCGCAATGTCGAGTTAATTGAAACAATAAAATTTTTGACAAATTCCACGAGTTGATGATCTTCTGGGTGATGTAACTCTGGAAATCTATTTTGCTTGTTGGATTTTTTAGCTTGGGTGTATGCTGACGAACCCCTGAAGCTATTTCAAGAAGAATTTCATTGTGCTTGTTCCTCAAAAGCTCGTGGTAAAGCCGCAAAGTCAAGTTAATGGAAACCAAAATTTTTTTGACGAATTCTATGAGTTGATGATCTTCGGGGTGATGTAACTCTGGAAATCTATTTTGCTTGTTGGATTTTTTAGCTTGGGTGTATGCTGACGAACCCCTGAAGCTATTTCAAGAAGAATTTTATGGTGCTTGTTCCTCAAAAGCTCGTGGTAAAGCCGCAAAGTCGAGTTAATGGAAACCAAAAATTGTTAATTTTCTAAGAGTTGATGATCTTCGGGGTGATGGAACTCTGGAAATCTATTTTGCTTGTTGGATTTTTTAGCTTGGGTGTATGCTGACGAACCCTTGAAGCTATTTCAAGAAGAATTTAATTGTGCTTGTTCCTCAAAAGCTCGTGGTAAAGCCGCAAAGTCGAGTTAATGGAAACAAAAAAATTTTTGACAAATTTTACGAGTTGATGATCTTCGGGGTGATTTAACTCTGGAAATCTATTTTGCTTGTTGGATTTTTTAGCTTGGGTGTATGCTGACGAACCCCTGAAGCTATTTCAAGAAGAATTTTATGGTGCTTGTTCCTCAAAAGCTCGTGGTAAAGCCGCAAAGTCGAGTTAATGGAAACCAAAAATTGTTTATTTTCTACGAGTTGATGATCTTCGGGGTGATGTAACTCTGGAAATCTATTTTGCTTGTTGAATTTTTTAGCTTGGGTGTATGCTGACGAACCCCTGAAGCTATTTCAAGAATAATTTCATTGTGCTTGTTCCTCAAAAGCTCGTGGTAAAGCCGCAAAGTCAAGTTAATGGAAACAAAAAAAATTTTGACAAATTCTACAAGTTGATGATCTTCGGGGTGATGTAACTCTGGAAATCTATTTTGCTTGTTGGATTTTTTAGCTTGGGTGTATGCTGACGAACCCCTGAAGCTATTTCAAGAAGAATTTTATGGTGCTTGTTCCTCAAAAGCTCGTGGTAAAGCCGCAAAGTCGAGTTAATGGAAAAAAAAAAATTTTTTTGACAAATTCTACGAGTTGATGATCTTCGGGGTGATGTAACTCTGGAAATCTATTTTGCTTGTTGGATTTTTTAGCTCGGGTGTATGCTGACGAACCCCTGAAGCTATTTCAAGAAGAATTTCATTGTGCTTGTTCCTCAAAAGCTCGTGGTAAAGCCGCAAAGTCGAGTTAATGGAAACAAAAAATTTTTTGACAAATTCTACGAGTTGATTATCTTCTGGGTGATCTAACTCTGGAAATCTATTTTGCTTGTTGGATTTTTTAGCTTGGGTGTAGGCTGACGAACCCTTGAAGCTATTTTAAGAAGAAATTCATTGTGCTTGTTCCTCAAAAGCTCGTGGTAAAGCCGCAAAGTCGAGTTAATGGAAACAAAAAATTTTTGACAAATTCTACAAGTTGATGATCTTCGGGGTGATGTAACTCTGGCAATCTATTTTGCTTGTTGGATTTTTTAGCTTGGGTGTATGCTGACGAACCCCTGAAGCTTTTTCAAGAAGAATTTCATTGTCCTTGTTCCTCAAAAGCTCGTGGTAAAGCCGAAAAGTCGAGTTAATGGAAACAAAAAAATTTTTGACAAATTCTACAAGTTGATGATCTTCGGGGTGATGTAACTCTGGAAATCTATTTTGCTTGTTGGATTTTTTAGCTTGGGTGTATGCTGACGAACCCCTGAAGCTATTTCAAGAAGAATTTTATGGTGCTTGTTCCTCAAAAGCTCGTGATAAAGCCGCAATGTCGAGTTAATTGAAACAATAAAATTTTTGACAAATTCCACGAGTTGATGATCTTCTGGGTGATGTAACTCTGGAAATCTATTTTGCTTGTTGGATTTTTTAGCTTGGGTGTATGCTGACGAACCCCTGAAGCTATTTCAAGAAGAATTTCATTGTGCTTGTTCCTCAAAAGCTCGTGGTAAAGCCGCAAAGTCAAGTTAATGGAAACCAAAATTTTTTTGACGAATTCTATGAGTTGATGATCTTCGGGGTGATGTAACTCTGGAAATCTATTTTGCTTGTTGGATTTTTTAGCTTGGGTGTATGCTGACGAACCCCTGAAGCTATTTCAAGAAGAATTTTATGGTGCTTGTTCCTCAAAAGCTCGTGGTAAAGCCGCAAAGTCGAGTTAATGGAAACCAAAAATTGTTTATTTTCTACGAGTTGATGATCTTCGGGGTGATGGAACTCTGGAAATCTATTTTGCTTGTTGGATTTCTTAGCTTGGGTGTATGCTGACGAACCCTTGAAGCTATTTCAAGAAGAATTTAATTGTGCTTGTTCCTCAAAAGCTCGTGGTAAAGCCGCAAAGTCGAGTTAATGGAAACAAAAAAATTTTTGACAAATTTTACGAGTTGATGATCTTCGGGGTGATGTAACTCTAGAAATCTATTTTGCTTGTTGGATTTTTTAGCTTGGGTGTATGCTGACGAACCCCTGAAGCTATTTCAAGAAGAATTTTATGGTCCTTGTTCCTCAAAAGCTCGTGGTTAAGCCGCCAAGTCGAGTTAATGGAAAAAAAAAATTTTTTTGACAAATTCTACGAGTTGATGATCTTCGGGGTGATGTAACTCTGGAAATCTATTTTGCTTGTTGGATTTTTTAGCTCGGGTGTATGCTGACGAACCCCTGAAGCTATTTCAAGAAGAATTTCATTGTGCTTGTTCCTCAAAAGCTCGTGGTAAAGCCGCAAAGTCGAGTTAATGGAAAAAAAAAAATTTTTGACAAATTCTACGAGTTGATGATCTTCTGGGTGATCTAACTCTGGAAATCTATTTTGCTTGTTGGATTTTTTAGCTTGGGTGTAGGCTGACGAACCCTTGAAGCTATTTTAAGAAGAAATTCATTGTGCTTGTTCCTCAAAAGCTCGTGGTAAAGCCGCAAAGTCGAGTTAATGGAAACAAAAAATTTTTTGACAAATTCTACAAGTTGATGATCTTCGGGGTGATGTAACTCTGGCAATCTATTTTGCTTGTTGGATTTTTTAGCTTGGGTGTATGCTGACGAACCCCTGAAGCTATTTCAAGAAGAATTTTATGGTGCTTGTTCCTCAAAAGCTCGTGGTAAAGCCGCAAAGTCGAGTTAATGGAAACCAAAAATTGTTTATTTTCTACGAGTTGATGATCTTCGGAGTGATGGAACTCTGGAAATCTATTTTGCTTGTTGGATTTTTTAGCTTGGGTGTATGCTGACGAACCCTTGAAGCTATTTCAAGAAGAATTTAATTGTGCTTGTTCCTCAAAAGCTCGTGGTAAAGCCGCAAAGTCGAGTTAATGGAAACAAAAAAATTTTTGACAAATTTTACGAGTTGATGATCTTCGGGGTGATGTAACTCTGGAAATCTATTTTGCTTGTTGGATTTTTTAGCTTGGGTGTATGCTGACGAACCCTTAAGCTATTTCAAGAAGAATTTTATGGTCCTTGTTCCTCAAAAGCTCGTGGTTAAGCCGCCAAGTCAAGTTATTAGAAACAAAAAAAATTTTGACAAATTCTACGAGTTGATGATCTTCGGGGTGATGTAACTCTGGAAATCTATTTTGCTTGTTGGATTTTTTAGCTTGGGTGTATGCTGACGAACCCCTGAAGCTATTTCAAGAAGAATTTCATTGTCCTTGTTCCTCAAAAGCTCGTGGTAAAGCCGAAAAGTCGAGTTAATGGAAACAAAAAAATTTTTGACAAATTCTACAAGTTGATGATCTTCGGGGTGATGTAACTCTGGAAATCTATTTTGCTTGTTGGATTTTTTAGCTTGGGTGTATGCTGACGAACCCCTGAAGCTATTTCAAGAAGAATTTTATGGTGCTTGTTCCTCAAAAGCTCGTGATAAAGCCGCAAAGTCAAGTTAATGGAAACCAAAATTTTTTTGACGAATTCTATGAGTTGATGATCTTCGGGGTGATGTAACTCTGGAAATCTATTTTGCTTGTTGGATTTTTTAGCTTGGGTGTATGCTGACGAACCCCTGAAGCTATTTCGAGAAGAATTTTATGGTGCTTGTTCCTCAAAAGCTCGTGGTAAAGCCGCAAAGCCGAGTTAATGGAAACCAAAAATTGTTTATTTTCTACGAGTTGATGATCTTCGGGGTGATGGAACTCTGGAAATCTATTTTGCTTGTTGGATTTTTTAGCTTGGGTGTATGCTGACGAACCCTTGAAGCTATTTCAAGAAGAATTTAATTGTGCTTGTTCCTCAAAAGCTCGTGGTAAAGCCGCAAAGTCGAGTTAATGGAAACAAAAAAATTGTTTATTTTCTACGAGTTGATGATCTTCGGGGTGATGGAACTCTGGAAATCTATTTTGCTTGTTGGATTTTTTAGCTTGGGTGTATGCTGACGAACCCTTGAAGCTATTTTAAGAAGAATTTAATTGTGCTTGTTCCTCAAAAGCTCGTGGTAAAGCCGCAAAGTCGAGTTAATGGAAACAAAAAAATTTTTGACAAATTTTACGAGTTGATGATCTTCGGGGTGATGTAACTCTGGAAATCTATTTTGCTTGTTGGATTTTTTAGCTTGGGTGTATGCTAACGAACCCCTGAAGCTATTTCAAGAAGAATTTTATGGTCCTTGTTCCTCAAAAGCTCGTGGTTAAGCCGCCAAGTCAAGTTATTAGAAACAAAAAAATTTTTGACAAATTCTACGAGTTGATGATCTTCGGGGTGATGTAACTCTGGAAATCTATTTTGCTTGTTGGATTTTTTAGCTTGGGTGTATGCTGACGAACCCCTGAAGCTATTTCAAGAAGAATTTTATGGTGCTTGTTCCTCAAAAGCTCGTGGTAAAGCCGCAAAGTCGAGTTAATGGAAACCAAAAATTGTTTATTTTCTACGAGTTGATGATCTTCGGGGTGATGTAACTCTGGAAATCTATTTTGCTTGTTGAATTTTTTAGCTTGGGTGTATGCTGACGAACCCCTGAAGCTATTTTAAGAAGAATTTCATTGTGCTTGTTCCTCAAAAGCTCGTGGTAAAGCCGCAAAGTCAAGTTAATGGAAACAAAAAAAATTTTGACAAATTCTACAAGTTGATGATCTTCGGGGTGATGTAACTCTGGAAATCTATTTTGCTTGTTGGATTTTTTAGCTTGGGTGTATGCTGACGAACCCCTGAAGCTATTTCAAGAAGAATTTTATGGTGCTTGTTCCTCAAAAGCTCGTGGTAAAGCCGCAAAGTCGAGTTAATGGAAAAAAAAAAATTTTTTGACAAATTCTACGAGTTGATGATCTTCGGGGTGATGTAACTCTGGAAATCTATTTTGCTTGTTGGATTTTTTAGCTCGGGTGTATGCTGACGAACCCCTGAAGCTATTTCAAGAAGAATTTCATTGTGCTTGTTCCTCAAAAGCTCGTGGTAAAGCCGCAAAGTCGAGTTAATGGAAACAAAAAAATTTTTGACAAATTCTACGAGTTGATGATCTTCGGGGTGATGTAACTCTGGAAATCTATTTTGCTTGTTGGATTTTTTAGCTTGGGTGTATGCTGACGAACCCCTGAAGCTATTTCAAGAAGAATTTTATGGTGCTTGTTTCTCAAAAGCTCGTGGTAAAGCCGCAAAGTCGAGTTAATGGAAACCAAAAATTGTTTATTTTCTACGAGTTGATGATCTTCGGGGTGATGGAACTCTGGAAATCTATTTTGCTTGTTGGATTTTTTAGCTTGGGTGTATGCTGACGAACCCTTGAAGCTATTTCAAGAAGAATTTAATTGTGCTTGTTCCTCAAAAGCTCGTGGTAAAGCCGCAAAGTCGAGTTAATGGAAACAAAAAAATTTTTGACAAATTTTACGAGTTGATGATCTTCGGGGTGATGTAACTCTGGAAATCTATTTTGCTTGTTGGATTTTTTAGCTCGGGTGTATGCTGACGAACCCCTGAAGCTATTTCAAGAAGAATTTCATTGTGCTTGTTCCTCAAAAGCTCGTGGTAAAGCCGCAAAGTCGAGTTAATGGAAACAAAAAAATTTTTGACAAATTCTACGAGTTGATGATCTTCTGGGTGATCTAACTCTGGAAATCTATTTTGCTTGTTGGATTTTTTAGCTTGGGTGTAGGCTGACGAACCCTTGAAGCTATTTTAAGAAGAAATTCATTGTGCTTGTTCCTCAAAAGCTCGTGGTAAAGCCGCAAAGTCGAGTTAATGGAAACAAAAAAATTTTTGACAAATTCTACAAGTTGATGATCTTCGGGGTGATGTAACTCTGGCAATCTATTTTGCTTGTTGGATTTTTTAGCTTGGGTGTATGCTGACGAACCCCTGAAGCTATTTCAAGAAGAATTTCATTGTCCTTGTTCCTCAAAAGCTCGTGGTAAAGCCGAAAAGTCGAGTTAATGGAAACAAAAAAATTTTTGACAAATTCTACAAGTTGATGATCTTCGGGGTGATGTAACTCTGGAAATCTATTTTGCTTGTTGGATTTTTTAGCTTGGGTGTATGCTGACGAACCCCTGAAGCTATTTCAAGAAGAATTTTATGGTGCTTGTTCCTCAAAAGCTCGTGGTAAAGCCGCAAAGTCGAGTTAATGGAAACCAAAAATTGTTTATTTTCTACGAGTTGATGATCTTCGGGGTGATGGAACTCTGGAAATCTATTTTGCTTGTTGGATTTTTTAGCTTGGGTGTATGCTGACGAACCCTTGAAGCTATTTCAAGAAGAATTTAATTGTGCTTGTTCCTCAAAAGCTCGTGGTAAAGCCGCAAAGTCGAGTTAATGGAAACAAAAAAATTGTTTATTTTCTACGAGTTGATGATCTTCGGGGTGATGGAACTCTGGAAATCTATTTTGCTTGTTGGATTTTTTAGCTTGGGTGTATGCTGACGAACCCTTGAAGCTATTTCAAGAAGAATTTAATTGTGCTTGTTCCTCAAAAGCTCGTGGTAAAGCCGCAAAGTCGAGTTAATGGAAACAAAAAAATTTTTGACAAATTTTACGAGTTGATGATCTTCGGGGTGATGTAACTCTGGAAATCTATTTTGCTTGTTGGATTTTTTAGCTTGGGTGTATGCTAACGAACCCCTGAAGCTATTTCAAGAAGAATTTTATGGTCCTTGTTCCTCAAAAGCTCGTGGTTAAGCCGCCAAGTCAAGTTATTAGAAACAAAAAAAATTTTGACAAATTCTACGAGTTGATGATCTTCGGGGTGATGTAACTCTGGAAATCTATTTTGCTTGTTGGATTTTTTAGCTTGGGTGTAGGCTGACGAACCCCTGAAGCTATTTCAAGAAGAATTTTATGGTGCTTGTTCCTCAAAAGCTCGTGGTAAAGCCGCAAAGTCGAGTTAATGGAAAAAAAAATTTTTTGACAAATTCTACGAGTTGATGATCTTCGGGGTGATGTAACTCTGGAAATCTATTTTGCTTGTTGGATTTTTTAGCTCGGGTGTATGCTGACGAACCCCTGAAGCTATTTCAAGAAGAATTTCATTGTGCTTGTTCCTCAAAAGCTCGTGGTAAAGCCGCAAAGTCGAGTTAATGGAAACAAAAAAATTTTTGACAAATTCTACGAGTTGATGATCTTCTGGGTGATCTAACTCTGGAAATCTATTTTGCTTGTTGGATTTTTTAGCTTGGGTGTATGCTGACGAACCCTTGAAGCTATTTCAAGAAGAATTTTATGGTGCTTGTTCCTCAAAAGCTCGTGGTAAAGCCGCAAAGTCGAGTTAATGGAAACCAAAAATTGTTTATTTTCTACGAGTTGATGATCTTCGGGGTGATGTAACTCTGGAAATCTATTTTGCTTGTTGAATTTTTTAGCTTGGGTGTATGCTGACGAACCCCTGAAGCTATTTTAAGAAGAATTTCATTGTGCTTGTTCCTCAAAAGCTCGTGGTAAAGCCGCAAAGTCAAGTTAATGGAAACAAAAAAAATTTTGACAAATTCTACAAGTTGATGATCTTCGGGGTGATGTAACTCTGGAAATCTATTTTGCTTGTTGGATTTTTTAGCTTGGGTGTATGCTGACGAACCCCTGAAGCTATTTCAAGAAGAATTTTATGGTGCTTGTTCCTCAAAAGCTCGTGGTAAAGCCGCAAAGTCGAGTTAATGGAAAAAAAAATTTTTTGACAAATTCTACGAGTTGATGATCTTCGGGGTGATGTAACTCTGGAAATCTATTTTGCTTGTTGGATTTTTTAGCTCGGGTGTATGCTGACGAACCCCTGAAGCTATTTCAAGAAGAATTTCATTGTGCTTGTTCCTCAAAAGCTCGTGGTAAAGCCGCAAAGTCGAGTTAATGGAAACAAAAAAATTTTTGACAAATTCTACGAGTTGATGATCTTCTGGGTGATCTAACTCTGGAAATCTATTTTGCTTGTTGGATTTTTTAGCTTGGGTGTAGGCTGACGAACCCTTGAAGCTATTTTAAGAAGAAATTCATTGTGCTTGTTCCTCAAAAGCTCGTGGTAAAGCCGAAAAATCGAGTTAATGGAAACAAAAAAATTTTTTGACAAATTCTACAAGTTGATGATCTTCGGGATGATGTAACTCTGGCAATCTATTTTGCTTGTTGGATTTTTTAGCTTGGGTGTATGCTGACGAACCCCTGAAGCTATTTCAAGAAGAATTTTATGGTGCTTGTTCCTCAAAAGCTCGTGGTAAAGCCGCAAAGTCGAGTTAATGGAAACCAAAAATTGTTTATTTTCTACGAGTTGATGATCTTCGGGGTGATGGAACTCTGGAAATCTATTTTGCTTGTTGGATTTTTTAGCTTGGGTGTATGCTGACGAACCCTTGAAGCTATTTCAAGAAGAATTTATTTGTGCTTGTTCCTCAAAAGCTCGTGGTAAAGCCGCAAAGTCGAGTTAATGGAAACAAAAAAATTTTTGACAAATTTTACGAGTTGATGATCTTCGGGGTGATGTAACTCTGGAAATCTATTTTGCTTGTTGGATTTTTTAGCTTGGGTGTATGCTGACGAACCCCTGAAGCTATTTCAAAAAGAATTTTATGGTCCTTGTTCCTCAAAAGCTCGTGGTTAAGCCGCCAAGTCAAGTTATTAGAAACAAAAAAAAATTTGACAAATTCTACGAGTTGATGATCTTCGGGGTGATGTAACTCTGGAAATCTATTTTGCTTGTTGGATTTTTTAGCTTGGGTGTATGCTGACGAACCCCTGAAGCTATTTCAAGAAGAATTTTATGGTGCTTGTTCCTCAAAAGCTCGTGGTAAAGCCGCAAAGTCGAGTTAATGGAAACCAAAAATTGTTTATTTTCTACGAGTTGATGATCTTCGGGGTGATGTAACTCTGGAAATCTATTTTGCTTGTTGAATTTTTTAGCTTGGGTGTATGCTGACGAACCCCTGAAGCTATTTTAAGAAGAATTTCATTGTGCTTGTTCTTCAAAAGCTCGTGGTAAAGCCGCAAAGTCAAGTTAATGGAAACAAAAAAAATTTTGACAAATTCTACAAGTTGATGATCTTCGGGGTGATGTAACTCTGGAAATCTATTTTGCTTGTTGGATTTTTTAGCTTGGGTGTATGCTGACGAACCCCTGAAGCTATTTCAAGAAGAATTTTATGGTGCTTGTTCCTCAAAAGCTCGTGGTAAAGCCGCAAAGTCGAGTTAATGGAAACAAAAAATTTTTTGACAAATTCTACGAGTTGATGATCTTCGGGGTGATGTAACTCTGGAAATCTATTTTGCTTGTTGGGTTTTTTAGTTTGGGTGTATGCTGATGACCCCCTGAAGCTATTTCAAGAAGAATGTTATGGTGCTTGTTCCTTAAAAGCTCGTGGTAAAGCCGCAAAGTCGAGTTAATGGAAACCAAAAATTGTTTATTTTCTACGAGTTGATGATCTTCGGGGTGATGTAACTCTGGAAATCTATTTTGCTTGTTGGATTTTTTAGCTTGGTTGTATGCTGACGAACCCCTGAAGCTTTTTCAAGAAGAATTTTATTGTGCTTTTTCCTCAAAAGCTCGTGGTAAAGCAGCAAAGTCGAGTTAATGGAAACAAAAAAATTTTTGACAAATTCTACGAGTTGATGATCTTCGGGGTGATGTAACTCTGGAAATCTATTTTGCTTGTTGGATTTTTTAGCTTGGGTGTATGCTGACGAACCCCTGAAGCTATTTCAAGAAGAATTTTATGGTGCTTGTTCCTCAAAAGCTCGTGATAAAGCCGCAATGTCGAGTTAATTGAAACAATAAAATTTTTGACAAATTCTACGAGTTGATGATCTTCTGGGTGATGTAACTCTGGAAATCTATTTTGCTTGTTGGATTTTTTAGCTTGGGTGTATGCTGACGAACCCCTGAAGCTATTTCAAGAAGAATTTCATTGTGCTTGTTCTTCAAAAGCTCGTGGTAAAGCCGCAAATCAAGTTAATGGAAACCAAAATTTGTTTGACAAATTCTATGAGTTGATGATCTTCGGGGTGATGTAACTCTGGAAATCTATTTTAATTGTTGGATTTTTTAGCTTGGGTGTATGCTGACGAACCCCTGAAGCTATTTCAAGAAGAATTTTATGGTGCTTGTTCCTCAAAAGCTCGTGGTAAAGCCGCAAAGTCGAGTTAATGGAAACCAAAAATTGTTTATTTTCTACGAGTTGATGATCTTCGGGGTGATGTAACTCTGGAAATCTATTTTGCTTGTTGGATTTTTTAGCTTGGGTGTATGCTGACGAACCCCTGAAGCTATTTCAAGAAGAATTTCATTGTGCTTGTTCCTCAAAAGCTCGTGGTAAAGCCGCAAAGTCGAGTTAATGGAAACCAAAAATTGTTTATTTTCTACGAGTTGATGATCTTCGGGGTGATGTAACTCTGGAAATCTATTTTGCTTGTTGGATTTTTTAGTTTGGGTGTATGCTGACGAACCCTTCAAGCTATTTCAAGAAGAATTTAATTGTGCTTGTTCCTCAAAAGCTCGTGGTAAAGCCGCAAAGTCGAGTTAATGGAAACCAAAAATTGTTTATTTTCTACGAGTTGATGATCTTCGGGGTGATGTAACTCTGGAAATCTATTTTGCTTGTTGGATTTTTTAGTTTGGGTGTATGCTGACGAACCCCTGTAGCTATTTCAAGAAGAATTTTATGGTCCTTGTTCCTCAAAAGCTCGTGGTAAAGCCGCAAAGTCAAGTTATTAGAAACTAAAAAAATTTTGACAAATTCTACGAGTTGATGATCTTCGGGACGATGTAACTCTGGAAATCTATTTTGCTTGTTGGATTTTTTAGCTTGGGTGTAGGCTGACGAACCCCTGAAGCTATTTCAAGAAGAATTTTATGGTGCTTGTTCCTCAAAAGCTCGTGGTAAAGCCGCATAGTCGAGTTAATGGAAACCAAAAATTGTTTATTTTCTACGAGTTGATGATCTTCGGGGTGATGTAACTCTGGAAATCTATTTTGCTTGTTGGATTTTTTAGTTTGGGTGTATGCTGACGAACCCCTGAAGCTATTTCAAGAAGAATTTTATGGTGCTTGTTCCACAAAAGCTCGTGGTAAAGCCGCAAAGTCGAGTTAATGGAAACAAAAAATTTTTTTACAAATTCTACGAGTTGATGATCTTCGGGGTGATGCAACTCTGGAAATCTATTTTGCTTGTTGGATTTTTTAGCTTGGGTGTATGCTGACGAACCCCTGAAGCCATTTCAAGAAGAATGTTATGGTGCTTGTTCCTTAAAAGCTCGTGGTAAAGCCGCAAAGTCGAGTTAATGGAAACCAAAAATTGTTTATTTTCTACGAGTTAATGATCTTCGGGGTGATGTAACTCTGGAAATCTATTTTGCTTGTTGGATTTTTTAGCTTGGGTGTATGCTGACGAACCCCTGAAGCTATTTTAAGAAGAATTTCATTGTGCTTGTTCCTCAAAAGCTCGTGGTAAAGCCGCAAAGTCAAGTTAATGGAAACCAAAAAAATTTTTGACAAATTCTACGAGTTGATGATCTTTGGGGTGATGTAACTCTGGAAATCTATTTTGCTTGTTGGATTTTTTAGCTCGGGTGTATGCTGACGAACCCCTGAAGCTATTTCAAGAAGAATTTCATTGTGCTTGTTCCTCAAAAGCTCGTGGTAAAGCCGCAAAGTCGAGTTAATGGAAACAAAAAAATTTTTGACAAATTCTACGAGTTGATGATCTTCTGGGTGATGTAACTCTGGAAATCTATTTTGCTTGTTGGATTTTTTAGCTTGGGTGTATGCTGACGAACCCCTGAAGCTATTTCAAGAAGAATTTCATTGTGCTTGTTCTTCAAAAGCTCGTGGTAAAGCCGCAAATCAAGTTAATGGAAACCAAAATTTGTTTGACAAATTCTATGAGTTGATGATCTTCGGGGTGATGTAACTCTGGAAATCTATTTTAATTGTTGGATTTTTTAGCTTGGGTGTATGCTGACGAACCCCTGAAGCTATTTCAAGAAGAATTTTATGGTGCTTGTTCCTCAAAAGCTCGTGGTAAAGCCGCAAAGTCGAGTTAATGGAAACCAAAAAATTGTTTATTTTCTACGAGTTGATGATCTTCGGGGTGATGTAACTCTGGAAATCTATTTTGCTTGTTGGATTTTTTAGCTTGGGTGTATGCTGACGAACCCCTGAAGCTATTTCAAGAAGAATTTCATTGTGCTTGTTCCTCAAAAGCTCGTGGTAAAGCCGCAAAGTCGAGTTAATGGAAACCAAAAATTGTTTATTTTCTACGAGTTGATGATCTTCGGGGTGATGTAACTCTGGAAATCTATTTTGCTTGTTGGATTTTTTAGTTTGGGTGTATGCTGACGAACCCTTGAAGCTATTTCAAGAAGAATTTAATTGTGCTTGTTCCTCAAAAGCTCGTGGTAAAGCCGCAAAGTCGAGTTAATGGAAACCAAAAATTGTTTATTTTCTACGAGTTGATGATCTTCGGGGTGATGTAACTCTGGAAATCTATTTTGCTTGTTGGATTTTTTAGTTTGGGTGTATGCTGACGAACCCCTGTAGCTATTTCAAGAAGAATTTTATGGTCCTTGTTCCTCAAAAGCTCGTGGTAAAGCCGCAAAGTCAAGTTATTAGAAACTAAAAAAATTTTGACAAATTCTACGAGTTGATGATCTTCGGGACGATGTAACTCTGGAAATCTATTTTGCTTGTTGGATTTTTTAGCTTGGGTGTAGGCTGACGAACCCCTGAAGCTATTTCAAGAAGAATTTTATGGTGCTTGTTCCTCAAAAGCTCGTGGTAAAGCCGCATAGTCGAGTTAATGGAAACCAAAAAATTGTTTATTTTCTACGAGTTGATGATCTTCGGGGTGATGTAACTCTGGAAATCTATTTTGCTTGTTGGATTTTTTAGCTTGGGTGTATGCTGACGAACCCCTGAAGCTATTTCAAGAAGAATTTCATTGTGCTTGTTCATCAAAAGCTCGTGGTAAAGCCGCAAAGTCGAGTTAATGGAAACAAAAAAATTTTTGACAAATTCTACGAGTTGATGATCTTCTGGGTGATCTAACTCTGGAAATCTATTTTGCTTGTTGGATTTTTTAGCTTGGGTGTATGCTGACGAACCCCTGAAGCTATTTCAAGAAGAATTTCATTGTGCTTGTTCATCAAAAGCTCGTGGTAAAGCCGCAAAGT
Organism: Daphnia galeata; assembly: GCA_030770115.1. Lineage (NCBI taxonomy): Eukaryota > Metazoa > Arthropoda > Branchiopoda > Diplostraca > Daphniidae > Daphnia > Daphnia galeata. The sequence goes on from CM061121.1 coordinate 1,939,110, forward strand.
CGAGTTAATGGAAACAAAAAAATTTTTGACAAATTCTACAAGTTGATGATCTTCGGGGTGATGTAACTCTGGAAATCTATTTTGCTTGTTGGATTTTTTAGCTTGGGTGTATGCTGACGAACCCCTGAAGCTATTTCAAGAAGAATTTCATTGTCCTTGTTCCTCAAAAGCTCGTGGTAAAGCCGCAAAGTCGAGTTAATGGAAACAAAAATTTTTTTGACAAATTCTATGAGTTGATGATCTTCGGGGTGATGTAACTCTGGAAATCTATTTTGCTTGTTGGATTTTTTAGCTTGGGTGTATGCTGACGAACCCCTGAAGCTATTTCAAGAATAATTTCATTGTGCTTGTTCCTCAAAAGCTCGTGGTAAAGCCGCAAAGTCGAGTTAATGGAAACAAAAAATTTTTTGACAAATTCTACGAGTTGATGATCTTCGGGGTGATGTAACTCTGGAAATCTATTTTGCTTGTTGAATTTTTTAGCTTGGGTGTATGCTGACGAACCCCTGAAGCTATTTCAAGAAGAATTTCATTGTGCTTGTTCCTCAAAAGCTCGTGGTAAAGCCGCAAAGTCGAGTTAATGGAAACAAAATAAATTTTGACAAATTCTACAATTTGATGATCTTCGGGGTGATGTAACTCTGGAAATCTATTTTGCTTGTTGGATTTTTTAGCTTGGGTGTATGCTGACGAACCCCTGAAGCTTTTTCAAGAAGAATTTCATTGTGCTTTTTCCTCAAAAGCTCGTGGTAAAGCAGCAAAGTCGAGTTAATTGAAACAATAAAATTTTTGACAAATTCTACGAGTTGATGATCTTCTGGGTGATGTAACTCTGGAAATCTATTTTGCTTGTTGGATTTTTTAGCTTGGGTGTATGCTGACGAACCCCTGAAGCTATTTCAAGAAGAATTTCATTGTGCTTGTTCTTCAAAAGCTCGTGGTAAAGCCGCAAAGTCAAGTTAATGGAAACCAAAATTTTTTTGACAAATTCTATGAGTTGATGATCTTCTGGGTGATGTAACTCTGGAAATCTATTTTGCTTGTTGGATTTTTTAGCTTGGGTGTATGCTGACGAACCCCTGAAGCTATTTCAAGAAGAATTTTATGGTGCTTGTTCCTCAAAAGCTCGTGGTAAAGCCGCAAAGTCAAGTTAATGGAAACCAAAAATTGTTTATTTTCTACGAGTTGATGATCTTCGGGGTGATGTAACTCTGGAAATCTATTTTGCTTGTTGGATTTTTTAGTTTGGGTGTATGCTGACGAACCCTTGAAGCTATTTCAAGAAGAATTTAATTGTGCTTGTTCCTCAAAAGCTCGTGGTAAAGCCGCAAAGTCGAGTTAATGGAAACAAAAAAATTTTTGACAAATTCTACGAGTTGATGATCTTCGGGGTGATGTAACTCTGGAAATCTATTTTGCTTGTTGGATTTTTTAGCTTGGGTGTATGCTGACGAACCCCTGAAGCTATTTCAAGAAGAATTTTCTGGTCCTTGTTCTTCAAAAGCTCGTGGTTAAGCCGCCAAGTCAAGTTATTAGAAACCAAAAATGTTTTGACAAATTCTACGAGTTGATGATCTTCGGGACGATGTAACTCTGGAAATCTATTTTGCTTGTTGGATTTTTTAGCTTGGGTGTAGGCTGACGAACCCCTGAAGCTATTTCAAGAAGAATTTTATGGTGCTTGTTCCTCAAAAGCTCGTGGTAAAGCCGCATAGTCGAGTTAATGGAAACCAAAAATTGTTTATTTTCTACGAGTTGATGATCTTCGGGGTGATGCAACTCTGGAAATCTATTTTGCTTGTTGGATTTTTTAGCTTGGGTGTATGCTGACGAACCCCTGAAGCTATTTCAAGAAGAATTTCATTGTGCTTGTTCCTCAAAAGCTCGTGGTAAAGCCGCAAAGTCAAGTTAATGGAAACCAAAAAAATTTTTGACAAATTCTACGAGTTGATGATCTTCGGGGTGTTGTAACTCTGGAAATCTATTTTGCTTGTTGGATTTTTTAGCTCGGGTGTATGCTGACGAACCCCTGAAGCTATTTCAAGAAGAATTTCATTGTGCTTGTTCCTCAAAAGCTCGTGGTAAAGCCGCAAAGTCGAGTTAATGGAAACAAAAAAATTTTTGACAAATCTACGAGTTGATGATCTTCTGGGTGATCTAACTCTGGAAATCTATTTTGCTTGTTGGATTTTTTAGCTCGGGTGTATGCTGACGAACCCCTGAAGCTATTTCAAGAAGAATTTCATTGTGCTTGTTCCTCAAAAGCTCGTGGTAAAGCCGCAAAGTCGAGTTAATGGAAACAAAAAAATTTTTGACAAATCTACGAGTTGATGATCTTCTGGGTGATCTAACTCTGGAAATCTATTTTGCTTGTTGGATTTTTTAGCTTGGGTGTAGGCTGACGAACCCTTGAAGCTATTTCAAGAAGAATTTCATTGTGCTTGTTCCTCAAAAGCTCGTGGTAAAGCCGCAAAGTCGAGTTAATGGAAACAAAAAATTTTTTGACAAATTCTACAAGTTGATGATCTTCGGGGTGATGTAACTCTGGAAATCTATTTTGCTTGTTGGATTTTTTAGCTTGGGTGTATGCTGACGAACCCCTGAAGCTATTTCAAGAAGAATTTCATTGTCCTTGTTCCTCAAAAGCTCGTGGTAAAGCCGCAAAGTCGAGTTAATGGAAACCAAAATTTTTTTGACAAATTCTATGAGTTGATGATCTTCGGGGTGATGTAACTCTGGAAATCTATTTTGCTTGTTGGATTTTTTAGCTTGGGTGTATGCTGACGAACCTCTGAAGCTATTTCAAGAATAATTTCATCGTGCTTGTTCCTCAAAAGCTCGTGGTAAAGCCGCAAAGTCGAGTTAATGGAAACCAAAAATTTTTTGACAAATTCTACGAGTTGATGATCTTCGGGGTGATGTAACTCTGGAAATCTATTTTGCTTGTTGGATTTTTTAGTTTGGGTGTATGCTGATGAACCCTGAAGCTATTTCAAGAAGAATGTTATGGTGCTTGTTCCTTAAAAGCTCGTGGTAAAGCCGCAAAGTCGAGTTAATGGAAACCAAAAATTGTTTATTTTCTACGAGTTAATCATCTTCGGGGTGATGTAACTCTGGAAATCTATTTTGCTTGTTGGATTTTTTAGCTTGGGTGTATGCTGACGAACCCCTGAAGCTATTTCAAGAAGAATTTCATTGTGCTTGTTCCTCAAAAGCTCGTGGTAAAGCCGCAAAGTCAAGTTAATGGAAACCAAAAAAATTTTTGACAAATTCTACGAGTTGATGATCTTCGGGGTGTTGTAACTCTGGAAATCTATTTTGCTTGTTGGATTTTTTAGCTCGGGTGTATGCTGACGAACCCCTGAAGCTATTTCAAGAAGAATTTCATTGTGCTTGTTCCTCAAAAGCTCGTGGTAAAGCCGCAAAGTCGAGTTAATGGAAACAAAAAAATTTTTGACAAATCTACGAGTTGATGATCTTCTGGGTGATCTAACTCTGGAAATCTATTTTGCTTGTTGGATTTTTTAGCTCGGGTGTATGCTGACGAACCCCTGAAGCTATTTCAAGAAGAATTTCATTGTGCTTGTTCCTCAAAAGCTCGTGGTAAAGCCGCAAAGTCGAGTTAATGGAAACAAAAAAATTTTTGACAAATCTACGAGTTGATGATCTTCTGGGTGATCTAACTCTGGAAATCTATTTTGCTTGTTGGATTTTTTAGCTTGGGTGTAGGCTGACGAACCCTTGAAGCTATTTCAAGAAGAATTTCATTGTGCTTGTTCCTCAAAAGCTCGTGGTAAAGCCGCAAAGTCGAGTTAATGGAAACAAAAAATTTTTTGACAAATTCTACAAGTTGATGATCTTCGGGGTGATGTAACTCTGGAAATCTATTTTGCTTGTTGGATTTTTTAGCTTGGGTGTATGCTGACGAACCCCTGAAGCTATTTCAAGAAGAATTTCATTGTCCTTGTTCCTCAAAAGCTCGTGGTAAAGCCGCAAAGTCGAGTTAATGGAAACCAAAATTTTTTTGACAAATTCTATGAGTTGATGATCTTCGGGGTGATGTAACTCTGGAAATCTATTTTGCTTGTTGGATTTTTTAGCTTGGGTGTATGCTGACGAACCTCTGAAGCTATTTCAAGAATAATTTCATCGTGCTTGTTCCTCAAAAGCTCGTGGTAAAGCCGCAAAGTCGAGTTAATGGAAACCAAAAATTTTTTGACAAATTCTACGAGTTGATGATCTTCGGGGTGATGTAACTCTGGAAATCTATTTTGCTTGTTGGATTTTTTAGTTTGGGTGTATGCTGATGAACCCCTGAAGCTATTTCAAGAAGAATGTTATGGTGCTTGTTCCTTAAAAGCTCGTGGTAAAGCCGCAAAGTCGAGTTAATGGAAACCAAAAATTGTTTATTTTCTACGAGTTAATCATCTTCGGGGTGATGTAACTCTGGAAATCTATTTTGCTTGTTGGATTTTTTAGCTTGGGTGTATGCTGACGAACCCCTGAAGCTTTTTCAAGAAGAATTTAATTGTGCTTTTTCCTCAAAAGCTCGTGGTAAAGCAGCAAAGTCGAGTTAATGGAAACAAAAAAATTTTTGACAAATACTACGAGTTGATGATCTTCGGGGTGATGTAACTCTGGAAATCTATTTTGCTTGTTGGATTTTTTAGTTTAGGTGTATGCTGACGAACCCCTGAAGCTTTTTCAAGAAGAATTTTATGGTGCTTGTTCCTCAAAAGGTCGTGGTAAAGCCGCAAAGTCGAGTTAATGGAAACAAAAAAATTTTTGACAAATTCTACGAGTTGATGATCTTCGGGGTGATGTAACTCTGGAAATCTATTTTGCTTGTTGGATTTTTTAGTTTGGGTGTATGCTGACGAACCCCTGAAGCTATTTCAAGAAGAATTTTATGGTGCTTGTTCCACAAAAGCTCGTGGTAAAGCCGCAAAGTCGAGTTAATGGAAACAAAAAATTTTTTTACAAATTCTACGAGTTGATGATCTTCGGGGTGATGCAACTCTGGAAATCTATTGTCGCGTGGTCATTGACCACGCTATACGATCCGGTCGGTATGCAGGCCAACCGGTAGTACATCCTGCCATATCTCGTATATAAGCGGACTGTGCCTCTGTAGTGAGGCCCCCAGTTATGTAGTTGCTGTATTCCAATACACGTTGCTTTGTAGCCTATCACATGGTGGAGAAGCAGGGTAAGCAATTTTCTTTTCTCGTTAAGTGAATTGTTGTGGAAAACACGGACAGGGTGAACTCAGAGTGGCGGGTGTCCATGGGTCGGGGTTCACGTGTAAAACTGTCGCAGTGAGCGGGGCGGAAATCGCGGTAAGCGGAACTGTTGTGGAAATTGCGGACAGGGTGAACTCAGAGTGGCGGGTGTCCATGAGTCGGGGTTCACGGGTAAAACTGTCGCAGTAAGCGGGTCGAAAATCGCGGTAAGCGGAATTGTTGTGGAAATTACGGACAGGGTGAACTCAGAGTGGCGGGTGTCCATGGGTCGGGGTTCACCTGTAAAACTGTCGCAGTAAGAGTGTGGAGGAATTGTGGCGCAAATAGTACAAGTGAGTTTCGGCGGAAAGTGCAGTAAATGAAAAGGGCTGCGGGACGGTCGAGGACCAGAGACGAGCTAGGGAGGTTCGTTAGTCAGAGTATCCCGAGAGCGCGCAGTCGGCCAATCGAAGACAGAAGCGAAGAAGAAAGTGGAAGTCAGATCAGAGGACTGCAGGAGGAAGCACGGATAGACGGGGCGGAAGACGGAAGCGACGTCGAAGCAGCGGGTTCCCAGCGTCAGGAAGCAACGGAATCGGAATATTATCGTATCGCATTTGAAGACGAGGAAACGGTGCGGTGGGGAGACGCAGAAGACGAGGAAGAGGAGCCGGACTGGGATTTTTCGGACGTACAAAGGAGGTCATCGGTGTTGAGTGGAGCGTTGCGGGCGGCCAGGGGTCGCAGAGTTTCGGTTCTACAACCACGACAGCCGGGGGTACGAATCACGATGGCGGCCCGGACTAAATTTATCCAACCACCCCTCTTTGCGGGGAAGGAAGAAGAGGATGTGACTGAATGGATGGAAAGATACGAGAAGATCGGAAACTATAATCGATGGGGAGACGCGGAGAAGCGCGCCCACATAGAGCTCTCACTCACAGGGGCGGCTCAGAAATGGTTCAGCTACAAAGGGAAAGCCGGACAGCTCGCAGTGGATTGGGGAACGGCGGCGGGTCCACCAGTCGTTATCGGGTTGAAGGATCAAATGTTACGGCAATTCACTCCGGCTAATCGTGATCAATTTAACGAGACACGTCTAAGGGAACGCAAGCAGGGACCGGAGGAGTCCACGGTGGAATTCTTTTACGACGTGTTGGACCTTTGCGGGAAGGTTGATCCTAACATGGCGGAGCAGGTGAAGCTCCAGCATCTGTGGCGAGGGATCAAGCCTAGCTTGGTGGAGAAATTTTGGAGTATGAAACCAGCCACGACAGACGAGTTTTTGACGGAAGTTAAACGTTACCAAGAAATGACGTCGAAATCCCGGCACGAGGAATGGGCAATGGGGATGATGGGCAAGCAAATGCCACCGGTGGAGAATGATAGATTGGATCGTTTGGAGAAAATGTTGGAGGGGTTGATGGGGGCGATCGGCACGAAAGAAACAGAAAAGCCGCAAAAGAATAGGGGAAACAAGAATGACTCGGGACAGAGGCCGAGGTTCCAGTGGGCACCCCAGTGGGCTCAGGATGGAAGTCCCATCTGTGTGGAATGTAAAATGGCGGGGCACATCAGGAGGGACTGCCCGAAAAACGCACAGCAGAGGCAGGCGGGGTGGAGACAGGACGGAAAGATCGTCTGTTTTGGCTGCGGAGAATCGGGACACATCCGGCCGAACTGCCCGAAGAATCAACAGCAGAAACAGGCACCACACCAGTGGCAGGGGAACGTGGGACACGAACCCGGACAAATGATCGGCTTAGTGGGTGCAGGGGGACAGCAGATCCCTGGCCCTACAGGACCGCTACCTATCTTGAAGATAGACATCGGTCGCTTGGTGACGCAAGATGTGTTGTGTGGAGAGAAGCGAGTGTCAGCAGTCATCGACACCGGAGCAGTGGTGTCGGTCTGTTCGCTTAAACTGGCGAAAGAATTGAAGCTGCAGGTGACGGCCTGGAAAAGGAATCGTTTGGTGGCGGTAGATGGAGAGGAGATTACACCTCGTGGGGCGGCCTGGATGTCGATTTCGGACGGTGAGACACGAGTGGAAGGAGAGGTGCTAGTGCTGGAGGGAGACATTGATCTTCTATTAGGGAAAGACATTTTGGAGAAGTTTGGAACGCGGATGAAGATTGGCGCTCTCCCCGAAATATTCATTGGTGAAATGCCAGGGGGCGCTACAACGGAGAGAGTGGAGGAGGAGGAGACGAAACTAGTGATGCAACGAGGCGCCTGGATTCCGGCAAGAACAATGAAGATCGTGGCCATTAGGCCATTGGAGCTGACTGGCCCGGAAGAGTACGCCCAGGTGGAGCCATCGGAGGCCCTGATGACAAGTAAGAAAGTCTCTACAGGGAAAGCACTTATACCAGGGATGGGTACGCTACGAGAGATAGCGGTTACCAACTTATCAAATCGAAAGCAGTGGGTAGAAGCTGGCACAGTATTGGGGAGGGTAGAATACGTGGAACGGATGGTGGAGGAATCGGATGCAGTGTTCGGGGCAGCAGAATGCAAGGGGGAGGGAGGAAATGGCGAGGGCTTCGACTTCGACAGCCGCATTTTCAAAGGATTGAGCCCTAGTCAGCGGAAGAAAATACTTCGCGCCCTTTTGGAGTACGACGATCGATTCGCAGGGCCAGGGGATAAACTAGGAACATGCACGGCGGTGGAGCACGCAATCGATACTGGAGACGCCAAGCCAATTCGACAGGCACCCCGAGCCAAGGCGTGGAGGGAGAGAGTGATAGTTGCTGGACAGTGCAAGGAATTGCTGGATGCAGAGGTAATCGAGGAACCTACGGATGCAGAAACCATGGCTAAGAGGTTGGAAGTGGCAAGAGAAGAGGTGAGCATCCGGCTGGGAAGAGTACAAGAAAAGCGGAAGGAGCGATACGACAGGGGTCACCAGGTGGCGAAGGAATTTCAACCCGGAGAAGAGGTGTTGGTGTATAAGCCCATCCGGAAAGTAGGCAGGGCGGAGAAGTTACTTCACCACTGGCACGGTCCCTACGTGGTGCAACGGAAGACAGCGTCGTTAAACTACGAAGTCAGGCAGGAGGATAAAAGAAAGACGGAGATTGTTCACGTAGGAAAAATGAAGACATTTCTTGGAAGTGAAAGAAAAAAAGTCAGTAACGAGGAAGGGGCAGAAGAGGAGGCGAAGGAGAAGGAGAGACCGGGCCAACGGAGAAGAGGAAAAGGAGGACGACAGGAGAAAAGGGTGCAATTCAATATACCAGAGGAAGTGCATGGGGAGCATGAAATCGATCATGATGGAGAAGGACCGCAGCAAGACAAGGACCGGTTACGACGATCGACCAGGGCACGGAGAGCGCCGGACAGATACAGCCCGGAAGTAGGGTTGGCGGTTGCCGTGCTCTTACTGGGATTTTGTGGTTCAATACTGGGGGTCCGGGCCAGTGAGGGAGTGGAACATTCCACCTTTGTGCGGGATGGAGTTATCTTTAAGTCACGAGGGGACGTTTACTTCAGTGACTCGGAATGGGTCGTGGTGACAGACGTGTCCTGGCAACCAGTGGAGGAGTCACTGAGGATGCTACATAAGTGGTTTGGCGACATGATGAAACAGGACTTGAGAGGTGATGAAGCGAAGCTGGGGGAGCGACTACGAATACAGTTGCACGATCGGGCGAAGGAAGGGCAAGAGCAACTGGACATTCTGCGGGAGCGATATCGGACGCTCCGGGAGGCAGTGGGGGAACCGAAACAAAGGAGCAAGAGGGGACTGATGGACGTGGGAGGATCAACACTACAATGGCTTTTCGGCGTGGCAACGGATCGGGACCTGGAGACTCTGAGCAAGCAGTTACAGACACTTGGACGGGAGACGACGGGAATAGTGCACGCGATGGGCCAGCAGGCGACGTTGGTGAATGAAACGTGGAGGGAGCTCGGAGAGCACGCTATAATTATGCGTCAACTGGAAAAGGCCCATGGTGCACTGGAAAAAGAGGTGAATAGATGGAAATTGAACATCCTGGAAAAGGTGGAAGTACTGGAACGACGGTCGACGGTTGCTCTAAAGATCGAGGACGCTTTCCGGTCTGCACATCAGACCATGGATTGGGTTGCCTCAAAATTGGAGGACTTGAGTGTGGGTCTGGCGCTTCTGATGGTGGGTAACCTACCGCCGGAGTTATTTCCTCCCACTCAGCTACGAGCCGTGTTAAAAGAAATAAGGATGTCTCTGCAAGCAGGATGGGATCTTACACCGTCGTTACAAAAGGGTGATCTGTGGAGGATCTATCAGGAAGCACGAGTGGTCTCTGCAGCCACGCAATCGGGTGTTCGATTGTTCATACATCTCCCTATAATTGAGGTGACCAAATCTTTTGAATTATTTAAGATTTTTGTGTTACCCGTATTTAGTGCTGCTGGGAATTTCGGCCTTCATTATGCTCCTCTACCAGAATTTCTGGCGGTAGGGGAAGACAGACAAATATTTATGGAACTAACAGAGGCAGAGGTCCGCTCGTGCCAAGGCCGGGCGGGCTCCGTGTGTCCGCCAAGTAAGGCCATCTACCGGAAGAATTTTAAAAAAACTTGCGCGATGGCGCTCTTTCTGCAGGACCCGGCTAAGGAGAAAGAAGAGTGTGATAAAATTATGATTGAATGGAGAGGCCCGGAGGCCTTGTACCTGGGACATCGGAGGTGGGCGGTTTCATTGGACCGGCCGAAATCACTTGTTATGTCTTGCCTTGATCAGGCAGGCGCACGTAAGCTGCCGAAGGCGGAGCTTCCAGCGATCGGTATTGTGGAAATCCCAGCAGGATGTGCAATTCAAACCGATGAGTGGATTCTTCAAACAAGTCGTCGAATCTCTTCTTTTTCTGCGAGAAATGACAGCGCTCTGATTCCTCAGCTGAGAGGAGTGAACTGGGCGTTGGCTGCGGTCAACGACTCAACAAAGCTAACTGAAAAGTTGAAAGACTCGTCACTTCATGCAGCAGTAGAGTCGTCATGGGCTCGCATCGCAGGCGGAGCGGCGAGAGCGTCACATTTCGGCAAGACGATCCGAGCGTTGGAAGAGGGGGATAGAGCGCGCCAAGAGAATGCTACGAGCCCTCAGGCGTACCCGTACGAGCTATGGGGGGGAGTGGGGGTGGTGCTGGTGTTTGCTGGTGTGTGTGCATTCTTCTATCGGGTGGGGGGAAGGAAGAATGTAGCTGGTCTGGCCGAGCTGAAACGTCGCGTGAGTGCACTGGAGGAGGTCGTGTGGGGGGAGGCGGTGGATCGACGGGAGCGGCCGGCGGTTTTCCATGCTGACCTGAAACGACTGCACGACCGTCTGACAACCCATGAGCAGATCTGCAGGGAGGCCATGAGCAGATTAGAAGCGGCCGTCGACATTTGAAGCGGGCCGAAGTTTTCCTTTTTTTGTTATTGTTTCCATTCCTTTCTTTCTTTTGATTACCTTTTTTTGTTTCGTTTGGGTATCGTATAAGTTGCTTGGGTATTAGAGTAGTTACTAGTATTGTTTGTTGTTACAGCGTTGTAGTAGGGGGTGATTGCTTCTTTATACCCACCTTGGTGCCGTAGTGTTGTGTTTTGTTTCTCATTTTGCATTTCGTATTGTTTCAAGTTATTTTTGTTTTGCGTTGCATTCGGGGCGAATGCGTCTGGAAGGGGGGATGTCGCGTGGTCATTGACCACGCTATACGATCCGGTCGGTATGCAGGCCAACCGGTAGTACATCCTGCCATATCTCGTATATAAGCGGACAGTGCCTCTGTAGTGAGGCCCCCAGTTATGTAGTTGCTGTATTCCAATACACGTTGCTTTGTAGCCTATCACACTATTTTGCTTGTTGGATTTTTTAGCTTGGGTGTATGCTGACGAACCCCTGAAGCTATTTCAAGAAGAATTTTATGGTCCTTGTTCCTCAAAAGCTCGTGGTTAAGCCGCCAAGTCAAGTTATTAGAAACCAAAAAATTTTTGACAAATTCTACGAGTTGATGATCTTCGGGACGATGTAACTCTGGAAATCTATTTTGCTTGTTGGATTTTTTAGCTTGGGTGTAGGCTGACGAACCCCTGAAGCTATTTCAAGAAGAATTTTATGGTGCTTGTTCCTCAAAAGCTCGTGGTAAAGCCGCATAGTCGAGTTAATGGAAACCAAAAATTGTTTATTTTCTACGAGTTGATGATCTTCGGGGTGATGCAACTCTGGAAATCTATTTTGCTTGTTGGATTTTTTAGCTTGGGTGTATGCTGACGAACCCCTGAAGCTATTTCAAGAAGAATTTCATTGTGCTTGTTCCTCAAAAGCTCGTGGTAAAGCCGCAAAGTCAAGTTAATGGAAACCAAAAAATTTTTTGACAAATTCTACGAGTTGATGATCTTCGGGGTGATGTAACTCTGGAAATCTATTTTGCTTGTTGGATTTTTTAGCTCGGGTGTATGCTGACGAACCCCTGAAGCTATTTCAAGAAGAATTTCATTGTGCTTGTTCCTCAAAAGTTCGTGGTAAAGCCGCAAAGTCGAGTTAATGGAAACAAAAAAATTTTTGACAAATTCTACGAGTTGATGATCTTCTGGGTGATCTAACTCTGGAAATCTATTTTGCTTGTTGGATTTTTTAGCTTGGGTGTAGGCTGACGAACCCTTGAAGCTATTTCAAGAAGAATTTCATTGTGCTTGTTCCTCAAAAGCTCGTGGTAAAGCCGCAAAGTCGAGTTAATGGAAACAAAAAAATTTTTGACAAATTCTACAAGTTGATGATCTTCGGGGTGATGTAACTCTGGAAATCTATTTTGCTTGTTGGATTTTTTAGCTTGGGTGTATGCTGACGAACCCCTGAAGCTATTTCAAGAAGAATTTCATTGTCCTTGTTCCTCAAAAGCTCGTGGTAAAGCCGCAAAGTCGAGTTAATGGAAACCAAAATTTTTTTGACAAATTCTATGAGTTGATGATCTTCGGGGTGATGTAACTCTGGAAATCTATTTTGCTTGTTGGATTTTTTAGCTTGGGTGTATGCTGACGAACCCCTGAAGCTATTTCAAGAATAATTTTATTGTGCTTGTTCCTCAAAAGCTCGTGGTAAAGCCGCAAAGTCGAGTTAATGGAAACAAAAAATTTTTTGACAAATTCTACGAGTTGATGATCTTCGGGGTGATGTAACTCTGGAAATCTATTTTGCTTGTTGGATTTTTTAGTTTGGGTGTATGCTGATGAACCCCTGAAGCTATTTCAAGAAGAATGTTATGGTGCTTGTTCCTTAAAAGCTCGTGGTAAAGCCGCAAAGTCGAGTTAATGGAAACCAAAAATTGTTTATTTTCTACGAGTTAATGATCTTCGGGGTGATGTAACTCTGGAAATCTATTTTGCTTGTTGGATTTTTTAGCTTGGGTGTATGCTGACGAACCCCTGAAGCTTTTTCCAGAAGAATTTAATTGTGCTTTTTCCTCAAAAGCTCGTGGTAAAGCAGCAAAGTCGAGTTAATGGAAACAAAAAAATTTTTGACAAATACTACGAGTTGATGATCTTCGGGGTGATGTAACTCTGGAAATCTATTTTGCTTGTTGGATTTTTTAGTTTAGGTGTATGCTGACGAACCCCTGAAGCTATTTCAAGAAGAATTTCATTGTGCTTGTTCCTCAAAAGCTCGTGGTAAAGCCGCAAAGTCAAGTTAATGGAAACCAAAAAAATTTTTGACAAATTCTACGAGTTGATGATCTTCGGGGTGATGTAACTCTGGAAATCTATTTTGCTTGTTGGATTTTTTAGCTCGGGTGTATGCTGACGAACCCCTGAAGCTATTTCAAGAAGAATTTCATTGTGCTTGTTCCTCAAAAGCTCGTGGTAAAGCCGCAAAGTCGAGTTAATGGAAACAAAAAAATTTTTGACAAATACTACGAGTTGATGATCTTCGGGTTTGATGTAACTCTGGAAATCTATTTTGCTTGTTGGATTTTTTAGTTTAGGTGTATGCTGACGAACCCCTGAAGCTTTTTCAAGAAGAATTTTATGGTGCTTGTTCCTCAAAAGCTCGTGGTAAAGCCGCAAAGTCGAGTTAATGGAAACAAAAAAATTTTTGACAAATTCTACGAGTTGATGATCTTCGGGGTGATGTAACTCTGGAAATCTATTTTGCTTGTTGGATTTTTTAGCTTGGGTGTATGCTGACGAACCCCTGAAGCTATTTCAAGAAGAATTTCATTGTGCTTGTTCCTCAAAAGCTCGTGGTAAAGCCGCAAAGTCAAGTTAATGGAAACCAAAAAAATTTTTGACAAATTCTACGAGTTGATGATCTTCGGGGTGATGTAACTCTGGAAATCTATTTTGCTTGTTGGATTTTTTAGCTCGGGTGTATGCTGACGAACCCCTGAAGCTATTTCAAGAAGAATTTCATTGTGCTTGTTCCTCAAAAGTTCGTGGTAAAGCCGCAAAGTCGAGTTAATGGAAACAAAAAAATTTTTGACAAATTCTACGAGTTGATGATCTTCTGGGTGATCTAACTCTGGAAATCTATTTTGCTTGTTGGATTTTTTAGTTTGGTTGTATGCTGATGAACCCCTGAAGCTATTTCAAGAAGAATGTTATGGTGCTTGTTCCTTAAAAGCTCGTGGTAAAGCCGCAAAGTCGAGTTAATGGAAACCAAAAATTGTTTATTTTCTACGAGTTAATGATCTTCGGGGTGATGTAACTCTGGAAATCTATTTTGCTTGTTGGATTTTTTAGCTTGGGTGTATGCTGACGAACCCCTGAAGCTTTTTCCAGAAGAATTTAATTGTGCTTTTTCCTCAAAAGCTCGTGGTAAAGCAGCAAAGTCGAGTTAATGGAAACAAAAAAATTTTTGACAAATACTACGAGTTGATGATCTTCGGGGTGATGTAACTCTGGAAATCTATTTTGCTTGTTGGATTTTTTAGTTTAGGTGTATGCTGACGAACCCCTGAAGCTATTTCAAGAAGAATTTCATTGTGCTTGTTCCTCAAAAGCTCGTGGTAAAGCCGCAAAGTCAAGTTAATGGAAACCAAAAAAATTTTTGACAAATTCTACGAGTTGATGATCTTCGGGGTGATGTAACTCTGGAAATCTATTTTGCTTGTTGGATTTTTTAGCTCGGGTGTATGCTGACGAACCCCTGAAGCTATTTCAAGAAGAATTTCATTGTGCTTGTTCCTCAAAAGCTCGTGGTAAAGCCGCAAAGTCGAGTTAATGGAAACAAAAAAATTTTTGACAAATACTACGAGTTGATGATCTTCGGGTTTGATGTAACTCTGGAAATCTATTTTGCTTGTTGGATTTTTTAGTTTAGGTGTATGCTGACGAACCCCTGAAGCTTTTTCAAGAAGAATTTTATGGTGCTTGTTCCTCAAAAGCTCGTGGTAAAGCCGCAAAGTCGAGTTAATGGAAACAAAAAAATTTTTGACAAATTCTACGAGTTGATGATCTTCGGGGTGATGTAACTCTGGAAATCTATTTTGCTTGTTGGATTTTTTAGCTTGGGTGTATGCTGACGAACCCCTGAAGCTATTTCAAGAAGAATTTCATTGTGCTTGTTCCTCAAAAGCTCGTGGTAAAGCCGCAAAGTCAAGTTAATGGAAACCAAAAAAATTTTTGACAAATTCTACGAGTTGATGATCTTCGGGGTGATGTAACTCTGGAAATCTATTTTGCTTGTTGGATTTTTTAGCTCGGGTGTATGCTGACGAACCCCTGAAGCTATTTCAAGAAGAATTTCATTGTGCTTGTTCCTCAAAAGTTCGTGGTAAAGCCGCAAAGTCGAGTTAATGGAAACAAAAAAATTTTTGACAAATTCTACGAGTTGATGATCTTCTGGGTGATCTAACTCTGGAAATCTATTTTGCTTGTTGGATTTTTTAGCTTGGGTGTAGGCTGACGAACCCTTGAAGCTATTTCAAGAAGAATTTCATTGTGCTTGTTCCTCAAAAGCTCGTGGTAAAGCCGCAAAGTCGAGTTAATGGAAACAAAAAAATTTTTGACAAATTCTACAAGTTGATGATCTTCGGGGTGATGTAACTCTGGAAATCTATTTTGCTTGTTGGATTTTTTAGCTTGGGTGTATGCTGACGAACCCCTGAAGCTATTTCAAGAAGAATTTCATTGTCCTTGTTCCTCAAAAGCTCGTGGTAAAGCCGCAAAGTCGAGTTAATGGAAACCAAAATTTTTTTGACAAATTCTATGAGTTGATGATCTTCGGGGTGATGTAACTCTGGAAATCTATTTTGCTTGTTGGATTTTTTAGCTTGGGTGTATGCTGACGAACCCCTGAAGCTATTTCAAGAATAATTTTATTGTGCTTGTTCCTCAAAAGCTCGTGGTAAAGCCGCAAAGTCGAGTTAATGGAAACAAAAAAATTTTTGACAAATACTACGAGTTGATGATCTTCGGGTTTGATGTAACTCTGGAAATCTATTTTGCTTGTTGGATTTTTTAGTTTAGGTGTATGCTGACGAACCCCTGAAGCTTTTTCAAGAAGAATTTTATGGTGCTTGTTCCTCAAAAGCTCGTGGTAAAGCCGCAAAGTCGAGTTAATGGAAACCAAAAATTGTTTATTTTCTTCGAGTTAATGATCTTCGGGGTGATGTAACTCTGGAAATCTATTTTGCTTGTTGGATTTTTTAGCTTGGGTGTATGCTGACGAACCCCTGAAGCTTTTTCAAGAAGAATTTCATTGTGCTTTTTCCTCAAAAGCTCGTGGTAAAGCAGCAAAGTCGAGTTAATGGAAACAAAAAAATTTTTGACAAATACTACGAGTTGATGATCTTCGGGGTGATGTAACTCTGGAAATCTATTTTGCTTGTTGGATTTTTTAGTTTAGGTGTATGCTGACGAACCCCTGAAGCTTTTTCAAGAAGAATTTTATGGTGCTTGTTCCTCAAAAGCTCGTGGTAAAGCCGCAAAGTCGAGTTAATGGAAACAAAAAAATTTTTGACAAATTCTACGAGTTGATGATCTTCGGGGTGATGTAACACTGGAAATCTATTTTTCTTGTTGGATTTTTTAGTTTGGGTGTATGCTGACGAACCCCTGAAGCTATTTCAAGAAGAATTTTATGGTGCTTGTTCCACAAAAGCTCGTGGTAAAGCCGCAAAGTCGAGTTAATGGAAACAAAAAATTTTTTTACAAATTCTACAATTTGATGATCTTCGGGGTGATGTAACTCTGGAAATCTATTTTGCTTGTTGGATTTTTTAGCTTGGGTGTATGCTGACGAACCCCTGAAGCTATTTCAAGAAGAATTTTATGGTGCTTGTTCCTCAAAAGCTCGTGGTAAAGCCGCAAAGTCGAGTTAATGGAAACCAAAAATTGTTTATTTTCTACGAGTTGATGATCTTCTGGGTGATCTAACTCTGGAAATCTATTTTGCTTGTTGGATTTTTTAGTTTGGGTGTATGCTGACGAACCCCTGAAGCTATTTCCAGAAGAATTTTATGGTCCTTGTTCCTCAAAAGCTCGTGGTTAAGCCGCCAAGTCAAGTTATTAGAAACCAAAAAAATTTTGACAAATTCTACGAGTTGATGATCTTCGGGACGATGTAACTCTGGAAATCTATTTTGCTTGTTGGATTTTTTAGCTTGGGTGTAGGCTGACGAACCCCTGAAGCTATTTCAAGAAGAATTTTATGGTGCTTGTTCCTCAAAAGCTCGTGGTAAAGCCGCAAAGTCGAGTTAATGGAAACAAAAAAATTTTTGACAAATTCTACGAGTTGATCTTCGGGGTGATGTAACTCTGGAAATCTATTTTGCTTGTTGGATTTTTTAGCTTGGGTGTATGCTGACGAACCCCTGAAGCTATTTCAAGAAGAATTTCATTGTGCTTGTTCCTCAAAAGCTCGTGGTAAAGCCGCAAAGTCAAGTTAATGGAAACCAAAAAAATTTTTGACAAATTCTACGAGTTGATGATCTTCGGGGTGATGTAACTCTGGAAATCTATTTTGCTTGTTGGATTTTTTAGCTCGGGTGTATGCTGACGAACCCCTGAAGCTATTTCAAGAAGAATTTCATTGTGCTTGTTCCTCAAAAGTTCGTGGTAAAGCCGCAAAGTCGAGTTAATGGAAACAAAAAAATTTTTGACAAATTCTACGAGTTGATGATCTTCTGGGTGATCTAACTCTGGAAATCTATTTTGCTTGTTGGATTTTTTAGCTTGGGTGTAGGCTGACGAACCCTTGAAGCTATTTCAAGAAGAATTTCATTGTGCTTGTTCCTCAAAAGCTCGTGGTAAAGCCGCAAAGTCGAGTTAATGGAAACAAAAAAATTTTTGACAAATTCTACAAGTTGATGATCTTCGGGGTGATGTAACTCTGGAAATCTATTTTGCTGGTTGGATTTTTTAGCTTGGGTGTATGCTGACGAACCCCTGAAGCTATTTCAAGAAGAATTTCATTGTCCTTGTTCCTCAAAAGCTCGTGGTAAAGCCGCAAAGTCGAGTTAATGGAAACCAAAATTTTTTTGACAAATTCTATGAGTTGATGATCTTCGGGGTGATGTAACTCTGGAAATCTATTTTGCTTGTTGGATTTTTTAGCTTGGGTGTATGCTGACGAACCCCTGAAGCTATTTCAAGAATAATTTTATTGTGCTTGTTCCTCAAAAGCTCGTGGTAAAGCCGCAAAGTCGAGTTAATGGAAACAAAAAAATTTTTGACAAATACTACGAGTTGATGATCTTCGGGTTTGATGTAACTCTGGAAATCTATTTTGCTTGTTGGATTTTTTAGTTTAGGTGTATGCTGACGAACCCCTGAAGCTTTTTCAAGAAGAATTTTATGGTGCTTGTTCCTCAAAAGCTCGTGGTAAAGCCGCAAAGTCGAGTTAATGGAAACCAAAAATTGTTTATTTTCTACGAGTTGATGATCTTCGGGGTGATGTAACTCTGGAAATCTATTTTGCTTGTTGGATTTTTTAGTTTGGGTGTATGCTGACGAACCCCTGAAGCTATTTCAAGAAGAATTTTATGGTCCTTGTTCCTCAAAAGCTCGTGGTTAAGCCGCCAAGTCAAGTTATTAGAAACCAAAAAAATTTTGACAAATTCTACGAGTTGATGATCTTCGGGACGATGTAACTCTGGAAATCTATTTTGCTTGTTGGATTTTTTAGCTTGGGTGTAGGCTGACGAACCCCTGAAGCTATTTCAAGAAGAATTTTATGGTGCTTGTTCCTCAAAACCTCGTGGTAAAGCCGCAAAGTCGAGTTAATGGAAACAAAAAATTGTTTATTTTCTACGAGTTGATGATCTTCGGGGTGATGTAACTCTGGAAATCTATTTTGCTTGTTGGATTTTTTAGTTTGGGTGTAGGCTGACGAACCCCTGAAGCTATTTCAAGAAGAATTTTATGGTGCTTGTTCCACAAAAGCTCGTGGTAAAGCCGCAAAGTCGAGTTAATGGAAACAAAATATTTTTTTACATATTCTACGAGTTGATGATCTTCGGGGTGATGCAACTCTGGAAATCTATTTTGCTTGTTGGATTTTTTAGCTTGGGTGTATGCTGACGAACCCCTGAAGCTATTTCAAGAAGAATTTCTTTGTGCTTGTTCCTTAAAAGCTCGTGGTAAAGCCGCAAAGTCAAGTTAATGGAAACCAAAAAATTTTTTGACAAATTCTACGAGTTGATGATCTTCGGGGTGATGTAACTCTGGAAATCTATTTTGCTTGTTGGATTTTTTAGCTCGGGTGTATGCTGACGAACCCCTGAAGCTATTTCAAGAAGAATTTCATTGTGCTTGTTCCTCAAAAGCTCGTGGTAAAGCCGCAAAGTCGAGTTTATGGAAACAAAAAAATTTTTGACAAATTCTACGAGTTGATGATCTTCTGGGTGATCTAACTCTGGAAATTTAATTTGCTTGTTGGATTTTTTAGCTTGGGTGTAGGCTGACGAACCCTTGAAGCTATTTCAAGAAGAATTTCATTGTGCTTGTTCCTCAAAAGCTCGTGGTAAAGCCGCAAAGTCGAGTTAATGGAAACAAAAAAATTTTTGACAAATTCTACAAGTTGATGATCTTCGGGGTGATGTAACTCTGGAAATCTATTTTGCTTGTTGGATTTTTTAGCTTGAGTGTATGCTGACGAACCCCTGAAGCTATTTCAAGAAGAATTTCATTGTCCTTGTTCCTCAAAAGCTCGTGGTAAAGCCGCAAAGTCGAGTTAATGGAAACAAAAATTTTTTTGACAAATTCTACGAGTTGATGATCTTCGGGGTGATGTAACTCTGGAAATCTATTTTGCTTGTTGTATTTTTTAGTTTGGGTGTATGCTGATGAACCCCTGAAGCTATTTCAAGAAGAATGTTATGGTGCTTGTTCCTTAAAAGCTCGTGGTAAAGCCGCAAAGTCGAGTTAATGGAAACCAAAAATTGTTTATTTTCTACGAGTTAATGATCTTCGGAGTGATGTAACTCTGGAAATCTATTTTGCTTGTTGGATTTTTTAGCTTGGGTGTATGCTGACGAACCCCTGAAGCTTTTTCAAGAAGAATTTCATTGTGCTTTTTCCTCAAAAGCTCGTGGTAAAGCAGCAAAGTCGAGTTAATGGAAACAAAAAAAATTTAGACAAATTCTACAATTTGATGATCTTCGGGACGATGTAACTCTGGAAATATATTTTGCTTGTTGGATTTTTTAGCTTGGGTGTAGGCTGACGAACCCCTGAAGCTATTTCAAGAAGAATTTTATGGTGCTTGTTCCTCAAAACCTCGTGGTAAAGCCGCAAAGTCGAGTTAATGGAAACCAAAAATTGTTTATTTTCTACGAGTTGATGATCTTCGGGGTGATGTAACTCTGGAAATCTATTTTGCTTGTTGGATTTTTTAGTTTGGGTGTATGCTGATGAACCCCTGAAGCTATTTCAAGAAGAATGTTATGGTGCTTGTTCCTTAAAAGCTCGTGGTAAAGCCGCAAAGTCGAGTTAATGGAAACCAAAAATTGTTTATTTTCTACGAGTTAATGATCTTCGGAGTGATGTAACTCTGGAAATCTATTTTGCTTGTTGGATTTTTTAGCTTGGGTGTATGCTGACGAACCCCTGAAGCTTTTTCAAGAAGAATTTCATTGTGCTTTTTCCTCAAAAGCTCGTGGTAAAGCAGCAAAGTCGAGTTAATGGAAACAAAAAAAATTTAGACAAATTCTACAATTTGATGATCTTCGGGGTGATGTAACTCTGGAAATCTATTTTGCTTGTTGGATTTTTTAGCTTGGTTGTATGCTGACGAACCCCTGAAGCTATTTCAAGAAGAATTTTATGGTGCTTGTTCCTCAAAAGCTCGTGGTAAAGCCGCAAAGTCGAGTTAATGGAAACCAAAAATTGTTTATTTTCTACGAGTTGATGATCTTCGGGGTGATGTAACTCTGGAAATCTATTTTGCTTGTTGGATTTTTTAGTTTGGGTGTATGCTGACGAACCCCTGAAGCTATTTCAAGAAGAATTTAATTGTGCTTGTTCCTCAAAAGCTCGTGGTAAAGCCGCAAAGTCGAGTTAATGGAAACCAAAAATTGTTTATTTTCTACGAGTTGATGATCTTCGGGGTGATGTAACTCTGGAAATCTATTTTGCTTGTTGGATTTTTTAGTTTGGGTGTATGCTGACGAACCCCTGAAGCTATTTCAAGAAGAATTTTATGGTCCTTGTTCCTCAAAAGCTCGTGGTTAAGCCGCCAAGTCAAGTTATTAGAAACCAAAAAAATTTTGACAAATTCTACGAGTTGATGATCTTCGGGACGATGTAACTCTGGAAATCTATTTTGCTTGTTGGATTTTTTAGCTTGGGTGTAGGCTGACGAACCCCTGAAGCTATTTCAAGAAGAATTTTATGGTGCTTGTTCCTCAAAACCTCGTGGTAAAGCCGCAAAGTCGAGTTAATGGAAACCAAAAATTGTTTATTTTCTAAGAGTTGATGATCTTCGGGGTGATGTAACTCTGGAAATCTATTTTGCTTGTTGGATTTTTTAGTTTGGGTGTAGGCTGACGAACCCCTGAAGCTATTTCAAGAAGAATTTTATGGTGCTTGTTCCTCAAAAGCTCGTGGTAAAGCCGCAAAGTCGAGTTAATGGAAACAAAATTTTTTTTTACATATTCTACGAGTTGATGATCTTCGGGGTGATGCAACTCTGGAAATCTATTTTGCTTGTTGGATTTTTTAGCTTGGGTGTATGCTGACGAACCCCTGAAGCTATTTCAAGAAGAATTTCTTTGT
Organism: Daphnia galeata; assembly: GCA_030770115.1. Lineage (NCBI taxonomy): Eukaryota > Metazoa > Arthropoda > Branchiopoda > Diplostraca > Daphniidae > Daphnia > Daphnia galeata. The sequence goes on from CM061121.1 coordinate 1,960,514, forward strand.
GCTTGTTCCTCAAAAGCTCGTGGTAAAGCCGCAAAGTCAAGTTAATGGAAACCAAAAAATTTTTTGACAAATTCTACGAGTTGATGATCTTCGGGGTGATGTTACTCTGGAAATCTATTTTGCTTGTTGGATTTTTTAGCTCGGGTGTATGCTGACGAACCCCTGAAGCTATTTCAAGAAGAATTTCATTGTGCTTGTTCCTCAAAAGCTCGTGGTAAAGCCGCAAAGTCGAGTTAATGGAAACAAAAAATTTTTTGACAAATTCTACGAGTTGATGATCTTCTGGGTGATCTAACTCTGGAAATCTAATTTGCTTGTTGGATTTTTTAGCTTGGGTGTAGGCTGACAAACCCTTGAAGCTATTTCAAGAAGAATTTCATTGTGCTTGTTCCTCAAAAGCTCGTGGTAAAGCCGCAAAGTCGAGTTAATGGAAACAAAAAAATTTTTGACAAATTCTACAAGTTGATGATCTTCGGGGTGATGTAACTCACGAAATCTATTTTGCTTGTTGGATTTTTTAGCTTGAGTGTATGCTGACGAACCCCTGAAGCTATTTCAAGAAGAATTTCATTGTCCTTGTTCCTCAAAAGCTCGTGGTAAAGCCGCAAAGTCGAGTTAATGGAAACCAAAATTTTTTTGACAAATTCTATGAGTTGATGATCTTCGGGGTGATGTTACTCTGGAAATCTATTTTGCTTGTTGGATTTTTTAGCTTGGGTGTATGCTGACGAACCCCTGAAGCTATTTCAAGAATAATTTCATTGTGCTTGTTCCTCAAAAGCTCGTGGTAAAGCCGCAAAGTCGAGTTAATGGAAACAAAAAAAATTTTGAGAAATTCTACAAGTTGATGATCTTCGGGGTGATGTAACTCTGGAAATCTATTTTGCTTGTTGGATTTTTTAGCTTGGGTGTATGCTGACGAATCCCTGAAGCTATTTCAAGAAGAATTTTATGGTGCTTGTTCCTCAAAAGCTCGTGGTAAAGCCGCAAAGTCGAGTTAATGGAAACAAAAAATTGTTTATTTTCTACGAGTTGATGATCTTCGGGGTGATGTAACTCTGGAAATCTATTTTGCTTGTTGAATTTTTTAGCTTGGGTGTATGCTGACGAACCCCTGAAGCTATTTCAAGAAGAATTTCATTGTGCTTGTTCCTCAAAAGCTCGTGGTAAAGCCGCAAAGTCAAGTTAATGGAAACCAAAAAATTTTTTGACAAATTCTACGAGTTGATGATCTTCGGGGTGATGTAACTCTGGAAATCTATTTTGCTTGTTGGATTTTTTAGCTTGGGTGTATGCTGACGAACCCCTGAAGCTATTTCAAGAAGAATTTTATGGTGCTTGTTCCTCAAAAGCTCGTGGTAAAGCCACAAAGTCGAGTTAATGGAAAAAAAAATTTTTTTACAAATTCTACGAGTTGATGATCTTCGGGGTGATGTAACTCTGGAAATCTATTTTGCTTGTTGGATTTTTTAGCTTGGGTGTATGCTGACGAACCCCTGAAGCTTTTTCAAGAAGAATTTCGTTGTGCTTGTTCCTCAAAAGCTCGTGGTAAAGCAGCAAAGTCGAGTTAATGGAAACAAAAAAATTTTTGACAAATTCTACGAGTTGATGATCTTCGGGGTGATGTAACTCTGGAAATCTATTTTGCTTGTTGGATTTTTTAGCTTTGGTGTATGCTGACGAATCCCTGAAGCTATTTCAAGAAGAATTTTATGGTGCTTGTTCCACAAAAGCTCGTGGTAAAGCCGCAAAGTCGAGTTAATGGAAACAAAAAATTTTTTTACAAATTCTACGAGTTGATGATCTTCGGGGTGATGCAACTCTGGAAATCTATTTTGCTTGTTGGATTTTTTAGCTTGGGTGTATGCTGACGAACCCCTGAAGCTATTTCAAGAAGAATTTCATTGTGCTTGTTCCTCAAAAGCTCGTGGTAAAGCCGCAAAGTCAAGTTAATGGAAACAAAAATGTTTTTGACAAATTCTATGAGTTGATGATCTTCGGGGTGATGTAACCCTGGAAATCTATTTTGCTTGTTGGATTTTTTAGCTTGGGTGTATGCTGACGAAACCCTGAAGCTATTTCAAGAAGAATTTCATTGTGCTTGTTCCTCAAAAGCTCGTGGTAAAGCCGCAAAGTCAAGTTAATGGAAACAAAAATTTTTTTTACAAATTCTACGAGTTGATGATCTTCGGGGTGATGCAACTCTGGAAATCTATTTTGCTTGTTGGATTTTTTAGCTTGGGTGTATGCTGACGAACCCCTGAAGCTTTTTCAAGAAGAATTTCATTGTGCTTGTTCCTCAAAAGCTCGTGGTAAAGCAGCAAAGTCGAGTTAATGGAAACCAAAATTTTTTTGACAAATTCTATTCTAAGCCGCAAAGTCAAGTTAATGGAAACAAAAAAAATTTTGACAAATTCTACAAGTTGATGATCTTCGGGGTGATGTAACTCTGGAAATGTATTTTGCTTGTTGGATTTTTTAGCTTGGGTGTATGCTGACGAATCCCTGAAGCTATTTCAAGAAGAATTTTATGGTGCTTGTTCCTCAAAAGCTCGTGGTAAAGCCGCAAATTCGAGTTAATGGAAACCAAAAATTGTTTAACTTTTACGAGTTGATGATCTTCGGGGTGATGTAACTCTGGAAATCTATTTTGCTTGTTGGATTTTTTAGCTTGGGTGTATGCTGATGAACCCCTGAAGCTTTTTCAAGAAGAATTTCATTGTGCATGTTCCTCAAAAGCTCGCGGTAAAGCAACAAAGTCGAGTTAATGGAAACAAAAAATTTTTTAACAAATTCTACGAGTTGATGATCTTCAGGGTGATGCAACTCTGGAAATCTATTTTGCTTGTTGGATTTTCAGCTTGGGTGTATGCTGATGAACCCCTGAAGCTATTTCAAGAAGAATTTTATGGTGCTTGTTCCTCAAAAGCTCGTGGTAAAGCCGCAAAGTCGAGTTAATGGAAACAAAAAAATTTTTGACAAATTCTACGAGTTGATGATCTTCGGGGTGATGTAACTCTGGAAATCTATTTTGCTTGTTGGATTTTTTAGCTTGGGTGTATGCTGACGAACCCCTGAAGCTATTTCAAGAAGAATTTCATTGTGCTTGTTCCTCAAAAGCTCGTGGTAAAGCCGCAAAGTCGAGTTAATGGAAACCAAAATTTTTTTGAAAAATTCTATGAGTTGATGATCTTCGGGGTGATTTAATTCTGGAAATCTATTTTGCTTGTTGGATTTTTTAGCTTGGATGTATGCTGACGAATCCCTGAAGCTATTTCAAGAAGAATTTCATTGTGCTTGTTCCTCAAAAGCTCGTGGTAAAGCCGCAAAGTCGAGTTAATGGAAACAAAAAAATTTTTGACAAATTCTACAAGTTGATGATCTTCTGGGTGATGTAACTCTGGAAATCTATTTTGCTTGTTGGATTTTTTAGCTTGGGTGTATGCTGACGAACCCCTGAAGCTATTTCAAGAAGAATTTTATTGTGCTTGTTCCTCAAAAGCTCGTGGTAAAGCCGCAAATTTGAGTTAATGGAAACCAAAATTTTTTTGACAAATTCTATGAGTTGATGATCTTCGGGGTGATTTAACTCTGAAAATCTATTTTGCTTGTTGGATTTTTTAGCTTGGGTGTAGGCTGAGGAACCCTTGAATTTATTTCAAGAAGAATTTCATTGTGCTTGTTCCTCAAAAGCTCGTGGTAAAGCCGCAAAGTCGAGTTAATGGAAACAAAAAAATTTTTGACAAATTCTACGAGTTGATGATCTTCTGGGTGATGTAACTCTGGAAATCTATTTTGCTTGTTGGATTTTTTAGCTTGGGTGTAGGCTGAGGAACCCTTGAATTTATTTCAAGAAGAATTTCATTGTGCTTGTTCCTCAAAAGCTCGTGGTAAAGCCGCAAAGTCGAGTTAATGGAAACAAAAAAATTTTTGACAAATTCTACGAGTTGATGATCTTCTGGGTGATGTAACTCTGGAAATCTATTTTGCTTGTTGGATTTTTTAGCTTGGGTGTATGCTGACGAACCCCTGAAGCTATTTCAAGAAGAATTTCATTGTGCTTGTTCCTCAAAAGCTCGTGGTAAAGCCGCAAAGTCGAGTTAATGGAAACCAAAATTTTTTTGAAAAACTCTATGAGTTGATGATCTTCGGGGTGATTTAACTCTGAAAATCTATTTTGCTTGTTGGATTTTTTAGCTTTGGTGTATGCTGACGAATCCCTGAAGCTATTTCAAGAATAATTTCATTGTGCTTGTTCCTCAAAAGCTCGTGGTAAAGCCGCAAAGTCGAGTTAATGGAAACAAAAAATTTTTTGACAAATTCTACGAGTTGATGATCTTCGGGGTGATGTAACTCTGGAAATCTATTTTGCTTGTTGGATTTTTTAGCTTGGGTATATGCTGACGAACCCCTGAAGCTATTTCAAGAAGAATTTTATGGTGCTTGTTCCTCAAAAGCTCGTGGTAAAGCCGCAAAGTCAAGTTAATGGAAACCAAAATTTTTTGGACAAATTCTATGAGTTGATGATCTTCGGGGTGATTTAATTCTGGAAATCTATTTTGCTTGTTGGATTTTTTAGCTTGGGTGTATGCTGACGAATCCCAAAAGCTATTTCAAGAAGAATTTTATGGTGCTTGTTCCTCAAAAGCTCGTGGTAAAGCCGCAAAGTCGAGTAAATGGAACAAAAAAATTTTTTTACAAATTCTACGAGTTGATGATCTTCGGGGTGATGTAACTCTGGAAATCTATTTTGCTTGTTGGATTTTTTAGCTTGGGTATATGCTGACGAACCCCTGAAGCTATTTCAAGAAGAATTTTATGGTGCTTGTTCCTCAAAAGCTCGTGGTAAAGCCGCAAAGTCAAGTTAATGGAAACCAAAATTTTTTGGACAAATTCTATGAGTTGATGATCTTCGGGGTGATTTAATTCTGGAAATCTATTTTGCTTGTTGGATTTTTTAGCTTGGGTGTATGCTGACGAATCCCAAAAGCTATTTCAAGAAGAATTTTATGGTGCTTGTTCCTCAAAAGCTCGTGGTAAAGCCGCAAAGTCGAGTAAATGGAACAAAAAAATTTTTTTACAAATTCTACGAGTTGATGATCTTCGGGGTGATGCAACTCTGGAAATCTATTTTGCTTGTTGGATTTTTTAACTTGGGTGTATGCTGACGAACCCCTGAGGCTATTTCAAGAAGAATTTCATTGTGCTTGTTCCTCAAAAGCTCGTGGTAAAGCCGCAAATTCGAGTTAATGGAAACCAAAAATTGTTTAACTTTTACGAGTTGATGATCTTCGGGGTGATGTAACTCTGGAAATCTATTTTGCTTGTTGGATTTTTTAGCTTGGGTGTATGCTGACGAACCCCTGAAGCTATTTCAAGAAGAATTTCATTGTGCTTGTTCCTCAAAAGCTCGTGGTAAAGCCGCAAAGTCGAGTTAATGGAAACCAAAATTTTTTTGAAAAATTCTATGAGTTGATGATCTTCGGGGTGATTTAATTCTGGAAATCTATTTTGCTTGTTGGATTTTTTAGCTTGGGTGTAGGCTGAGGAACCCTTGAATTTATTTCAAGAAGAATTTCATTGTGCTTGTTCCTCAAAAGCTCGTGGTAAAGCCGCAAAGTCGAGTTAATGGAAACAAAAAATTTTTTTGACAAATTCTACAAGTTGATGATCTTCGGGGTGATGTAACTCTGGAAATCTATTTTGCTTGTTGGATTTTTTAGCTTGGGTGTATGCTGACGAATCCCTGAAGCTATTTCAAGAATAATTTCATTGTGCTTGTTCCTCAAAAGCTCGTGGTAAAGCCGCAAAGTCGAGTTAATGGAAACAAAAAATTTTTTGACAAATTCTACGAGTTGATGATCTTCGGGGTGATGTAACTCTAGAAATCTATTTTGCTTGTTGGATTTTTTAGCTTGGGTATATGCTGACGAACCCCTGAAGCTATTTCAAGAAGAATTTTATGGTGCTTGTTCCTCAAAAGCTCGTGGTAAAGCCGCAAAGTCGAGTTAATGGAAACCAAAATTTTTTGGACAAATTCTATGAGTTGATGATCTTCGGGGTGATTTAATTCTGGAAATCTATTTTGCTTGTTGGATTTTTTAGCTTGGGTGTATGCTGACGAATCCCTAAAGCTATTTCAAGAAGAATTTTATGGTGCTTGTTCCTCAAAAGCTCGTGGTAAAGCCGCAAAGTCGAGTAAATGGAACAAAAAAATTTTTTTACAAATTCTACGAGTTGATGATCTTCGGGGTGATGCAACTCTGGAAATCTATTTTGCTTGTTGGATTTTTTAGCTTGGGTGTATGCTTACGAACCCCTGAAGCTATCTCAAGAAGAATTTTATGGTGCTTGTTCCTCAAAAGCTCGTGGTAAAGCCGCAAAGTCGAGTTAATGGAAACAAAAAAATTTTTGACAAATTCTACGAGTTGATGATCTTCTGGGTGATGTAACTCTGGAAATCTATTTTGCTTGTTGGATTTTTTAGCTTGGGTGTAGGCTGAGGAACCCTTGAATTTATTTCAAGAAGAATTTCATTGTGCTTGTTCCTCAAAAGCTCGTGGTAAAGCCGTAAAGTCGAGTTAATGGAAACAAAAAATTTTTTTGACAAATTCTACAAGTTGATGATCTTCGGGGTGATGTAACTCTGGAAATATATTTTGCTTGTTGGATTTTTTAACTTGGGTGTATGCTGACGAACCCCTGAGGCTATTTCAAGAAGAATTTCATTGTGCTTGTTCCTCAAAAGCTCGTGGTAAAGCCGTAAAGTCGAGTTAATGGAAACCAAAATTTTTTTGACAAATTCTTTGAGTTGATGATCTTCGGGGTGATTTAATTCTGGAAATCTATTTTGCTTGTTGGATTTTTTAGCTTGGGTGTATGCTGACGAATCCCTGAAGCTATTTCAAGAATAATTTCATTGTGCTTGTTCCTCAAAAGCTCGTGGTAAAGCCGCAAATTCGAATTAATGGAAACCAAAAATTGTTTAACTTTTACGAGTTGATGATCTTCGGGGTGATGTAACTCTGGAAATCTATTTTGCTTGTTGGATTTTTTAGCTTGGGTGTATGCTGACGAACCCCTGAAGCTATTTCAAGAAGAATTTCATTGTGCTTGTTCCTCAAAAGCTCGTGGTAAAGCCGCAAAGTCGAGTTAATGGAAACAAAAAATTTTTTTGACAAATTCTACAAGTTGATGATCTTCGGGGTGATGTAACTCTGGAAATATATTTTGCTTGTTGGATTTTTTAACTTGGGTGTATGCTGACGAACCCCTGAGGCTATTTCAAGAAGAATTTCATTGTGCTTGTTCCTCAAAAGCTCGTGGTAAAGCCGTAAAGTCGAGTTAATGGAAACCAAAATTTTTTTGACAAATTCTTTGAGTTGATGATCTTCGGGGTGATTTAATTCTGGAAATCTATTTTGCTTGTTGGATTTTTTAGCTTGGGTGTATGCTGACGAATCCCTGAAGCTATTTCAAGAATAATTTCATTGTGCTTGTTCCTCAAAAGCTCGTGGTAAAGCCGCAAATTCGAATTAATGGAAACCAAAAATTGTTTAACTTTTACGAGTTGATGATCTTCGGGGTGATGTAACTCTGGAAATCTATTTTGCTTGTTGGATTTTTTAGCTTGGGTGTATGCTGACGAACCCCTGAAGCTATTTCAAGAAGAATTTCATTGTGCTTGTTCCTCAAAAGCTCGTGGTAAAGCCGCAAAGTCGAGTTAATGGAAACCAAAATTTTTTTGAAAAATTCTATGAGTTGATGATCTTCGGGGTGATTTAATTCTGGAAATCTATTTTGCTTGTTCGATTTTTTAGCTTGGGTGTATGCTGACGAATCCCTGAAGCTATTTCAAGAAGAATTTCATTGTGCTTGTTCCTCAAAAGCTCGTGGTAAAGCCGCAAAGTCGAGTTAATGGAAACAAAAAAATTTTTGACAAGTTCTACAAGTTGATGATCTTCGGGGTGATGTAACTCTGGAAATCTATTTTGCTTGTTGGATTTTTTAGCTTGGGTGTATGCTGACGAACCCCTGAAGCTATTTCAAGAAGAATTTCATTGTGCTTGTTCCTCAAAAGCTCGTGGTAAAGCCGCAAATTTGAGTTAATGGAAACCAAAATTTTTTTGACAAATTCTATGAGTTGATGATCTTCGGGGTGATTTAACTCTGAAAATCTATTTTGCTTGTTGGATTTTTTAGCTTGGGTGTATGCTGACGAATCCCTGAAGCTATTTCAAGAATAATTTCATTGTGCTTGTTCCTCAAAAGCTCGTGGTAAAGCCGCAAAGTCGAGTTAATGGAAACAAAAAATTTTTTGACAAATTCTACGAGTTGATGATCTTCGGGGTGATGTAACTCTGGAAATCTATTTTGCTTGTTGGATTTTTTAGCTTGGGTGTATGCTGACGAACCCCTGAAGCTATTTCAAGAAGAATTTCATTGTGCTTGTTCCTCAAAAGCTCGTGGTAAAGCCGCAAATTCGAGTTAATGGAAACCAAAAATTGTTTAACTTTTACGAGTTGATGATCTTCGGGGTGATGTAACTCTGGAAATCTATTTTGCTTGTTGGATTTTTTAGCTTGGGTGTATGCTGACGAACCCCTGAAGCTATTTCAAGAAGAATTTCATTGTGCTTGTTCCTCAAAAGCTCGTGGTAAAGCCGCAAAGTCGAGTTAATGGAAACCAAAATTTTTTTGAAAAATTCTATGAGTTGATGATCTTCGGGGTGATTTAATTCTGGAAATCTATTTTGCTTGTTCGATTTTTTAGCTTGGGTGTATGCTGACGAATCCCTGAAGCTATTTCAAGAAGAATTTCATTGTGCTTGTTCCTCAAAAGCTCGTGGTAAAGCCGCAAAGTCGAGTTAATGGAAACAAAAAAATTTTTGACAAATTCTACAAGTTGATGATCTTCGGGGTGATGTAACTCTGGAAATCTATTTTGCTTGTTGGTTTTTTTAGCTTGGTTGTATGCTGACGAACCCCTGAAGCTATTTCAAGAAGAATTTCATTGTGCTTGTTCCTCAAAAGCTCGTGGTAAAGCCGCAAATTTGAGTTAATGGAAACCAAAATTTTTTTGACAAATTCTATGAGTTGATGATCTTCGGGGTGATTTAACTCTGAAAATCTATTTTGCTTGTTGGATTTTTTAGCTTGGGTGTATGCTGACGAATCCCTGAAGCTATTTCAAGAATAATTTCATTGTGCTTGTTCCTCAAAAGCTCGTGGTAAAGCCGCAAAGTCGAGTTAATGGAAAAAAAAAATTTTTTGACAAATTCTACGAGTTGATGATCTTCGGGGTGATGTAACTCTGGAAATCTATTTTGCTTGTTGGATTTTTTAGCTTGGGTATATGCTGACGAACCCCTGAAGCTATTTCAAGAAGAATTTTATGGTGCTTGTTTCTCAAAAGCTCGTGGTAAAGCCGCAAAGTCGAGTTAATGGAAACAAAAAAATTTTTGACAAATTCTACGAGTTGATGATCTTCTGGGTGATGTAACTCTGGAAATCTATTTTGCTTGTTGGATTTTTTAGCTTGGGTGTAGGCTGAGGAACCCTTGAATTTATTTCAAGAAGAATTTCATTGTGCTTGTTCCTCAAAAGCTCGTGGTAAAGCCGCAAAGTCGAGTTAATGGAAACCAAAATTTTTTTGACAAATTCTTTGAGTTGATGATCTTCGGGGTGATTTAATTCTGGAAATCTATTTTGCTTGTTGGATTTTTTAGCTTGGGTGTATGCTGACGAATCCCTGAAGCTATTTCAAGAATAATTTCATTGTGCTTGTTCCTCAAAAGCTCGTGGTAAAGCCGCAAATTCGAGTTAATGGAAACAAAAAAATTTTTGACAAATTCTACAAGTTGATGATCTTCGGGGTGATGTAACTCTGGAAATCTATTTTGCTTGTTGGATTTTTTAGCTTGGGTGTATGCTGACGAATCCCTGAAGCTATTTCAAGAATAATTTCATTGTGCTTGTTCCTCAAAAGCTCGTGGTAAAGCCGCAAATTCGAGTTAATGGAAACAAAAAAATTTTTGACAAATTCTACAAGTTGATGATCTTCGGGGTGATGTAACTCTGGAAATCTATTTTGCTTGTTGGATTTTTTAGCTTGGGTCTAGGCTGACGAATCCTTGAAGCTATTTCAAGAAGAATTTCATTGTGCTTGTTCCTCAAAAAGCTCGTGGTAAAGCCGCAAATTTGAGTTAATGGAAACCAAAATTTTTTTGACAAATTCTATGAGTTGATGATCTTCGGGGTGATTTAACTCTGAAAATCTATTTTGCTTGTTGGATTTTTTAGCTTGGGTGTATGCTGACGAATCCCTGAAGCTATTTCAAGAATAATTTCATTGTGCTTGTTCCTCAAAAGCTCGTGGTAAAGCCGCAAAGTCGAGTTAATGGAAACAAAAAATTTTTTGACAAATTCTACGAGTTGATGATCTTCGGGGTGATGTAACTCTGGAAATCTATTTTGCTTGTTGGATTTTTTAGCTTGGGTATATGCTGACGAACCCCTGAAGCTATTTCAAGAAGAATTTTATGGTGCTTGTTTCTCAAAAGCTCGTGGTAAAGCTGCAAAGTCGAGTTAATGGAAACCAAAATTTTTTGGACAAATTCTATGAGTTGATGATCTTCGGGGTGATTTAATTCTGGAAATCTATTTTGCTTGTTGGATTTTTTAGCTTGGATGTATGCTTACGAACCCCTGAAGCTATCTCAAGAAGAATTTTATGGTGCTTGTTCCTCAAAAGCTCGTGGTAAAGCCGCAAAGTCGAGTTAATGGAAACAAAAAAATTTTTGACAAATTCTACGAGTTGATGATCTTCTGGGTGATGTAACTCTGGAAATCTATTTTGCTTGTTGGATTTTTTAGCTTGGGTGTAGGCTGAGGAACCCTTGAATTTATTTCAAGAAGAATTTCATTGTGCTTGTTCCTCAAAAGCTCGTGGTAAAGCCGCAAAGTCGAGTTAATGGAAACCAAAATTTTTTTGACAAATTCTTTGAGTTGATGATCTTCGGGGTGATTTAATTCTGGAAATCTATTTTGCTTGTTGGATTTTTTAGCTTGGGTGTATGCTGACAAATCCCTGAAGCTATTTCAAGAATAATTTCATTGTGCTTGTTCCTCAAAAGCTCGTGGTAAAGCCGCAAATTCGAGTTAATGGAAACCAAAAATTGTTTAACTTTTACGAGTTGATGATCTTCTGGGTGATGTAACTCTGGAAATCTATTTTGCTTGTTGGATTTTTTAGCTTGGGTGTATGCTGATGAACCCCTGAAGCTTTTTCAAGAAGAATTTCATTGTGCATGTTCCTCAAAAGCTCGTGGTAAAGCAGCAAAGTCGAGTTAATGGAAACAAAAAAATTTTTTGACAAATTCTACGAGTTGATGATCTTCGGGGTGATGTAACTCTGGAAATCTATTTTGCTTGTTGGATTTTTTAGCTTGGGTGTATGCTGATGAACCCCTGAAGCTTTTTCAAGAAGAATTTCATTGTGCATGTTCCTCAAAAGCTCGTGGTAAAGCAGCAAAGTCGAGTTAATGGAAACAAAAAAAATTTTTGACAAATTCTACGAGTTGATGATCTTCGGGGTGATGTAACTCTGGAAATCTATTTTGCTTGTTGGATTTTTTAGCTTGGGTGTAGGCTGACGAACCCTTGAAGCTATTTCAAGAAGAATTTCATTGTGCTTGTTCCTCAAAAGCTCGTGGTAAAGCCGCAAAGTCGAGTTAATGGAAACAAAAAAATTTTTGACAAATTCTACAAGTTGATGATCTTCGGGGTGATGTAACTCTGGAAATCTATTTTGCTTGTTGGATTTTTTAGCTTGGGTGTATGCTGACGAACCCCTGAAGCTATTTCAAGAAGAATTTCATTGTGCTTGTTCCTCAAAAGCTCGTGGTAAAGCCGCAAATTTGAGTTAATGGAAACCAAAATTTTTTTGACAAATTCTATGAGTTGATGATCTTCGGGGTGATTTAACTCTGAAAATCTATTTTGCTTGTTGGATTTTTCAGCTTGGGTGTATGCTGACGAATCCCTGAAGCTATTTCAAGAATAATTTCATTGTGCTTGTTCCTCAAAAGCTCGTGGTAAAGCCGCAAAGTCGAGTTAATGGAAACAAAAAAATTTTTGACAAATTCTACGAGTTGATGATCTTCGGGGTGATGTAACTCTGGAAATCTATTTTGCTTGTTGGATTTTTTAGCTTGGGTATATGCTTACGAACCCCTGAAGCTATCTCAAGAAGAATTTTATGGTGCTTGTTCCTCAAAAGCTCGTGGTAAAGCCGCATAGTCGAGTTAATGGAAACAAAAAAATTTTTGACAAATTCTACGAGTTGATGATCTTCTGGGTGATGTAACTCTGGAAATCTATTTTGCTTGTTGGATTTTTTAGCTTGGGTGTAGGCTGACGAACCCTTGAAGCTATTTCAAGAAGAATTTCATTGTGCTTGTTCCTCAAAAGCTCGTGGTAAAGCCGCAAATTCGAGTTAATGGAAACAAAAAATTTTTGACAAATTTTACAAGTTGATGATCTTCGGGGTGATGTAACTCTGGAAATCCATTTTGCTTGTTGGATTTTTTAGCTTGGGTGTATGCTGACGAACCCCTGAAGCTATTTCAAGAAGAATTTCATTGTGCTTGTTCCTCAAAAGCTCGTGGTAAAGCCGCAAATTTGAGTAAATGGAAACCAAAATTTTTTTGACAAATTCTATGAGTTGATGATCTTCGGGGTGATTTAACTCTGAAAATCTATTTTGCTTGTTGGATTTTTTAGCTTGGGTGTATGCTGACGAATCCCTGAAGCTATTTCAAGAAGAATTTTATGGTGCTTGTTCCTCAAAAGCTCGTGGTAAAGCCGCAAAGTCGAGTTAATGGAAACAAAAAATTTTTTGACAAATTCTATGAGTTGATGATCTTCGGGGTGATGTAACTCTGGAAATCTATTTTGCTTGTTGGATTTTTTAGCTTGGGTGTATGCTGATGAACCCCTGAAGCTTTTTCAAGAAGAATTTCATTGTGCTTGTTCCTCAAAAGCTCGTGGTAAAGCCGCAAAGTCGAGTTAATGGAAACAAAAAAATTTTTGACAAATTCTACAAGTTGATGATCTTCGGGGTGATGTAACTCTGGAAATCTATTTTGCTTGTTGGATTTTTTAGCTTGGGTGTATGCTGACGAACCCCTGAAGCTATTTCAAGAAGAATTTCATTGTGCTTGTTCCTCAAAAGCTCGTGGTAAAGCCGCAAATTTGAGTTAATGGAAACCAAAATTTTTTTGACAAATTCTATGAGTTGATGATCTTCGGGGTGATTTAACTCTGAAAATCTATTTTGCTTGTTGGATTTTTCAGCTTGGGTGTATGCTGACGAATCCCTGAAGCTATTTCAAGAATAATTTCATTGTGCTTGTTCCTCAAAAGCTCGTGGTAAAGCCGCAAAGTCGAGTTAATGGAAACAAAAAATTTTTTGACAAATTCTACGAGTTGATGATCTTCGGGGTGATGTAACTCTGGAAATCTATTTTGCTTGTTGGATTTTTTAGCTTGGGTATATGCTGACGAACCCCTGAAGCTATTTCAAGAAGAATTTTATGGTGCTTGTTCCTCAAAAGCTCGTGGTAAAGCCGCAAAGTCGAGTTGATGGAAACCAAAATTTTTTTGACAAATTCTATGAGTTGATGATCTTCGGGGTGAATTAATTCTGGAAATCTATTTTGCTTGTTGGATTTTTTAGCTTGGGTGTATGCTGACGAATCCCTAAAGCTATTTCAAGAAGAATTTTATGGTGCTTGTTCCTCAAAAGCTCGTGGTAAAGCCGCAAAGTCGAGTAAATGGAACAAAAAAATTTTTTTACAAATTCTACGAGTTGATGATCTTCGGGGTGATGCAACTCTGGAAATCTATTTTGCTTGTTGGATTTTTTAGCTTGGGTGTATGCTTACGAACCCCTGAAGCTATCTCAAGAAGAATTTTATGGTGCTTGTTCCTCAAAAGCTCGTGGTAAAGCCGCATAGTCGAGTTAATGGAAACAAAAAAATTTTTGACAAATTCTACGAGTTGATGATCTTCTGGGTGATGTAACTCTGGAAATCTATTTTGCTTGTTGGATTTTTTAGCTTGGGTGTATGCTGATGAACCCCTGAAGCTTTTTCAAGAAGAATTTCATTGTGCATGTTCCTCAAAAGCTCGTGGTAAAGCAGCAAAATCGAGGTAATGGAAACAAAAAAAATTTTTGACAAATTCTACGAATTGATGATCTTCGGGGTGATGTAACTCTGGAAATCTATTTTGCTTGTTGGATTTTTTAGCTTGGGTGTAGGCTGACGAACCCTTGAAGCTATTTCAAGAAGAATTTCATTGTGCTTGTTCCTCAAAAGCTCGTGGTAAAGCCGCAAATTCGAGTTAATGGAAACAAAAAATTTTTGACAAATTTTACAAGTTGATGATCTTCGGGGTGATGTAACTCTGGAAATCTATTTTGCTTGTTGGATTTTTTAGCTTGGGTGTATGCTGACGAACCCCTGAAGCTATTTCAAGAAGAATTTCATTGTGCTTGTTCCTCAAAAGCTCGTGGTAAAGCCGCAAAGTCGAGTTAATGGAAACAAAAAAATTTTTTGACAAATTCTACGAGTTGATGATCTTCTGGGTGATGTAACTCTGGAAATCTATTTTGCTTGTTGGATTTTTTAGCTTTGGTGTAGGCTGAGGAACCCTTGAATTTATTTCAAGAAGAATTTCATTGTGCTTGTTCCTCAAAAGCTCGTGGTAAAGCCGCAAAGTCGAGTTAATGGAAACAAAAAAATTTTTTGACAAATTCTACAAGTTGATGATCTTCGGGGTGATGTAACTCTGGAAATATATTTTGCTTGTTGGATTTTTTAACTTGGGTGTATGCTGACGAACCCCTGAGGCTATTTCAAGAAGAATTTCATTGTGCTTGTTCCTCAAAAGCTCGTGGTAAAGCCGCAAAGTCGAGTTAATGGAAACCAAAATTTTTTTGACAAATTCTTTGAGTTGATGATCTTCGGGGTGATTTAATTCTGGAAATCTATTTTGCTTGTTGGATTTTTTAGCTTGGGTGTATGCTGACGAATCCCTGAAGCTATTTCAAGAATAATTTCATTGTGCTTGTTCCTCAAAAGCTCGTGGTAAAGCCGCAAATTCGAGTTAATGGAAACCAAAAATTGTTTAACTTTTACGAGTTGATGATCTTCGGGGTGATGTGAACCAAAATTTTTTTGACAAATTCTTTGAGTTGATGATCTTCGGGGTGATTTAATTCTGGAAATCTATTTTGCTTGTTGGATTTTTTAGCTTGGGTGTATGCTGACGAATCCCTGAAGCTATTTCAAGAATAATTTCATTGTGCTTGTTCCTCAAAAGCTCGTGGTAAAGCCGCAAATTCGAGTTAATGGAAACCAAAAATTGTTTAACTTTTACGAGTTGATGATCTTCGGGGTGATGTAACTCCGGAAATCTATTTTGCTTGTTGGATTTTTTAGCTTGGGTGTATGCTGATGAACCCCTGAAGCTTTTTCAAGAAGAATTTCATTGTGCTTGTTCCTCAAAAGCTCGTGGTAAAGCCGCAAAGTCGAGTTAATGGAAACCAAAATTTTTTTGACAAATTCTTTGAGTTGATGATCTTCGGGGTGATTAAATTCTGGAAATCTATTTTGCTTGTTGGATTTTTTAGCTTGGGTGTATGCTGACGAATCCCTGAAGCTATTTCAAGAATAATTTCATTGTGCTTGTTCCTCAAAAGCTCGTGGTAAAGCCGCAAATTCGAGTTAATGGAAACCAAAAATTGTTTAACTTTTACGAGTTGATGATCTTCGGGGTGATGTAACTCCGGAAATCTATTTTGCTTGTTGGATTTTTTAGCTTGGGTGTATGCTGATGAACCCCTGAAGCTTTTTCAAGAAGAATTTCATTGTGCATGTTCCTCAAAAGCTCGTGGTAAAGCAGCAAAGTCGAGTTAATGGAAACAAAAAAAATTTTTGACAAATTCTACGAGTTGATGATCTTCGGGGTGATGTAACTCTGGAAATCTATTTTGCTTATTGGATTTTTTAGCTTGGGTGTAGGCTGACGAACCCTTGAAGCTATTTCAAGAAGAATTTCATTGTGCTTGTTCCTCAAAAGCTCGTGGTAAAGCCGCAAAGTCGAGTTAATGGAAACAAAAAAATTTTTGACAAATTCTACAAGTTGATGATCTTCGGGGTGATGTAACTCTGGAAATATATTTTGCTTGTTGGATTTTTTAACTTGGGTGTATGCTGACGAACCCCTGAGGCTATTTCAAGAAGAATTTCATTGTGCTTGTTCCTCAAAAGCTCGTGGTAAAGCCGCAAAGTCGAGTTAATGGAAACCAAAATTTTTTTGACAAATTCTTTGAGTTGATGATCTTCGGGGTGATTAAATTCTGGAAATCTATTTTGCTTGTTGGATTTTTTAGCTTGGGTGTATGCTGACGAATCCCTGAAGCTATTTCAAGAATAATTTCATTGTGCTTGTTCCTCAAAAGCTCGTGGTAAAGCCGCAAATTCGAGTTAATGGAAACCAAAATTTTTTTGACAAATTCTATGAGTTGATGATCTTCGGGGTGATTTAACTCTAAAAAAACTATTTTGCTTGTTGGATTTTTTAGCTTGGGTGTATGTTGACGAATCCCTGAAGCTATTTCAAGAATAATTTCATTGTGCTTGTTCCTCAAAAGCTCGTGGTAAAGCCGCAAAGTCGAGTTAATGGAAACAAAAAATTTTTTTGACAAATTCTACGAGTTGATGATCTTCGGGGTGATGCAACTCTGGAAATCTATTTTGCTTGTTGGATTTTTTAGCTCGGGTGTATGCTGACAAATCCCTGAAGCTATTTCAAAAAGAATTTTAAGGTGCTTGTTCCTCAAAAGCTCGTGGTAAAGCCGCAAAGTCGAGTTAATGGGAACAAAAACATTTTTGACAAATTCTACGAGTTGATAATCTTCGGGGTTATGTAACTCTGGAAATCTATTTTGCTTGTTGGATTTTTTAGCTTGGGTGTATGCTGACAAACCCCTGAAGCTATTTCAAGAAGAATTTTATGGTGCTTGTTCCTCAAAAGCTCGTGGTTAAGCCGCAAAGTCAAGTTATTGGAAACAAAAAAATTTTTGACAAATTCTACGAGTTGATGATCTTCGGGGTGATGTAACTCTGGACATCTATTTTGCTTGATGGATTTTTTAGTTTGGGTGTATGCTGACGAACCTCTGAAGCTATTTCAAGAAGAATTTCATTGTGCTTGTTCCTCAAGAGCTCGTGGTAAAGCCGCAAAGTCGAGTTAATGGAAACAAAAAAATTTTTGACCAATTCTACGAGTTGATGATCTTCGGGGTGATGTAACTCTGGAAATCTATTTTGCTTGTTGGATTTTTTAGCTTGGGTGTATGCTGACGAACCCCTGAAGCTATTTCAAGACGAATTTTGCTTGTTCTTCAAAAGCTCGTGGTAAAGCCGCAAAGTCGAAGTAATGGAAACAAAAAATTTTTTGACAAATTCTACGAGTTGATGATCTTTTGGGTGATGTAACTCTGGAAATCTATTTTGCTTGTTGGATTTTTTAGCTTGGGTGTATGCTGACGAACCCCTGAAGCTATTTCAAGAAGAATTTCATTGTGCTTGTTCCTCAAAAGCTCGTGGTAAAGCCGCAAATTCGAGTTAATGGAAACCAAAATTTTTTTGAAAAATTCTATGAGTTGATGATCTTCGGGGTGATTTAACTCTGGAAATCTATTTTGCTTGTTGGATTTTTTAGCTTGGGTGTATGCTGACGAATCCCTGAAGCTATTTCAAGAATAATTTCATTGTGCTTGTTCCTCAAAAGCTCGTGGTAAAGCCGCAAAGTCGAGTTAATGGAAACAAAAAAATTTTTGACAAATTCTACGAGTTGATGATCTTCGGGGTGATGTAACTCTGGAAATCTATTTTGCTTGTTGGATTTTTTATCTTGGGTGTATGCTGACAAACCCCTGAAGCTATTTCAAAAAGAATTTTATGGTGCTTGTTCCTCAAAAGCTCGTGGTAAAGCCGCAAAGTCGAGTTAATGGGAACAAAAAAATTTTTGACAAATTCTACGAGTTGATGATCTTCGGGGTGATGTAACTCTGGAAATCTATTTTGCTTATTGGATTTTTTAGCTTGGGTGTATGCTGACGAACCCCTGAAGCTATTTCAAGAAGAATTTTATGGTGCTTGTTCCTCAAAAGCTCATGGTTAAGCCTCAAAGTCAAGTTTTTGGAAACAAAAAAATTTTTGACAAATTCTACGAGTTGATGATCTTCGGGGTGATGTAACTCTGGACATCTATTTTGCTTGTTGGATTTTTTAGTTTGGGTGTATGCTGACGAACCTCTGAAGCTATTTCAAGAAGAATTTCATTGTGCTTGTTCCTCAAGAGCTCGTGGTAAAGCCGCAAAGTCGAGTTAATGGAAACAAAAAAATTTTTGACCAATTCTACGAGTTGATGATCTTCGGGGTGATGTAACTCTGGAAATCTATTTTGCTTGTTGGATTTTTTAGCTTGGGTGTATGCTGACGAACCCCTGAAGCTATTTCAAGACGAATTTTGCTTGTTCTTCAAAAGCTCGTGGTAAAGCCGCAAAGTCGAAGTAATGGAAACAAAAAATTTTTTGACAAATTCTACGAGTTGATGATCTTTTGGGTGATGTAACTCTGGAAATCTATTTTGCTTGTTGGATTTTTTAGCTTGGGTGTATGCTGACGAACCCCTGAAGCTATTTCAAGAAGAATTTCATTGTGCTTGTTCCTCAAAAGCTCGTGGTAAAGCCGCAAATTCGAGTTAATGGAAACCAAAATTTTTTTGAAAAATTCTATGAGTTGATGATCTTCGGGGTGATTTAACTCTGGAAATCTATTTTGCTTGTTGGATTTTTTTAGCTTGGGTGTATGCTGACGAATCCCTGAAGCTATTTCAAGAATAATTTCATTGTGCTTGTTCCTCAAAAGCTCGTGGTAAAGCCGCAAAGTCGAGTTAATGGGAACAAAAAAATTTTTGACAAATTCTACGAGTTGATGATCTTCGGGGTGATGTAACTCTGGAAATCTATTTTGCTTATTGGATTTTTTTATCTTGGGTGTATGCTGACAAACCCCTGAAGCTATTTCAAAAAGAATTTTATGGTGCTTGTTCCTCAAAAGCTCGTGGTAAAGCCGCAAAGTCGAGTTAATGGGAACAAAAAAATTTTTGACAAATTCTACGAGTTGATGATCTTCGGGGTGATGTAACTCTGGAAATCTATTTTGCTTATTGGATTTTTTAGCTTGGGTGTATGCTGACGAACCCCTGAAGCTATTTCAAGAAGAATTTTATGGTGCTTGTTCCTCAAAAGCTCATGGTTAAGCCTCAAAGTCAAGTTTTTGGAAACAAAAAAATTTTTGACAAATTCTACGAGTTGATGATCTTCGGGGTGATGTAACTCTGGACATCTATTTTGCTTGTTGGATTTTTTAGTTTGGGTGTATGCTGACGAACCTCTGAAGCTATTTCAAGAAGAATTTCATTGTGCTTGTTCCTCAAGAGCTCGTGGTAAAGCCGCAAAGTCGAGTTAATGGAAACAAAAAAATTTTTGACCAATTCTACGAGTTGATGATCTTCGGGGTGATGTAACTCTGGAAATCTATTTTGCTTGTTGGATTTTTTAGCTTGGGTGTATGCTGACGAATTCCTGAAGCTATTTCAAGAATAATTTCATTGTGCTTGTTCCTCAAAAGCTCGTGGTAAAGCCGCAAATTCGAGTTAATGGAAACCAAAATTTTTTTGACAAATTCTATGAGTTGATGATCTTCGGGGTGATTTAACTCTAAAAAAACTATTTTGCTTGTTGGATTTTTTAGCTTGGGTGTATGCTGACGAATCCCTGAAGCTATTTCAAGAATAATTTCATTGTGCTTGTTCCTCAAAAGCTCGTGGTAAAGCCGCAAAGTCGAGTTAATGGAAACAAAAAATTTTTTGACAAATTCTACGAGTTGATCATCTTCGGGGTGATGCAACTCTGGAAATCTATTTTGCTTGTTGGATTTTTTAGCTCGGGTGTATGCTGACAAACCCCTGAAGCTATTTCAAAAAGAATTTTAAGGTGCTTGTTCCTCAAAAGCTCGTGGTAAAGCCGCAAAGTCGAGTTAATGGGAACAAAAACATTTTTGACAAATTCTACGAGTTGATAATCTTCGGGGTGATGTAACTCTGGAAATCTATTTTGCTTGTTGGATTTTTTAGCTTGGGTGTATGCTGACAAACCCCCTGAAGCTATTTCAAGAAGAATTTTATGGTGCTTGTTCCTCAAAAGCTCGTGGTTAAGCCGCAAAGTCAAGTTATTGGAAACAAAAAAATTTTTGACAAATTCTACGAGTTGATGATCTTCGGGGTGATGTAACTCTGGACATCTATTTTGCTTGATGGATTTTTTAGTTTGGGTGTATGCTGACGAACCTCTGAAGCTTTTTCAAGAAGAATTTCATTGTGCTTGTTCCTCAAAAGCTCGTGGTAAAGCCGCAAAGTCGAGTTAATGGAAACAAAAAAATTTTTGACAAATTCTACGAGTTGATGATCTTCGGGGTTATGTAACTCTGGAAATCTATTTTGCTTGTTGGATTTTTTAGCTTGGGTGTATGCTGACGAACCCCTGAAGCTATTTCAAGAAGAATTTCATTGTGCTTGTTCCTCAAAAGCTCGTGGTAAAGCCGCAAAGTCGAGTTAATGGAAACAAAAAAATTTTTGACAAATTCTACAAGTTGATGATCTTCGGGGTGATGTAACTCTGGAAATCTATTTTGCTTGTTGGATTTTTTAGCTTGGGTGTATGATGACGAACCCCTGAAGCTATTTCAAGAAGAATTTCATTGTGCTTGTTCCTCAAAAGCTCGTGGTAAAGCCGCAAAGTCGAGTTAATGGAAACAAAAATTTTTTTTGACTCTATCACCTCGAAGATCATCAAGATCCATCATAAGCTCCTTGAAATTTTGGTTCAATTTTTTCCAAACTTTGTGACCTTCCTATGGGATTTTGAAGAACAAATAGCATAAAATTATTGCAAATTTAGAATAAGGGAGTCCCCACAAATGTGTTTTTGTAAAAATAAAAAACAAATACCATAGATTTTATGAGTAGCATCACCTCGAAGATCATCAAGATCCATCGAAGAAGTGACGTCCAGTGAATCCGTTAATGTTGCCAAAAGATTTTTTTTCCATTTTACCCGACTTTGTGGCTTTACCATGGGCTTTTAAGGAACAAGCATAATGAAAATATTCATGAAATACCTTTTTGGGGGTCCTCAAAATATAATTTCGCTTGAGAAACCAACAAGCAAAATATATTTTCAATCGTTACATCACCTTGAAGATAATGAATCCGTTAAATTTGCCAAAATATTTGTTTTCCATTTTACCCGACTTTGTGGCTTCACCATTGGGTTTTTAAGTAACAAGCATAATGAAAATATTCATGAAATACCTTTTTTGGGGTTCTCAAATATATTTTCGCTTGAGAAACCAGCAAGCAAAATATATTTTCAAGCGTTATATCACCTTGAAGATAGTGAATCCGTTAAAGTTGTCAAAAATATTTTTTTCCATTTTACCCGACTTTGTTGATTCTTCATCGGCTTTTAAGGAACAAGCATAATAAAACTATTCATGAAATACCTTTTTTGGGGTCCTCAAAATATATTTTCGCTTGAGAAACCAACAAGCAAAATATATTTTCAAGCGTTACATCACCTTGAAGAAAGTGAATCCGTTAAAGTTGACAAAAGATATATTTTCATTTTTCTCGTTTTTTTGGCTTCTCCATTGGCTTTTAAGGAACAAGCACAATGAAACTATTCATGAAATACCTTTTTTGGGGTCCTCAATTTTTATTTTCTCTTGAGAAACCAACAAGAAAAATATATTTTCAAGCGTTACACCACCTTGAAGATAGTGAATCCGTTAAAGTTGTCAAAATATTTTTTTTTTCATTTTACACGACTTTGTGGCTTCACCATTGGCTTTTAAGGAACAAGCATAATGAAAATATTCATGAAATACCTTTTTTGGGATCTTCAACATATATTTTCTCTTGAGAAACCAACAAGCAAAATATATTTTCAAGCGTTACATCACCTTGAAGGTAGTGAATCCGTTAAAGTTGCCAAAAGATTTTTTTCCATTTTACCCGACTTTTTTGGCTTCACCATTGGCTTTTAAGTAACAAGCATAATGAAAATATTCATGACATACCTGTTTTGGGGTCCTCAACATATATTTTTGCTTGAGAAACCAACAAGCAAAATATATTTTCAAGCAAAACATCACCTTGAAGATAGTGAATCTGTCTAAGTTGCCAAAAGATTTTTTTTCCATTTTACCCGACTTTGTGGCTTCACCATGGGCTTTTTAGGAACAAGCATAATGAAAATATTCATGAAATACCTTTTTTGGGGTCCTCAAAATATATTTTCGCTTGAGAAACCAACAAGCAAAATATATTTTCAAGCATAACATCACCTTGAAGATAGTGAATCCGTTAAAGTTTACAAAAGATATATTTTCATTTTTCTCGTTTTTTTGGCTTCTCCATTGGCTTTTAAGGAACAAGCACAATGAAACTATTCATGAAATACCTTTTTTGGGGTCCTCAATTTATATTTTCTCTTGAGAAAAAACAAGCAAAACATATTTTCAAGCGTTACATCACCTTGAAGATAGTGAATCCGTTAAAGTTGTCAAAAATATTTTTTTTACCATTTTACCCGACTTTGTGGCTTCACCATTGGCTTTTAAGGACCAAGCATAATAAAAATATTCAAGAAATACCTTTTTTGGGGGTCCTCAATTTATATTTTCTCTTGAGAAACCAACAAGCAAAATATATTTTCAAGCGTTACACCACCTTAAAGATAGTGAATCCGTTAAAGTTGTCAAAATATTTTTTTTTTCCATTTTACCCGACTTTGTGGCTTCACCATTGGCTTTTAAGGAACAAGCATAATGAAAATATTCATGAAAATACCTTTTTTGGGATCTTCAACATATATTTCTCTTGAGAAACCAACAAGCAAAATATATTTTCAAGCATAACATCACCTTGAAGATAGTGAATCCGTTAAAGTTGCCAAATGATTTTTTTTCCATTTTACCCGACTTTGTGGTTTCACCATGGGCTTTTAAGGAACAAGCATAATGAAAATATTCATGAAATACCTTTTTGGGGGTCCTCAAAATATATTTTCGCTTGAGAACCAACAAGCAAAATATATTTTCGCTTGAGAAACCAACAAGCAAAATATATTTTCAAGCGTTATATCACCTTGAAGATAGTGAATCCATTAAAGTTGACAAAAGATTTTTTCCATTTTACCCGACTTTGTGGCTTCACCATTGGCTTTTAAGGAACAAGCATAATGAAAATATTCATGAAATACCTTTTTTGGGGTTTCAATTTAAAATTTCTCTTGAGAAACCAACAAGCAAAATATATTCTCAAGCGTTACATCACCTTGAAGATAGTGAATCCGTTAAAGTTGACAAAGATATATTTTCATTTTCTCGTTTTTGTGGCTTCTCCATTGGCTGTTAAGAAACAAGCACCATGAAACTATTCATGAAATACCTTTTTTGGGATCCTCAATTTATATTTTCTCTTGAGAAACCAACAAGCAAAATATATTTTCAAGCAAAACATCACCTTGAAGATAGTGAATCCGTTAAAGTTGTCAAAAAAATTTTTTTTCCATTTTACCCGACTTTGTGGCTTCACCATTGGCTTTTAAGGAGCAAGCATCATGAAAATATTCATGAAATACCTTTTTTGGGGTCCTCAAAATATATTTTCGCTTTAGAAACCAACAAGCAAAATATATTTTCAAGCATAACATCACCTTGAAGATAGTGAATCCGTTAAAGTTGCCAAAAGAATTTTTTTTCATTTTACCCTACTTTGTGGCTTCACCATTGGCTTTTAAGGAACAAGCATAATGAAAATATTCATGAAATACCTTTTTTGGGGTCCTCAAAAATATATTTTCTCTTGAGAAACCAACAAGCAAAATATATTTTCAAGCATAACATCACCTTGAAGATAGTGAATCCGTTAAAGTTGCCAAATGATTTTTTTTCCATTTTACCCGACTTTGTGGTTTCACCATGGGCTTTTAAGGAACAAGCATAATGAAAATATTCATGAAATACCTTTTTGGGGGTCCTCAAAATATATTTTCGCTTGAGAAACCAACAAGCAAAATATATTTCGCTTGAGAAACCAACAAGCAAAATATATTTTCAAGCGTTATATCACCTTGAAGATAGTGAATCCATTAAAGTTGACAAAAGATTTTTTCCATTTTACCCGACTTTGTGGCTTCACCATTGGCTTTTAAGGAACAAGCATAATGAAAATATTTCATGAAATACCTTTTTTGGGGTTTCAATTTAAAATTTCTCTTGAGAAACCAACAAGCAAAATATATTCTCAAGCGTTACATCACCTTGAAGATAGTGAATCCGTTTAAAGTTGACAAAGATATATTTTCATTTTTCTCGTTTTTGTGGCTTCTCCATTGGCTGTTAAGAAACAAGCACCATGAAACTATTCATGAAATACCTTTTTTGGGATCCTCAATTTATATTTTCTCTTGAGAAACCAACAAGCAAAATATATTTTCAAGCAAAACATCACCTTGAAGATAGTGAATCCGTTAAAGTTGTCAAAAAAAATTTTTTTTCCATTTTACCCGACTTTGTGGCTTCACCATTGGCTTTTAAGGAGCAAGCATCATGAAAATATTCATGAAATACCTTTTTGGGGTCCTCAAAATATATTTTCGCTTTAGAAACCAACAAGCAAAATATATTTTCAAGCATAACATCACCTTGAAGATAGTGAATCCGTTAAAGTTGCCAAAAGAATTTTTTTTCATTTTACCCTACTTTGTGGCTTCACCATTGGCTTTTAAGGAACAAGCATAATGAAAAATATTCATGAAATACCTTTTTTGGGGTCCTCAAAATATATTTTCGCTTGAGAAACCAACAAGCAAAATATATTTTCAAGCGTTACATCACCTTGAAGATAGTGAATCCGTTAAAGTTGTCAAAAGATTTTTTTTCCATTTTACCCGACTTTGTGGCTTCACCATTGGCTTTTAAGGAGCAAGCATAATGAAAAATATTCATGAAATACCTTTTTGGGGTCCTCAAAATATATTTTCGCTTGAGAAACCAACAAGCAAATTGTATTTTCAAGCGTTGTATCACCTTGAAGATAGTGAATCCGTTAAAATTGTCAAAATATTTTTTTTCCATTTTACCCGACTTTGTGGCTTCACCATTGGCTTTTAAGGAGCAAGCATAATGAAAATATTCATGAAATACCTGTTTTGGGGTCCTCAACATATATTTTCACTTGAGAAACCAACAAGCAAAATATATTTTCAAGCATAACATCACCTTGAAGATAGTGAATCTGTCTAAGTTGCCAAAAGATTTTTTCCATTTTACCCGACTTTGTGGCTTCACCATGGGCTTTTAAGAAACAAGCATAATGAAAATATTCATGAAATACCTTTTTTGGGGTCCTCAACATATATTTTCTCTTGAGAAACCAACAAGCAAAATATATTTTCAAGCGTTACATCACCTTGAAGATAGTGAATCCGTTATAGTTGTCAAAGATTTTTTTTTATTTACCCGACTTTGTGGCTTCACCATTGGCTTTTAAGTAACAAGCATAATGAAAATATTCATGAAATACCTTTTTTGGGGTCCTCAATTAAAATTTTCTCTTGAGAAACCAACAAGAAAAATATATTTTCAAGCGTTACATCACCTTGAAGATAGGGAATCCGTTAAAGTTGTCAAAAAAAAATTTTTTCCATTTTACCCGACTTTGTGGCTTCACCATTGGCTTTTAAGGAGCAAGCATAATGAAAATATTCATACCATACCTTTTTGGGGGTCCTCAAAATATATTTTTGCTTGAGAAACCAACAAGCAAAATGTATTTTCAAGCGTTGTATCACCTTGAAGATAGTGAATCCGTTAAAGTTGTCAAAATATTTTTTTTTCCATTTTATCCGACTTTGTGGCTTCACCATTGGCTTTTAAGTAACAAGCATAATGAAAATATTCATGAAATACCTGTTTTGGGGTCCTCAACATATATTTTCACTTGAGAAACCAACAAGCAAAATATATTTTCAAGCATAACATCACCTTGAAGATAGTGAATCTGTCTAAGTTGCCAAAAGATTTTTTTCCATTTTACCCGACTTTGTGGCTTCACCATCGGCTTTTAAGGAACAAGCATAATGAAAATATTCATGAAATACCTTTTGGGGGTCCTCAAAATATATTTTCGCTTGAGAAACCAACAAGCAAAATATATTTTCAAGCGTTACATCACGTTGAAGATAGTGAATCCGTTAAAGTTGTCAAAAAAATTTTTTTTCCATTTTTACCCGACTTTGTGGCTTCACCATTGGCTTTTAAGTAACAAGCATAATGAAAATATTCATTAAATACCTGTTTTGGGGATTTCGACATATATTTTTGCTGTAGAAACCAACAAGCAAAATATATTTTCAAGCATAACATCACCTTGAAGAAAGTGAATCTGTCTAAGTTGCCAAAAGATTTTTTTCCATTTTACCCGACTTTGTGGCTTCACCATGGGCTTTTTAGGAACAAGCATAATGAAAATATTCATGAAATACCTTTTTTGGGGTCCTCAAAATATATTTTCTCTTGAGAAACCAACAAGCAAAATATATTTTCAAACGTTACATCACCTTGAAGATAGTGAATCCGTTAAAGTTGTCAAAAGATTTTTTTCCATTTTACCCGACTTTGTGGCTTCACCATTGGCTTTTAAGTAACAAGCATAATGAAAATATTCATTAAATACCTGTTTTTGGGATTTCGACATATATTTTTGCTGTAGAAACCAACAAGCAAAATATATTTTCAAGCAAAACATCACCTTGAAGATAGTGAATCTGTCTAAGTTGCCAAAAGATTTTTTCCATTTTACCCGACTTTGTGGCTTCACCATGGGCTTTTTAGGACAAGCATAATGAAAATATTCATGAAATACCTTTTTTGGGGTCCTCAAAATATATTTTCTCTTGAGAAAACCAACAAGCAAAATATATTTTCAAACTGTTGTAATGTTGCCTCACTAGGTTGCCTCACTGGTCGCTAGGGAGATGCAGACGAAGTCCAACAGGCAATACAGTTAGTCTCAACCCGGCGTCTAAGTGGTACAGTCTCCATTACTACATGGTGTCAGAAGTAAATTCACAAATATCTCAGCAATCATGGCAGACTTTGGCATTCGGCCTCCCATCGGCGTTTAATTTGACGATAGTGGATCCAGCTTCGCAGTGGGACTTGTGGAAAAATCAGTTTAATTGGTTTTTAAGGCGACTAAAAAGGACAAAGAAGATGAAGTGGTACAAGTCAGCGTGCTGATCACGTGTTTTGGGAATCGAAGGTGCGAGAATTTATGACTCATTTGTATTCGCCGATCAAGCTGACAAACTGAAAATACAGCCAGTGTTACGCGAATTTGACGGCCATTTTCGTCCACAAAAGAGTGAAACTTTCGAACGATTCAAGTTCGTTTCGCGTAGGCAAGCAGTTGACGAGCCATTTGACAAGTTTTTGTTGGCTCTCAAAGGCTTGATAGCATCGTGCAACTATGATACTCAACGTGATTCGTTGTTGAGGATCAAATTGTTGTCGGCATCATTGATAGTGACACTCGTGAGCAGTTGCTGTCTCAGTCAACTCTAGACTTGAAGAAGGCTGTTGAAATTTGCAGAGCTCGTGAGTCAGCCCGGAATTATGCAGTTCAGATGCAGTCGAACACAGAAACTAATCAAACGCAGATGCAAGTTAATTGGTTGAGTGCAAATAGGGGTGCATCAGGCTTTCAAAAGACAAAAAACCCGAGGGATAATGGCAATGTTGGCCCTTGTCGTTTTTGTGGAGGCCAGCACTCTCGTGGGAAATGTCCTGCTTATGGCAAGTCGTGTGCAAAGTGCGGTTTATTCAATCATTACGCCAAAGTCTGTGAGCAAACTTCCCAGCAGCAGTCTCATCACGGAGCCCCAAAACGGTTTGATGGTTCATCGAATAAAGGTCTGCAGCAGCAGACCCCCCAGTCAAAAAAATTGTGATTCTCTACAAACTGATTCGGAGGTAACCGTTCGAGAATTTTTAATATCATCAATTAGTACGTCGAAGACAGATGACTCATGGTTTGTGACTGTGTCCATAGATGGCGTCCCAGTAGAATTTAAGGTGGACACAGGAGCGCAGTGTAACATACTCCCTTGGAGTATTTTTGACAGTGTGGTTAGACTCAAACAGTTGAAACGAGGTCCTAGGGTTATGGCATACAATAGGCAGCCAGTGCGCGTGGTTGGCCATCAACAACTTGATGTGTTTTATAACGGTTCCTCATTTCAGATTAATTGTGTTGTGGCTGAAGAAGTGGATGTTCCAGTGTTGGGTCTGCCTTCCTGCAAAGCTCTCAATGTAGTTAAATTAGTTGACTCGTTGCAAACTCGAACAGTGAAAAGTGGAACAGTTCCTCACCAAGAGTCGTCAGTCTCTCCTTTACTTGACAAATATGACTTGGTGTTTAAAGGCATTGGCAAGCTCCCAATGGAGCATCGCATTCAAATTCAACAATCAGCAGTTCCTGTGGTGCGTCCGGCGCGTAGAATTCCGTTCAAGCTTAGAGATCCAGTTTTAAACAAATTGACTGAAATGGAACAACTGGGCTTAATTGTGAAAGTGAGCCACCCGACTGATTGGGTAAGCCCTATGGTAGTGAAATCTAACGGTGACATCAGAATCTGTTTGGATCCAGCGGATCTAAATAGAGCAATCAAGCGACAACATTATCAAGTTCCGTCGGCTCAGGAAATCTTTTCTAGAATTGGAAAGGCGAAGTATTTTTCAACCTTGGATGCCACGTCAGGATTCCTTCAAGTTCCTTTGGCTGATGAGTCTACTTCTCTCACAACAATGGCTACACCGTTTGGCCGCTACAAGTTTCTACGGTTGCCATTCGGTTTGTCGTCAAGTCCTGAGGCTTATCAACAGATGATGGTAGATAGATGATAGTTTGGCGATCTACCTGGCGTCGAGGTTTATTTCGATGATTTTTTTGTGTGGGGAGAAACCATCGAGGAACACAACGCACGATTAGAAGCATTGTTTCAGCGTTGTGTGAAAGTGAATTTAAGACTCAATAAGAGCAAATGCAAGTTTCTCCAACCGGAATTGAAATACATTGGACACGTTATTGGTGGTCAAACCCTGAAGCCAGATCCGGACAAGATCTCCGCAATTGTGTCGTTTCCGCATCCTCAAAACAAACAAGATGTTCAACGGTTTCTCGGCATGGTGAATTATCTAGCTAAATTTTGTAGTAGTTTGTCCGAAGTGGTGGCACCGTTGCGGGTTTTGTTGAAATCAAATGTTGAGTGGCAGTGGGATGCAAACGCGGATCAAATTTTTAACAAAGTGAAAGACACAATATCAGCTTTACCAGTTTTGCGCCTGTTTGATCCAACTCTCCCAGTTCTGGTATCGGTAGACGCATCACCGGTAGGAGTAGGAGCAGTTCTATTACAAGGTGGACAGCCCATTGAGTTTGCCTCAAGAACATTGACAGACACACAGAAGAGGTATGCTCAAATTGAAAAAGAGTTACTCGCGGTGCTATTCGGTCTGCAGCGTTTTCATCAGTATGTGTACGGACAAAAAGTGATTGTGGAAACGAATCATAAGCCTCTTTTAGGCATACTTAATAAGGCAATCGCCTTGTGCAGCCCGCGAATTCAGCGGATGAGATTATTGTTGCAAACATATGATGTTCAACTCGTTTACAAGCCAGGCAGAGAGTTACACATTGCTGATGCTCTTAGCCGTGCTCCAGATAATCGACAATTTGTGGAAGATAGTTCGCAGTTTAGTGATGAAAGTGTGAACTTGTTGGCCTTGTCTGTAGTCTTAGCTCCGACATCCCAGGAAAAATTTCTTGCAGCAACGTCAGCAGATCCAACGTTGCAAGCAGTCCTGTCATTGGTCCGAAGCGGATGGCCGGATCATCGGAAGAGTTGCAGTGCAGCAACCAAGTTGTTTTGGCAACACAGACATGATCTCAGTGAGTGCGACGGCCTTTTACTGAAAGGAGAACAAATTGTGGTTCCTGCGTCATTACAGGCTGATGTTCTTAGACAGATTCACGACGGCCATTTAGGCATCTCTAAGTGCATCGAAAGAGCTAAGTTAACGGTATACTGGCCTCGTTACATTGATCAAGTGACAAATTTAGTGGAAGGGTGTGCTAAATGTCAGGAAAATAGGCATCAAAATCCAGCTCAGCCATCATATCCGGTCCCGATTCCGAATTATCCATTTCAAAAAGTTGCCGCTGATTTATACGAAAATCGCGGAGTTCATTATTTGTTGGTTGTTGACTATTTCAGCAAATGGCCTTGTGCAGTGCCTCTGAAAACAATCACGAGTGCGTCAGTGATCACTGAACTTAAGCGTTTCTTTATCGACTTTGGTGTTCCAGAACAACTAGTGTCGGATAACGGGAAACAATTTGATTCCGCAGAGTTTCGTCAGTTCTGCAACGCCTTAAATATTCGTTCAACAACTTCAAGTCCTAAATATC
Organism: Daphnia galeata; assembly: GCA_030770115.1. Classification (NCBI taxonomy): domain Eukaryota; kingdom Metazoa; phylum Arthropoda; class Branchiopoda; order Diplostraca; family Daphniidae; genus Daphnia; species Daphnia galeata. Next base: position 1,991,248 of record CM061121.1, read on the forward strand.
CGCGCTCGAATGGCTTAGTGGAAAGGATGGTACAAACGGTAAAAGAGTCCTTCATTAAGTCTCAAAGTGAAGGAAAGACTCTATTAGATACATTGCAAGTGCTTCGCTCCACTCCACTGGGGAACGGATTGCCGACTCCAGCTGTTATTTTGCAACGCAGAAATCTCAGGGGTGGATTATTGTTTACACCTCAACAGCTTAAGTCAAAGAATTTCAGCAGCACATTCGTCAGGGAGAAGTTAGAACAGCGTCAAGCCTCTCAGTTCTTTTACTCTGCTGGACGGAAAAAGTATCTATCCCCCCTGGCAGTTGGCAATCCGGTTCGTTTTCGAGTTGAAAAAAAGTGGATTCCCGGAATCATTCAATCTGTGTGTTCCGAACCGAACTCTTACGTTGTATCAACTAACTGTGGTCGCTTGTTTTCGTCGTAATCGGCAAGCAATTAATTTAGACAAATCATACCCTCAACTGTGCAGAACTCAGCAGAAGGTTCCATCCGTTGAATCGTCACGACCAGCTGTATCAATCAATCAACCAATGCGCAGGTCAATCAACTTTATTGGGGAATGGCAGTTGTCTTCAAGCGTTCCTGTCTCTACTCCGTCGCTGGCTGGGAACCGCTCAAATTCAATCGCTCCTACGGTATCGGAGTTGGGTGATCCAGAAGATTTTATGTTGGCGTTTCACGGCTTTGAAACGGCGGGTGTAAGACCTCCCTCAGCTAGAAGACCTCCCTCAGCTAGGGGTCGTCCTCGACGCTCTAAGTCAACCGGAGGTGAAGTTTCGTCTCCATCCCAACGACTTCGTTCATCATTCTTGTACAACGTCCAATTCGTCAACATTATTAGGGTTACATTTGTGCTCGGATATCATTGTTGTATTGATTACTCAGACTGGGTGTATTTACTTGCAATTATGAGTTGTTTGTTCATTTTGTTTATGAAAGGAAGATGTTGTAATGTTGCCTCACTAGGTGGCTCACTGGTCGCTAGGGATATGCAGACGAAGTCCAACAGGCAATACAGTTAGTCTCAACCCGGCGTCTAAGTGGTACAGTCTCCATTACTACACAAACGTTACATCACCTTGAAGATAGTGAATCCGTTAAAGTTGTCAAAAGATTTTTTTTCAATTTTACCCGACTTTGTGGCTTCACCATTGGCTTTTAAGTAACAAGCATAATGAAAATATTCATTAAATACCTGTTTGGGGGATTTCGACATATATTTTTGCTGTAGAAACCAACAAGCAAAATATATTTTCAAGCATAACATCACCTTGAAGATAGTGAATCTGTCTAAGTTGCCAAAAGATTTTTTTCCATTTTACCCGACTTTGTGGCTTCACCATGGGCTTTTTAGGAACAAGCATAATGAAAATATTCATGAAATACCTTTTTTGGGGTCCTCAACATATATTTTCTCTTAAGAAACCAACAAGCAAAATATATTTTCAAGCGTTACATCACCTTGAAGAAAGTGAATCCGTTAAAATTGTCAAAAATTTTTTTTTTTTCCATTTTACCCGACTTTGTGGCTTCACCATTGGCTTTTAAGGAGCAAGCATAATGAAAATATTCAAGAAATACCTTTTTTGGGGTCCTCAATTTAAATTTTCTTTTGAGAAACCAACAAGCAAAATATATTTTCAAGCGTTACATCACCTTGAAGATAGTGAATCCGTTAAAGTAGTCAAAAATTTTTTTTTTTCCATTTTACCCGACTTTGTGGCTTCACCATTGGCTTTTAAGGAGCAAGCATAATGAAAATATTCATGAAATACCTTTTTTGGGGTTCTCAAAATATATTTTCGCTTGAGAAACCAACAAGCAAAATATATTTTCAAGCGTTACATCACCTTGAAGATGGTGAATCCGTTAAAGTTGTCAAAAATTTTTTTTTCAATTTTACCCGACTTTGTGGCTTCACCATTGGCTTTTAAGGAGCAAGCATAATGAAAATATTCATGAAATACCTTTTTTGGGGTCCTCAAAATATATTTTCTCTTGAGAAACCAACAAGCAAAATATATTTTCAAACGTTACATGACCTTGAAGATAGTGAATCCGTTAAAGTTGTCAAAAGTTTTTTTTCCATTTTACCCGACTTTTTGGCTTCACCATTGGCTTTTAAGTAACAAGCATATGAAAATATTCATGAAATACCTGTTTTGGGGTCCTCAACATATATTTTCACTTGAGAAACCAACAAGCAAAATATATTTTCAAGCATAAAATCACCTTGAAGATAGTGAATCTGTCTAAGTTGCCAAAAGATTTTTTCCATTTTACCCGACTTTGTGGCTTCACCATGGGCTTTTAAGAAACAAGCATAATGAAAATATTCATGAAATACCTTTTTGGGGGTCCTCAAAATATATTTTCGCTTGAGAAACCAACAAGCAAAATATATTTTCAATCGTTATATCACCTTGAAGATTATGAATCCATTAAAGTTGACAAAAGATTTTTTTCCATTTTACCCGACTTTGTGGCTTCACCATCGGCTTTTAAGGAACAAGCATAATGAAAATATTCATGAAATACCTTTTTTGGGGTCCTCAAAATATATTTTCGCTTGAGAAACCAACAAGCAAAATATATTTTCAAGCGTTACATCACCTTGAAGATAGTGAATCCGTTATAGTTGTCAAAAGATTTTTTTTTCCATTTTACCCGACTTTGTGGCTTCACCATTGGCTTTTAAGTAACAAGCATAATGAAAATATTCATGAAATACCTTTTTTGGGGTCCTCAATTTAAATTTTCTCTTGAGACACCAACAAGCAAAATGTATTTTCAAGCGTTGTATCACCTTGAAGATAGTGAATCCGTTAAAGTAGTCAAAATTTTTTTCCATTTTACCCGACTTTGTGGCTTCACCATTGGCTTTTAAGGAGCAAGCATAATGAAAATATTCATGAAATACCTTTTTTTGGGTCCTCAAAATATATTTTCGCTTGAGAAACCAACAAGCAAAATGTATTTTCAAGCGTTGTATCACCTTGAAGATAGTGAATCCGTTAAAGTTGTCAAAATATTTTTTTTTCCATTTTACCCTACTTTGTGGCTTCACCATTGGCTTTTAAAGAACAAGCATAATGAAAATATTCATGAAATACCTTTTTTGGGGTCCTCAAAATATATTTTCGCTTGAGAAACCAACAAGCAAAATGTATTTTCAAGCGTTGTATCACCTTGAAGATAGTGAATCCGTTAAAGTTGTCAAAATATTTTTTTTTTCTATTTTACCCTACTTTTTGGCTTCACCATTGGCTTTAAAAGAACAAGCATAATGAAAATATTCATGAAATACCTTTTTTGGGGTCCTCAAAATATATTTTCGCTTGAGAAACCAACAAGCAAAATGTATTTTCAAGCGTTGTATCACCTTGAAGATGGTGAATCCGTTAAAGTTGTCAAAATATTTTTTTTTCCATTTTACCCTACTTTGTGGCTTCACCATTGGCTTTTAAAGAACAAGCATAATGAAAATATTCATGAAATACCTTTTTTGGGGTCCTCAAAATATATTTTCGCTTGAGAAACCAACAAGCAATATATATTTTCAAGCGTTACATCACCTTAAAGATAGTGAATCCGTTAAAGTTGTCAAAAAATTTTTTTTTCCATTTTACCCGACTTTGTGGCTTCACCATTGGCTTTTAAGGAGCAAGCATAATGAAAATATTCATGAAATACCTTTTTTGGGGTTCTCAAAATATATTTTCTCTTGAGAAACCAACAAGCAAAATATATTTTCAAACGTTACATCACCTTGAAGATAGTGAATCCGTTAAAGTTGTCAAAAGATTTTTTTCCATTTTACCCGACTTTTTGGCTTCACCATTGGCTTTTAAGGAACAAGCATAATGAAAATAGTCATGAAATACCTTTTTTGGGGTCCTCAAAATATATTTTCGCTTGAGAAACCAACAAGCAAAATATATTTTCAAGCGTTACATCACCTTGAAGATAGTGAATCCGTTAAAGTTGTCAAAAGATTTTTTTTTTCCATTTTACCCGACTTTGTGGCTTCACCATTGGCTTTTAAGTAACAAGCATAATGAAAATATTCATGAAATACCTTTTTTGGGGTCCTCAATTTAAATTTTCTCTTGAGAAACCAACAAGCAAAATATATTTTCATGCGTTACATCACCTTGAAGATAGTGAATCCGTTAAAGTAGTCAAAAAATTTTTTTTTCCATTTTACCCGACTTTGTGGCTTCACCATTGGCTTTTAAGGAGCAAGCATAATGAAAATATTCATGAAATACCTCTTTTGGGGTCCTCAAAATATATTTTCGCTTGAGAAACCAACAAGCAAAATATATTTTCAAGCGTTACATCACCTTGAAGATAGTGAATCCGTTATAGTTGTCAAAAGATTTTTTTTTCCATTTTACCCGACTTTGTGGCTTCACCATTGGCTTTTAAGTAACAAGCATAATGAAAATATTCATGAAATACCTTTTTTGGGGTCCTCAAAATATATTTTCGCTTGAGAAACCAACAAGCGAAATATATTTTCAAGCGTTACATCACCTTGAAGATAGTGAATCCGTTATAGTTGTCAAAAGATTTTTTTTCTATTTTACCCGACTTTGTGGCTTCACCATTGGCTTTTAAGGAACAAGTATAATGAAAATAGTCATGAAATACCTTTTTTGGGGTCCTCAAAATATATTTTCGCTTGAGAAACCAACAAGCAAAATATATTTTAAAGCGTTACATCACCTTGAAGATAGTGAATCCGTTAAAGTTGTCAAAAGATTTTTTTTTCCATTTTACCCGACTTTTTGGCTTCCCCATTGGCTTTAAAGTAACAAGCATAATGAAAATATTCATGAAATACCTTTTTTGGGGTCCTCAATTTAAATTTTCTCTTGAGAAACCAACAAGCAAAATATATTTTCAAGCGTTACATCACCTTGAAGATAGTGAATCCGTTAAAGTAGTCAAAAAAATTTTTTTCCATTTTACCCGACTTTGTGCCTTCACCATTGGCTTTTAAGGTGGAAGCATAATGAAAATATTCATGAAATACCTTTTTTGGGGTCCTCAAAATATATTTTCTCCTGAGAAACCAACAAGCAAAATATATTTTCAAACGTTACATCACCTTGAAGATAGTGAATCCGTTAAAGTTGTCAAAAGATTTTTTTTCCATTTTACCCGACTTTTTGGCTTCACCATTGGCTTTTAAGTAACAACCATAATGAAAATATTCATGAAATACCTGTTTTGGGGTCCTCAACATATATTTTCACTTGAGAAACCAACAAGCAAAATATATTTTCAAGCATAACATCACCTTGAAGATAGTGAATCTGTCTAAGTTGCCAAAAGATTTTTTTTCCATTTTACCCGACTTTTTGGCTTCACCATTGGCTTTTAAGGAACAAGCATAATGAAAATATTCATGAAATACCTTTTTTGGGGTCGTCAAAATATATTTTCGCTTGAGAAACCAACAAGCAAAATATATTTTCAAGCGTTACATCACCTTGAAGATAGTGAATCCGTTAAAGTTGTCAAAAAATTTTTTTTCCATTTTACCCGACTTTGTGGCTTCATCATTGGCTTTTAAGGAGCAAGCATAATAAAAATATTCATGAAATACCTTTTTTGGGGTCCTCAAAATATATTTTCGCTTGAGAAACCAACAAGCAAAATATATTTTCAAGAGTTACATCACCTTGAAGATAGTGAATCCGTTAAAGTAGTCAAAAATTTTTTTTTTCCATTTTACCCGACTTTGTGGTTTCACCATTGGCTTTTAAGGAGCAAGCATAATGAAAATATTCATGAAATACCTCTTTTGGGGTCCTCAAAATATATTTTCGCTTGAGAAACCAACAAGCAAAATGTATTTTCAAGCGTTGTATCACCTTGAAGATAGTGAATCCGTTAAAGTTGTCAAAATATTTTTTTTTCCATTTTACCCTACTTTGTGGCTTCACCATTGGCTTTTAAAGAACAAGCATAATGAAAATATTCATGAAATACCTTTTTTGGGGTCCTCAAAATATATTTTCTCTTGAGAAACCAACAAGCAAAATATATTTTCAAACGTTACATCACCTTGAAGATAGTGAATCCGTTAAAGTTGTCAAAAGATTTTTTTTCCATTTTACCCGACTTTTTGGCTTCACCATTGGCTTTTAAGTAACAACCATAATGAAAATATTCATGAAAAACCTTTTTTGGGGTCCTCAACATATATTTTCACTTGAGAAACCAACAAGCAAAATATGTTTTCAAGCATAACATCACCTTGAAGATAGTGAATCCGTTAAAGTTGTCAAAAGATTTTTTTCCATTTTACCCGACTTTTTGGCTTCACCATTGGCTTTTAAGTAACAACCATAATGAAAATATTCATGAAATACCTGTTTTGGGGTCCTCAACATATATTTTCACAACGGAACAAGCATAATGAAAATATTCATTAAATACCTTTTTGGGGGTCCTCAAAATATATTTTCGCTTGAGAAACCAACCAGCAAAATATATTTTCAAGCGTTATATCACCTTGATGATAATGAATCCATTAAAGTTGACAAATGATTTTTTTCCATTTCACCCGACTTTGTGGCTTCACCATTGGCTTTTAAGGAACAAGCATAATGAAAATATTCATGAAATACCTTTTTTGGGGTCCTCAAAATATATTTTCGCTTGAGAAACCAACAAGCAAAATCTATTTTCAAGCGTTACATCACCTTGAAGATAGTGAATCCGTTAAAACTGTCAAAAGATTTTTTTTTCCATTTTACCCGACTTTGTGGCTTCACCATTGGCTTTTAAGTAACAAGCATAATGAAAATATTCATGAAATACCTTTTTTGGGGTCCTCAATTTAAATTTTCTCTTGAGAAACCAACAAGCAAAATATATTTTCAAGCGTTACATCACCTTGAAGATAGTGAATCCGTTAAAGTAGTCAAAAAAATTTTTTTTCCATTTTACCCGACTTTGTGGCTTCACCATTGGCTTTTAAGGAGCAAGCATAATGAAAATATTCATGAAATACCTTTTTTGGGGTCCTCAAAATATATTTTCGCTTGAGAAACCAACAAGCAAAATGTATTTTCAAGCGTTGTATCACCTTGAAGATAGTGAATCCGTTAAAGTTGTCAAAATATTTTTTTTTCCATTTTACCCTACTTTGTGGCTTCACCATTGGCTTTTAAAAAACAAGCATAATGGAAATATTCATGAAATACCTTTTTTGGGGTCCTCAACATATTTTTTCACTTGAGAAACCAACAAGCAAAATATATTTTCAAGCATAAAATCACCTTGAAGATAGTGAATCTGTCTAAGTTGCCAAAAGATTTTTTCCATTTTACCCGACTTTGTGGCTTCACCATGGGCTTTAAAGAAACAAGCATAATGAAAATATTCATGAAATACCTTTTTGGGGGTCCTCAAAATATATTTTCGCTTGAGAAACCAACAAGCAAAATATATTTTCAAGCGTTACATCACCTTGAAGATTATGAATCCATTAAAGTTGCCAAAAGATTTTTTTCCATTTTACCCGACTTTGTGGCTTCACCATCGGCTTTTAAGGAACAAGCATAATGAAAATATTCCTGAAATACCTTTTTTGAGGTTCTCAAAATATATTTTCGCTTGAGAAACCAACAAGCAAAATATATTTTCAAGCGTTACATCACCTTGAAGATAGTGAATCCGTTATAGTTGTCAAAAGATTTTTTTTTCCATTTTACCCGACTTTGTGGCTTCACCATTGGCTTTTAAGTAACAAGCATAATGAAAATATTCATGAAATACCTTTTTTGGGGTCCTCAATTTAAATTTTCTCTTGAGAAACCAACAAGCAAAATATATTTTCAAGCGTTACATCACCTTGAAGATAGTGAATCCGTTAAAGTAGTCAAAAAAAAATTTTTTCCATTTTACCCGACTTTGTGGCTTCACCATTGGCTTTTAAGGAGCAAGCATAATGAAAATATTCATGAAATACCTTTTTTGGGGTCCTCAAAATATATTTTCGCTTGAGAAACCAACAAGCAAAATGTATTTTCAAGCGTTGTATCACCTTGAAGATAGTGAATCCGTTAAAGTTGTCAAAATATTTTTTTTTTCCATTTTACCCTACTTTGTGGCTTCACCATTGGCTTTTAAAAAACAAGCATAATGGAAATATTCATGAAATACCTTTTTTGGGGTCCTCAACATATTTTTTCACTTGAGAAACCAACAAGCAAAATATATTTTCAAGCATAAAATCTCCTTGAAGATAGTGAATCTGTCTAAGTTGCCAAAAGATTTTTTCCATTTTACCCGACTTTGTGGCTTCACCATGGGCTTTAAAGAAACAAGCATAATGAAAATATTCATGAAATACCTTTTTGGGGGTCCTCAAAATATATTTTCGCTTGAGAAACCAACAAGCAAAATATATTTTCAAGCGTTACATCACCTTGAAGATTATGAATCCATTAAAGTTGCCAAAAGATTTTTTTCCATTTTACCCGACTTTGTGGCTTCACCATCGGCTTTTAAGGAACAAGCATAATGAAAATATTCCTGAAATACCTTTTTTGAGGTTCTCAAAATATATTTTCGCTTGAGAAACCAACAAGCAAAATATATTTTCAAGCGTTACATCACCTTGAAGATAGTGAATCCGTTATAGTTGTCAAAAGATTTTTTTTTTCCATTTTACCCGACTTTGTGGCTTCACCATTGGCTTTTAAGTAACAAGCATAATGAAAATATTCATGAAATACCTTTTTTGGGGTCCTCAATTTAAATTTTCTCTTGAGAAACCAACAAGCAAAATATATTTTCAAGCGTTACATCACCTTGAAGATAGTGAATCCGTTAAAGTAGTCAAAAAAATTTTTTTTCCATTTTACCCGACTTTGTGGCTTCACCATTGGCTTTTAAGGAGCAAGCATAATGAAAATATTCATGAAATACCTTTTTTGGGGTCCTCAAAATATATTTTCGCTTGAGAAACCAACAAGCAAAATGTATTTTCAAGCGTTGTATCACCTTGAAGATAGTGAATCCGTTAAAGTTGTCAAAATATTTTTTTTTCCATTTTACCCTACTTTGTGGCTTCACCATTGGCTTTTAAAAAACAAGCATAATGGAAATATTCATGAAATACCTTTTTTGGGGTCCTCAACATATTTTTTCACTTGAGAAACCAACAAGCAAAATATATTTTCAAGCATAAAATCACCTTGAAGATAGTGAATCTGTCTAAGTTGCCAAAAGATTTTTTCCATTTTACCCGACTTTGTGGCTTCACCATGGGCTTTAAAGAAACAAGCATAATGAAAATATTCATGAAATACCTTTTTGGGGGTCCTCAAAATATATTTTCGCTTGAGAAACCAACAAGCAAAATATATTTTCAAGCGTTACATCACCTTGAAGATTATGAATCCATTAAAGTTGCCAAAAGATTTTTTTCCATTTTACCCGACTTTGTGGCTTCACCATCGGCTTTTAAGGAACAAGCATAATGAAAATATTCCTGAAATACCTTTTTTGAGGTTCTCAAAATATATTTTCGCTTGAGAAACCAACAAGCAAAATATATTTTCAAGCGTTACATCACCTTGAAGATAGTGAATCCGTTATAGTTGTCAAAAATTTTTTTTTTCCATTTTACCCGACTTTGTGGTTTCACCATTGGCTTTTAAGGAGCAAGCATAATGAAAATATTCATGAAATACCTCTTTTGGGGTCCTCAAAATATATTTTCGCTTGAGAAACCAACAAGCAAAATGTATTTTCAAGCGTTGTATCACCTTGAAGATAGTGAATCCGTTAAAGTTGTCAAAATATTTTTTTTTCCATTTTACCCTACTTTGTGGCTTCACCATTGGCTTTTAAAGAACAAGCATAATGAAAATATTCATGAAATACCTTTTTTGGGGTCCTCAAAATATATTTTCTCTTGAGAAACCAACAAGCAAAATATATTTTCAAACGTTACATCACCTTGAAGATAGTGAATCCGTTAAAGTTGTCAAAAGATTTTTTTTCCATTTTACCCGACTTTTTGGCTTCACCATTGGCTTTTAAGTAACAACCATAATGAAAATATTCATGAAAAACCTTTTTTGGGGTCCTCAACATATATTTTCACTTGAGAAACCAACAAGCAAAATATGTTTTCAAGCATAACATCACCTTGAAGATAGTGAATCCGTTAAAGTTGTCAAAAGATTTTTTTCCATTTTACCCGACTTTTTGGCTTCACCATTGGCTTTTAAGTAACAACCATAATGAAAATATTCATGAAATACCTGTTTTGGGGTCCTCAACATATATTTTCACAACGGAACAAGCATAATGAAAATATTCATTAAATACCTTTTTGGGGGTCCTCAAAATATATTTTCGCTTGAGAAACCAACCAGCAAAATATATTTTCAAGCGTTATATCACCTTGAAGATAATGAATCCATTAAAGTTGACAAATGATTTTTTTTCCATTTCACCCGACTTTGTGGCTTCACCATTGGCTTTTAAGGAACAAGCATAATGAAAATATTCATGAAATACCTTTTTTGGGGTCCTCAAAATATATTTTCGCTTGAGAAACCAACAAGCAAAATCTATTTTCAAGCGTTACATCACCTTGAAGATAGTGAATCCGTTAAAACTGTCAAAAGATTTTTTTTTCCATTTTACCCGACTTTGTGGCTTCACCATTGGCTTTTAAGTAACAAGCATAATGAAAATATTCATGAAATACCTTTTTTGGGGTCCTCAATTTAAATTTTCTCTTGAGAAACCAACAAGCAAAATATATTTTCAAGCGTTACATCACCTTGAAGATAGTGAATCCGTTAAAGTAGTCAAAAAAATTTTTTTTTCCATTTTACCCGACTTTGTGGCTTCACCATTGGCTTTTAAGGAGCAAGCATAATGAAAATATTCATGAAATACCTTTTTTGGGGTCCTCAAAATATATTTTCGCTTGAGAAACCAACAAGCAAAATGTATTTTCAAGCGTTGTATCACCTTGAAGATAGTGAATCCGTTAAAGTTGTCAAAATATTTTTTTTTCCATTTTACCCTACTTTGTGGCTTCACCATTGGCTTTTAAAAAACAAGCATAATGGAAATATTCATGAAATACCTTTTTTGGGGTCCTCAACATATTTTTTCACTTGAGAAACCAACAAGCAAAATATATTTTCAAGCATAAAATCACCTTGAAGATAGTGAATCTGTCTAAGTTGCCAAAAGATTTTTTCCATTTTACCCGACTTTGTGGCTTCACCATGGGCTTTAAAGAAACAAGCATAATGAAAATATTCATGAAATACCTTTTTGGGGGTCCTCAAAATATATTTTCGCTTGAGAAACCAACAAGCAAAATATATTTTCAAGCGTTACATCACCTTGAAGATTATGAATCCATTAAAGTTGCCAAAAGATTTTTTTCCATTTTACCCGACTTTGTGGCTTCACCATCGGCTTTTAAGGAACAAGCATAATGAAAATATTCCTGAAATACCTTTTTTGAGGTTCTCAAAATATATTTTCGCTTGAGAAACCAACAAGCAAAATATATTTTCAAGCGTTACATCACCTTGAAGATAGTGAATCCGTTATAGTTGTCAAAAGATTTTTTTTTCCATTTTACCCGACTTTGTGGCTTCACCATTGGCTTTTAAGTAACAAGCATAATGAAAATATTCATGAAATACCTTTTTTGGGGTCCTCAATTTAAATTTTCTCTTGAGAAACCAACAAGCAAAATATATTTTCAAGCGTTACATCACCTTGAAGATAGTGAATCCGTTAAAGTAGTCAAAAAAATTTTTTTTCCATTTTACCCGACTTTGTGGCTTCACCATTGGCTTTTAAGGAGCAAGCATAATGAAAATATTCATGAAATACCTTTTTTGGGGTCCTCAAAATATATTTTCGCTTGAGAAACCAACAAGCAAAATGTATTTTCAAGCGTTGTATCACCTTGAAGATAGTGAATCCGTTAAAGTTGTCAAAATATTTTTTTTTCCATTTTACCCTACTTTGTGGCTTCACCATTGGCTTTTAAAAAACAAGCATAATGGAAATATTCATGAAATACCTTTTTTGGGGTCCTCAACATATTTTTTCACTTGAGAAACCAACAAGCAAAATATATTTTCAAGCATAAAATCACCTTGAAGATAGTGAATCTGTCTAAGTTGCCAAAAGATTTTTTCCATTTTACCCGACTTTGTGGCTTCACCATGGGCTTTAAAGAAACAAGCATAATGAAAATATTCATGAAATACCTTTTTGGGGGTCCTCAAAATATATTTTCGCTTGAGAAACCAACAAGCAAAATATATTTTCAAGCGTTACATCACCTTGAAGATTATGAATCCATTAAAGTTGCCAAAAGATTTTTTTCCATTTTACCCGACTTTGTGGCTTCACCATCGGCTTTTAAGGAACAAGCATAATGAAAATATTCCTGAAATACCTTTTTTGAGGTTCTCAAAATATATTTTCGCTTGAGAAACCAACAAGCAAAATATATTTTCAAGCGTTACATCACCTTGAAGATAGTGAATCCGTTATAGTTGTCAAAAGATTTTTTTTTCCATTTTACCCGACTTTGTGGCTTCACCATGGGCTTTAAAGAAACAAGCATAATGAAAATATTCATGAAATACCTTTTTGGGGGTCCTCAAAATATATTTTCGCTTGAGAAACCAACAAGCAAAATATATTTTCAAGCGTTACATCACCTTGAAGATTATGAATCCATTAAAGTTGCCAAAAGATTTTTTTCCATTTTACCCGACTTTGTGGCTTCACCATCGGCTTTTAAGGAACAAGCATAATGAAAATATTCCTGAAATACCTTTTTTGAGGTTCTCAAAATATATTTTCGCTTGAGAAACCAACAAGCAAAATATATTTTCAAGCGTTACATCACCTTGAAGATAGTGAATCCGTTATAGTTGTCAAAAGATTTTTTTTTTCCATTTTACCCGACTTTGTGGCTTCACCATTGGCTTTTAAGTAACAAGCATAATGAAAATATTCATGAAATACCTTTTTTGGGGTCCTCAATTTAAATTTTCTCTTGAGAAACCAACAAGCAAAATATATTTTCAAGCGTTACATCACCTTGAAGATAGTGAATCCGTTAAAGTAGTCAAAAAAATTTTTTTTCCATTTTACCCGACTTTGTGGCTTCACCATTGGCTTTTAAAAAACAAGCATAATGGAAATATTCATGAAATACCTTTTTTGGGGTCCTCAACATATTTTTTCACTTGAGAAACCAACAAGCAAAATATATTTTCAAGCATAAAATCACCTTGAAGATAGTGAATCTGTCTAAGTTGCCAAAAGATTTTTTCCATTTTACCCGACTTTGTGGCTTCACCATGGGCTTTAAAGAAACAAGCATAATGAAAATATTCATGAAATACCTTTTTGGGGGTCCTCAAAATATATTTTCGCTTGAGAAACCAACAAGCAAAATATATTTTCAAGCGTTACATCACCTTGAAGATTATGAATCCATTAAAGTTGCCAAAAGATTTTTTTCCATTTTACCCGACTTTGTGGCTTCACCATCGGCTTTTAAGGAACAAGCATAATGAAAATATTCCTGAAATACCTTTTTTGAGGTTCTCAAAATATATTTTCGCTTGAGAAACCAACAAGCAAAATATATTTTCAAGCGTTACATCACCTTGAAGATAGTGAATCCGTTATAGTTGTCAAAAGATTTTTTTTTCCATTTTACCCGACTTTGTGGCTTCACCATTGGCTTTTAAGTAACAAGCATAATGAAAATATTCATGAAATACCTTTTTTGGGGTCCTCAATTTAAATTTTCTCTTGAGAAATCAACAAGCAAAATATATTTTCAAGCGTTACATCACCTTGAAGATAGTGAATCCGTTAAAGTAGTCAAAAAAATTTTTTTTTCCATTTTACCCGACTTTGTGGCTTCACCATTGGCTTTTAAGGAGCAAGCATAATGAAAATATTCATGAAATACCTTTTTTGGGGTCCTCAAAATATATTTTCGCTTGAGAAACCAACAAGCAAAATGTATTTTCAAGCGTTGTATCACCTTGAAGATAGTGAATCCGTTAAAGTTGTCAAAATATTTTTTTTTCCATTTTACCCTACTTTGTGGCTTCACCATTGGCTTTTAAAAAACAAGCATAATGGAAATATTCATGAAATACCTTTTTTGGGGTCCTCAACATATTTTTTCACTTGAGAAACCAACAAGCAAAATATATTTTCAAGCATAAAATCACCTTGAAGATAGTGAATCTGTCTAAGTTGCCAAAAGATTTTTTCCATTTTACCCGACTTTGTGGCTTCACCATGGGCTTTAAAGAAACAAGCATAATGAAAATATTCATGAAATACCTTTTTGGGGGTCCTCAAAATATATTTTCGCTTGAGAAACCAACAAGCAAAATATATTTTCAAGCGTTACATCACCTTGAAGATTATGAATCCATTAAAGTTGCCAAAAGATTTTTTTCCATTTTACCCGACTTTGTGGCTTCACCATCGGCTTTTAAGGAACAAGCATAATGAAAATATTCCTGAAATACCTTTTTTGAGGTTCTCAAAATATATTTTCGCTTGAGAAACCAACAAGCAAAATATATTTTCAAGCGTTACATCACCTTGAAGATAGTGAATCCGTTATAGTTGTCAAAAGATTTTTTTTTCCATTTTACCCGACTTTGTGGCTTCACCATGGGCTTTAAAGAAACAAGCATAATGAAAATATTCATGAAATACCTTTTTGGGGGTCCTCAAAATATATTTTCGCTTGAGAAACCAACAAGCAAAATATATTTTCAAGCGTTACATCACCTTGAAGATTATGAATCCATTAAAGTTGCCAAAAGATTTTTTTCCATTTTACCCGACTTTGTGGCTTCACCATCGGCTTTTAAGGAACAAGCATAATGAAAATATTCCTGAAATACCTTTTTTGAGGTTCTCAAAATATATTTTCGCTTGAGAAACCAACAAGCAAAATATATTTTCAAGCGTTACATCACCTTGAAGATAGTGAATCCGTTATAGTTGTCAAAAGATTTTTTTTTTCCATTTTACCCGACTTTGTGGCTTCACCATTGGCTTTTAAGTAACAAGCATAATGAAAATATTCATGAAATACCTTTTTTGGGGTCCTCAATTTAAATTTTCTCTTGAGAAACCAACAAGCAAAATATATTTTCAAGCGTTACATCACCTTGAAGATAGTGAATCCGTTAAAGTAGTCAAAAAAATTTTTTTTTCCATTTTACCCGACTTTGTGGCTTCACCATTGGCTTTTAAAAAACAAGCATAATGGAAATATTCATGAAATACCTTTTTTGGGGTCCTCAACATATTTTTTCACTTGAGAAACCAACAAGCAAAATATATTTTCAAGCATAAAATCACCTTGAAGATAGTGAATCTGTCTAAGTTGCCAAAAGATTTTTTCCATTTTACCCGACTTTGTGGCTTCACCATGGGCTTTAAAGAAACAAGCATAATGAAAATATTCATGAAATACCTTTTTGGGGGTCCTCAAAATATATTTTCGCTTGAGAAACCAACAAGCAAAATATATTTTCAAGCGTTACATCACCTTGAAGATTATGAATCCATTAAAGTTGCCAAAAGATTTTTTTCCATTTTACCCGACTTTGTGGCTTCACCATCGGCTTTTAAGGAACAAGCATAATGAAAATATTCCTGAAATACCTTTTTTGAGGTTCTCAAAATATATTTTCGCTTGAGAAACCAACAAGCAAAATATATTTTCAAGCGTTACATCACCTTGAAGATAGTGAATCCGTTATAGTTGTCAAAAGATTTTTTTTTCCATTTTACCCGACTTTGTGGCTTCACCATTGGCTTTTAAGTAACAAGCATAATGAAAATATTCATGAAATACCTTTTTTGGGGTCCTCAATTTAAATTTTCTCTTGAGAAACCAACAAGCAAAACATATTTTCAAGCGTTACATCACCTTGAAGATAGTGAATCCGTTAAAGTTGTCAAAAAAATTTTTTTTCCATTTTACCCGACTTTGTGGCTTCACCATTGGCTTTTAAGGAGCAAGCATAATGAAAATATTCATGAAATACCTTTTTTGGGGTCCTCAAAATATATTTTCGCTTGAGAAACCAACAAGCAAAATGTATTTTCAAGCGTTGTATCACCTTGAAGATAGTGAATCCGTTAGAGTTGTCAAAATATTTTTTTTTCCATTTTACCCGACTTTGTGGCTTCACTATTGGCTTTTAAGTAACAAGGATAATGAAAATATTCATTAAATACCTTTTTTGGGGTCCTCAACATATATTTTCTCTTGAGAAACCAACAAGCAAAATATATTTTCAAGCATTACATCACCTTGAAGATAGTGAATCCGTTAAAATTGTCAAAAGATTTTTTTCCATTTTACCCGACTTTTTGGCTTCACCATTGGCTTTTAAGTAACAAGCATAATGAAAATATTCATGAAATACCTTTTTTGGGGTCCTCAAAATATATTTTCGCTTGAGAAACCAACAAGCGAAACATATTTTCAAGCGTTACATCACCTTGAAGATAGTGAATCCGTTAAAGTTGTCAAAAGATTTTTTTTTCCATTTTACCCGACTTTGTGGCTTCACCATTGGCTTTTAAGGAACAAGTATAATGAAAATAGTCATGAAATACCTTTTTTGGGGTCCTCAAAATATATTTTCGCTTGAGAAACCAACAAGCAAAATATATTTTAAAGCGTTACATCACCTTGAAGATAGTGAATCCGTTAAAGTTGTCAAAAGATTTTTTTTCCATTTTACCCGACTTTGTGGCTTCACCATTGGCTTTTCAGGAACAAGTATAATGAAAATAGTCATGAAATACCTTTTTTGGGGTCCTCCAAATATATTTTCGCTTGAGAAACCAACAAGCAAAATATATTTTAAAGCGTTACATCACCTTGAAGATAGTGAATCCGTTAAAGTTGTCAAAAGATTTTTTTTTTCCATTTTACCCGACTTTGTGGCTTCACCATTGGCTTTTAAGTAACAAGCATAATGAAAATATTCATGAAATACCTTTTTTGGGGTCCTCAATTTAAATTTTCTCTTGAGAAACCAACAAGCAAAATATATTTTCAAGCGTTACATCACCTTGAAGATAGTGAATCCGTTAAAGTTGTCAAAAAATTTTTTTTTCCATTTTACCCGACTTTTTGGCTTCACCATTGGCTTTTAAGTAACAACCATAATGAAAAAATTCATGAAATACCTTTTTTGGGGTCCTCAATTTAAATTTTCTCTTGAGAAACCAACAAGCAAAATATATTTTCAAGCGTTACATCACCTTGAAGATAGTGAATCCGTTAAAGTAGTCAAAAAAATTTTTTTCCATTTTACCCGACTTTGTGGCTTCACCATTGGCTTTTAAGGAGCAAGCATAATGAAAATATTCATGAAATACCTTTTTTGGGGTACTCAAAATATATTTTCTCTTGAGAAACCAACAAGCAAAATATATTTTCAAGCGTTACATCACCTTGAAGATAGTGAATCCGTTAAAGTTGTCAAAAGATTTGTTTCCATTTTACCCGACTTTTTGGCTTCACCATTGGCTTTAAAGTAACAAGCATAATGAAAATATTCATGAAATACCTGTTTTGGGGTCCTCAACATATATTTTCACTTGAGAAACCAACAAGCAAAATATATTTTCAAGCATAACATCACCTTGAAGATAGTAAATCTGTCTAAGTTGCCAAAAGATTTTTTTCCATTTTACCCGACTTTTTGGCTTCACCATTGGCTTTAAAGTAACAATCATAATGAAAATATTCATGAAATACCTGTTTTGGGGTCCTCAACATATATTTTCACTTGAGAAACCAACAAGCAAAATATATTTTCAAGCATAACATCACCTTGAAGATAGTGAATCTGTCTAAGTTGCCAAAAGATTTTTTCCATTTTACCCGACTTTTTGGCTTCACCATTGGCTTTAAAGTAACAATCATAATGAAAATATTCATGAAATACCTTTTTTGGGGTCCTCAAAATATATTTTCGCTTGAGAAACCAACAAGCAAAATATATTTTCAAGCGTAACATCACCTTGAAGATAGTGAATCCGTTAAAGTTGTCAAAAGATTTTTTTTACCATTTTACCCGACTTTGTGGCTTCACCATTGGCTTTTAAGTAACAAGCATAATGAAAATATTCATGAAATACCTTTTTTGGGGTCCTCAATTTAAATTTTCTCTTGAGAAACCAACAAGCAAAATATATTTTCAAGCGTTACATCACCTTGAAGATAGTGAATCCGTTAAAGTTGTCAAAAAAATTTTTTTCCATTTTACCCGACTTTTTGGCTTCACCATTAGCTTTTAAGTAACAACCATAATGAAATAATTCATGAAATACCTTTTTTGGGGTCCTCAATTTAAATTTTCTCTTGAGAAACCAACAAGCAAAATATATTTTCAAGCGTTACATCACCTTGAAGATAGTGAATCCGTTAAAGTAGTCAAAAAAATTTTTTTCCATTTTACCCGACTTTGTGGCTTCACCATTGGCTTTTAAGGAGCAAGCATAATGAAAATATTCATGAAATACCTTTTTTGGGGTCCTCAAAATATATTTTCTCTTGAGAAACCAACAAGCAAAATATATTTTCAAGCGTTACATCACCTTGAAGATAGTGAATCCGTTAAAGTTGTCAAAAGATTTTTTTCCATTTTACCCGACTTTTTGGCTTCACCATTGGCTTTAAAGTAACAAGCATAATGAAAATATTCATGAAATACCTGTTTTGGGGTCCTCAACATATATTTTCACTTGAGAAACCAACAAGCAAAATATATTTTCAAGCATAACATCACCTTGAAGATAGTAAATCTGTCTAAGTTGCCAAAAGATTTTTTTCCATTTTACCCGACTTTTTGGCTTCACCATTGGCTTTAAAGTAACAATCATAATGAAAATATTCATGAAATACCTGTTTTGGGGTCCTCAACATATATTTTCACTTGAGAAACCAACAAGCAAAATATATTTTCAAGCATAACATCACCTTGAAGATAGTGAATCTGTCTAAGTTGCCAAAAGATTTTTTCCATTTTACCCGACTTTTTGGCTTCACCATTGGCTTTAAAGTAACAATCATAATGAAAATATTCATGAAATACCTTTTTTGGGGTCCTCAAAATATATTTTCGCTTGAGAAACCAACAAGCAAAATATATTTTCAAGCGTAACATCACCTTGAAGATAGTGAATCCGTTATAGTTGTCAAAAGCTTTTTTTTCAATTTTACCCGACTTTGTGGCTTCACCATTGGCTTTTAAGTAACAAGCATAATGAAAATATTCATGAAATACCTTTTTTGGGGTCCTCAATTTAAATTTTCTCTTGAGAAACCAACAAGCAAAATATATTTTCAAGCGTTACATCACCTTGAAGATAGTGAATCCGTTAAAGTTGTCAAAAAAATTTTTTTTCCATTTTACCCGACTTTGTGGCTTCACCATTGGCTTTTAAGGAGCAAGCATAATGAAAATATTCATGAAATACCTTTTTTGGGGTCCTCAAAATATATTTTCGCTTGAGAAACCAACAAGCAAAATGTATTTTCAAGCGTTGTATCACCTTGAAGATAGTGAATCCGTTAAAGTTGTCAAAATATTTTTTTTTTCCATTTTACCCTACTTTGTGGCTTCACCATTGGCTTTTAAGGAACAAGCATAATGAAAATATTCATGAAATACCTGTTTTGGGGTCCTCAACATATATTTTCACTTGAGAAACCAACAAGCAAAATATATTTTCAAGCATAACATCACCTTGAAGATAGTGAATCTGTCTAAATTGCCAAAAGATGATTAAAAGAAAAAATAATTTAGGCACTGATATTCCAAAAGTTACAGCACTTTAAAGATCGCCAGCGCCAAAAATTAGATTAATTCTTGTATCATTTTTAAGTTTGTATCGATTTCACCCAGACTATAGATTAGCTTCAAGAAAGAACTATTAAATTTCATTAAGGAAGTCTTCATTTGATATGTTTTAAAGAAAAAATAATTTAGGCACTGATATTTCAAAAGTTACAGCACTTTTAAGATCGCCAGTTCCCAAAATTCAAAAAATTCTCATATCATTTTTAGGTTTGTATCGATTTCACCCAGACTATAGATTAGCTTCAGGAAAGTACTATTAAATTTCATTAAGGAAGTCTTCATTTGATATTTTTTAAAGAAAAAATAATTGAGGCACTGATATTTCAAAAGTTACAGCACTTTTAAGATCGCCAGCTCAAAAAATTTTAAAAATTCTCATATCATTTTTAGGTTTGTATCGATTTCACCCAGACTATAGATTAGCTTCAGGAAAGTACTATTAAATTTCATTAAGGAATTCATTAAGGTTGTACATTTCAAAATAGTTTATCTTAAACCATGTAAACCAAAAGATAAAATTAGTATAAGTGAAGAACCCGTATCTAAGAAACTACAAGTTCGCAAATTCAATGAAAAAGTTTGGAAATTTTTATCTTTATAACTAAGAAACGAATTTCCTTGAAACTTTCACCATGGCTTCAATTTATACTCTTTTACCATAGATATTTTTTTTGTAAATATTCCATTGTTAGTTATGGTGAAATGTAAAAATAATTGAAATTTGGATACTGGAATAAGTTTGACGTTCTAACACAGGGATTTGAAAACAGGAAGTCCATCCCTAGTAGAACATGATATCTTTGAGCTATCTATGTGATAACTTAACAGCTATTAGAAAGATATCTATAGATATCTTTGAGCAGTCTTTGCAGTGGCGAAATGTAATGTTTACCATATTGTAACGCTGTAGCTGCAACCAGCCTCAAGTTAGCCAACCGGACGACGCGGAGTTTGACCGGTCCACCGGACGTCTCCTGTAGCCATCCGGCCCCGAGTAGCGGCTCATATAGTTCCGGCCGCAGCTCATATAGTTCCGAACATTCTAAGATAAAAGGGAGCCCCCACTTAGCAGTCGGGGCCAGCGAATCATTGTCTTTCGCGCATACACTTTTACGTCTCGTTAATACACTTTGATACACACTTCCAGCCTCTTTACATGGTGGAGATTTACGGTACGACCAAGCAAAAAGTAAACAGTAAGGATTTACAACGACAGAACAGCAAAGGAGACGAGAGGCCAGAAGGTGAATGAGCGAGCAGACGAAGAGGACGAGCAAACGCGTGCAAAGTATCGCAGCGTCCCCCCCCCCCTTTAGAGCCGAGCAAGAAAACCCGCGACAACAAGAGAAAAGACAATCAGGCCGCAGAACAAGCCCCAACCGAAGAACAGGGAACAGCCGAAGGACCAAGAGAAGGTACAGAGGCAGCCGAGAGCCCCCCACAAGCAGGAGCAAGCTCAACACAGACCAACCCCAGGAAGAAGTGCGGCTACAACCGAAGAGAAGCCGACCAGACGAGGAACCGGAGAGAGACGAGAGACGGGACCACCCACACAGGCCGCGATAGTGGGTTCGTGGACAGGAGCCAGCTCGAAAACTCCGCGCAGGAACCAGCACAACCAACGAACACACAACAGGCGCGAGCAAACAGGGCACCAACGATCGAAGAAGACGACAGCTCTACCCAGGGCTCGACACAATCTCTAGCGTGGGACAACTACGACCTCCAAAGACGAACACAAGGAAGAACGAGACCACAAGACACGCGCAACAGCCAGCCCACGGACGAAGAGGAGGACGAAACCGCAAACCGAACAGGAGAGCTGGGAGGAACCCACAGCAGACGCGAGGAGACAGACCCACCAGCAGAAGACGACGACGACGTATTTGAACAAGAAGAGCTTTTCTCACCAGCGAGAAACGACGGAAACCCGATAGAAGAGGACGAAGAGGACCTGTTTACACCAGTGCGACTCTGGAACCAACGTTCAGACCAACTCAACCCAGAAAGAACAGGGACAAACATTAGCTACAATCAACTGACAGAAGTAATATCAGAATCAGAGACCGAGAACGAAGACCCCACAGCCAGACTACTAGCCAGTTTCAACAGCACACCAACACGGCCCATCAGACCAACCACCCCCACGACCCAGACGGACAGGAGCCAAATACCACAGACGAACCAACCAACGACAAACAGGCCAAACATCACCCCAACACAACAAAACAGGAACCCGACACCCCCCCCCCCCCCAAATACGACAAGCGACAAACATGGCGGCCGGGCTGCTGAAGTTCAAAGCACCACCAACGTTCTCGGGGAAGACAGGGGAGGACCCAGCAGATTGGATCGACCGCTACGAAGTACTGGCAGACTACAACAGGTGGTCGGACGACGACAAGAGGCTGAATTTCGGGATCTACATGGAAGGACCTGCACGACAGTGGTTCCAGTGTCTCACACCACCAACCCAATGGGCAGACACAGCCGCAGTAGCAGCAGCCCAGGGTGTAGCCAGAACTCCCGCGGTCGTCGGGATGCGATTGGTGTTCACCAAGGAGTTCCTACAGGACAGCTACGCAGGATACCAAGAAAACAAACTCCGGAACAGACTCCGGAACACACAAGGAGCAAACGAACCAGCAGCAGAATACTACTACGAGGTGATGAACCTTTGCCGACTCATGGACCCAAACATGACAGAAGCAGCCAAAATACATCATCTGTACCAAGGGCTGAAGCGCACACTCGTAGAAAAGATATGGGTCCTCCAACCGAAGACCTGCGCAGAGTTCCTGGCCACCATAAGGCGCCACACAGAAGCCACAGACATAGCCCAAAACCAAGGGTGGGCCGTCCACACCCTAGCGACGGACAAAGAGGAAGCTCGAGTAGCAGCCATCGGCAGAGAACAACAATCAAACAAAGCGGAGGAAGAACCGTCGCTAAAACAACTCTTCGAAGTAGTCCAACAACTACAAGGGGAAATCATAGCGATAAAAAAAACGACCACCCAGAAGAGACAGACCGGACAACAAGGGCCCACAATACAACACACACAGCAACCAAACAACAACCCCACAGAGGACAGCCGACGGGAGACCAATCTGCTTTTACTGCAAGGAGGACGGCCACATAAAAAGGTACTGCCCCAAAAAGAAGATAGACGACGAGACGCAGAGCAACACAGTGCAACACACAACGGAACACAACAGTAGCCCTAATGAGCACCGACGACGACGAATGCGACAAAGAAATACCACTACTGAAGATCGATGTCGCCCAGCTATTAGTAGAGAACGTAACCATCGGGGTGGACGACAAAGTCCTGTGGCCAACATGTCGGCAGCTGGAGGTGGCTCGTCATCAGGCGGAGGCGGTGCCGGACTAGTGGGTAGCAACAAGCGGCAACATTGCTACCTCTGCGATCTACCCAGAACACCATGGGCCATGCTTCAAGATTTTACCGAACCCGTTTGTCGTGGATGCGTTAATTATGAAGGTCCCGATAGGATCGAACTCGTCATCGAATCGGCACGACAGATGAAACGGGGCCCTTATCCTGGTGGTGAATCTATTCCATCAACGGCCGGTCCAACGTCGTCACAAAGACCTCAGCCTTTATCGGCCGAACTGCGAGTCACGACGACACCCGGACCCGGGAAATCTAACGGCAACAACACTTCGGATGGATTAGCGAATGTCATGCCAGCTCATGCTCACGGAGGTCACGGGCATGGACAGGGACAAGGAGGACATCCCGGTGTTCCTTCCATGTCTCAGCGTTCGTCTCATGGACCTCCTGGACCAGTCGGACCACCAGGCGGCTATAATCACATGCACATTAATGAGCGAACTCGACATTTACCTGCCGATTACCCGTCTCGATTGCAGCAGCAGCAAAATAGTGTCATGACCCGAATGGATTCGTATGTAATAATGTTTCTCAGACATTCGAACATGCTGGTCGCACTTTTAGTGTCCACATGAACCTATTATTAAAAGAGAGAAAGTGTTTCGTTTCAGACGGTTGCTCGGGAAAAGATGAGACCTCTCTCATGTGTGTCCGTCGAAAGTTTAGTTACCTCTTCGTATCTTCGAGCCAATTCCCTTTCATCTTCGGCTCGAACCATATCGAAAAAATCCAAATGTTTTGTCCGCGAAGGACGGGGCCGAGAGGGCCAGGTCTGGGAAACATTAGCGAGTGGCATGACTGACATCTAGCGTTCGGTAAAGGATCTCCTCGGTAGCAACCTCCTACGAGGCTACGAGACACTCGAAATTGTACATAAACACATTTGACCTTTTTATTATTAGACTTGTGTATTGACGATTGACTCGATACCATTTCTCTTTACAATTATATACAAATTCAAAGCGCCAAGTAATCTTGATCGTTATCTTCATTTCCTTGAATAAAAAATGAATATTATAATGTGCAAGATGATACAACTCAAATGTCTTGGCACGACACGCAAGATATGAATCAGAACTTTAAGAAAAGTCTGAACAAAATGTGGTCCTCGGGTTTTAAATTATTCAGAAAGGGAATTCTGACAATCCAATCGTAAAATCCGTTTCATATGGATTCAACAACAGAAAAACAAAGAAACTGACTAGGAGGGGAAGTACACCTTTCTAAAAAGTAACTGTCAAATTGAAGAACATTACAAACATAGAAAAGAAAGCCAACTGTCCACCTTAACTCCATTAACTATAATGAGCTCAATCGATACGCTTTCATTCGTTGACTATTGAAACCGAGGTGTTGGCTGAAATATCAAGCGAATAAACGTAAACAGGCGCAACACATTAGACCACATTCAAGATGCGCTCCATATAGAAAAATAACAATTTTCTCGATTTCACTAAGATCGACTTTGACATTCGGCGATATGTTTGCTGAAAGTAAAAAATACATCATATGTCCTTATGAATGCAAATGTACATGTTAGTGGTGAATTGGTTATTCTAGGCAACCAACCCTCAAACTCCTTCAAGAATTGTCAGTTCACACGTCACTTCCTATTCAGAGCCCTCTCCCTGCTGTTTTCTCTTGAATCTCTAACTGAAGAATTGCTAGTCTGGCTGATACGGTGAGGAGAACCATTAGCACGACGGCGATTCCGACGCATTTTAACCAAGTCCTCGCCGAAGACGTCACCTGCCCTCAACGCCGATATCAAATCGTCGAATTCTCCTTTGTCGCCGTTGACGTGACAACCATTAGTCCCTCCGTTCTGACCATTTCCAATCGTCAAGCCTTTCGAAACTCTGCTGAGCATAGCTTCTTTGCTGGACTTTCGATCGATTGTCCGTTTACGAAGCTGAATAGGTTTTAAAATGAGATAAATTAGTAAGACACATCACAATTTTCATCAATTAAATTAACACATACCTCAGCTTCCTGCAAAAGTCGCTTTTCTTCCTCGTCTTTTCGTTTCTTAGTTGTCAAATTTTCTTGTCGGGCTTCTTCCATCGAGCTAAGAAATACACCAAACACACCAAAGACCTCATCGGGTTGTGCGGTCGATGGATCATCACCCAGAGTTCCAATCACTTTCTCAAACTAATTTCCCCAAATAAATCAGCCATGATATATCTATGTTACACATTTTAAACCAATCATTTCTAATAGCTTACCCTATTTTTCATGTCTTGAAATTTGTCCTCTAAATCAGAAAAGCGGCAAGTGGCGGATGCCATAAACTCCTTCACTGCTGGAACAAAGCGATCGCCAGCAGTTATGGCGTGGCTCTGAGTGCGGTGGTATTCTAACTCTTTTTCAACGGCCTTCAATCCACTGCGAAGTTGATTCATTTCCTTCTCCAATTCAACCAAACTAAATTATAACCAAGAATTTCATTAGAATCAAGTAGAAAATAAACGAATATTGAATGTCACACTGATTCTTACCTAACTTTAGAAGCTTGCTTCAAATGAGGCAAATCTTCGTGCAACTTTAACACATCTTTAAACTGCGGGAAAAAAATATCACTCAAATTGCACATGTTTACTTTAACGATTAAAATAAAAAATACCTTGCTTTCCAATATGTCGACGAGGTAGTGTAACAATGTGGTATTCTTGGATGACTTTGTATCAGCCAACCTGTTGAGACTGGAAATGCGGAAACCGACGGCGTTGCCCCTTTGGCCGCGATTCATATAATTACCCAGTGCAAGAATAATCTCGAGCAATTTTTTGAGCTTCTTGCTGCGGGCCACTTCTTTGGACGCCTCCATAACGGCAACAACTTTGGGCTCCATCTCACTGACGCTCTGGGCGAACTTTTTCTTGTAAAACAATGTGTTCAAACGCTGCTCATAGTGACTTATCCTGCATCCATCCAAAATGCGATTAGTATTCGATATCAAAGACGACTCGGGGAAAGAAGGAAGCCATGGCAGATGAACGTACTTGGAGACATCATATAAGAAGCGATCGGCACGCGACAGGGAATCCAAATCACTGCTCCTCTCATCCAGTAGCGCCCGCTCCTCGTTGGTGGGAATGAATTTCAGTAATTGTTCCACCATGTCCATCGGCAACTCTTCCTTGCTGTCCATACTCAAAAGCGCACTACAATAGTTCCAATAGTTAAGTGTTGGCTGGTGGATGGAACGAAAAAACAAACTTACCGAATTATATCTTCATTTGACATTTTCAACTTGGACAGCAAAATGGTGCAATTTTGAGCACGACGACCATCAACCACCGATAAGTTCCGTTGTTTGGATTTATTAGTAGTGATTTGGCGCAAATCTTCGGTCGAACCTTCATGCTACAAAATAACGGAGGAAAGTTGAAATCAATCAAGTCGACGACATTAATACAACATCCCGTAATCATTATTATTTACGTTATTCAGCCCGTTTTTCTGGTAAGCGGAAAACAGCTTGTCGAATTCTCCCAAATCGATGACTTTGTACAATTTAGCTTCGTCCAATTCCGTCCATATAGTACCGGCGACTTTAGTGTCAGGGATTTTAGTCCAATTGAAGCACTTGAGAGGCACCGAAGAAGGCGGCACATCCTTCTTAGCGACGGGTTTCGGTGGCTGTATGGCGCTGGGGAAACCGGGAGGAGGCGGAGGTGGGGGACCACCAAGCGGTGGTGGTGGAGGAGGTGGAGGCATTTTCGAATTTTCGAAACCCTTGCTCCCGTTCATGAAATTAGCAAGGCCGGGTGGCGGGCTGAAATTAAAGTCTTTGAATCCGTTTTTAGCATCATCGGGAATGCTGGTCCCTGAGTGATTGAGGATGTGCTCCAGTTTCATCTTATCCTGTTGGACCATCTGCAACTGCTGGCCGAGCTCGTTGAGATAGGTTTCCATGTCGGCGAGCTTCTGTTTGGCCTCCATGTGTGCAACAGTTTCGCGCTCAAACTTTTCTTTTAATCGATTCAGTCCAGCTTCGCTATCCTCTTTCTCTTGGAGTCTTAAATCAAGTTCCTGTTCCTTGAGTGTCAACATGTTGACCAAATCACAATTTTCTTTTTCAAACTCTTCCGCTTTGTTTTGGGCTGCCAACAATTCCTGTTCGGTGGCCAATCTAGAACAAACGACAAAGAGGGTAATGAACTAACAATTCTCTTTGATTAACTGTATCTAACGCATTAAGAAAAGTGGCTCACAATTGCACAATTTCCTTCACGTTGATCTCCAATGGAGCGCCATCAATATCCTCGCTTGACTCGCCCTGCAGGACCAGCTGTTGTAAGATGCGGTCGAACATGAGCCAATGATACGGATGCGATCCGTAATCAACTACAATATGCAAAAATCCGTTTAAGCCATTTCAACGAATAAAAAACGAGGGCAAGCCAATCTAATTGCAGAAACTTACGCGGAAGAAGTAAGGCATGATGGAGGAGCGAGAGGAAATGTGGGTAGGCCGGCGTGTGAGTGAGTTTCTTTCTCAGACATTCGAACATGCTGGTCGCACTTTTAGTGTCCACATGAACCTATTATTAAAAGAGAGAAAGTGTTTCGTTTCAGACGGTTGCTCGGGAAAAGATGAGACCTCTCTCTCTCATGTGTGTCCGTCGAAAGTTTAGTTACCTCTTCGTATCTTCGAGCCAATTCCCTTTCATCTTCGGCTCGAACCATATCGAAAAAATCCAAATGTCTGTCAAGGGTCTGGTTTTCATGAGCTCTCAATTTATCTATGGCCGGCTGGATGCCAAGCATGAGTAACTCGTAGCGTAGGTGAAGCCGAAACTCGAGGTTGTCCTCGCCTGGCCCGTAATTGAGCAACGCGTTCAGAAACGACATGGTAGCCGTTTTTAAGCCAACGTCGTCCCGATAGGCTCCGATGCTTCGATCGAGATCGTTGACTATCGTCTGTACTCGCCACGCGTATAGTTGGTGTACAACATTATGAAAAGGAGAAAAATGTTCGAGTTGATTTATCATGTAAAACCTCTTTTTAGTGCACCGTTGATAGTCCAGTTAAGGTATTATTTATCATCATCATTTTATTATTTAGCAGACTGCACCTGAAATCGTGTCCGTTCTCCGGCATACTCCTGAAAGTGGAGCATGGCCTCGAGCACCTTGCGGTGGCCTCCCGGCACCAAGCAAACGGCGCCTAGGATCTCCAAAACTGCCATTTTGACTTTGGGATTGTCAGCCGACAAACTTTGCGCGATGATTTTTATGGATGACGGATGGGCAAGCACGTGAGCCCGACCCGTCTAATATAAAACAAAACAAAAAAACGTACAAATAAAAAGGCTAATAAATAAAGAAGGTATAAAAAAAAAGAAAAATCAGGTATCTAACAAAAGATGAGAGAACGATGAAAAATCGAAGAGCCGATCTTACTGAATTATTCATAAGAGCTTTGACGCATCCAATGTATGCGTTGTGGAGGCCGCAATGGGCCGTAAGCTCGTCCATCGAGCCAAGGGCGCCCAAGAGCGACGGCAATCCGTCCAGCTCGATGAAGCGCTGGACGAACGAATGGGGTTGCGTTCTCAGCGCCGTCTTGAGGCTATCCACCAACTTGGTCCGAATTCTCATCTCTTCGGCATCGTCTTCAGAGAACGCCAACTGTGCCAATGGACGTGATGAAAAAGAAATGGAGGGAAAAAAAAAAAACAAACAGATAAAATATAAATATAAATAAAATGGGAAAAAAAACTAAAAGGGAAAAACGTTCCGTCATTTGGAAGCGTTGGACGTCAAGCGCGTGGCCGTTAGCAGCGTCAATGTATTTTTAAAAGCGCTCGTCCCCTTGCGTCGTCAAAACATACCTGAGCTATAGTGTTGACTTTGGCGATGTAGTGT